>JAKSZT010054030.1:28101550-28451540 GCA_026826555.1 Tolypeutes matacus
AAGGAAGGAAGGAAGGAAGGAAGGAAGGAAGGAAGGAAGGAAGGAAGGAAGGAAGGAAGGAAGGAAGGAAGAGAAAGAAAGAGAGAGAAAGAAAGAAAGAAAGAAGGAAGGAAGGGAGGGAGGGAGGGAGGGAGGGAGGAAGGAAGGAAGGAAAGAAGGAAAGAAGGAAAGAAAGAAAGAGAAAGGAAAAAAAGAAAGAAAAGAAGGAAAGGTGGATGATAGACATGAAGACCTGGGAAAAGGTCCATGTGGAAGCCAGACCACAGAGAGAAATAATGGGATCTATGAGACACTGCATTGTAAGCAAAGATAAACTCTGATAGCCTGGCAGGTCCAGTAACAGGTCTTGGGCCAGGATCTGGTGACTGTCTTGAGTACAACATGGTAGTGGTTGCCAGAATTACTCTGTTCCAGCTACCCTGGTGGCCTATCTGAGAGCACTAGGAGAACACTATCATTCTTCAGGCCCTGACCAACTTTGCTGTGACAACCCTCCTCCTCTAATCCAAACAAACCTACATGGAGGGGCCAGTTTACTCTTGACTCTGTCAGAGTGAAGATGCCTCAGGCTGGCCTTTGTAGTTCAACTGGCATTGGAGGCAAGCACATGTGAGTACTGGAAGTGTCGGCTCCATGCTGTGGCTCTGACTCTTTCTCCATTGGCTGCAGTGTGTCCTCAGCTGTAGTGTCTCCTCAGCTGTAGTATCAATGAGAGTTCAACTTGGAGCATTACCTTTGGGGCACTTATTGAGTCTAAGTGCTGTGGAGAGTCAACATGCAATTGTAGCAGGGATGGAAAATGAAGACAGATCAGTGAACACAGGAAAACCAGGTGGGATATTTAGGGCATCAGAATTTGGCTATTCATGTTAATGAGACTGCATTTGTGTTCAGCAGCTTTGAAATCTTCAGACCCTTGAGTTATCTGAATTTCAATTTTTTTTTCTTAATTTTTAATTTAAAGAAATGTTTAATATAGTTCTTAATTTTTTAAAAAAGATATATAGATTACATAAATGTTACAAAAAATATATTGGGGATTCCCATATGCCCTGCTCCCAACCCCTCCCACATTTTCCCACATTAACAACATCCTTTATTAGTGAGGTACTTTTGTTACAATTGGTGAATGCATTGCCACTAAGCGTGGATTATAGTTTACATTGTCTTTTACACTCTCTCACACACAATTTTGTAAGTTTTGACAGGACAATTCCCAGTCCTGAAAATATCCCCATATTACACCTTTTTTTCCCTCTCCCTCCCCTCAGATCCTCCGCTAGCCACTGCCTCCGCATCAATGATAAAAGTTCTTCCATTGCTAGAATCACAATAAGTCTATAGTAGAATAACAGTAAGTCTACTCTAGTCCATCATTCATTCCCCAAGCCTGAGGATTCTGGGATGTTGGCACTTACTCTGCCTCTAATTTAGAAGGGCATTAGATCCCAAGGGGCAGATGGATGGGACTACCTTGCTTGCAGTTGTAGACTCTGTTCTTTGGGATGATCATTGTCCATCATTATTTCCTTGTTAGTTGTCCTGGGTGAGTCCAACGAACTGTAAGTAGGTGTTGCAGCTCTGCTGAGACTCAGGGCCCAGCTGGCACATGGACAGCCTGAAGATTTAAGTCTCTTGGACATACACCTATCAACTCTAGTACAAACTATAGGTTTAAATAGAAGGGGCAGAAGAGCCATGTGTGGGGAAACCACAACTGAGTCTAACTCTGTCACACTGGGGAGCATAAATTCCAAAGTGGGCCCACTGCAGACTCCTAAGCTGTCTGCCCTGCCTGTAGTGTCTGGATGTCTCCACTATTTGAGGCAATATTTACTTTGGCAGTCAATGAGATCCTGCTGAGACAAGCATAAGTATAACCTCTGGAATGACCTCCCAACTCACTTTGAAGTCTCTTAGTCATATAAACTCATATGTCTTTACCTTTTACCCCTTTTAGTCAACGTCTTTTCCAGTTGCATTGCTTGTTGGTGCTTGGTAGTAATACCTTGGTGCCAGTGAGACTCATCCCCAGGAGTCATGTCCCATGCTGGGGCGGGGGGAGGTAATGCTGAGTTCAGTTTTAGGGAAAGGCCACATTTGTGCAACAAGGAGGCTCTCAAGAGATAACTCTTAGGCGCCCTATAATACTAGGCTAAGTTTCAATTTCAAAGTGAAGGTTCATAAGTACATTCATCAATATCAAGGGCTCATCAATAGTTCTTCCTCCTTCACTGGTCACTGCCCCTGTCTTTGGGGGATTCTTGCTGTCCCATTAAAGAATGTGGCAGTTTCTCAGGATGGGGATTCAATATTCTTTCAGTCATAGAGTGAATCTCCACCCACCGTGACAATGCCCCATGAACACTTCAATACATTTATATGCCCTTATAGGTATGCCCCAGGTGAACCAGCTCCTATGCATCCCCCATCACTGACACCTCACACCGATGATCCTCCCCTTCCACAGTTGTAACCCTTCTGTGATCCAAAACTTCTTAACAAATGAAGCTAAGAAAATAACCAAATACAGTTAATAAGAAAATGAAATAATAATGATAGTTTTAAAAATAATAAATAAAATATGAACATTTTTAACAATTGAAATAATAAAAAATAATTAAAAATATAAATTTAAAAAATGACATTATGTATTTCATTACACTAGGATCTGTTATCTTGTATGTACAGGAACATTTTCTTCTGTTTATTCCTCCTGTGTCTTTTTTTTTTTTTTTTTTTTTTCACTTTGTCTTCAAAGAAGCTTTAGGTTACAGAAAAGTCACATACAGAATATAGGGGATTCTCAAATACCCAACATCCTCTCACTTTTCCATTTTCCCCTATTAATAACATTTTACAAGTGGATGGTACATTTGTTACAATAGATGTATAAATATCAAAACATTGCTACTAACCATGGTCAATTTTAATGGAAATTTAACATGGACTGTATCCATTATTGCAAGGTCATGTAGAACACTTCCATTGCCCCCAAAATGCCCCATGTTCCATCTATTCTATTCCTCCGTCCTCCTCTCCTCAGGACCCATGACAACCACCAAGCTTCATTCTTTGAAGAACAAGATTTATAGTTACTTTAAACAACATTGAGGACTTGACTAACTGGCCTGTCCTCCCCTATTGGGCACTGCCTATGATCTCAAGAGACTCCCGTTCCTCTATTTGAGAACATAGTAGGATTACCCAGGATGGGAGTCCAACACCTTCTGACTTATTATGTGGGTCTCCACCCACTGATACAACACAACACACTATGACAAGATGAACACTCACATACTACCTAGAAGCCTGCCCTAGGTGCACCCTGTCCCGAATGCCTCCCACATCAAACACCCTAAACCAGTGACCCTCCCCTGCCACATTGCTAAAAGAAGATTCCCAACGTTATTGTTTCAAACACATACTCACAAATCCCCAGTGTTAACCTGGTCCCTCTCCCAACCCTCCCCCCCCAGTTCCATGGACAGTCCACCCCACCCTCCCCTCCTATTCTCCTCACAAACCAGCACCACCCAACCCAATAGTATCACTGCACCACTGTCATACCCATCCACTGAAAAACTACACACTTCTACCTTATCATAGATTTTGCCCTTATGGGCATTAGCTCACAACTTTCTTCTCCCTCTCTGTCTCTGGTAAACCTATCTTCCCAAATTCTAGTTCTGTGAGTCTGTTCAGTTTGCTTAATTCATATCAGTGAGGTCATGCAATATTTTTCCTTCAGTGCCTGGATTGCTTCACTGAACCTAAGGTCTTCAAGGTTCATCCAAGTTATCCCATGTGTTAATTCTGCATTTCTTCTTACAGCTGAGTAATATTTCATTGTATGTATATACCCCAATTTTGTTTATCCATTCATTTGTTGATGGACATTTGGGTTGTTTCCAACATTTGGCAATAATGAACAATGTCGCTATGAACATTGGTGTGCATATATCTCTTCGTGTCCCTGCTTTCAGTTCTTCTGGGTGGGATTGCTGGATCATATGGCAGTTCTATAGTTAGCTTCCTGAGGAACCTCCAAACTGTCTTCCACAATGGCTACACAATTCTACATTCCAACCAGCAGTGGATAAGTGGTCCCATTCCTCCATATCCTCTCCAACATTTGTCGTCCTGTTTTTTAAATAGCCATCAGTCTAATGGGTGTAAGATGATATCTCACTGTAGTTTTGGTTTGCATTTCCCTAATAGCTAGTGATGTTGAGCATCTTTTCATGTGCTTTTTAGCTATTTGTTTTTCTTTTTTGGAGAAGTGTCTATTCAAATCACTTGCTCATTTTTTAAATGAGTTGCTTGTTTTTTTATTTTTTATTTTGAAGTATAGGACTTTTTTATATATGCTGGATATTAGGTCCCTATCAGATATATGGTTACCAAATATTTTCTCTGATTGAGTAGGCTGCCTTTTCACTTTCTTGCCAAACTTCTTTGAGGGCAAAAGTTTTTAATTTTGAGGAGGTCAAAATTATCTATTTTCTCTTTTGCTGCTCATGCTTTGGGTGTGAGGTACATGAAACCATTTCCTCTTACAAGATCTTGTAGATGCTTCCCTACATTATCTTCTTTATGGTCTTGGCTCTTATATTTAGATCTTTAATTTTTGTATAAGGTGTGAGATGGTATTCCTCTCTCATTCTTTTGGATATGGATATCCAGTTCTTCAAGCACCATTTGTTGAAGAGGCCATTCTCTTCTAGTTGAATGAGCTTGGTGGCCTTGTCGAATATCAGTTGACTGTATATACAAGGATCTATATCAGAACTCTCAATTCAGTTCCATTGGTCGGTATGTCTATCCTTGTGCCTATACCATGCAGTTTTGACCACTGTAGCTTTGTAGTATGTTTTAAAGTCAGGTATGTGGTTCCTCCAATATCATTTTTCTTTTTCAATATGTCTTTGGCTATTCAGGACCTCTTGCCTTACCAAATAAATTTCATAGTTAGCTTTTCCAATTCAGTAAAAAAAATGCTGTGGTAATTTTTATTAGAATTACATTGAATCTGTATATCAGTTTGGGTAGGATACATATCTTAATGATGTTTAGTCTTCCTATCCACAAACAGGGAATATTCTTCCATTTATTTAGGTTTTCTTTGATTTTCTTTAACAATGTTGTGTAGTTTTCTGCATACAAGTCATTTAGATCTTTAGTTAAATTTATTCCTAGCTATTTGATTCTTTTAGTTGCTATTGTAAATGGGATTTTTTTCTTGATTTCCACCTCAGATTGCTCATTATTGGTGTACAGAAATGCTACTGATTTTTGCACATTAATCTTATAACCTGCCACTTTACTGAACTTATTTATAATCTCTAGAAACTTTGTGTAGATTTCTCAGGGCTTTCAAGGTATAGGATCATGTCATCCACAAATAGTGAAATTTTTAATTCCTCCTTTCCAATATTGATGCCTTTTATATCTTTTTCTTGCCTAAGTGCTCAAGCAAGTACTTCTAATACAATGTTAAATAAGAGTGGTGATAGTGGGCATCCTTGTCTTTTTCCAGATCTTAGTGGGAACGTTTTAAAGATTTCACCATTGAATATGATGTTAGCTGTGGATTTTTCTTATATACCCTTTATCATGTTGAGGAAGTTTCCTTGAATTCCTATCTTTTGAAGTGTTTTTGTCAGGAAAGGGTGTTATATTTTGTCGAATGCTTTTTCTGCATCTATAGAGATTATCATGTGATTTTTTTCTTTCTATCTGTTTTATGTGGTATATTACATTGATTGATTTTCTTATGTTGAACCATCCTTGCATACTGGGGATGAAGCCCACTTGGTCATGATGTATAATTCATTTGATGTGTTGCTGAATACAACTAGCAAGTATTTTGTTGAGGATTTTAGCATCTAGTTTCATTAGAGAGATTGGTCTATAGTTTTCTCATGGTGTCTTTGTTTAGCTTTGGTATTAGAGTGATATTGGCATAATAGAATGAGTTAGGCAATGTTCCCTCCAATTCTGTTTTTTTTTTTTTTTTTGGAAGAGTTTAAAAAGCATTGCTATTATTTCTTTCCCAAATGTTTGGTAGAATTCATCTTGTCCTTGGTTCTTCTTGATTGGGAGGTTTTTGATGACTAATTCAATCTCGTTACTTGTGATTGGTCTGTTAAGTTCATCAATTTCTTCTTTTGTCAATGTTAGCTGCTTTTGTGTTTCTAGGAATTTGTCCATGTCCTCTAAATTATCCATCTTGCTGGCACACAAATTTTCAAAGTATCCTCTTATGATATTCTTTATTTCTGTGGGGTCAGTGGTGATATCCTTGTTTCTTATTTTATGTATTTGCATCATATTTCTTTTTTTTCTTTATTAGTCTAGCTAAGGGTTTGTCAATTTTATTAATCTTCTCAAAGAACCAGCTTTTGGTTTTGTTTATTTTTTCTAGTGCTTTATTATTTCGAATTTCATTTAGTTCTGCTCTAATTTTTGTTATTTCCTTCTTTCAACTTCATTTGGGGTTAGTTTGTTGTTCTTTTTCTAGTTCCTCCAAGTGTGCAATTAGTTCTTTGATTTTAGCTCTTTCTTCTTTTTTTAATATTGGTATTTATGGCTATGAATTTCCCTCTCAGTATATCTTTTTCTGCATCCCATAGGTTTGATAGGTTGTGTTGTCATTTTCATTTGTTTCAAGGTAGTTACCGATTTCTTTTGCAATTTCCTCCTTGACCCACTGATTGTCCAAGATTGTGTTGTTTAAATTTCATATCTTTGTGCCTAATCTGCTTCTTTGTCCCTGATTTCCAGCTTCATTCCATTGTGTTCAGAGAAATTACTTTATATAATTTCAATCTTTCTGAATCCACTGAGAGTTGTTCTGTGGCCTAGCATGTAGTCTATCCTGGAGAATGATCCATGTGCACTTGAGAAGAACATATATCCTGCTGAATTTGGGGGTAATGTTCTGTATATGTCTATTAAGTCTGGATCCTCTAATGTTTTATTCAAGTTCTTTGTTTCTTTATTGATTCTCTGTCAAGATGTTCTGTCTAATGGTGACAATGGTGCATTAATGTCCACCACAATAATTGTAGAGGCATTATTTCTCCACTTAGTTTTTCCTTTGTTTGCCTCATGTATTTTGAGGCACCCTTTTTAGATGCATAAATGTTTATGATTGCTCTTTCTTCTTCATAGATTTCCCCTTTTATTAATATATAGTTTCCTTCTTTGTCTCTTACAAAGTTTTGCATTTAAAGTCTATTTTGTCTGATATTATAGCTACTACTGCCTTTTTTTTTTTTGTTATTGTTTGCATGTAGAATTGTTTTCCAACCTTTCACTTTTAGTTTCCTTGCATCCCTGGGTCTAAGGTGAGTTTCTTGTAGATAGCATATAGATAGGTCATATTTCCTTATCCGTTCTGCCAATCTGTGTCTCTTGATTGGAGAATTTAAGCCATTAACATCCAGTGTTATTACTGTCAAGAAATTAGTTATATTAGCCATATTTTCTTTAGGTTTATTTATGCCATATGTTGTTTTTATTTTCTTTTTATCTTTTTAGTTACTTTTACACTCTCCTCCAACTCTCTATCTCCTGTTTATTCCATTCATCCTGCAGAACTCCCTTTAGTATTTCTTGAAGAGCAGGTTTATTATTGACAAACTCTCTTAATTTCTGTTTATCTGTGAATATTCTGAACTCTCCCTCATTTTTTAAACTTATTTTATCCCCCCCCACCTTGTTGTTGCTTGTGCTCACTGTCTGCTTTCTGTGTCCATTCGCTGTGTGTTCTTTCCATGTTTGCTTGTCTTTTCTTCTTGTCTTTCTCTTTAAGAGGTACCGGGAACTGATCCCGCAATCCCGGTGTGGAAGAGAGGCACTCAATTGCTTAAGCCATCTCATATCCCTGGTCTTGCTGCATCTCTCACTGTCTCTCCTCTGCCTCCCTTTGTTTCATCATCTTGCTGCACCAGCTCAGCTCTCCTTGGGACACGGGCCATCAGCTCTCTGTGGGGCATGGGTCAACAGCTCTCTGCGGGGTGCAGGCTATCAGCTCTCCATGGGGCATGGGCCAGCTTGCCTTTACCAGGAGGCCCCAGGAAATGAACCTGGGGCCTCCCATATGGTAGGCAGGAGCCCAATCACTCGAGCCACATCCACTTCCCTCTCCCTCATTTTTGAATGCCAGTTTTTCTAGATAGAGAATTCTTGGCTAGAAAGTTTTATTTTTTTCTTTTAGCACCTTAACTATATGATATCCCTGCCTTCTTCCCTTCATGATTTCATATGAGAAATCAACGCTTAATCTTATTGAGTTTCCCTTGTATGTGCTGGATCTCTTTTCTCTTGCTGATTTCAGTATTCTCTCTTTGTCTTGATCATTGGCGAATTTGACAAGTATATGTCTTGGGATAGGCCTGTTAGGATCTATAAAGTTTGGGGTGTGCTAGGCTTCCTGGACTTGTAAGTCCATGTCCCTCAAAAGGGTTGGGAAATTTTCAGCCATTATTTCCTCCAACACTCCTTCTCTCCCCTTTTCTTTCTCTTCTCCCTCTGGGATGCTTATAATGTATATGTTTGTGCATTTTGTGTTGTCATTCAAGTCCCTAGGTCCCTGCTGGATTTTTTTCTATCTTTTTATCTATCTGTTATACTATCTGTCTGATTTCAGATGTACTGTCTTCCACATCACTGATTCTTTCCTCTGCCTATTCAAATCTGCTGTTATGTGCTTCCAGTGTATTTTTGATTTCTTGGATTGTGCCATTCATCACCATCATATCTGTTATATTTTTATGTATGTTTACAATTTCTTCAGTATGTTCTCCCAGTGTCTTCTTAATATCCTTAATCTCTTCCTTCACTTCATTAAGTTGATTCATGATATTTGTTTGATTAGTTGTTCCATGTTCTGCATCTCCTCCTATTTTCCAGTTTGTTTGTTAGACTGGGCCATGTCTTCTTGTTTCTTAGTATGGCTTGTATTTTTTCATTGGTGTCTGGTCATCTGTTTATCTTGATGGGTTTATTCAGTTAGTTAGCTTCTCTTTCTACTCTAAGGTTTTATTTTGTTGTTGTTTTGTGTGTTGTGAGGTTTCACTTTGACACTTCCTATTCTATTTACTTGTTGTTGTCTATATTCCCTTGAAAAAAATTAGGACCTGTGGCAGTTTGATATAGTTATGAATTACAAAAATAGATATGGATTATGCTTGTAAACTGGTCTGTTTCTCTGGGCATGATTAAATTATGATTAGGGCTTTGATTGGGCCATGTCAGTAGGGTGTTGAACCTCTTTCCTTGGTGGGTGGGGAATCAAAGACAAAAGACATGGCAAAGGACAGAGTTGGAGTTTTGATGCTGAGTTTTAATGCTGGAGTTCTGGGAAGTAAGTACACAGAGGAGCTTGGTCATGAGGAAGGAGAGAAGGCCCCGGGAAAAGAGATGAGCCATTCGCCTGATAGTCTGCAGCTGGTCTTGTGGAGGAAACAGAGGAGCTGAGCCCAGAGAAAGGCAAGCCCCAGGAAGAGAAGAAACCAGGATACCTGAACCCTAGCAGATGTTAGCAGCCATCTTGCTCCAACATGTGGCCACAGATTTGGTGAGGGAAGTAACTTAATGCTTTATGGTCTGGTAACTGTAACTGTCTACCCCAAATAAATACCCTTCATAAAAGCCAACTGATTTCTGGTATTTTGCATCAGCACCCCTTTGGCTGACTAATACAGGACCAGAGAAAAGGAAAGAGATAAGAGGTTAACAAGAATAATAGTAGTAATAATAATAATAAAAGTTAGAAGAGGTTCCTTACAAGACCTAGGAAAATAAATAATTAACCTGAGTAAAAACTCATTAGAAGTACAGAGGAATAAGATTTAAAAAGTGAAATAGAAAAAATGAAAAGAGGAACAAAATAGAGAAAAATATATAGAATGAATTAAAAGGTCAGAATGATGAGAAGAGAGGAAAAGAAAAAAGAAAAAAAAAAAGAAAAAGTAAAAAAATAAGGAAATGAAACAGAGAAAAAAAGAGTAAAAGAGAGAAATAAAATTTTTTTGAAATTGAAGACCAAAGAAAAAGAGGTGGGATGAATGAAAAACAACAGAAATCAGAAGATAGAAAAATGAAGGAAAGAAAAGAAATAATGTAGGTAGAAAAAAAAATGGTAAAGGGAAAAGGAGCAGGGGGACAAAGAACAGGGAAATACAACAAACAAGAAACAAAATAACAGCAACAACAACAACAAAACAATCAAGGAAAAACAGCCTTTCTTTTAGGCCTCTAAGGAACTTCTCAGGTTGCTGGTGTTTATCAATCAATCACCCTGCAGCCTGCCCTCTACAAGTGATGTAGCAGATTTCAGTGATTAAAATTTTTAAAATGAAAATGAAAAAAAAAAAAGTACTTTTAATAAAAAATAACAGATCCAAGAAAGCCTAAAACAAAAAGAATGTCTATATGTTCCTTGTCATAAAGTTTAAGCTGGATGCTTGATAACCAGGTAGATCACACTCTTGATTGACCAGAGAATTGAACGAGGGGCCTCATATATGCAAGGCAGGAATTCCTCCAGTGAGCTAAATTGTCTTCTTAGGTTAATTGGTCTTCAGAGAGCTGTCTGCCCCCTTTCTCCAAGACATTTTTAGGTTTCTATAGCTTGCTAGAGTCCTGCTAATTAGATGTCTGTTCCTGCCCCCTCTCTAATCTGATTGCTTTCTCTCCTGGGACGGGCAGTTGAGTGTGACAGCCTGCCTGAGCGGATACCTGAGTGGATACCCCCTCCCCTCTCCCCATCAGGTAGGAGTCCCTTCCTACTCAGGTAGGAGTTCAGGTAGGGGGCTTACCACAAAGAAACCACTCTTCAACCTCTGCCAGACCCCTCTTCCTCCCAGGGAATGCCCCCTCCCAGGCCCTTGGAAGCACCAAGCTGGGGGCACTGTGGCTACTTGCCGTGAGGGTGGGGTATATGTGCCATTTCCAGCCACAGGGGTGAGCAACTCATGGTTTTCTTCTTTATCTTTCTAGTACTCTCCTAGATGACTCAGAGCACCTCCTCTTCTATATATATCCAAAGCACCTCTTTTAAATAGGTACCTGCCTTCTCTCCACTTTTTTTGTAAGAGGGTCAGTCTCTGCCTACCTACTCCATCACCATTTTCCCCCTCATTTGTTCTGTGAAGTAGTAGTATTATTATACAGATGAAGAAATAGACTCAGAGAGGCTGGATCACTTGTCCAAGTAACATGGTAGAGATTTGAGCCCAGTTCTCTGGGACTCTGAAATCTGGGCACTCTCTGCTACCCCACCGAGCCATGAAGTCCTTTCCACTCTGTCTTCGTGTACTTATGTTGTGTTCTGTGCCACTCGCCTACTGTCAGTTCTGTGTTCTACTCACCAGTGTATGAATATGTGTATGTAAACGTGTGTGTAGCATTAAATTACCTACATTTTTTAATCTGATAGACAGATGTGCCAGCAACTAAATTAGGAGCTATGTCTGAAACTTTACTTCCTGGTCTGTAGTCAATGAATATTGGTCCTCGTGATTTGTGAGGACATTTCATTTATAAACTGTCTTTGACTTTTCTGTTGTTCATGAAGTAGACCACTTACCAAAATAACCTTAATATTTAACTTCCTCTTCCATGCTATCTAACACATCAATCCAGAAACACATTGGAGGAATCTCTCTGGGATCCAGCCTGGCAGAGATGTCTTTGCACAGCCTATCCTGAGAACCTATTACTGGTATTTCTGCCCCAACATTGAGCTAAATAAATGAGGCACATCCTTGTTCTAAAAGAGATTATGGGTGTCACTAGATACAAAGCAATACCCAGCAGCATTGGGTTTTATTGCATGTCCAAATGACCCGTTGTCAAACGAAATACTATAATTCTTCTAAGGTGAGATATCTTTGAAATCTAGAATAGTAAGCAAAGGCTTCAGGGTAGTTGGGGTGGGGTGGACTTAGCCAAACCTTGAAAAAAGGGTGTATATTGAAGGGAAGACCCATTGAAGAGGAGTTCTGACCTAGATAACTACTATTTTGACAGATTTAGGGAACATCAAAAATCACAAACTGACAGATGCTGGTGTGTATTAAAGGGAGGGAGACCAAAGTTTCCTTGAGTAAAAGACTTGAAACAAGAGGTGAAAAGATGTTCTCTGAGGACAGATTTTATATGTCTATATTATGGCCACTTCCTTTGAAAAGAAAAACTTTTCAGCCTCTGTACGTAAAGGGATTACTAGCTATCTTCCAGATCATGAAGGATTGGCATGGGCCGCAACAATGACTTTTTCCACATCCTCACAGAACAGGAGCAAGGAGCAAGGAGCAAAGGGCAAAGTGTGTGGGGAAGGGAAGGCCTGAGAGGCTGAACCTCTGTTCACTGGGATCCGTTTCTTTATGTATTAATTTAGGGCATATCATTCTGCAACCTGTGCTTATAAGGGCCCAAAATTTAAAAAGAAATTCTATTGACCAGATGCACCATTAATCAGGACTCTTCTAACTTTGTAAATCTCTGTTAAATAGAAAGAAGGCTATTTTAGAAGAAGTGAAGCTAGAAGCTAGAAGTTGAAAGACGATTGAAACACCAGAGCCTTAGCCCCTACCTGACAAGAGAGGAAGTTTAGCATTTGTTTCTCTTATTGTAAAACACTAACATCCCCATTTTCCCACTCCCTTCTCTTCAACACTTTCTAAGCATTTATGTTTTAGGTGTGTGGAGCTGCATTCAAAAATTAGGAGAGATTAGCTTCTTTCACAGGAGTAGACAATTACCAGAAAATATTAGTTTTCCCTTGCGGGTCCCTATAGGTAATAAAGGTTTGGTGAATGACTCCATGTTCTTTTTCAAAGGCTGCCAGACAAATAATGTTGGTCTGAATTTGTTTGGAGCAATGGGGCATCCACTTACTGGTTAGATTAACCCCATGTGTGCATTCCTTCTACTTATATGATTTAACCCCGATCATGTTTTCTATGCAAAGGTGGCTGTTAAACAAAGAATTAGTGAAGTCTAATAGTGCATAACCTTTCGCTAGTAATTATGAAAAGTTTCCTCTGGCTTGAGATAGTGTTTATCAAGATTGGAAAAATCAGCCTTGAAACATTTCTGAACAGTTGCATTGGAAATTGCTCCTGTAACAGATGAGGCCATCTCTTTTAATCTACATTAATAAGCAAAGGAGTGGGCTAGAGAGGAATTTCACCTAGGGAGGAAGTTTGGGAATACAAGACATTGATTTGTTGGGCTTCATAGTAATTGTGTATGTACTTTCCTGCAGTTGACAAATCGGTTTCTGAAAAATAGAGAAAGAAAGAAAGAAGGAAGGAAAGACGGAAAGCTCAGGAAAAGGTAAACTCTGGACTGAATTTGACCTATTAGAAGCATGCTAGGGCAGGGTGGTGACTCCATGGTGGCAGGCCTAGGGTAGGCAGCATTGCTGAGTAAGTGACCAAAGTATAAAGCACATCTTTTTCAAAGTGTCCAAAAACCATCAATCTTAAACCAGGTGGAGGACGTGCCTATATTTTTGGATGATTCTGAGCTTCTCAAGGAGTAAGCTCAAATTACTGGGTAAGCCTGAGACTCAGATTTCTGTGGGAAGGCGGCTTCTGTTCAGAAATGGACATGTGGTCAAGATGAAGGATATGAGGCCGCCCCAGCCTCCCCTCAGCCTGGGTGGCCACAACACAGAGCCCTGCCTCCTCTTCAGACCAACCATGATGCTGCAGAGATAAAAGACATTTATAGTCTACCACAGGTAAATACCTTTCAGAAAATATGGGTCTTTGACTGTGTTCTGTAGTCATAAATAGATTTCAGAGTAAGCTGATATATTTCCTCTCACCATTGAATCCAATCTGCCATGAAAAAATTTCACTGTCTCCAAGTCATCATGAAAACATTTTCTGCTAATTGAGACATTCCCAAACAATTAAGATAACCAGATGCGTCTGTTATTTGTAATTACCTGAACATGCATTCTTTCTTTGAGGATAGTTCCATTTTTGAGCCTTTTAAACTACTCCAGATAATGAAAATGAAGATTACTGTGTGTGCATTTTTCACTGGGCCTAATTTTGACATGGAATTACCTCTTTCCAAAATTAAGCAACAAAACCAGAAACATGTGTGCAAGAAAAGAAAAAATTTTCTCATTTGGCCTTGTCCTGAAATAATAGATTCTCTTCCTATACAAATCACATCTCTGACAATTTTTAAGACTTCAGTTAATGCCTATTTAAATGTTAAAGATGGAATCCAACAGTGAAGAAAAAAATAGACAATTTATAATTACCACTCAAGATTTGCCTCATCTAATCTTTGAGATGCATCATGGGTCTGGAGCAACACTTAGAGTTCTTGGCATGCAGATGTAGGAGGCTTTCCATTAAATGGTAACTACACTACCACTAATACTGTCCTACTGTTACTACCATTCCTAATATTCATGATAATAATATATGTTTGCTTCAAATCGAGACTTTCATTAGTGATTTGGGGTTCTGTTACAACATTTTTTTTATCAATTTGTCTAATGGTCAGATACTTGATCAGAATAATTCACCATGTTTATCCAATATTAATCCTAACACCCTATATCTTTTTCAACTAAGCAAGTTCTTCTACAATTTCCCAAAATGACTGAGGTTCTACTTTTGTCTTCTCTCAGCTTTATTTCATTAGTCTTCACTAACAAATTAACCTTATATCCCTTTTAACTTTCTATAATGGCCTTGAACAATTATTTAGTTTGCTATTTAAGTTCTTGTATGCCCAATTTGAAGGCAAGGCCATGCCTTTGTCATTCCTACGTCCTGCTCTAGCCCTTGCTCATAGTAGGTGCTCAATAATATTTGATTTGCTTTTATTTAAAAAGTCTTATGATTCTTTGATATATTCATTCCCTCCTACTTTCTTTCAGAGTTGAACAATTTGGGATTCTTAGGTGATGAAACCTTGGAATCCACCTATGGGATAATTGAGAGCCTGTTTGCGCTTGTGCTGGGCTATGGAAGTGGTATCACTGGAAATCATTCAATGAAGGCAAAGTCTCCTACTTAGAAGATTGACATGAAAAAGATATCTCAGGAGGAGGACAAGGACACCAGGAGATATATGAAGTAGGAGAAGGTACATAGTAAAATGATGAGGAAGAGGGAAGAGGAGAAAGGAGAGGGGAGGGAGTAGAATGAGAAGAAAGGCAGTTATTTTCCCTATAAATTGATTTCTTAATAGTGCATGTAGATATCTTGTTAAAAATGGGGAATGAGTGATATTCAGGCATCAGTTGCTAACACATTTTCCATTTCCAATGAGTACTTTTGAGCTAGTGTGAAATGCTCTTTATTCATGTGCAAGTGACCTTTTATCATCATGATTAATGTACCTTCATCAGATTCCTGGCCCTACCATATAATTACTGCCAAAGAATAAGGAATACAGGTCAACTTTCAACTTTCTGAAACTGAAGTCATTTCTTTATTGTGAGCTGTCCCACTCTATTTTCCTGGCTCAAACTGTGAGGTATTATGTTGTTTTGAATAAAGAATATAAATTACAACCATACATATCTTATTTTAATTCCCTGTTCTGCTACTTAGTCATTGTATGACTTGGACAAGTTATTTATTCTCTCTCAATAAGTTGTTGTTTTAAGTTTAAAGTGAGAACAGTGATGCCTAATTGTATAGTAATACTTATTTTTGTGTGTTTATAGATTTTGCAGTTTAAATGAATTAAAATATGAAAAAGACCTAGCTTATAGTATGCATTCCACCAGTGTTAAATCTCACTAACAAAACAATTATCCATAAAAATAACCTTATATAGTATTTGAATAAAGTAAAGAAAACTAGGAGAAAAAATTGTCATATGCCTATAATAAATTGCTTTATTATATTTCACCTAAGTGTATGCAAACATGCTCATATTTCTTATATTGTAAAAAATCTAAACAGAGGTTGACATTATATATAAATAAAAATATATAAATAACAAAAACTTTTCCAAATAATTTTATTGGCAAATGATGTTATGTTGTTCTGCTGAAACTAAATGACCTATGTGGGGTTCAATTGTAAAAACATACATATTCATATTTGTTTCATTTTCTTCAACTTATATCTTTGTAATGTTGAGCTTGATTGACCATTCCTTGAATTATAGTCATCACTAGAGTCATTTTTCCTTTTTTAAATAATAACTAATTTTATTTTAATGGATCCACACATGTAGTAGTACTCCCCAAATCAGCACTGAAAAATAATTTTAAAACATAATTTAATGGAAAATTCTTCATTGTTTATTACTGCTTAGTCGTCATGGACTATTGGAAGATGTGATGGACAGCCATGGATTTACATAGAATATCAACAAGCAACATGGATCTGGTTCCTGCTTCTATGCATGGATTTCTTTGAATTCAGTATATTTATACTTACGTGCCGTGTGATGACTTTATTCAACCAGGATACTCTATTTAAACATCTGTAAAAGAGAAATGTTAGGTTGTATATATAGTAACAGGATAATTTTTTTTTAAATCCATGGAACTACTCAGTGAATCCTAAGTTAAACCATGGACTACAGTAAATGGTACAATTATGAAAATGCATTTCATCAATTGTAACAAATGTTCCACACCAATGCAAGGTGTTAATAATAGGGTGGTATATGTGAGTCCTGTATTTTATGTATGCTTGTTCTGTAAACCCACAACTTCTCTGATTAAAAAAGTAAAACTAACTACATAAAGAACCTTTGGCAGTTTGTATTATGTACTGTGATGTCATTTACTGCTCATTTTGTACAAAACCTCCATTTATAGATTAAGTCTGCCTCTGTTCTTTTCTCATTACCCATGACAATTAATGGAGAGCATTATTCCACCACACTGTCATTTTCTTGATGTCAAAACATCCTAGATTTATTAAATAAACTATGAAGCTAAAATCTCAGACTATGAAAATATCATTCAATTGTAGCTGATCACTGTAAAAGAGAAGTTTTGTCTCTACAATTAGTAAAAGACTCCAACAAGAGTACAATACTAGTCACATGATGATCACTGTCAAATTAGTATTAGGGCCTGATTCCCTAGAGCCAGGCAGAAGACTCTGGCTGAATGTGATCATTTGTTAGCCATATGACTATAAACTCACATATAAACCTGAGCTCTGAAATCACACGGTAGTACTTGTATTAAAGGTGGTCTACTAGACAATTCAGAATATTTCATTCTTCTTGTTTCAAAAAAATTATAATCAGTCTGAAAACATGATAAATATATATATATACATATATATACATATATATATATATATATATATATAGCCCTTCATTGTAGACCTCTTTGACTTTTCATAATGCTGCCACAGACCCTCATGGGTAAATTTACACATTCAGTTACCAAGAGAAATTCATTGCAACCTCTATCTTGGATGGTACCCACTAACTTTGTAATGCTGAGCCTTTCATGATCTATGGATGCTTTCGTTACTGTGATGTTTATTCATTTATCTGTCTTTAAATCTATCTACCATCTATCTATCACTTATCTGTCTATTTTAATATGACAAGGGTAAGCATTGGGTTACATCTGCTTTAAAAACTTTCCATGCTAAAATTATAGTCATGTTTTTTTTACCTAGGATACCAGGGTTATGATTAGGCTTTTGTCTGGTACCAGAGGTGACCCCAAAGCACTCAGGAAAAGTTTGGCCCTGTGTGCAGAGATGTCTTTCATCTCATTCCATAGGGAGGAAAAATCACCTTCAATTCAATCAAGTGTCCTTGTCAGGCTCTTTTACATTCCCATGAGAATATCAAACTTTGCATCAGCTTCATTGACTGCTGGGTCTTAATGTTTCTGTCCAAACACGCAGCATGGAGGAGTAGCACGCAATGTACTTGTAAGCACGGCCATGAATTTACTGCCTCTCTGGACTTATTAAAAGTTCAAGTGAGTAAACAATACCTATGGAGGAATTCTGAGGGGAATGCAATCCATCCATTATTTAATTTCAAGTGTTCATAACCTGTTTGCTTTACAACACACATGAAATATGACATTCACTTACACAGCTTTCTCCCATGAATAAATGCAGATTTTGATGAAACCAAGAAAGAATATTCAATTTTTTGTAGTAAACTAAAGCATTCCAATAATAATTCATGATCGAAACAATTCTATCAATGGCGCACCAAATGGTAGGTAATATTATGTCCATATACAGAAAAGGAAACTAGTGCTTAGAGAGGTTGAGTAACAGTTGCTGAAGGGCAGATATCTGATTTAGCTCTGCATGCTCTTTTTCTCTGTCCACTGCTTCTCATCATTGCAGGCCTTCTTAGTGAGAAATTACATAGCTTTACACAAAGGGAGTGTTCAAAGAAGAGTCCAGCCTTTGCTCAGACCAGGAATGGTATAGGAAAACATGGTCTTCTCGTGTCTCTTGCAGAGCCAGACGTGGATTTGATGGTTCCTCACCTATCATCGTAGACATTAAGGGAAAAATGTCAGGATACAGGCCTGATGCAGACTACGAGTCTAGCCAAGCAAGGGAGGGCTGAAATTTGTCCATCTGTTGTTGTTGGTTTTTTTTTTTCTGAAGGTGATAATAAAGTTAGGAAGACAAAGAAGAACCATGGTGAAAAAAAGTTAAACACACAGGGGAAAAAAATGAGAAGAGATTTGGGATAGTTGGATCATTATTTTTAAAAACTCAAGTTGGTAAACACACTTGACATATAAACTCATCTTGGATAAAAGTGGGATTTAATAAAAGTCACTGGAGGGCCTTTGTTATTATTAACTGTGTCTGGAAAATCCCCCCCCCCACTTTTTAAACCATTTCTATATGCTTCCTATATGTCAATTGTTATTCTATGTCATCTATATAACATTAACTCCTTTAATCCTCACTACAAACTTACGAATATATATGATCATCTCCTTTTTCAAATAGGGAATTTGAGGCACTGGGTGT
This sequence comes from Tolypeutes matacus, assembly GCA_026826555.1. Taxonomy (NCBI): domain Eukaryota; kingdom Metazoa; phylum Chordata; class Mammalia; order Cingulata; family Chlamyphoridae; genus Tolypeutes; species Tolypeutes matacus. The sequence goes on from JAKSZT010054030.1 coordinate 28,120,543, forward strand.
TTATGAAAAGTGTACAAGCATACAGGTAAAAGGTGTCAGTGAGGTTTGAAGCAGACAAACTGCTCTCGAGCACATGTTCTCTACCCACTGACCACATGGCCATCACAAATTTTTTTACTCTGGGATTGGCCTTGGGTGGATCATCCTCTGTTGTGTTGAGAGTAAAGAGGAGGGATGGGAGGAGGAAAATCTTTGACCACTCCTTCCTACTCTCCCACTTTCCAGCAGGAGGGTCTGGGGGTAGGGGGGTGGGCAGAGTCATTATAAATCCAAAGGTGCCAGTCCATTTTTTTTACACTCTCCAATCTCAGTGGACCCTATAGAAAGAGGGAATCTTTCCTAATGCCTTGGATAAAATTCCAAAGGAAAACTGGAATTCATTTAACTCTGAAACATAACAAGTCAATAACTACAACAATGATAATAACAAGATAAAACACTGGGCACTTACTCTGTGGTAATCACTAAGCTAAGTCCATTACCAGGACTTATTCATTAATCCTCTGAACAACCATCTGAGGTGGGTATTTCTATTTCTATTGAATAGATAATTAAAGAAAGGGCATAAAGCTTGTGAGCCAGGCAGCCTTACTCCACAGACCATCATTTTGTTTTACTAAAGAAGGTGTGGATTTATAGAAAGATCATGCATAAAATACAGAATTCCCATATACCACTCTGTTATCAACACCTGGCATTAGTATGGTACGTTTGTTAAAATTCATGAAAGAACATTTTTTACAATTGTACTATTAACTGTAGTACATCGTTTACAACAGCATTCACTGATTGTGTTGTATACTCCTATGTTTTACTTTTTAATTTTTATTCTTATAACATATATACAACTTAAAATTTCCCCTTTAAACCACATATAATTCAGTGCTGATAATTGCATTCACAATTCTGTGCTACCATAAACATTATAAAGTTATCATGTTTTCCTATGCATTCAGTATCTGAAACTAGAATTGACTTTTCGAAACAACAGCTGTGATGGAAAAGGCAGCTGTTTTGGAGCAGAAGTGGCTCTGGACTGAGAGTCAGTGTACCAGGGAGGAGTCCTGGATCTGTCCCTTGCTCCCAACATTTATCAAAACTTTTCCATCAACCCAAATGGAAACTCTGCATAATTTAAGCATTAACTCCTCATTCCCTACCCCCATCCTAACCCCTGATAATTTATATTGTAGTTTCCGTTTCTATTAATTTGCTAATTCTAATTATTTAATATATGTGAGATCATGCAATATTTGTCATTTTTTACCTGGCTTTCAAGGTCCACCTTTGCTGTTGAATGTATCAGAACTTCATTCTTTTATATAACAGAATAATATTCCACGGTGTGTATGTACCACATTTTGTCGACCAGTTCATCTGTTGATGGACAATTGGGTTGCTTCCATCTTTTGGCAGTTGTGAATAATGCTGCTTTGAACTTCAGTGAGCAAATGTCTGTTTAAGTCTTTGCTTTCAATTCCTTTAAGTATATAACTTGAAGTGGAATTGCCTGGTCATATTGGTAATTCTATACTTAACTTTCTGAGGAACCACAAACTCTCTTCCACAGTGGCTGCACCATTTTACTACATGGGGAAGATCTGGATAATTTGCACTAGAAATTTAGAAATAAATAGGTAATATTTAGAATAAGGAGAGTAATCTGGATAATTTATATGATACTAGATATGAGAACTCCAGATAGGCAAAACCTAAGCAGGTGATATTTTGACCAAACACATCTTGCAAATTTAAATATTAACTAAATATTTGTTAATTTATTGAATGAAGTGGTCCTAAATAAAATACTGATTGAGTAATAGAGCAGTGGGACGTGGCAAGCAATCTGTCTCCTTTAGTAGGATCTTTATGGAATGAGACAGGAAACGAAATCAATTCAGCCAACCTTTAGCATCACTGTGTGCTGGCTTCAGGAATGGATCATGGGGAGGAAACCTGGGTCTCTTGATTACCCACAGTGTTTTTGGGTCAATGGGAAACTTGAAGCAACAAGTGTATATAGCAGAATGGAGAGCTGGTGGCTCAGCTTCCAGGACTGGCAGGAGTAAATAAAGGTGGAAGCTCTCCACTGGATTTACCCTTGCAGGAGTATCTGGCATTCATGATGGCTCCACTCACCAACTTCCTGGGTCCTCCTCTCTGTTCACTTAGGGGATTTCTCTTGGCTCTCACCTTTCCCAATCCATAGCATCAAACTTTGATGCTGATTATTTGGAGCCTGGAGATGTCCTGATTCACTGCAGTGATTGATGTCCACATGTGGATTGCATCTCAGACGTGCCAGAACACATTTAAATATAGAGACAACCGGATACCAGGTCCTTTACACCAGATACCTATAGCCAGGTGATTGTGGACAGACCTGAACTCTTACTCTGATTTATAAAGCTTTTTTTCCAATGGGAAAATGCATTCATTATTCTATATTTGGAAGGCAACCTGTTCATAATTTGGGGACTCACAGCCTGATAAATCATCATGGCATTCGCCATATCATGTGTTCTGTTTTATTATCACCAGACCATGGTGATGTTTAACCTCAATCACTACACCAAAGAAAGCCCAGAACAAAGGGCTTGTCCGTGGCTCCTGGCACCAGTCTTTAGCAGGGGTCTCTGCAAAGAAAAACATGGGCTGTGTTCCACAATGCTAGTTCTCTACCCTCTTCTTTTGACAGTTGCAAAGCAATCTGATAAAACAAAGTATACAATAAGTAAGTGAGGCTGAGTATAAAGTTATCATGTTTTCCTATGCATTCAGTATCTGAAACTAGAATTGACTTTTCGAAACAACAGCTGTGATGGAAAAGGCAGCTGTTTTGGAGCAGAAGTGGCTCTGGACTGAGAGTCAGTGTACCAGGGAGGAGTCCTGGATCTGTCCCTTGCTCCCTAAGGGACCTCGGCCCAGCTATTGGACTTTCCTGGTGGTCAATCTCAACATCTGTAAAATGGGAATAATGCCACACAGGATTTCTTTAAGAATAAATACTACCTCTCTTTCTATATTTCTGTACTTCTAGCTATCATCTATCTATCTATCATCTATCTATCTATCTATCTATCTATCTATCTATCTATCTATCTATCATCTATCTATCTATCAATCATCATTCTATCTATCTATCTATCTATCTATCTATCTATCTATCTATCTATCTATCATCTATCTATCTATCTACCTATCTACCTATCTACCTATCTACCTACCTATCATCCATCATCTATCAACTGTCTATCTATCTCTATCATCTATTATCTATCATTTACCTATCTATCTTTCTGTTTATTAATCAAACAACACTTCTTAAACTATGGAGGGAATAAGAAATTTTGATTGTCAAGTAAAATTGTATAGTTGCAAACTTGAATGGATTGGATCAAAAGAAACTATATATTTGGTTTAAAAATACATAAATGCATTTGACACCGCTTCTGTCTTATGTCTCTCTCTCTCTCTCTCTCTCTCTCTCTATCTATCTATCTATCTATCTCTATCTCTATCTCTATCTCTTTCTCTTTATATGTCTTTCCCTGTCTCTCTCCCTCTCTGACTCCTTCTTTTTGGAAAATGCAAATAAAATGAAGACCCATAAATATGCAAGTAAGTTTTAGGCACAGTGTTTGAGAAAATATAAATTGTTGATAAATGCCATACAAATCCACATAACAATAAAATTGCATCATGGGGATACCAAGAGAACTTTGCTCAAAAATCCCACCAGAGTGAATGGTTCAGTTTGAGGCTTCTCCTTTCAGAACTAATGAACAGCAATGAGAGGACCTCCAGGCAAGGGCAGCAAGACAATTAAGTCCATTGAAGAATCCCGTTATCTGGGTGAAGTGAAGAAAATGGATAATTCATTGGAGCCATTGCCAAGATGGGGGATAGAGTCCACAAAAATTTCAGAGGTAGAACAGCAAAGGAAGGAGAGGATCTATTTAACTTGATCCAGAAGATGATGCATTACAATAGGCAGACATGAAAGAAAAGGAAATTTGGGGAAATAAATTTTGGTAATCAACAAACTAGTATGAAGAGTTTCTGAAGGCCACCAAGAAAGGGCAGAAAGTCCTTAGTGACATATGAAGATCTATTAAAAAGTCTTCATCAGAACATCCCCACTTCCACTGCTCAGGAGAGCTCTCGTATTCTATGAAACCTCATTGAACACATGGGTCAACAGACCTGTTTATGCTTATACTCATTTGTAAAATTGTATCTATTAAAAAACCAATTTTCCAAGAATAAAAAATGGTTGAGAACCTTGAAGCCTTCATTCTTGCCAATGGAGATCCAAATAGATGATAGCTGAGAATCATCATCTTCTGGGATATAGAAAATATTTATTCATTCATCTAACAAATCTTTACTGAGCACCTACTAGGAATGAGGCATAGTGCTAGGCATTTCATTTATGTCATGAAAGCAAATGTCATAATCTAATTTTTCTGTTTACCCTCATGCCACTAATTTGATCTTGGACCCTTTGTGTATTTCTCTACTATCCAAAAGTAATAGTAAAAGTGAAACAAAAAAGAACAACAAGAAAAACAATAGTAATAGTAAGTTTCATGACGGTAATGATGAGGACAGATAGGATTTTTCCTTTACAGTGACCAGCCACTGACTGATTATTTACATGGATACTCCAAATAGTATTTGCCCAGCACGATGCCAGGATTGGGGGCAGGTGGCAAGGGGTATGGCTTCTAGAGTGAAATTATTTTTTAGTGCCCCATAATTTCAGAGATTTCCAATCTTCTTTTAGACTCACCAAGATGTCATGAAATAATATTCACAAAAAAATGTGGATGCTTATTTTTCTAAGATAAATAGTTAAATCCTAAAGAGGCAAACAAGGTCAAAGCCAAATATGCAGGACTGACACAATCCCAGGGCTATTCAGGTGTAGACATAGCTAAACAATGAAAGACAGTGTCATTAGCTAGGCTGATATCAAGAGCATTAGTTAAATACTGAAGACGTTCTGAATATGGATACAAAGCGGCAATAGATTTCTCTTATCCTCCTTCCCTTATTTTATGTGCATAAGACGTCTTTATTTCTAGAAGTTGATCAACTTTAAGCATCTATGGAATAGTAACTATCAGAAAGGCACACCATTATTTCTGTCTTTTAGTCTAAAAAAGACCAGCTAAAGAGAAGTTATTTTCTTAGTACTTCCAGCTCTATGCCAAATATCCACACATGTTCTCCACAGTGTGTGCTTTAAATTACTTACTGAAATGGATATTTGTCTTCACAAAGAAATAATGGTTTCCTTGTGCTTTCAAAAAAGGAAAAATTTCCATCCTTGCTAGGGTAAGATTAAAAAGCTCATCAGCATTGCGGTCTCTCAGAGTCTACAGATGCACACTCCCCAAATCCACAGTGGCTTTGGATTACCTGGTGATATTTGAACTGCCCCCTTTCCCCTTCTTGTACTTTAGTCTAACACTTTTCACAGTTTTGTTTTTAAGTGATTCTGAGAGCTCTTAACTAAGGAACAACAAGCTCTGGGTAGCTCATTGGGCCAAAAGTTTTAATGATTTAAAAATCATCTTGTATTCACTTTAGTTTGTAGGATGAAGTGTCTGCAGATGGAAGGAGGCTCAAATTAAGGGCAAAGAGATGTCTGCTGTGGTGGCCAGGTCACATTATTGCAGAGCATGTAGGCTTCCCTGAGGTGGACATTCCATAGACAGTCCCCACTCTCCAATTAAAGTGAGACTGCAGTTGGGTTGTTAGTTGTCCATTTATATATATTTGGAAAGTGAATTATTCCTGGGAAAAAGAGGTCATGTCAAATTCATCTTTTTAAAACCTAGGTGTTCATCATCACGCTTGACACAGGGTAGGCGTGTTTAAAAAATGGTGAATTGCACTGTTCTCTTATTACCTTCTGAGCGACCTCAGATCAAGTCTACAACAGGACCTGGCGTTGTCTTGGGTGTGCAGTAGCTCTTCAGCTAAGACTCGCTGAGTGATTGGAGGACTGACCTGTTTCTTATTCTGCTCTATGCCAAACCATCAGAGGAAGAATAAACAGAGTTAACAAGAGATGAAAAGGAGGATTGTTGAGCCACTGTGAGGGTTTAGAGAACATGAATTTGTGGCAGAACCAATCAATATGTTTTCAAAAATATCTCTAACGAAACTTGACAGCCTTGGAGACAGAGAAAAAAGTGGGGAAAAGAGATGGTGGTGGGGCTCCTGGGGTAGGGCTTTGTGTGGTGGATGGACCCACAATCTCCATACCATGTCTCTCATTTGTACTTTTGGTGTCTTGATTAGTGAACTGAATTCTAGAATAATTCTAAGAATGGAAGGGAGACGTCAGAGCTTGGCGAACTCACAGGAAGAGTTCAAAAGTGTCCACAGTTTTACCATGACTATTGGCCTTCATCTATATTTTACTTAGGTTTGAAAGTTTCTGTCTCCCCTTATCTTGCCTATTCTCTCTTCCTTTTTCTCATATGTAATGTTACCCTGTAATTTTAATATCAGTAAAAGGAAGCTATTAATTATTCACACCCAAGGTTGCAATATGACTTTGGTGAATCACTTTTGCCTTCATGGCCTCCTTTCTCCATAAAAAATATTAAAAATTGCATTTCGTAATTATGTTGGTATAAAGACAAATATAATCCAGGCTGGATTCATTTCCCCAGTTCCTGGGGAACTGGGAGCTGTAGTCACTCTAGAAGTCACAAGAATTCTGTTTAAAAAAAGGCTGTACTCAGAAGGATTCCAGGTTCTCTAGGGCTTGGCTTTATACCTGTTTGGAAGGTAATGAATTGCCTGAACTTTAAATACACACACACACATACACACACACACACACCCCACATAGGAGATAGCAGCAAAGTGGATCTAGTTGTTTGAGACAGTGACTGCGTGCTCAGTGTGGAAAGCTGAAGCAGATTCTAGAGGGCGTTACTAAAATTCCTTTAAATGGCTATGCTTCCCCCTCTACGGTGAGTCTTCCTAAGAGTTAGTGAGGTGTGTATGGGGTGGGTAGTCTTGGCTTGCAGCTTCATAGTCTAAGGCATGCAGCTAAACAACAAACTGATGGGGGACCCATGACTTGATGGCAGAGACATTAAGTGGTCCTAATTCCCACAAAAAAAAAGACAAAAGCATGGGGCTTCTTCATGTCTCCGTAATGAACTGTGGTGACCTTAGCCTGGAATTCTTGTCCTGAGATACTTCTGTAGCAAGAATTGCCTTGCCACTCACTTAACATCCAAACACTTTCCTGTGTTCTCAGTGCACTTCTATTTTTAACTCTCTTGGCCTGAGCATGAATTTATCTCTCTAACTTGACTGTATGCTTCTGGGGAACTGAAGTTGAGTCAGTGTTAGTGTTTACAATTATAAAATCTAACTGGAAGTACTCTCAGAGTCCAACTCCCTCATTTTTCAGCTGGGAAACCTGACAGCTAGTTAGTGACAGAGCTATGCCAAGAACACAGATTTTTTGGTTGCCAGGTGAATGCTCTTTGTTCTGGAAATTTATGGCAACTTTTAAAGACCTCTTCATAGTCTTGGAACTATTACCAAAACACCAAGTACATCTTTCTTCAATGAAGGTCTACTGCTGTTGTATTATGTTTTTCTTCCTTAATTCTTCCTTTGGCCCAATAATTTAAGATGTCATAGATGTCTGAAGCAGTTTGGCATTATTTATGAATTCCAAAAATAATACTGGATTTTGTTTGTAAACTGGTCTGTTCCTCTGGGCATATTAGATTGTATTGGATTCAGAGGTTTCACTTTTACTTGATTAAATTATGATTAAGGCTTTGCTTGGGCCACTTTCATAGGACATTGAGTCCCTGCCCATCAAGGGGGCAGGTACTCACAGAGAAAACCACACAACAGAGCAGAGAGTGGAGTTTTGAGTTTTGATGTTGGAATTTTAATGCTGGAGCCCCGAGAAGTAAATACACAGAGAAGCAGATACATGAAGAAAGAGAGAAGCCTCCATCAGACACGGCAGAGGCCCCAGGAAGAGAGACAGAGCCATTCACCTGATAGTCTACAGCTGGCCTTGTGGAGAGAGCAGAGCAGCTAAGCCCTTAGAGAAAGGAGCCTCAGGAGAGAGACTGGAGGAAGACTGAACCCTCACAGACATCGCCTGCCATCTTGTGCAAACACAGAGCAATAGCCTTTGGTGAGGGAAGTAAATTACGCTATATGGCCTTGTAATTGTAAGCTTCTACCCCAAATAAATATCCTTTATAAAACCCAACAGATTTCTGGCAATTTGCATCAGCACGCCCTTTGGCTGACTAATTCAATGTCCAAATTCATGCCACTTTCAGACATTTCTTAACTCTTGCAAGTGTTATGGCTTTGGAAAATATGCATACTTCCAGCCATCTGTTTATACCACTTAAGTCTCTTCTCTTACGGCTGAATCAACTTCAATAATCCATATTAAAGAGCCCCTCTCTCCTACTTTAATCACCTTACTATCTAGCAGTACTATTCTTTCACATCTTTTTCATCTATTTTTCACCCTGGTCATGGCTCTTGTATCCTCAGCTCCTTCTCAATTGTCCCAATCCTCCATCCCACCTCCAGCTGCACAAGTCTTCTTCAGGCTCCAAGACTCCATGGCAGTAACTTCATAGATGTTCTTTCTAACACACCAGAATCACTCTTTACAATGGCCCTAAATCATGTTGAATCTCCAAAAGTAGCTACTCCACCATTTATAGGCTACTCTTCACTCCTAAGATGCCAAGATTTGCCAGATAATTAATGAGAAGGTTGCTGTTGGGTCTGCTGAGCCCTTGTTCCTTGATCTCTGCTCACTTCTCGGCATCTTATTTCTCACAATCTCAGGATCTTATTCCTCTCTGAGCTCTATATCCTTTGCTCTCAAGAAAAAAAAAAGTTCTAGCATTTTTCCATAATTTTTATGCTTCATTCTCAACCATGACATCAGTACCCTGAACAGATAACCATCCTCCCTACTTTCTTGAGAAAGCAGGGGCCATCTGGTACAACCTCCATAATCTTTCCTCCTCTCCACCTGTCACCATACTTTCCTCTCTGGAATTTTCTCTGTTATCTTCATCTTTCCCTCTCTTCCCTTTGTTTCCATATCCATTTAAAAAGGATTCTTGAGTTTTAAAAAATAATAGCTTCTATATATCAAGCACTAAGCTAGACTCTCTATGTACTTTTTGTCTGTGCCTTTCAGTGACATTTGGAGGTAGCTATTGTAGGCACCATTTTAGCAAGCAGAGTTGCAGAGATTATCAGCTCACCTGAGGCCACCAAACACCTCTGGGTTCTTGTCCACCACTGACTAGGCTTACTAGGATCTGCAGGATGCCCCTCTTATTTTTTCAGAATCTGCAGTCTTTTTCTCTAATAATTTTCTAAACAGAATTACTTTCTTTTTTTTTTTTCAACCAATATGTATAATGTTATTATTCCCTTTGACACTAAATTCATTGAAAAAGAATAGTGTACACTGACTGATTCTGTTTACTAACTTGTGTATCCATTAATTCAAAGAAAATTCTCTCCCATTTTCAAACCTGATGGTGAAATTAAATGGAATTTTCTTTATCTTCCTTAACACTTCCTTTGCTGTAGTATTTTAAACTATCTTCAAAGACCCCTGCCTCTTCCTTCTCTCTTGACTTCTGTGGACTGGAAACATATTTTTCTCCTCCTTCTCTGCATGTTCTTTCTCTGACTTTTTGCTCTTTTCTAATCCTGAAAAGTAGTAATTCCTTCAAGGTTCTATCCTTATCCTCTTTTTTCTCTTTTTCTCTGCATTCCCTCACCTTGAGATATGATTTATACTCTTGTCTTCATAGTTATTCCTAGGTTAATACCAACCCAAACTATAAATCCTTCACCTTCTTTGCATGAAGCACAACCATGAAGTTCCAAATAATATGTGAATATTTACAACTGGTTATAACATCGACATCTCAGGAAAATCTAGTATAAAATGCTTTCCTCATATACTTGTTCCCTCTTCTTCTCGGCTTTCCTCTTTCTGTCCCTTTAAGCAATAAACAATGAAACCACCTTTGAAATCCTTTCCCTTCTTCATCCACCATAAATCCCTTTGATCTGTAATACTTATGATAACTTATAACAATAAAGGCATATATGGTGGTTTGGAGCTATATGTACACTAAAAACCATGCTCTTAAAGCTAATCCATTGTTAAAGCCAACACATTTCCTGGTCTCTGCTTTGAGCAGGTTAGCAAACCAAAAAGCATAGAACCTTAGAATCCCATCTACACTTTTCTTAAAAGATTGTCATTTACCATCTTCTCTTACACTTGTAATTGTAGGAAGTTCATCACTTTTGAAATAACCCATTTCCTTTGTGGACAAGTTTATCTGTTAGAAGTCCCTTCTCATGTACTGATCATCACCTTTGGAAAATGCAAAATCACTTTACATCCATCAAGATATTTTTATTTATTTATTTATTTATTTATTTATTTATTTATTTATTTTTATTATGGGTAAAAATCAAAATTCTCACAATACATACAAACATTTGCATAATGGTATATAAATATATGTGCATATATGTGTATTTGCTTACAAAAATGTTATTTATATATATATATATATACATATATTTTAAGAGGTGCTTAGATTACCTAAAATATTCCACGGAACCCACTGGAATTCCCATGTTGCCCACCTCCCACACCTCCCACCACATCCCACACAAACATCTCCCACAAGTGTGACCCACCAACCTCAATGAACTTACACATCCTGGAGCCTTGCCACCAACCATAGACCACAGTTCACATTGTAGACCACACTCTCTCCCACTCAGTTCTGAGTGGTGTGTGCTGATTTAAAATGACCTACATCCATTGCCACAACTGTACTCAGGACAACCTCCAACCCCCAAAGAAGCCCCTGTATTTCAACTGCTCATCCCCTCCCTACCCAAAAACTGTCAAGTGGCCACTGGCTCCATCAAGATATTTTAACAGGACCTTCAGGCAACCACAGAATCTTCTTGTTTCAGCTTTTTCAAATGTTCTTCTTAAGATGTGTGTTCTGAATTCCTCACCATTCTGAATTCATTCTTTTAAATGAGCTATAGTTTGTCCAAGTCCAACTTAAAACGTGGCTATTAGAACTGAACACAGTATCTAGATTCAACCTGGTCAACTAGAACAGTATGGAAACTTTCTTTTTGTATACACACTTTGAAGATTTTGTTGGTCACATCATACATTTGGCCTATTGTGCTTCTATTTTACACAGTCCTCTACAGCCTCTTTCAAATGGAATTCAGATAAGCCAGAACCTTTTATCCCTTGTTGTGCCTCTCAGGTTTTCAAGTTAAATACTGTACTTCACATTTAGTACTAGGTTACATTTTTGCTTTAATCCTCACTCTTTCTCTCTCTTTGGGACTTTTGTTTTTCTAATTCTGTCACCCATAGCACTGTTCTCCCCAACTTTATACCATTTTCAAAGTAGAAATCCGTACTGTTATGTCTTCACAAAACTAAATTTGAACAATGTAGAAAAGGTAGAACAATCCAGACCCTCATGTAATACCAGTGGATACCTCCGACCAAAAGAATGATTCCCATAAGGAACACAATCTTGGACCAGATATTTTGAGCAGTTATTACTGTAAGAGAATCACTCTGCCAGACTAATATTGTGAATAAATTGGCAAAATTTTAAGAGGCTCCCTGAAGTCTATCATCCCCAAACTGTAAATCAGGCCAATTTAAACATCAGTGTGAGTATTCCCAATTTTGTTCTATTCCTTTCCATTAAAAAAATAACTCAGGGTGAGAAGATGGCAGTGGACTAGCAGGAAAGGCTAAATTTTCTCATAAAAATAAGCGAATGAGCCAAAAACTGTTCAAGGGACCTGCTTTGGGGGCCAGCAGCCTTGGACAGTGCTACACAACTCACAACTCCCAAGAGGGTGGGGACAGAGAGGCCAAGAACCTGGAACAATAAATGTGAGTTACCAAACCCCATGGCAGCTGGGAAGGGCTCACCTCCTTCATCCCCCCCCCCCCCCAAGATATTAACCTGGGATAAAACCCCTGGCTCACTGCAGTTAACTGAGAGGAGAACAGACATCTTCCTCCAGGTTAGCTATTTCAAGGGAAAAGGGAGGGGGAGTTGAGGGCTTTACTTCAGTGAATTAGGCCAACAGAGCTCACTTTGAATCTCTAGAGAGTCAACACAAGATCAGAGAAAAGCTGAGACTGAAACACCTCCATGGAAAGGTGCACTGATGAGTGTCATCTGCTCATGGAAATTGCATGGACAAAAACACTTTTCAGTTTTCACTGTATCTTGACCCAGGGAGAAAATCTGGCACGATTTTGATAACTTAACCTGGGCAATTTTAAAGATTTAGAGTAAGTTGAACCAAATATCAAAGAAGAACTGTGGAGAAAAAAGCAATAGGCAGGGGGGAGAAATTGGCCAGCAGAGTAAATTCACCAACATATTCATATGCCTAGACATCAGCAAAAAAATTACAAGCCATACTAGGAAACAGGAAGAGATGGCTCAGCCAAAGGAACAAACCAAATATCCTGAAGAAATACGGGATTTAAGACAATTAATCAGTGATAATCACACAACTCTCTTAAATCAATTCAAAGAATTTAATGAAAATATGAATAAAAAGAGAGAAAAGATATTAAGAAGACACTGGGGGAGCATAAAGAAAAATTTGAAAGCCTGTGAAGAAAAGTAACAGACCTTATGGGAATGAAAGACATGATGGATGAGATGAAAAATATATTAGAGGTACATAAGAGCAGATTGGAATTGTATTGTTCAAAGACGGAATTAGTGATTTCGAAGACAGAACATCAGAACTGGAAAAGACAGGAGAACAGAAAGAGAAGAGAATGGGAAAAATGGAACAGAGTCTCAGGGAATTGAATGAAATGCTAAACCCACTAACATTCACATTATCAGTGTCCCAGAAGGAGAAGAAAATGGTAAAGGGGCAAAAAGAATATGTGAGGAAATAATAATGACTGAAAACTCCCCAACCCTTATGAAAGACATAAATATCAATATCCAGGAAAGACAACGCACCCCAAACAGAATAAGTCTGAATAGACCTACCCCGAGACACCTACTATTCAGAATGACACATAATGGAGATTAAGAGAGGATTCTGAAAGCAACAAGGGAAAAGCAAAGCATCACATAAAGGTAAACTCAATAAGATTAAGTCCTGGCCTCTCATTAGAAACCACAGAGGTGAGATGAAAGTGGAATGATGTACTTAAGGTACTAAAAGAAAAAAACTGCCAGCCAAGAATTCTATATCTGGTAAAACTGTCCTTCAAAACTGAGGGTGAGTTCAGTGATTTCACAGACAAACAAAAAGATGGGCAATAGAACGATATGACAACAGATAGCTGAAGGACAAAATGGATAAAGTAAGTAATGCCTTTACAGTAATAACATTGAATGTTAACAGCTTGAACTCCCCAATCAAAATACATACACTGATAGAATGGATTAAAAAAAAAAATGAGCCATCTATATGTTGTCTGCAAGAGACACTCCTCAGATGTGAGGACACAACCAGGTTAAAAGTGAAAGGTTGAAAAAATTATTCCATGCAAACAGTAACCAAAAAAGAGCTGGAGTATCAATACGAATATCAGACAATATAGACTCTAAATGCAAAAATTTTATAAAGATGAAGAAGGTCATTATATTTTAATAAAAGGGGCAATTCACCAAGAAGAAATAACTATACTAAGTATTTATGCACCTAACTTGAATGCCCCAAGATACATGAAGCACATACTGGCAAAACTGAAGGGAGAAATAGATGTCTCTACAATAATAGTTGGAGACTTCAATACACCACTCTCAGTATTGGATAGAAATCTGGACAGAGGATCAATAAAGAGATATTGAAGAATATGATAAATGAACTAGACCTAACAGATATCTATACAGCATGGCACCTCAAAACAGCAGGATATACATTCTTTTCAAGTGCTCATGGATCATTCTCCAAGACAGACCATATGCTGGGTCACAAGATAAGTCTCAATAAAGTTAAAAAGATTGAAATTATACAAAACACTTTCTCTGGTCATAATGAAATGAAGCTAGAAATCAATAATGCATGGAAAAAGGGAAAATCCATTAATATATGGAGACTAAATATATTACACACACTCTTAAATAGTCAGTGGTCAAAGAAGAAATTGTAAGAGAATTCAGCAAATATCGAGAGGAATGAAAATGAGAACACAATATATCAAAACCTATGGCATACCACAAAGGCAGTGCTGAGAGGGATATTTATAGCCCTCAAAGCTTACATTCAAAAAGAAGAGCTAAAATTGATGAGCTAACTGCACACCTGGAGGAACTAGGAAACGAACAGCAAACTGATCCCAAACCAAGATGAAGGAAAGAAATAGTAAAGATCAGAGCAGAAATAAATGAAATCAAAAACAAAAAACAATAAAGAGAATCATCAAAACCCAAAGTTGGTTCTTTGAGAAGATCAACAAAATTGACAAACCCCTAACTGAACTGTCAAAGAAATAAAAGAGAAGATGGAAATAAATAAAATCAGAAATGAGAGGGGGAATATTACCACCGACTCTTCAGAAATTAGAGAAATCATAAGAGGATACTATGAACAACTGTATGCCAAAAAAGCTAGACAATGTAGATAAGATGCACAGATTCCTAGAAACACACGAAACACCTACACTGACCCTAGAAGAAATAGAAGACTTCAACAAACCAATCACAAGTGAAGAGATTGAAACAGTCATCAAAAATTTCCCAAAGATGAAATGGCCAGGACCAGATGGCATCACAGGTGAATTCTACCAATCATTCAAAGACAACCTAATACTGATCATGCTCAAGCTCTTCTAAAAAATTGAACAGGAAAGAACTGTACCAAACTCATTCTATGACATCAACATCACCCTAATACCAAAACCAGATAAAGACACTATGAAGAAAGAAAATAACAGACCAATATCTAATGAATATAGATCCAAAAATCCTCAACAAAATACTTACAAACAGAATTCAAAAGCACATCAAAAGAATTATACAACATGATCAAGTGGATTTTATCCCAGGTGTGCAAGGGTGGTTCAACACAAGAAAATCAATTAGTGTAATAAACCACATTGGTAAATTGAAGAGGAAAAATCACACGAGCCTCTCGAGTGATGCAGAAAAGGCATTTGACAAAATACAGCATCCTTTCTTGATAAAAACACTCCAAAAGATAGGAGTAGAAGGAAGCTTTCTCAATATGGTAAAGTGCATGTATGAAATACCTACACCTAGCATTGTACTCAACAGTGAAAGACTGAAAGCTTTCCCAGTGAGATCAGGAACAAGACAAGGATGCCCTGTCACCACTGTTATTCAATATTGTGCTAAAAGTTCTAGCTAGAGCAGGGGTTCTTAACCAGGGGTCCACAGACCCCCAAGAGGTCCATGGAAAGATTTCTGGGGGGTCCGTGAGCTCAAATTGAAAAAAAACAACTTATCTTTATTTTCTCTGACCTCTGATGTTGAGTATCAAAAAACTATCTGCCACTACATTCTGAGAAGGGGTCCATGGTTTTTACCTGACTGGCAAAAGGGTCTGTGGAACAAAAAATGGTTAAGAACCCCTGGGCTAGAGCAATTAGGTTAGATCAAGAAATCAAAGGCAACCAAACAGGAAAGGAAGTAGTAAAACTTTCACTATTTGCTGATGATATGATCCTATATCTAGAAAATCCTGAAAAATCCACAACAAAGCTATGAGAATTAATAGACAAAGTTCAGCAAAGTGGTGGGATATAAGAGTAATATGAAAAATTAATAGCATTTCTATACACTACTGATGTGCAGTCTGAAGAGAAAATCAGGAAAAAAAAATACATTATATACTCAAACAACAAAATATTTAGGAATAAACTTTAAAAAGGATGTAAAGGACCTGTATTCAGAAAACTACAAAACATTGCTAAAAGAAACCAAAGAAGACTTAAATAAATGGAAGGAAATTCTGTATTCACAGATTGGAAGACTCAGTGTCATTAAGATTTCAAATCTACCCAAACTGATTTACAGATTCAATGCAGTCTAAATAAAAATCTCAACAGCTTTTTTTGCAGAAATGGAAAAGCCTATAATCAAATTTATTTGGAAGGTTAAGGGCCCCAAATAGCCAAAAAAAATATCTTAAAAAGAAGAATTAAGCTGAAGGAGTCTCACTTCCTGACTTTAAAGCATATTAGATACAGTGGTAAAAACATCATGATACTGGCATAAAGACAGAAAGATTGACCAATGGGACCGAATCAAGAGTTCAGAAATAGACCTTCACATCTACAGTCAAATGATTTTTGACAAGACTCTTAAAAGCCCACCCAGTTGGGCCAGAACAGTCTATTCAACAAATGGTGCTTGGAGAACCGGATAGCCATATCCAAAAGAATAAAAGAGGACCCTTATATCACTCCTTATATAAAAATTAACTCTAAATGAATCAAGCACCTAAATATAAAAGCTAGAACCATAAAACTCCTAGAAGAAAATGTAGGAAAACATCTTCAAGATCTTTTTGGTAGGTGGTAGTTTCTTAAACCTTACACCCAAAGCATGAGCAAAAAAAGATAAAATAGATAAATGGGAACTCCTCAAAATTAAACACCTTTTCACCTCAAAGGACTCTGTCAAAAGGGTGAAAAGGCAGTGACTCATTGGGAGAAAATATTTGGCAATCACATATCCCATAAGAGTTTAATATCCATGATATGTAAAGAGATCCTTCAACTCAACAATAAAAAGACAATCTACCCAATTGAAAAATGGGCAAAAGACTTAAAAAGACAATTGTCCAGAGAAGAAATACAAATGGTGAAGAAATACATGACAAAATGTTCAACATCACTAGTGATTAGGGAAATGCAAATCAAAACTACAATGAGATATCATTTCACACCTATTAGACTGGCAACTATTAAAAAGTCGGAACACTGTAAATCTTGGAGAGGATGTAGAGAGATAGGAATGCTTCTTCACTGTTGGTGGGAATGTAGAATGGTACAGCCACTGTGGAGGACTGTTTGGCAGTCCCAAAGGGAGTTCAATATAGACTTATCACATGACTCAGCAATACCATTTCTAGGTATATACTCAGAAGAACTGAGAGCAGTGACAAACAGACATCTGCACACTGATGTTCTTAGTGGTATTATTCATGATTGCCAAAAGTTGGAAATAACCTAGGTGTCCATCAACTGATGAATGGATAAACAAATTGAGATGTATATACATGATGGAATATTATGCAGCAGTAAGAAGAAATGAAGTTGTGAAGCATATGACAACATGGATGAACCCAGAGGACATCATGTAGAGTGAAGCAAGCCATACATAAAAGGACAAATACTGTATGATTGCACTATTATGAACTAAATATATTGTATAAATTCATGGAGTTAATAATTAGAATATAGGTCACCAGAAAACAGAAGAGGTCTAGAAAATGGAAAGCTGAGAGTTAGTCTGTGCAGAATTGCAAATCTTTGGAAATGAATAGAAATGGCGAAAACACATCGTGGTGTTTGTAACTAGCAGAGCTATTACATGGATATGACAGTGTTTTCAAAGGTCATGTGTATTACTAGAAGGAAAGCTAATAACCGTAACATGGGAGTGTGTAAGATAGTAAAACCTCACATAAAACACGAATATAGGTGATATTGAATATATAAGACTGTTTTTATAACATATAAATACAAATATACTAGAGAGAAGGAAAAATAATAATAGCTATATATGGCAGGGGAAGCATAGAGAGATTGAGAGGTGATGAGTTGTGTTTGTTTTTTGTTTATTATTATTATTGGTATAATGAAAGTGCTTTAAGAATGAAGTGATAAATGCTCAAATACGTGATTAGAATGAATACCATTAATTGTACATTTTGGATCGATTTATGCTTTATTAATACGTATCAATAAAATTGATTTGTTAAAAAATAATTCAGTAATTTCTCTATAATTCCGGCATCTCTTAGAGGCAGATATTCTCATTCCATTTCAAAGTGAAATCTCTCTAAATATGGATAAGAAACAATCCTTCCTTGCATCTCTGATAAATATTGCACCATCAATTTTTTTTCTTATTTAAGTGAAAAGAGCTATTATGTCTTTGGATAAAACACAAATTCATATCTCAGTGCCTATACTTTGTTTTGTTTTTAGGGAATGTTACTAAAAGGAGACTCAAATTTTCTTATTCATAGAAGAGTTTTAGTAATATGTATGTTGTTTTGATGATTACATGAGATAATATATGGAATATCCATAGCATGGAGACTGGCACAATAAAATTACTCAGTGAATTTTATTTTTGTTGGCTGCTGGCCCCATACTTTCCTCATCCTCAATTTTTCTCCTTTGCTGAGAGTTGCCTGTTACAAAGAGATTTTTCTGATCCGTTCTGATTCTAATTTTATTCCTAGCATCTTTTTTTTTTTTTTAATTATTTTTATTTATTTATTCCCCCCTTGCTGCTTGTGCTTGCTGTGTCTATTTCCTTTGCGTTTTTCTGTGTCTGCTCATCTCCCTTTTGTTGGGTCATCTTGCTGTGCCAGCTCACCACACCACGTGGGCCTGCCCACTTTCACCAGGAGGCCCTGGGAATCGAACCCAGGGTCCCCCATATGGTAAACGGGATCCCAACCCATTGAGCCACAGCCGCTTCCCTATTCCTAGCATCTTGACAATAAACCTCCTTTTTTTAAAGTCTCCTGAATAGTTTGCATAAGTAAAAAATAGCTTCCCAAATCTAGATATTTACAAGTCCTTAAAAACAACACAATCCAATCTATTGATGTATAACTTATATACAATAAAATAAACCAATTTTTAATTAACAGTGTGTTAAATTTGTTTCTGTGTACGTTTGTGTATCTGTCATCAGAATCAAGATACAGAACATCCGCATCCACCCAGTAAGATTTTTACTGCCTATTTGCAGTCAATCATCTGCCCCTGCATGCCATCCCTGTTCCAACTACTAATCTGCTTCTAGTTATTATAGATTATTTTTTCCTGTTCTAGAAATTCATATAAAATGAATCTTACAGTGTGCACTCTGATGTGTCTGGCTTCTTTCATGCAACATAATAGTTTTCAATTTATCTGTAGTCTTTCTTTTTTTCTTGTTACATAGAATTCCATTTTATGGATATACCACAATTGGCTTACGCATTCATTTGTTGATGGACATTTGATTTTTTCCAATTTGGAGGCATTATGGGGAACTATTAGTATTCATTTACAATTATTTTTTGTCAGTGTATGTTTCATATCTCTTTGGTAAATATTAAAAAGTAGAATTGTTTGATTATGAACTGAATGTATGTTTAATTTTATAAGAAATTATCAAATTGTTTTCCAACATGGTTGTATCATTTCACTCTCCCTCCGGCATTTTAGCCATTCTAATAAGTGTGTAGAGGTAAATATTTATGATTTCAATCTGCAATATTTTTCTTTTACAGTTAGTTCCTTTTCTTTCCTATCTAAGAAGTCTTTGTCAATCTCAAGATTTCAAAGATTTTCTCCTGTGATTTCTTCTACAAGCATTTATATTTAGATCTATTATCCATATAGGGTTAATTTCTGTTTATGGTATGAGGTAAAGCTGAATTTTATTATTTCAAATTGATCTTTAATTAAAGTAAGTCTTTAAATAAGGCAGTATGTGCCTTTCATATTTATTCTTTGTCTTCAAAATTGTCTTGGCTATTTTAGGTCCTTTGCATTTCCATATAAGTTTTCATATAAATTATAGGATTAGCTTGTCGATTTTTATAAAGCAGCCTTCTAGGATTTTCATGGATTTTAATTGCAATTTTAAAGAATTTATAGACTCATTTTGGGAGAATTGAGACCTTAAAATGATTCTCTTCCTTTTAGCCCATAAACATTATAAATCCTTTTATACATTCAGATAATTTAAATTTCTCACAGTATGTTCAGTAATTTTCAGTATGCAGAACTTAGACATATTTCATTACATTTATCCCTAATATTTTTATGATTTTGAAGTCAGGATAAATGAATATTTTTAAATATCAAATTGTTCACTGCTAGTATATAGAATTATGATCTTGCTAAATTCATTTATTAGTTCTAGAGGTTTTTCTGTAAATTTCTTTGAATATTCAATATGTATGAAGATGTCATTTGTGAATGAGACCTGTTTTACTTCTTTCTACCCAATCTTTATGCCTTTTCTCTTTCTCTCTCTCTCTCTCTTTTTTTTTTTATTCATTGCATTAATTAGGAATTCTAGTAGTGAATAGAATAGAAGTGGTGTTATCAGGCAGACTTGCCTTGCCTAAACATTAGGGGAAGGAATTCAGGCTTTCATCGGTAAATATGGTAATTGTTCTAGAGTTTTTACATATACTGTTACCAGGGTGAAAAAGTTCCCTTCTAAGTTTGCTGAGATTTTTTTAAAAATCATGAATGAGTATTGAAGATTGTCAAATGTTTTTTCTACATCTATTGAGATAAATATGTTTTCTCTCCTTTATTAGTTTAGTGAAATATATTGCTTGGTATTTATTGGGAATTGAATTATGTACACAATAAGCAAATAAATTCAGGACCCAACCCCATGTCCTGTGAGTGTGAACACATTTGGAAATAGGACCTCTGAAGATGTTATTAGTTAATGTGTGCCCAAACTGAATGAAGGTGGGCCTTAATCCATTATGGCTGAAGTCCTTGGAAGCAAAGGAAATTGGACACACACAGAGAGAAGCCACAGGGAGCAGCCAGAACCTGGAAATCAGCAGAACCTGGAAGACAAAGGAGAGGATGCCATCACCTGTATTGCCATGTGGCAGAAAAGCCAGGGACCAAGGATAGTTAAGCAGCCAGCCCTAGAATGCCATGTTTAAGGAGAAAGCATCACCTTGCCATAGCCCCAATTTTGGACTTCTCCTAGCCTCAAAACTGTGAGTCAATAAATTCCCATTTGTTTAAGCCAACCAATTCATTGTATGGTATTTGTTTTAGCAGGTGGGAAACTAAGAGTATCTGGATGTTAAACTAACTTTGCAACCTTGACTACACCCTCTCTGAAATAATGCTAGATTTTATTTACTAATTTTACATTAGTTATTTTTGTATCTGTGTTCATGAAAGATTTGGTCTGTAGGGTTTTTTGTTTCTTTGGTTAGTTTTGGGACTATTTTTGTCTCGTGTTATTATTAGGGTAATGCTGGCCTCATAAAGTTACTTGGGAAGTATATCACCTTCCACTATTTTCTGAAAGAGTTTTAAGAGAATTGGCATTATTTAATCAGTATTTCATAGATACATAGAAATAACCAGTGAAGCCATATGAGTCTGGGATTTTCTTTGTCTGAAGGTTTTAATTACAAAAAGATACAGGGCTATTTAGATTTTCTGTTTTTTCTTGCGCTACTTTTGGTAATTTTTTTCAATGAATGCATTAAATACTCCAATTTATGGCCTAAAGTAATTTATGATTTCCTTGTAATACCTATTAATTTTTGTAGAATCTCTAGTAGTGTCTCTACTTTCATTCTTGATATTGGCAACTATGTCTTCTCCTTTTTATTTGGTAACTCTAGCTAAATGCTAATCAATTTTGTTGTCCCTTTCAAAGAAGCAATTTTTAAAAATTATTTTTTATTGCTGTCTTATTTTTCATTTCCTTGATTTTTACTCTAAACTTTATTATTTCCTTCCCTCTGCTTAATTTGAGTTTAAATTGATCTTCTTTTTCTAGTTTCTTATTGTGGAAGATTGGATTTTAATTTTAAATCTTTCCTCTTTTCTGATATAAGCATTTAAAGTTAAAAATATTTCTCCTAAATACTATTTTAGCTGTATTCTATGAATTTTGAAATCTTTGTATTTTATTTGGTTTACAATATTTTCTAATTTCCCTTATGATTTCTTTTTGGGCATGTGTTACTTGAAATATGTTTTCCATCTCAATAATTTTGAATTTTCCAGGTTTTTAAAAATTCTCTTTTAATCTAGCTTTCTTGTACTAAAAGAAACATACTTTCTGTCTTCTTTGACATTTATTGAGACTTCTTTCATGGCCCAGCATATGTTCTATTTGGGTGACTAATGCAGGTGCATTTGAAAAGTATATGTATTTTGATTGTTGTGTGACATGGTATATAATGTCAATTAGTTCAAATTGGTTGATAGATTTGCTGATTACTACTTCAGTATACTTAGAGAGGGGTATTAAAATTTCAGAATATGATTGTGGATTTGTCTGTTTCTTCTTGCAGTTCTTGTAATTTTTTGCTTCATGTTGTTGGAAGCTCTGTCATAATTTCATACACATGTAGAATTCTGTCTTCTTAATTAATCATTTTGCTTATGAAGCACCCTTATTTGCCCTAGAATATTCCTTGGCCAGAAGTCTACATTGTCTGGTATTAATATAGGTACTTTAGTCTTCTTTAGAATGGTGGGTGTAGGGTATAACTTTGTCTATTCTTTTAATTTTATCCTAACTCTATTTTTATACTTAATGTCTATTTCTTGTACACAGTCTATAGTTGGATTTAGCTTTGGTTATCCAATCTGTCAATCTTTGTGAATTTTAATTATAGTGCCAAGCCATTAACATTTGTGTAATTATTGATATAGTTGGGTTTAAGTCTACCATTCTGCTATTTTTTAAAATTTTGTCCCATCTGTTTTTGTTCCCTTTTCACTCATTTCCTGCCTTCTTTTGGCTTACAAGAATGTGGTTTTTAGTACTCCATTTCTTCTCCTCTTTGCCTTTTTAGCTATATCTCTTTGTTTCTTTCTTTTTTAATGAGTGGCTATTCTGGGGTTTACAATACACATTTTTAACTTGCCACAGTCTGTCTTCAAATAGTAGCATATCCATTTTAAATATAATATAAAAATATTACATCAATACTCTATTCTCCTTGCCTTATCCATTATCTTGTTTTTGTCATAAGTTTTACAACTACACAATCATAATTATTAAAATTTATTATTTTTGCATTGAAGTGTAAATTATTTTTTAAATAAATATGAAATGAGAAAAGTATTTTATTGTTACTAACATAGTTATTATTTCCAGTCCTCATTTGTTTGTATAGTTTTGAGTTTCTATCTAGTATTACTTTCCATCTGTGCAAAGAACTTCCTTTAATATATCTGTGCTTCAGGTTAAAAGGTGACCAAGTCTCTTAGTTCTTTTTCAGTATAAAAGCTTTATGTAACCATCAATTGAAAGGATATTTTTGGCGCATATAGAATTTTAGTTTGGTAGTTCTTTTTTCTTTTCTTATTTAACACGTTATACCATTTATTTCTGTTTTCCATTGCTTCTGATGAAAATTTGGTTATTTGTATCTTTGTTTACATGTATTTAATGTGTAATTTTATTCTGGCTGTTTTAAAGATTTTTTTATTTATTATTATTATTATCAGCTTGCAGCTATTTGATTACAATGTGCCTTGGTTTGAATTTGTGTTTACCTTGCTTGGGGTTTATTAAGCTTCTTAGATCTGTTAGTCTATATTATTTGCATTAATTTTGGAAAATTTTCTGTCTTCATTTCTTAAAAATTTTTTTGATTTTCCTTCTTGGACTCTAATAACATTTAAAGTAGGCTATTTTACATTGACCTATAAACAAGATCTCATGGAAATCTGGTTTATAATTTTGGGGGCTTTTTTAAAGCCGCTTTTCCTTCCTTGCTTTAGTTTTGCTACAACTGTCATCAAGTTCACTGATCTTTTCTTCTTCAGTGATTAATCTGCTGTTAAAGAATCTTGTCCCTTTATTTTTCATTTCAAATATTTCATAATGCAGCTCTAGAATTTCTATTTGATTCTTTTTCATATTTCCAGTTTTTCTCATTATACTCATATTTGCCTCAGAATACTTAAGTTCTTGTCCACTATGTCCATCATTTCTTTCAATTCTGGGTTGATTTAAATTTGTTGATTTTTCTCCTGACTATGGGTCACATTTTCTTGTTTCTTCACATGTTCAGTGATTTTTGACTGAATGCTGAAAATTGTGATATATTTTTTAGTGTCTAGATTTCATTGTCTTCTTTTAATGTGTCTGTATGTGTGTGTGTGAAAAGTTACTTTTGGATCAGCTTGATCCTTTAAATTTTCATTCTAAACTCTCTTATAACCAGGCTAAAGTACTCATTAATTTAGAGTTAGTCTCATTCCATAGGAATAGATTTTCTGAGATCTTTTTATGCTTATCCTTCAAGGCCTTTCAACATTTGACCCCACACTTTCATTTCAGTCTTATCATCCATTTTCCTTTTAATGTATGTTTTGTGCCAATTAGGTCCCTCATTTTGCTTATGATATTTGTTCCCTTTTTCTGAAATGTCCTACTCTTTTTCTTCCTATTTAAGTTTCTTAAATAAATTTTCTTCCATATGTAAATTATATGGTACTGCTTTTGTGATGGTTAGGCTAATGTGTCAACTTGGCCAAGTAATTGTGTCCAAGTGTTGGTCAAGCAAGCACTGGGCTAATTGTAATAAAAGAGTATTTATAGACTTCGGTCACCAGTGAGTTTACTGTGTGGATGGCTGATTATATCTGCATCAATCAGGGAGATTGCATCAGCAATGGGTGACACTTTTATCCAATCAGTTGAATGCCTTAAAAGGGGAAGTGATTTCAACATTCACAGAGAATTTCCCAGCTCTTCTTTGGACAGCCAACTTCTTCCAGAAACTCATCAAGGACCTTTCATTGGACTCTCATCAGAGCCCCTGGTTTGCAGCCTGCCTGCAGAAACTGGCCTTGTGCATCCCCACGACTGTGTGAGAAACTCTTATAAAATCTCATATTATTGACGGATATCTCCTATTGATTCTATTTCCCAAGAGAACCCTAACTAATACAGCTTCTATGATGCTTCTCTTGGTCATCTACATCAAAAGTAATTTCTTCCTCTTCTGAATTTCTAAGTTTTCTGGTTTGAGTCTTTCTTAATTGATCAATTTTATCTTATATTTTTATTCAAATCGTTTCAACTTTCTTAGCCTTAGCTTCCTCATCTGTAAAGTGAGGTGATGGGTGGCTAGATTTCTCAGATAATTTGTAAGATTTTTCCATATTATGCATAGAAGGTTATTATTTTGATAATGATTATGATGATCCTATCACCTTTATAATATTGCAATCTCCTTGAGGGCAATACTTGGCTATCTGCAGAATAGAATTCTTCTATATATTCTGACCTTACCCTTCAGATATTATGACTTTTTGTTTGTCTTTTCTAACTCTTCTAAGCTACAGTCTATTCAGTTATTTTCTGTTCATGAAGAAATTATAAAAAGAAATAATCAATTACTGAGATCAGGTCTCTGAAAACACATGTTCCTCAAGCATTTTGACATGTCTGATAAAAATGTATTTAGAACTTCTTGGATACTTATCTAATTTGTTTAATTTTTTCTTAAAGATGTGGATTGATTGGCTAATTGAACTGAAGCTGGCAGTTAGTAAGCATTTATTAAGAGCTTTTTATGTTTCCAACAACAGGCTAGAAGGATGCCTTGGGCTGAAAAATAACCTTAACAATAGTAATACTAACTAGCATTTATTGAGAAAATACTCGGGTCCAGACACTGTGTTTAATGCTTTTACATATATGAACTTTTCTAATCCTTTTAGAAATAGGTGGCTTTTATTTAATCCTCACTTTTAAAATAAGGAAACCAAGGGTTAGAGATGGGAAGCAACCTTCCCAAGATCACACTCTCAATCTCAGCTGTACATTAGAATCAACTGGGGAGCATTTAATAAATTACCACATCCCCTTGTACAAATTCAAATTCAAATAGTTTAAATGAGAATTGATGGGGGTACAGCCCAGACAACAGTATTATAAAATACCTTTCCAAAGCATTCCTAATATGCTGCTGAAGTTAAGATTACTGCTCTATAGCCTTTATTTCATCCCGTTTATAAAAGATAGACCCTGCCCAATATGAGCTTACAAAGTAATTGAATAGACATACACAGATGAAATAATAATGAGTCAATACAAAGGAACCAGGAGGTTACAAAAGTAAACACCGAATTATATAGCTTAGTATAAGAGCAGCAGAATTTGTGGGACTGTAACTCAATTATAATCCTTAAGTGTGAAAATGGTTTGAATATAAAGGATGGCCAAATGCTTTCTCCCTAACAGAACAGAAGATGTTTTTAAATTGCAGACGAGAACATTTCCAGCTTAAGAAAGGTTTCAACATTCGGTTGGACTGGGGGACACAGGTTGTCTTGAAGACTCTTAACTTTGGCTATTTTAAAATTAACCCTGCTCAAAGACAGGGCGTTGGACCGTGTGACTCCTCAAGTCCTCTCTCACCCAGGAATTTTGTGACATGCTTTGGGATTCAGACAGCTCATCACTGTGAAGAAAATGAAACAGCCATTGTATCTTGTTAACTCCGACAGTTCGCCTCCTCCAGTCATCACCACAAAGTTGCCTTAAGTTATCAAAGCACATTTCACTTTAGGTCCCCAACAGCCAAATTCTGAAGAACAATAGTGCGGTACCTGAGAATAGCAACTCACTCTACCCAGTACTCATGAGAGCAAAACCATCTGTCTAAGCATTCAACGTTATCACAAGTTTGCACCGCATCAGAATAAATAAGTTAAGGCCTAAGAGGCTGAGCGATCAGTGCCACATAAAGAAATTGATAGGCAAGGGTGTTAAATGAATGGTAGGGATATAAAAGGCATGTATGTTGGGGAATACTTCTTGTCCACTGGGAGCAATGAATAAACCAAAAGGGGTTAATGTGGATAAAAAACAATGAGCATCATGGCCATTGAAAATAGCCGCAAGTGCATGGTGTTTCACGTTGCTTTTCACTTCCATCAGCACTGACCTCAGCATAGGAAATGATGCCCAGTTCTCTCTCACTGCCATCCTCTCTCTCTATAAGAGCTGGCCACTTAGTGCCACCTAAGCTAAGAACACAGAGGCAGGGCAGGAATGACTGCTGAAGGAAGACATGGGAGGCAGAAGAGGAGGAATATATATATATAGGGAATGCTTGTAGACACATCTGATCAAAATGTAAAATCTGACATTTATCTGTTTGCAGTCTTGTGGAAAGGTGGTCTTGCCAACCATGGATGGGCCGGAAGCAGTGGTTTTTTCTATTAAGGGTATAAAATGAGGGTAACATTTTAAGTTGAGGAATTTTTCTGTTGCTAGAAGGCAAATTACTACATGCAGTAGTACAAAAGAACAGGGATAAACAATACAATATGCTGTGAATTGCGAATGCATGTGTGGTAATGTCATGAATATATTAACTTCCTTCATTGTCAAGGCAAGTGACAGAGGCTGCCTGAAATTCAGAGAGGAGCCGGCTGTCACTCTGCAGCTCAGACACTTGGAGTCACATCTCTCTTAATAACAAAGTCTATTCTGTTTACATTTGACACGGCGAGCAAGGGGTAGTGAGTTGCTTTTTTATGAGGAAATGAATGAAGGCATGAATGAATGAGTGAGTGAGTGAATAGATGGAGCCTCTCTACCCAGTCCATCCTGAAGCCATCAGTACTCTCTATTTGGATGTAAACAAATCATCTCTGACAAGAGTGCATTTAGATGAATTTTTTAATCTTTCTGGCAATAGGTTGTATTTATTTATTTTAACTATGTCAACATACTGTACATTTCTGAGTCTCAGTTCCAGTGGTGTTTAATAAAAGAAACTTGAAAAGCACGACCATGCCAAAATCTGGGAGAGAGGAGATTCTGGGAATTAATGGAGAGAAGAGAATTTTAGGATGAGGCCAGTGAGGGTTGGTGACAGGTTAACATTAGTTCAGACTGGACTGGGGGGAGGGGGGCTCTGGATATCTGACTGTTTCCCCTATTCTAATGCACAACGGAGGTAGGAAGGTAAATATCTCATTGTGCTTAATAGCAGGATCCCAAGAAATGTTCTCAGAGTGAAGGAGGGAAAAGAGCCGGAGGCAGATTATTACGTTGGAATTAAAATGCAGACGAGATTCATTAAATTGTTGACCCTCCTCCCCACTCCAAAAAAAAAAAAAAAAAAAAAAAAATCAGGTTGCCATCTTAAATTGACAGCATTAGAGAGGATTTATGTGCGCTGATTAATAAGTGAATGTTTTTACCATTATGATCGCGGCACCTGCTAGTTATGCCGACATTGAAGAGGCTCTCAAACAACTGCTTCCAAAAAGAAAGGCACCATCGGCTGAAAGTTGTGCACCAGTGTCAGCGCGGGAGCATATCATTTTCTGAAGCAGTTGTGATGTTTAAAAAATATTGCCACTATTCCTCTTGCCAGTTTCCTCTGCACCTTGTCACACCCTCCCCCAACTCTTACCTGTTTATTGTGGGCAAAAGCACATCGTTTACTCACATCAATAAAGCAAAGAAAATACAGGGTCAAATTAGAAAATGCCAAAGAGACTGGGTTCTGGAGCAAGATTAACATGCAGCTTACTGTTGAGAGCCACATGATATGTAGTGATTTCAAAACATGTGCTATTTTTTCCAGGTTCCAAGAAAAATGGCAATTTTATCCAATTTGGGTGTTTGCCAAAGGTGCCATTTCACCAAATGTAGCTACGGTCATAAAAAGGGAAGCTTCAGAGTAGATTAACTGGCTTTGCTGTACTATAATGGTGTTTTAAATGAGCAATTTGAGACAATTAACCTGGAACAGGCACTTCTGAGTGCTTTATCCCTTTAACAGTTTTGGTTCTTCAAATAAGAACAGAGAAAATGAAAATTGGCTCCTTCCCATCGTAGAATCTTCTGTATAACTTTGTGAATGTGCATATGATCCATAAGGAGCGTGTAATGGGAAATCTAAACTATGTAATTTGGAGATGTAATACTCCATCAACCAAATAAAATCATTTAAAAAATTAATGGGTATTTATGTGGCTGACTTAAGATAAAAATGTCCTCCATCTTTTGGTAATACCTAATGGTGCTTCCTTGGGATACAAAACACATATTTTTCATCTATGTACTTATTATTTATTTTAAAGTATTGGAGGGAAAAGATCATTTGAAATTATATGGAATTATTAAAGTATTAAAATACTTTCACACACTATCGGGAAATACTGTTTTCTCATTATATTTAAAAATAGCTAAGCAGAGGAGAACAAAAATATAATGAATCTTACTAATCTAAAAAAAAAAAAGAAAGAAAAATATTTAAGAACGCAGTCAGAAAACTATCTAATTTTAAGCACATGAGAAATATTTATTGAGTGCCTACTATGTGCACTGAATTGTGGTAGATAACACATAGCAGATGGATGACAGCTCTTATTATTTTGAATGTGCTGTTTTGGGAAGCTAATCTGAAAATGGTGTGCAGGATGGAGCAGAGTCATTGCAACAAGAGACTTTTGCAGTCACCTGACTATACCGTGGATGTAAGTCAAGCTAAAGAGAACTGTCCTGGGAAAACTGTTGTTTAAAAATCATTGCTTGGGGATTTGGAATTCTTAATAAAAACTCCAGGAAGCCTGAGGCATCTTTGTAATATGTAAATTGGAGGACAGAAAACACCAGTTTCTGCCTGGGAATTGACCTTTCCTTAATGATGTGCGACCCTTGCTTCAGATGCCTGAGGTTAAAGCCTCTGCCCTGAAAGAGGGAGAAGTCCTTTCGCTGCAGTCTGAGAGAGTGTCAAGAAGGCAGCAAGGAGGAAAGCATGGAAGTAGGCTTTATCAAATGGAAAAAGGCATCGACAAACTCTCTGCATTATGTAAGAAGTAAATAATAGCAATCTAAATTTCACTCTATTCCTCCATTTTACCCACAGTTGACCACTCCCTCCTTCTTGAAATGTTCTTCCCTTGGTTTCCCATGGCCAAACTGAACTGCACCCAAACTACTCATCCCCTTGTCTTTAAAATAGTAAATACTACTACCTACCTTCAGCTACTCAACATTAAAACCTTAAAGTTATTTTTTCTCCCCAGAGCATTCTATTTTTCTTCTGAATGTGAAAATAATGAGGAGCCAAGATTATTCTTTGCATAAACAGAATCTGGATTATCATACCTTTCCTACAAGTTATTTCTATCCTTCCTCCCAATGACCAGTTGCCTAACACACTCATTCGTTTGACAAATAGCTGTTGGGCATTGTGCACATGGTGGATTCAGATGCAGATGGATTAGACACAGATCTTGGTCTCATAGAGTTTGCAGTTAATTGCATTCATTGAGGGTGCAACTGGATGCCTTGCTAATCCAAGGACTGGCAGAAAACTCTAGCGTCCTCTGGTTAGCTCAATAAAATCCTCCAAAAGGCAATGTTTCAGGGATCATGGTTCATGTCCACTCCTCATCCCATCATATTCTAAAGCATATTTTCAGATTCTCTAAATCACTGGGAGAAAAAGAAAGACAGAGTACTCTTATGCTAGATCAGCAGAGAGAGCGCGGTGACTCAACTGATTGACATTTTACAGCCTGACTATGAGGTCAGTGAGGTTCGGTGGGGTTTTCTCTGTCCTTCTGAAGCCCTTCTAAGGATTTTCTTTCTAATCTGTATTCACTCAACATTCACTGAGTGTTTATTTGCAGGGACCTAGATGTTAGAGATAAAGTAGCCATTAAGACAGATTCCCTGGTCTGTAGGAGTTTAAAAGTCTATCAAAGGGAGGAATCCAAGGAACTAAATTAATGCAATACCAGGGCTCAGCTGCACTGAGTGAAGTTGGGGAACACCATTGGAGGTGTGGACGGTGCCACCTGCTAGGCTCACGGCAGGTCCCTAAGGAAGAGGAGGCTCGTCTTTACTCTGGGTAGGGGGAAAGCAGAGACAAGGGCCAGAAGGTGTGAAACAGCAGAGTCTATTCATAAACTGCTATTCCCTCAGCTGGAAAACAGACTGTGAGGAAGGCATGTTCAGATGTAAGATGAGAATTAGGTTACAGGGCTCCGGTGTGCCACACTAAAGAAATTGGTCTTTATCCTGTAAGAACAGGAACATCAGTGAAGTCTTTCATAGAAAGGATAATGCACTTAGATGACCATTGATAGCGATCATGTGACAGCTGTGTGCAGGTCAACGGATATGACTGGTGAGGAGGCAGTTTTCCTTGTAATTTGTCTGAACAAAACCCAATGTTTTCAGAAACCAAATGTTTACAGTAATGTAAATGTGTGTCCCTGATGCTTTAGAATTTAACATACGCAACAGAACTTAGTCTTTGTTTGGTTTTGCGGGGGGGTGGGGTGGGGGGGTGGGGGGTGTATTTGTACCTTTCATATTCTTAGTTTGCTCATGGGATTTAAAATGCCATGGTAACTTATTTGTGGTATGACTTTGAGCAAGTTACTTAACTTCTTTCCTTTGGTTTCCTAATCTATGAAATTAAGAAAATAAAATATTAACCTCTCTCACAAAGCTTTTGGGAAATTTGTACGTGTATAGTGCTTAGCCATGGCACACAGCACACAATTAAATGTGAGTTGTTATCAGTAGTAGTCTAACTCAACAATGACGCTAATAAACAAGCATATTATTATTCCATCCAGGGCTGGAAATATGCTCTGTATCTGTTGTCACTATATTTTGCAGCAACTTAGTGTCTTTAGTGCTATCATAGATGGGGGATATTTTGAAGAAAAGGGAAAAATAATGTATAATGAGCATCCATCACTAAACCCCAATTTTCACTCTCAGCCTAGAGCTGGAATGAAAATTCCAAATTTAAAATGCCATTAATGGCAAAGACCTACAATTCTGGACTGGTCCAGTCACACCACTAATGAAATACTCATGCTCTTTGGCCATGAGTTATGGGAAGACTGGGCTTCTCTTGAGTGTGGACACCCCCTGACACACTGAATGACCCTGAGGTGCTTCTAGATAAGGGTATCCCTACTAGACATCTTGTCTCTTCCTTCCCATTCAAGGATTTGAAGAGTATTTTCCACTAACAACAACACTGGCTGCCGTTTTTTGAATGCTTACTGTAGAAGTCCCTGTACGGCATGCTTTACATGTACTGATTTAAACCTTACTACAGTTTGGTGGTAACAGTTATATAGGCAGATGCCATTTTATCCCCATTTTACAGCTGAGGAAACTGAGGTAGCACAGTTTCCAGGCTGTCTAATTTCAAAGCCCGAGGTAGCTTCATCACTGTGCTCTCCTGCCTGAAAATAGTGCTAGACAGAGCACTAGGTGCTCAAAAATGATATATTATTTCATTTATGGGCTTACTGATTGAGGAATGACTACCTTTTATTTTAAAATGGAGACATTCACTTGCACCTTACTAAACTCAGTTTCATTAAAAAGATAGTAGGCTTTGAAAATACCAGCGTGTAGCCAAATATCAAAATTAGAGAGATTAGCATGCTAAGTTGAACCACCCCTTAACCTATTGATTACTAAAACAGAAGAAAACAGCACCTTTTCAAGTTTTCTTTTTTCTTTCAGAGTAATTGGATTCAAATTCACATCTGTAGCATTAAACCAGTGTTTTCAACCTTTTTTTCTCCCAATTGTTTAACCTCCATCTACATCTCTGGCATAAATTTAAGCCTTTATTTGTGAATATTCCGATAAGCACTTTGCCTCTCACGGTATTGTTCAGGGCCTGGCATCATTGTTACAGCTGTAATTGTAACTATCAAGACACAGTTCTTTGTAATTAGAAAGTCAAGATGGTATTCAGCAGCATGGCAGCACAGACTTACATTTGTTAGGCTATTAGAAAAAAATGTTTACAGAGAAAACAGTGTCATTGTTTAGTGCTCTTAATTGACCATCTGCCTGGTAAAGAAATGTCCAAAGAAGGATAAATAAGACTATAGTACACTTATTTATTTATTTTCTTTGTGCAGGGAGGAAATTAGGGGAAAAGCGACAGCAGAGCCCCCTCGATAAGACATGCCTAAATCAGGCTGCAAGTGAAATCGTGTCACGCATACATTTAAAAAAAAAAATTCCCCCCAATGTCAAGACAAAGATCTACAGCCCCCTCAAAGTTTGTTTAAGAAAGATGTTTTAGACTGCCCTTCGAGCCCCTCAGCAATATGGTTCCCGCCAACGTTTTCCCCATCTCTCCACAAATCCTCCATGCGGGAACACTCTGCTCTAACCACCCTGTTTTGTTCTCTGATGCACAGTTTCTAGAGAGAGACGCTCCTCCTCCCTTTTCCTGCTTAGGCCTATTCTACTCCCGCCTGTCTTCTCCCTCGAACTATAGAAATCTTACCCATTCCTTCAGGGGTTAGGTCAAGTATTACTTCCCCAACCCCACTTGAATGTATTTTTCTGAAGATCGGGGAGACAAGCCTTCCCCTCACCTCCCCACTCCCCGTTCCTCTGAACTTCTAGAACAAGCAGTATTTTTCCATTCACTTGGCCGTGAAAGACGACCTGTCCTGTGGTGGTGGAACTGTAATTCAAATTCGGCCTTGCCATTTGCATCCTCATCTGCTTCTGTTTGACTCCACCCTTAGGCTGTGGATTTCTCTTTCTAAAAGTGTATCTTACTCTTCTTCTTCTCACAAGCATTTTATCCCCCAAAAGCAGACGAGCACTTGGGGGCCTGTGAAATTTCTATCATTCTTTTTTCGACACAGTCAACCAAACCCAGATTGCTTAGCCCCTCAGTGACATGTTTCAATTCTCTTCTGTAAACATACTGAGCACCTACTAAGTGACTGACTTTCCACTAGGCATGGGGGGATGCAGAGAAGAATCAGACGTGGTCCCTCGTCTCAAGGAGCTTGCCTCTGGAAAGGTTTTCTGGATTTTTTCTTTTGCTTCTTTTCTATTCTTTTCTTTTCTCTTCTTCAATTTGTGGGAACATACATACAACATAAACTTTCCCATCTCAACCACTTTCAAGCATGTCATTCAATGGGATTAATCACATTCACAATATTGTGGTGCCCTCGCTACCTTCGATTACTGACTTTCCCATCTCCCCAAACAATCCCTATACCCATTATGCATTAACTCCCCATCCTACTTTCCCCTGCTCCTGGCAACATGTTCTCCAATTTATGTGGCTATGAGCCTGCATATTCTCTTTGTAGTTACCATGGGGCATAAATTTAACATCCTAAATCTATAATAATCTTGTTTGCTTTGATACCAATTTAACTTCAATACTATACACAAACTATATCCCTATAACCCCCCGTCTCACCTCCTTTATGTAGTTTTTGTCACATATTACATGTTTGTACATTATGAGACCAAAACCATTGATTTATCATTACATTTTATGGATTTGTCTTTTAGATTCAGTAGGAAGTAAAATGTAGAGTTACTAAATAAAAATACAATAGCACTGGCATTTATACTCACCCATGTCATTACGCTAATTGGAGATCTTTATTTCTTCATGCAGCTTCCATCTATTGTCTCTTGTCCTTTCTACCTACAGAATTCTCTTTAAAATCTCTTGTAGGGCTGGTCTGGTGGTGATGAATTCCTTAGCTTTTGTTTATCTGGAAATGTCCTTCTCTCTCCATCATTTTGAAAAACATTTTTGCCAGATAGAGAATTTTAGTTGGTGTTTTTTCTTTCAGCACTTCAAATATGTCATCCCATGGACTTCTTGCCTCCATGGTTTCTGATGAAAAGTCAGCAATTAATCTAATTGAAGCTTTCTTGTATGTAACACATTGCTTCTTGCTTGTGGCTTTCAGAATTCTCTTTAAATTAGCAATCGTTAGTTTGATTAAAATAAGCTGGGGCATGTGTCTATTTGGGTTTCCCCTGTTTGGTGTTCATTGAGCATCTTGGATGTGCATATACATGTTTTTTTGTTAGATTGGGGAGGTTTCTAATCCATTATTTCTCTGAATATTCTCTCTGTCACATTCACAATATTCTCTCTGTCCCTTTCTTCTCCTTCTGGGACTCCCACAGTTTCCTCAGACTCTGTTCACTTTTCTTCATTCTTTCTTCTTTCTGCTCTGCAGTCTAAATGATTTCAATTGTCTTATCTTCACGTTCACCAATTCTGTCTTTTGCCAGCTCCAATCTGTTGTTCAACCCCTCTAGGGATTTTAAATTTTTATTTCTGTGGTCTTCAGCTTTGTTTAACTCCTTTTTATAATTTCCATCTCTCTATTGATATTCTTTTTGGTTTTATCCATTGTTTTCCTGGTTTCCTCTAGCTCTTTGTCCATGTTTTCCTTTAGCTCTTTGAGCATATTTAGGACCATTTTTCAAAGTCTTTGTCTGGTATGTCCTAGATCTGGTCCTCTTCATTGAGAGTTTCTAATGCTTTAATATCCTTTGCCTAAACCATCACTTCCTGTTTCTTTGTATGTTTTTAACCTTTTACTGAAACCTAGGCATTTTTATATTTTAATGTGTTATCACTGGACCTTAGACTCTGAGGTGTCTGTTCCTTAAGCTTATATTTACCTAGTTAATGTTATGACTGAGCTTTTGTTGATTGCGAGGATTTTAGCAAAAAAAAAAAAGAGGAGAAGGAGGAGAAGGCAAAAAAAGAAAACACCTTTCTCAATCTTTGCATATTGATCTGTGTGGGTGTTCTCCTTCAGGGCTTATCCATGCAATGAGTTTTGAGAATCACTCTAGGCCAAAGTACAGGGGCCTCCCTGATCCTTTCTGTGTATGCCTCTTGTCTTGGGTATGTGTTTGTGACCCTAGGAATTCTCCAGTTTACACAGGTCCAAATGTCCCCTCTTCCTTAGGAAACAGTTTTCTTATGGTCTTTCGCACTGAACTATTATGTCCTGTAGCCAGCAACCCCTCGACCTAGGCAACATGACTTGACTGCTTTCCTACAACATTCTGTAGGAGAGTTCTATGAGCTGCCTCCTACATGCAGGGCAATTTTGGGATGGGAAGTCCCTCAAGCCACTACCAGACAGATTGGATCAAACATACATGCTGCCAGGGTGTGCATGAGGGTTACTCCCTCTGGGATCGATGATCCACACTGGTAGTGCAGGCCAGTCCAGGGCTGAGCTGGTACAGGGAGGAGAGTGGGACTAGGCTGGGCACCATGAGATCCTATCATTTTTTTTTTTTTAACAAATCAATTTTATTGATATATATTAATAAAGCATAAATTCATCCAGAGTTGCCTTTTTCTTTATTCAGTGCTTGTCCTGTTACTGCAGAACTTAAACAGTTGTCTGGAGTTTCAAGAAAGAGGTTGCTGCTGGTTCTTGCTGATTGCTCACAGCTTCTGTTGGAGGATGGAGGCCTGAAGCATCTCACTCTCCCATCTTGATCACATGTTCTCTGATGGAGTCACACATCTGAGAGAAAAAAGTCGGGTGGGGGATGGGGAAACAGGAAACACATTGAAATCAGAAGGTAAGCTTGAAATTTCATTCTCGTTAGCAAGAGTCAATTTTGACAGAGGCTTTCTGTAACCACAAAAACCCATGTTCACATTTGATGGTCCTATTCTTTGTTTCATGCTGGAGTATATCTTGGCGAAAGGCTACAGGGAAGCAGATATAGCTCAAGCAGTTGGGCACCTGCCTACCAAATGGGAGGCCCCAGTTTCAGTTCCTTATGCCTCCTAAGGTAGACAAGCAAGACAGTGAGCTGACACAACAGGCTGGCATGGTGAGCTGACACAACGAAGAATAATCATGAGGAAGCACAATGAGAGACACAGCAAGTGGGAGTGGAGGTGGCTCAAGCCATTGGGCACTTCTGTCCCACATGGTAGGGCCCAGGTTTGGTTTCTGGTGCCTCCTAAAAAAGAAGACAGCAAACAGACATAGAGAGTGAGAGCAGACAGTGAGCACAAAACAATAAAGGGGCGGGGGTGGGTAGGAGAGAAATAAATAAAATAAATAAATCTTAAAAAAAAAAAAGAAAAGCTACATCAATTGTTCTTTCTAAGAAGGAAAGCAAAATGTGCCTCCCAGGACAGAGCAGAAGCCAGATTCAATAATTTGGGTCTTATTCCATATCTGAAAAAAAAAAAAAAAAAAAAGCAGCTGGTCTTGAGAAGATTATCTGTTGTGCTGTATGGATGTCCTTCTGCCCATGGTCTGAATTGGGTTCCCTCCCAAGACAGTGAGCGAGTGACCAGGCTTATGTTTGAGGACCTGTCTCTTCCAAGACCACAGATGGAAGCCCCCATTATAGTCACACACAGATTCACCACAATATGGAAACCCTTCAAGCAGGAAATGGAACAAAAACAGAAAATGTGACCTGACCTAATACAAGGGAGCTTTTTTTCCTGCCTTAAAACCTAGTGGATAACTCTGTTTGTTATTTCTTCTCTGTGGTTTTCTGGAGACAACAGAGGCCTGGTTGACTAGCAGCTATCCTTCAAATCTCATGCAAACATCTTCTGTACACCTACTCCTACCAAGTCTTTCTCCTTCAATGCAGGTTCTTCTAGCACCTTATACACTTTATACATTTTATGGCATTGCCTGAAGAATGTTTAGACCACTGGCTTTCCTTATAGTTGAGTTGACCACACCTAAAGGGGAAGCATTGCTGTTACCAGGCAAGTGTCATTTTCCTAAATTGTTGTTTCCAGTTGTTAAAGTCCACAGGATTTTTCTCTTGCAGTTGGCCTGCCTGGAATGTTCTTCTTGGGAGTAACTAGAGCTCACTTCCTTTATTTACTTCAGGTTTCTGCTCAAGGTCTGCCTTGTCATTGATCTCTTCCCAACTTCCCTATATAAAGAACAAACCTAGACCCCCAACTCTGCCATATCCTACATCCTGTATCCTTAATTGCTCTGTAGAGATATATTATTCTATATTCTATGCACTATATACTATATTTTATATGATTGATTTTATATATATATACTTTTTTTACTTCCCCTTGTAGATTTAAGCTCATGAAGGCAGGAGATTTAGTTTTCTCCCCACTGGTATATCTCCAAGGCATTTTGTAAGTGCTCAATAAATATTTGTTGAACAAACTAACTCATGTTCAGAGCTCCTTGACTAGTTCCCTAACAGTCATTACATAGAGCACTGTGTTCTATGAGTTCTTGGGCTTTGGAGTCACATTGTCCTGGTGTGACCCTTGTCAGCAAAGTAAGTCTGTTTCCTCCTCCCTAGAATAGAGCTAACAGCTTCTACCTCTTAGAGTGATTGTGAGGCTAGAATGAGATAAGGTCTACGCAAGCCTTTATTACGGCAGATATGCCGTAGGTAGGTTACTTTTTTGCCCTCCCTTTGTTTTGTTTGCTCTTTTCATTCCCTTCATTTCCCCCCATAATCCTTCATTTCTTCCTTCCTTTCCTTCCTTCTTTTTTTTCTTCCTTCCCTTTATTTCTTACCTCCCTCTCTTCCTCCTTTCAACCCTTAATTTTACCATAAAGAAAACCACAGTTATTCAGTGATTAAGCGACTCTTTTGAAGTTACACAGTGAGTTAGTACAATTCTCCTGTATGAATCTAAGTGAGCTGATAGCCAACTCTGCCTTCTTTCTACAACAACAAGATGTGACTACCCACTGGTCCTTCCCACTTCCCACCTTTGTCACGCGGTACTATTGCTGGGGTTGATGCAGTGGGAGGTTACAGCTACCCTTGAGAAAGCCACAGTAGTGCCATCTCTATGCGGGCACACTCTTTACAGGGCTCTCTTTTCTCCAGCCTGGACTTCCTCAAATTCTCCCTTGATATGTTCTCTTGCTACTGCTTTCTCCTTGCGGCCCTCCAAGACAATGTGAGTAGGAATTTTTCCTTCCAATTTTTGCAGAAGAGAATACATTGAAACTCAGGGAACTTAAACTACATATCCCAAATCACCCACCTAGTAATTGGTAAGGCCAGGATTGAAACCCAAGTTTTGTGATACACAGACAGTAAGTTGCAAAAAACATATGCAAAAAACATATTATACCACAGAACACAACATATGAAACGTAACTTAGAATCTTTGCTGTTTCATTTTAATGTAACTAATCAGCTTGTACAACTTACTTATTAATGTTATAACATTTGTTTTTCTTTTATAGACCAATATTATTCATTTTAGACCTTTATTATTATTCTTATTTAGGTAATGGATTCATTCTTTTCTAAGCAAAGTGAAAGAGTGTTGCCTCATAAATGACACCACACTGGGCAGTAAATATGCCCTTTTTTCCTTTATAGGCAAACAAAATAATCTGTGGACTCTTAGTTTGAGTGTAGGGTAAGGTGGAGAGAGTTGGAGAAAGAAACAAACTCAGTTTTTCCCCTCCCACTCTTACTCAATTTCCCTCTTATCTGCATTGGATAGAGGAGTTTCAAGTTCACTTTTAAAGACAACTACGAACTGGATTGAACTCTACTACAGTACCTGCCCAGCTTCAAAGTGCCATGAATCACCCTGGCGTTAGTTAAAACAGATTCTGATCAGTAGGTCTAATGTAAGAGTGTAGATTCTTCATTTCTAATAAGTTCCCAGTTGATGCCAATTCTCCTGGTCCTGAGACCATACTTTGAGCAGCAAGGGTCCATATGAGAAACACTGCTTAGGGACTCAGGCTTGCCTCCCCTCCATCATGCCTGGAGTGGCTAGGACCTTATCTCCTACCAATGCACTGCTGGGGACAGGCTCTGGACCAGCGTTCCTGACCTTTGAGAGCTGTCTCCCTGGTCACTTCCTGAGGACAGGATACAGGTTTTATGTCCTTTTTCACAGAAGCTGCATAATGAATTCTTTCCCTGGTCTCAGATTTAGTCAAGGATGTTACCTACTGTTCTTGCAGGCAGAATGTCTGTTCCCACCAGAGTGATTTTTGTTCACCTGAAACACAAGTCCACAAACTCTGATTCTCTCATGTCCTTCCCATCCCGAATCATGTTCCTATTACCTTCAAGAAGTCCTCTTTAACTGTTGACTATTAGATCCTCAGCACTACCACAGAGCTAGATACATAGCAGGCACTGAATACACATTTGTGGAATGAATGAATTAATGAATGACAAGGAAGTGAAATCCACAACATATAGAACAATCCAATTTACTCATGCCTGAAAAAATATTTTAATGCATTACAAAAACTATTTTTATTCCCAATAACGGATCCAACTATATCACAGGAAGAAATAAATAAAATTTGAGGACTCCTCTCCTCCAAGAAGCTCTGATAACTATGCATTAACATTTATAAAACCTTTAATTTATTTTGTAAAAACATTTATTATGTGTTAAGCATTATGTTAAACCATTAAACTCATCTCATTTAACCTCTCCCAAACCCTATGAGGAGAAGCACCACTATAATACAGTTGAGGAATCTGTAGGTAATAGCACTTGTTGAAATTGGAGCATGGACTGCTGACTAGGGCAACCTAATCTCCACGTTCACACACTTCACCACTGGAGACTGCCCAGTGCCCAGCACCTCCTGTGCCAACTGCACATACTTGAAAGAGGAATGAAGGAGGGGTAAGGGAGGTATGAATTAATGAATGAATGGCTTTCTAAAGAGCCAATATGTAAACTCTCACAGTTCAATACCCCATTAAAATAATTTGTCCTATTTACCAGTTTCATCAGAAATTGGAATTCCTGTTCATTTAACCCTGTAACCATCAGGGGCTCACACCTCCCACAAGAGTTTTTTTGTATCCAGCAGCGTTTGCAAATAGCTGGGGAGGTGTTCTTGCTGTCAAAGATTTTTTTATGACTCTACTCAGGAGATTGAAAGAATCTGAAACCATGTCAGAAATTAGACCAGAAGAGATGACCAAACTCAGCAATGATCAAGGAGCTCTGATTTTCTCATGGATCTTTCAGTTCCTTTCTTGAAGTCTGCCTGGAGGCTGGAGAAAGCAACAACACCTCAACATACAGCTCACACCAGGAATGCTGTCCCTCACATATCCACAAGGATCTGAAGGGATCGCTCACTGTATTCAGATCCCTGTTCAACTGTCACCTCTTTTGACAACACACCCTGATCTGAAAGAATCCATGTCTGTTACCTTCCATGCTCTGACCCTGTTTTGTTTTTTCTTCAAAGCACTCATAGCCACCTGAAATATTGTATATTGATCTGTAAATACCCATCTCCTCCCCACTAAACTGCCAGATTCATGAAGCAGGGCCTGACTTGCTATTATTCACTCCTGACTTCCAGCACCCAGAGCAGGAGTTGACTATCAGTTGAATTAAGTGAATTAATCTGTACTAAATACCCCAAACAGAATGGCCCGACCATCCTACCTTTGAAAGTTGCTTGCATTCCAATATAAAAGATGTTCATTCCATCCACTTACTGAAGCCTAATGCTTCCTACTAATCCTGTCCAAGAAGTTTTGGCTTTCCAACAGGCCCTGCCTCTCCTTCTCCCAATCCACAAATCTATCTCAGTTAGAGTACTATCTCTTCAGTGCCATCAGCAGTTTCATCAATGGATCCAGGGAGATATTCCAACACACAAAAGAGTATGTTCATGTGAAAAGGCTCTTTCTATCTTTTATGGGTGATGGCATAAGATCTTTATTAGGTCAATGCCTCACACAAACCACAAACCTCAGAGGGTGGTAATCTGTCTAGTTCATCCTATCACTCTTCAACTTAGTGTCATTCAGTAATGATGTGCTCTATCTGTCATTTCTATTATCCTTGTGCATAAAAATGGCTGCCTCCATCCATCTTCAGTCTGGAGTCTAGTTTAACATCTTCACTTGCAAGTGTTTGCAAATTGCATCTGAGAACTCATGAAGGACTAACCCATTGGATAGTTATCAGGTAGACCTTGCATAACGGAGCATGAGAATTAGTGGCAAATACTACTGTGGGTTTTCATGTGAGGACAAAATCTAACAATATGAATAATAAATAAATAAATCTTTTTGGCATCATTTGGAAAAGGTTCCAAAGATTTATATACTTGTACATTCAAATCCACATTCACACAATGAGATGCTGCCCCTCCCCCAAATCTCTTTTATCTACAATAGATCTTGTTTTAAAGTACCTGCCCATTTATTGTGGATGACAGTCTAATAAAATGAAGTCATTTTAATAAACACTGTATCAGAATATCCCATCTCCTAATGTGGCAATGTGAAATTTCACTGCTGGAGAAAACATTTAACATTCTGACTATTTTAATACTTTTAATAAATATTTGCAATTCCTATGATAAAGCATCTCAGTAGAAAATGCATGTCCTCCAAAATTTATGTGGCTGCTGGCAGGTGGCCATTTTCTAATTTTCTGTCTCACTTATATAAATTTATTACAGATTT
Organism: Tolypeutes matacus; assembly: GCA_026826555.1. NCBI lineage: Eukaryota > Metazoa > Chordata > Mammalia > Cingulata > Chlamyphoridae > Tolypeutes > Tolypeutes matacus. The sequence goes on from JAKSZT010054030.1 coordinate 28,162,866, forward strand.
TTAACTACCCCTTTTTGCTCTTTGAATGGCTATGAGCATGCAGTTTTCTCTGACTAAAAATGTGTGTGGTTGAAATAGACGGTGGTAAACAAGAGCTTTCTGGTTTGCAAATTGAAGAGTTGGTCTCATTCCCTTGGGCAGGGATGTCTCAACATGTATTTTATTCAGCCCTACAGCATATTTGGATCAAGTCTTCTAGATCCACATGTGGTTGGGGAATCCTTTCTCAGTTCCTCAGTACACTAAAATTTTGGAGATCAGTGTGAGGGAAGGGTTATGAGTGGGCTTTGGGCCACATATTTTGGTCTATTAAGCTTTGGGTTTGTGCATGGAATGCAGAGAAGTTTGTGAAATACCTGTTAGAGTAATAAGTCTTCAAGGGTTAGTAATATCTACATTATGTAAACTTTATTTTAAATATAAAGAAAAGACAGCAATTTAGGAAATTTCTATTGTAAATCTTGAAGAATAATAAAAAAAAATCACTGTTTAAAGTTTGTGATCACACCTTTATTTACGTTCCAGCCTTTGTTGGGCAGCTCCATGTAAAATTCCTTGGTATACTTCAAACACAAAAAAATTCAAAATTAAGCTCATTAATCCTGCTATTCCCTATTCCTCTACCTTCTGTGCTCATCTCCTCCTTCAATACCCACTGGCACTGCTGAGGTTCCTATTATAGCTGATGACCACTATCACTTATGCATCATTTAATCAATGCATTATCTTATTTAAGCTTTCCAGCAGCCATCCCCACTCTACAGACAAAGAAAGGTAGAAAACCTCAGGGACTTGTCCAAGGCTACTCAGTTAGAAGGTCTGAGGGCTGGGATTTGAATCCCAACAGTGTGACACCAGCAATAGGGCTCTGAACCAGTAGCTGCCTGTTCTTGCTCTTAGAAAAACTTCCTAACTGTTCTCCCTGCCTGCTTTATCTTGCTTTTCCTATTCCACCATTACATTTCTGCCAGAGACTACTTACCAAAAAATGGTTTCATGTCAGACTTTTAAAACCTCTATTCATACCATCATGTCCATCACCTATTCACTCAATCATGAATTCATCATCCATTTCTTTATTTCATTTATTCAGAAAATATTTGTGGAATGCACATTATGTACCAGGCACCATCTAGGCAATGGAGCTATATTAGAGATAAGAATCATACAAAGTGCTTGCTTAGTGAATGAAAAAAGAAAGAAAGAAAGAAATGGTTATACAACATGTGGTTGGGCAGTGGTAAGTACTATAAAGAAACATAAAGCAGAAGAAAAGAAGAGAGTGGAAGATGATTGCATTTTTAAGACAAGAACATTAGGAAAGGCTTTGACAATGAGTAATATTTAAACCTAGACCTTAGTATTAGGAGGGCAAATGCACTCCAGGTTGAGGGGGAAGTGCATTCACAGAAAAGGGAGAAACAAATGCAGAGAACTGATGCAGGGGTTTGCTGATACTGCTCACAGGACAGCAGGTGACTGGACTTGGGTGATTCAGGGGAGGATGGTGAAAGAGGAGGGACTTCAGGGAGACCAAGGCCCTCTAAACCACGGTAGGTTCTTTGAAATGATGTTGCTCTTTCTTTTGTTCATGGACTTATATTTCCCACTTCTTCTATAAAGAGAGCAACTTGTCACAAAATGTTACTTACTGTCGCCAAAACAGGGCACGCTCCTTACCATCTTCCTGACTTTATCCATCCTAAAGTCCCTCTTCTCTGACTCCTAAAAGTGTCCTCATCCTTTAAGGCCTATTTCCAATGCCACATCCTGAATTAGCTCTTCTCTTATGTCCAATCCTGCTTTAGCTTCGTCTTCAAGGAGGAGGAGGAAAAATATTGTGAAAGAGTTAAGTAAGTGAGCTCTGGGGTCAGGTTACCTCAGATCAAATCCACCTGCACACTGAGGTGGACTCAGGGACCTGCAGGGAAAGAGAGGAAATATTTCCAAACCATTTTTAAAATTCAACAGTGGAGGGACCATCTCATAGGGTTTTCAGAAGAAGTGAGATTATCTTTGCACATAGTCAGAACTCAATAAATCTTAAATTTACATGATATTAAAGTACTTCTGGGACCCCAGGGCACTTTTGTTTATAATTCTAATATGTTCCAGTGTTATGCTTCTAGCCCAGTTGGTTTTCTCGACCAGACTTTAAGCATCTCGAGGGCAAGAGCCATATCCAATTTATTGCTGTGTTTCCTGCAATGCCTTGCAGACACTAGGCAATAATAAAATGGGTCAAAAGAATCTGTTATCCAAATCACCAATTGATGTATTTCATCTAAAACATTTACATCACAAATAGAGGAAGGATTTTGGAAAGTCTAAAATCAAATATTTTTCTTGTCCATCGTGGGTTTGAGATAAAGATCTTAAGAAATATAGCAACCAATGGGACAATATCTTTAGGATCTTGGGGGCAAGGAAGAATATCTTGAAAAGAACAAAAAACCCTATACTTAGAGGAAAAGATTGATAAATTAGACTGCATTAAAACTTACAACTGGTTCATCAAAAGTAAATCATGGAGGGGACTTCCAGGAAAGATAGTGGAGTAGGGAGCTCCAGGACTTAGTCCTTCCACCAAAACAGCTCCTTAACAGACAGGAGCTGTCTGAAACAACTATTTTGAAAGGCCAGAGGAACATTGCACAGCATCCAGGGTAAAGCAAGAAGAGGCTGGTAGATTACAATAAAGAACTGTAAATTGCTCTGTCTACACCGCAGCTACTGGCACCAATCCCCCACTCTCATGGCAGACCACCATGGAGTCCAGTCCCTGGCTATCTGATGCTGACAGAAAGGAATGCAAAATCCTCTTCCCAAGGAAAAGAGTGTGCATAACTGATCACTGACATCATCCTCATACCAAAGCTGAATAAAGATACCACAAGAAAACTATACTCCAATGTCTTATAAATATTGATACAAAAATCTTCAACAAAATACTAATAAACCAAATCCAGTAGCATATTAAAAGAATTATACACCATGGTCAAGTGGGATTTATCCCTGGTATGCAAGGTAGGTTCAACATAAGAAAATCAATAAATGTAATACACCACATTAACAGAATGAAGGAAAACAAAGTCATGATCATCTCAATTAATGCAGAAAAGGCATTTGACAAAATGCAGCACCCTTTCTTGACAAAAAGAGTTAGAACACTTAGTATAGAAGGAAACTTCCTCAACATGATAAAGGGTATATATGAAGAGCCCACAGTAACATCCTACTTAATGGTGAAAGCCTGAAAGCTATCCCTCTAAGATCAGGAACAAGACAAGGATGTCAACTGTCTTCCCTATTATTCAACACTGTACTGGAAGTTCTTGCCAGAGCAATTAAGAAATAAAAAGTAATAAAAGGTATCCAATTTAGAATGGGAGAAGTAAAACTTTCCCTATTTACAGATGATATGATCCCATATAGAGAAAATCCTGAAAAATCCACAACAAATCCTTGAGCTAATAAATGAATTCAGCAAATTGGCAAGGTTCAAGATCAATGCCTCCAAATCAGTAGTGTTTCTATGCACAAGCAATGAACAATTGAAAGAAGAAATCAAGAAAAAAAATCCCATTCACAATAGCAACTAAAAGAATCAAATATCTAGGAATAAATTTAGCCAAGTATACAAAGGACTTGTACACAGAAAACTGTAAAACATTACTAAGAGAATGAAAGAAAACCTATATAAATGGAAGGATATTCCATGTGCATGGATTGGAAGACTAAATATTGTTAAGATATTAATACTACCCAATGCAATTTATAGATTCAATGCAATACAATCAAAATTCCAGCAACCTTCTTTGCAGAAACAGAAAAGCCAATCGTCAATTTTATATAGAAGGGTAAGGGGTGCCAAGTAGCTAAATCCATCTTCAAAAAGAAGAATGTGGTGGAGGACCCACATTTCCCAATCTGAAAACTTATTTACAAAGCCACAAAATCAAAACAGCATGGTGCTGGCACAAGGGCAGACATATAGACCAATGGAACAGAATCAAGAGCTTGAAATCAACCCTCACATTTGTAGCCAACTGGTTTTTTTACAAGGTGGCAAAGACCACTCAATTGGGAAAAAATAGTTGCTTCAAAAAACTGTGCTGAAAAACTAGGTCTCAATTTGGAAAAAAAAAAAAAAAAAGGATCCTCACATCACACCATATACAAAGATCAACTGAAAATGGATCAAAGATCTAAATATAATAGTTAGAACTATCATATTCCTAGGAGAAAATGTAGGGAAGCATGTTCAGGGCCTCGTGTTAGGTAATGGTTTCTTAGACTTTAAACCCAATGCACAAGTAACAAAAGAAAAAAGTAGATAAATGGGATCTCATCAAAATAAAATTCTATCATGAAAGTAAAAAGACAATCTTCACAATGGGAGAAAATATTTGGAAATCACATATCCAATAAAGGATTAATATCCAGTTTATATAAAGAAATCTTTCAAATTAACAATGAAAAGACAAACAATCCAACTTAAAAATGGGCAAAAGACTTGAATAGACATATCTCCAAAGAAGATATACAAATGGTCAGAAAGCACATATGAAAATATGCTCAACATCATTAGCCAACAGAGAAATGCAAATCAAAACCACAATCAACATTTCATACCCAATTAGAATGGCTGCTATTAAAAAAACAACAACAAAAAATAACAAGTGTTGAAGAGGATGCAGAGAAATAGGAACACTTATTCATCACTGGTGGCAATGTAAAATTGTGTAGCTGTTGTTGAAGGTAGTTTGTTGGTTCCTCCAAAAGCTAAGTGTAGAACTACCATATGACCCAGCAATCCCACACTAGCTTATATACTCAAAATAATAGAAAGCAGGGACTCAAATAGATATTTGCACACCAATGACCATAGCAGCATCATTCACAATTGTCAAAAAAAAAAAAAAAAAAAAAAAGCAACCCAAGTGTCCATCAACCAATGAATGTATAAATAAAATATGGTATGAAATACAATGGACTGAATACAGCTGTTTAGAAAAGAATAATGCTATGATGCTTCAACAACATGGATGAACCTTGAAGACATCATGTTGAGTGAAGTCAGTCAGACACAAAAGGACAAATAATGTATGATCTCACTGATTTGAAACAATTACAATAAACAAACTCATAGAATCAGAATCTAGAATGTAGTTTATCAGGGGATGATGGGAATAGGAAATGGGAAGTTAAGGCTTAAAACTGTATAGGGTTCCTATTTGGAATGATAGAAATGTTTTGGTAATGGATGGTGGTGATGGTAGCACAACATTGTGAGTGAAATTAGCAGTACTGAAATATATATCTGAATAAGACGCCAGATTGTATATAGGGAAACAAATAAATTTTTTAAAAATTCATGGAACTGCACTACACAAACAGTGAACCTAAGTTAAACCATGGGCTTTAATTAATAGTACACTTGTGAAAATGTACTTTCGTTAATTGTAACATTGGTATTCCATACCCATGCAAGGTGTTGGTGGTGGTATGGTGTGTGGCAATACTGTTTTTTTTTGTTGTTGTTGTTTTAGGAGGTACCAGGGATCGAACCCAGGACCTTGTACATGGGAAGCAGGCGCTCAACCATTGAGCTACACCCACTTCCTGGGAATCCTTTATTTTATGATGATTGGCCTGTAACACAACTTCCCTAATGAAGGAAAAAAACAAACAAACCAAACACAAAAATGAGTCACATGACAAGTCACAAACTGCAAGAAGATATTTATAACATGTATAATCAGCAATATTTTTTATATAAAATACACATAAAATGTCTACTAATGGATTTTAAAAAGACAAGCCTATAGAGCAGGGGTTCTTAATAAGAGATCTGTGAGCTTGAATTGAAATTCAACAAAACATTATTCTTGTGGGGATGTGTTGGTGCAGGTGTGATATATTTATTAAATAATATACAGTATAGTGTGGACTCAGTAAGGGGTCCGTGGTTTTCACCTGACTGGCAAAGGGGTCCGTGGAACAAAAAAGGTTAAGAACCCTGATACAGAGAAATGGGGAATGGGATAAAACAGAAATTTAACAGAAAATAAAATACAAATCAATAATAAACAAGTGGAAAGATGATTAAACTCCTTTGTAATTAATGAAATAATCTTAAAGACTTCAATAAGGAACTATTTTATACCCACTAGATCGGCAAAAATTAAGACATTGAAAATAACAACTGGTGGTGAGGATGTGGCCCCTTGGGAACTGTATCAGTCAGGGTTCTCCAGAGAAATAGAACCAACAGGATATATGTATACATATCTTAATATGTATATTATATTAGTTGTATTCTTGAGTCTGAAATTTGTTGGAGAGACCAGCAGGCTGGAAACTCAGAGGAGTAAAGGGTATTTCTTCTTTTTTCCTAAAACCCTCAGTTCTTCCTCTTACTTAAAGTCTCCAACTGACTGGACTAGACCCACCCACTTTATTGAGGGTAATCTCCTTTACTTCAAGTCAACTGATTGTAGATGCTAATCCCATCTATGAAATACCTTCACAGCAGCATCTGTGCCAATGTTTGACTTAAGAACAGTGCAACATAATGTAGTCAGGTTGACACATAAAATTAACCAACACAGGAACATAAAGACACTTCCAATGGGAATAAAACTTGATATAATCATTTTGGGAAATGATTTGGCACCAGTTAATGAATTTGTATATGGCCCAGCAGTTCTACTTCTAGTAATATGGTTGAGAAGAACTCTGGTTCATGATCCCCAGTACAAGCATATCCATAGAAGTATTGACTATAAGGGCAAAACTTGGGAACAATCCTAATGTCCTTCAGCAGTATAATACATTAACCATTTGTGATATAGACAAGCAATGGAACATTATACAGCAATAAAAATGAATAAACAACATCTACACACAAGGGGATAAATCTTAAAAGCATGTTTACTGGTAAAATCAAGTCATAATATTCTATATTTAAAATTATACTATTTTTATAAAGCTTAAAAGCAAGAAATAGTTAATATTGAAGTATTTAGTGGCATATGAATAAAGGTTAAGATTATTTTTTGTAAAGCAAGGAAATGATGAACACAAAATCCAGAATAGTGGTAAGACTGGGGAATAAGATAAAGAAGACCCTACCTAAAAAGTAATGGAATTGTTAATGTTCTAGTTTTTAAGTTGGATATAAGTTTACAAATATTCATTTTATTTTTATATCTCACAGCCTGTTTCTAGATCATATAATATTGTTTTTGGTATTAGATATTATGTATGTTTCTTGTGTTTTTTTGACAAAGTACCTTACTCTAAAATGCAAGTACATAGCTTTCTTTTCTTTTCTTTTTTTTCCAATTTCTTTCTTTTCTCTCTTTTTCATGGCCTTTACCTTCTTATTCTTTCCACATGACTTGGTTCTTTATAAACTTTAAAATTAGGGAAATAACCAATTTCATTTATTTTTGTTATGAAAAATATCCCCCTAACAGGTGGGTGAGAGTACAATATTCAGAATTGATTCCAGTGTAAAATTAATTCTCAGTTACTTATAATATTTAATTTGTGTATGCAAAGTACCCGAGTCACCGAAAAGATAATTGACTTTGCTCTGAAGTCTCTCAGTCTACATATTAATTTCATCTTCTTTCTCAGACCCACATACTCATTGGTATTATCTCTGTGTATTTAGAAGAGTCGCAATATCAATAAGTTTGTCAAACCTCATCATATCTGGTCTGTTGGGCAGAATTTGTTTATCTGTTATCCCAATTTTATAACCATACAACATTGAACAACTGCATTCCAATTCTTTGTGGATATGGATTCTTCTCTTTTACAAGTCACATTCACCATTGAGAGTTAAGAATTACTGTAAAATCTTAGCTACATTAAAATATTTATGGCAAAGTCGCTAACAGCTTAGGGGGCTTATTTTTCGTACATCTAATTGGTAATTTTACAAGAATGTAAATTTCTAAAAATATTTATTAATCATTTAGGACCAGAGGACGTGTACAGAACAAGCACAGTAACTATTTTTGAGGAGTTTTCAATCTGATACATATATTGATAAGCATATGTAGGGCTAGTGCTGGGGGTGGGTTGTGATAGGTTCCCCCATTGAAGCCTTTCCTTTTTGTGGTATTTTTATGCCACTTGTCCTAGTCTAAAACCTTCAAAACAAACTCAAGAATACCTTACAACAACCACAGACACATTTGGCTTTAATCAGAACGTTTTGAGCAAGACAGCAACCAAAAATTGGGGTGGGCTGTTGAATCATTATTATTATATTTTATCTTTCTCTTTGAGAAATTCATTAAATGAGAAACATTATTTCAATGTTAATAATTCAATGTGACACTCATCAACACCACCAGCAGCAGCCTGGAGATTGTGATGGTTGAAAAATAAGCTTCCTTTCACAAATACCAACCCATTTCATTGGCTGGCTGGGTCTGAGGAGGAAACATTGAAGAAATGTTGGAATATTTATATCACCAGACTAAATTTGTTTCATAAAAAAAAAAAGATTTTCTCCTGCCAATGACTCCAAAACCTCAACTGCATTACTTTCTCTTTGAAAATAGTTTCCTCTATTCTCTCATTCAGCAAAGTTCGCTTTCCTTCAGATGCTAAATCTGTACATCCCAGAGGCACAAATACAAAAGCAGGCTCCCTTGTTCCCTAATTGTCTTTGTGGAATTAGTATCTTCAGAAGAAAATCCTAGCAAAATCAACTTAGACAAGTAAGAGGAGAGGAGACAGCATGCCATTTCGAAAGTCTTCTGTTGTGGTGGCCCCCACACAGGAGCACAGGGGTTGAAGGAAGTACCCTCTGCTAGAGCCCACCTCTGGCCCTGCGCAGGAGACAGAAGAGGATACCAGGTCTCCTAATTGTCCTAGTGGCTGTCCTATTGTAAGGAGCAGGCTGGAAGAATGGTGGGAGTGGACGCATAACAGTTCTGTTGTGTCTATGCTCAAAGATCTGCCACTTGTATTCTCAGGTTTGACCTCTGACGTTCGCAGTTTGGACTCAACTTCTTAGGAACGTACACAGACCCCATTGTGTGACTTTGGGCTGGCTGGCAGTTGGGGTTGATACTTCCCTGAAAGTCGGCCACCATCCCTTTGGTAGTTCAGTTAGGCTCTGTGTTTTCTCATAATGAATTTCTACTTAATCTTTAGTTCTGTTGGGTGGACTGAAATACGTAAAGAAAAATGGAAGGACTGGTGACCATTACAGGAGTTGTATTTCTCCCCAGGAGGCTCTGATAAAGTATACACTGACCAGAGCCCTACTCTACAGCCTAAGTTTATCTTTAACTCTCTATTGAATTACATCCTGGTAATGTCTATTTTCTCATGTGTTAGCCTACCTGTAATGATAACAAATTCATGTTAATCCATTCTGATTTTTTTTTCTTTTTTGGTGACACTGAAGCTGAATAGCCCCTCCAGCCTCTTACATCAAAGTACTTCTTTCCTATCACGCCTCTTAAGAACAAAACTACCACTCTTCAACACATGCTCATCTTTCCATTTCTATTACAATACTTCATTAATTTGACTACCTTATTGCTTTGTAGCTTTGAAGAAGGGCAGAAGTGAAGAATACTTGAACTCACAGTAACCTCTGACAGGGAGGGTCTATGCTTCCAAATATTTCTGCTATTTCCTCCCTGCTTGCTACTATCACGTTTGAGTTCCTGTGAGGAGCAGATATGAATCTGTGCCCTCCCACCTTAGGCATCATAAATATCTTTCAGATAATAGATAATTCACCTGATCTTATACATTCCTCTGCACTTAAGAGATTCTCTGTGTGAAGAGAAAAATGCATTTTGATTTGAGGCATTCCTGGGTTTTATAGGGGTGCTAAATTCTATCCTTATAATGGTGGAAAAATTAAAGACTGCTCCAATTACAGAATGCCAGCTTTCTCTTTCTTTTCCCCTTCTCCACTCTCAGAAGAAACATCTGATAAAAGCTACTCAACCTATTAAACAGCAAGATTTCCATGCTTATAACTGATGTTTGTGATATAACACAAATGTGTGTGGGCCACATGGATTATAAGTGTATAAATAAGGGAATTTTGTGACTTTAAATCTATGAAAGGAAATGCAAACCTCTGTACAAAGCAACCCATACAAAATGTGTTATTAAGTCAAACTTTTGTTTTCTTGGGTCAAAATAACTGGTTTTAATCTTGACCTCAGGCACTACCCTGTAAGTTTTATCTCTCCTTCACAGAATATTTTTTCCAAATTTGACTATAGTTAGCATATTCATTTTAAGTCTAAGTACAGTTCATACGAGTTTTTCTTCTGTGACATGGATTCTGCAATCTTCCCAACCTTGCTTGACCATTCTAATGGTATGTAACAATTAGGAAAGTCTCACAATAGAGCACACTTCAATATTGTCTTAGTTTAGGTTCCTCTGAAAGCAGACCTGAGCCTAAGGGCTTGGTCACATCACTTATTTGGGAGGTGATTCCTGGAAGCTCAAGTGAGGAAGGTTGGAAAGTGAGTCAGGCAAGGGAGAAAGCCAATAAAGTATGCATTAATGAGCTGGTTACTGCTGTGTGCAGTGGGGCCCTATCCCACTGAGGACCCTCTGAGAAACCACGTGCAACCAGGTGATGGGAGGCTGAGGTAGGAAGCTACTGATGCCCATCGCCCACCAGTGAGCAGGAAACCAGGAGGCATTAATGGCCAGCACTTCTACTTTGTGCCTTGCTCTAGAACAAGCAGAGAGGTGCTGGGGGATTAGGGGAGGGGGTAATTCAGGCAAAGAAGAAGAGACACACAGGCCTTTGAGGTGGAGAGCTGTGAGCTGTCTACATCAGCATCAGAGGAATTCAGGTAGGCTGAGGGGATGTGGGGCAGACATGAGCAGGGTCTGCTGCTGATGCCAGGCTGGTAATAAGAATATGTGAATATGCCAGGAAAAGAGCAGGAGGGAATGCTGAGTCTGTGCAACTGAAGAGTATAAATCCTGCCTGAAAGCATTACAATTTTTAAAAAAATGATAATAATAACTTAGATATTGCACCAGACAAGCAAGATATGTCTGTCAGGATGTAACTGCTTAACAGCAAGCAGTAGGGGTGATGGCAAATAGGAGTGCACACGCTGTCTAACGAGGGGTACAGGATTTGCCTGTACTTATGTTGAGCTAATCGTTACCATTCAAGAATAGAGGCTGAACATTGTTAGAGTTTCTGAGTTTTGTCAAGAGAATCCAGAAATCCAGATTTTATGGGGAATGTCTTGCTTTTTAAACACTGTATATAAACTGATCTCATTCAGACCCATGAAGCACATCTGGGAAAGTCAGCCTCTGATTCAAGCCTCTGCTCCAACAGTGGCAGCAACAAGAGCACAGGGCTATGGGAAGCCAGGGTCCCAGAGATTTACTAAGTGGATCATTTGTGCATTTCTGGGCAAACTGGTTTTGCTAATACAAGCTTAATCCTTAGAAATAAAGTTTCTGATAGAGAAAAAAATAATAGATTAAGGATTTGCGATAAGAGCAGAAGTTGAGTGGTCTCTATCACCAGATAATCATCATTTCTATTGAAATGAGCCTCACACCATCTTTAGGGTAGGACAGGGTACTCTGAAATAAGTAAATAGTTTTGCTCTCTTGTTAATGTAACCCAGGTTAAAACGGTATTGCTCTGCATCAGGAAAATTTAAGGTACAGCTTTGATTTTCTTCCTATTAAAATAAAGGAATGCATTATCCTGACCTCAATAAAGTAGTTTTAATTAGGGGCTTTGAATGAAATAATTGACCTTGACGTTGCCTTCAGCTTAGGGTACAAAGTTGTTATCAAAATGACTTACTGAGAAGTCAGACATGCTGCAATAAGGAATATTTATTTAATCATTCTACATGAAAACTCCCAGAATTTTTACCCACAAGGACAAATACTAGCATTCAGTGGCCAATAAAAAGAACACATTGTATTGGAATATTGGAATGAAATCTAAGTTGAGACTATGCACTGGTGAAAAAAATCTAGTTTTTGTTTAAAACACTAGTATCATTGGTATTTTTGACCTATCTCATTTGCTTAACATACTTCTTTGATTTGAAATGTCTCTTCTATGTGTGGCAGGGTATTTTTTTAACCCTGACACAAGGATGGAAAGAGCATGGGACTAAAAGTCAAGAGATTTCATTCTTTGTCCTCACTTTGTCACATTCCAGTGTGATCTGGGAAATTTTTTTTGTATGATCACCTTTAAATTATTATTTAAATTATGATAATTATTATAACTTCATAAGGTTAATAAAATTACTGTATACTTCTTTATTTAATCTTTCCATCTCCCATTTTTATCTAAGAATCAAACCATGACCAATTCCTCTTACCAAGACAAACTCTGGGCAAAATATGAAGATGATAAAATATGTCTTTGCTGTGCCCATGATCCCCCTTTGGTTTTGTTTTTTGTTTCTTCAAAGACCTCCTGCTTTCTCCTTCAGTGTCTTCTTCCCCACACCCACATGCATTTCTGTTGCCCTAGTGAACCCTTACTTTCTCACCAAAATGGATTCCTTCTAGGTCTCCAATCAACCATTTATCTGGTAATGAGAAAGAGCTACCTATTACTGCCCTTTGTCTCATTTCCACTTATTTCTGATTGCACAGTGTGTTAGTCAGCCAAAGGGTGCTGATGCAAAGTACTAGAAATATGCTGGCTTTTATAAAAGGTATTTATTTGAGGTGGAAGCTTACAGTTACCAGGCCATAACATGTAAGTTACTTCCCTCACCAAAGTCTGTTGCCATGTGTTGGAGCAGGAGGGCTGCCCATGTCTGCAAGGGTCCAGCCTTCCTCTTGCTCTTAAGGTTCTGTGGTCCCAGCTTCTTTCAATATCAGCTGTAGTCTGGGGTAAGTCTCATCTCTCTCCCAGGGATCGTTCCTCTCCTGGCTCAACTGCTCTGTTGGCTCCACAAGGTCATCTGTAGACTATCATGTTCTGTCTCTTCCCAGGGCCTCTGCGATGTCTATGGAGCTGTCTCTATTCCTCTGTGTTCTTCTCCTGTGTGTTTACTTCCCGGGGCTCCAGCTCAAAACTCCCACTTTTTCTTCTGCCATGTCGTTTTCTCTGTGAGTGCCCCCCCCCACCAAGGAGGAGCAGACTCAACTTCCTATTCATGTGGCCTAATCAAAGCCTTAATCATTATTTAATCAAGGAAAAGTGAAACTTCTGAATTCAAAACAATCTAATGTGCCCAGAGGAACAGACAGTTCACAAACAATCCAATATCTATTTTGGAATTCATAAACAATATCAAACCGCTACACAGAGTTAAATTTTCAGTCTTCTATTATACGAATCCAAAGGGTAAGTGAGAAGTGGGATATGTTTTAGGGTGCTAGAACAGTATGATTTCTACTCTTTCTCCAAATTATAGACTTTTCCAAGAATGTGTGAGTATATATACAGAATGGAAATCTCAGTACAGGTTATAGAGACAGACTGTAGGGCCAGGAACAGAGCTCAGGTCTTCTGTGCATTTCAAACTATGGGAAGCAAACATTTGTTAAATGCCAACCTACCTGACAAGGTGCTGGAGATACAGAAATGGCTGCAGCAATGTCTATCCTTTGGAATTCCCAAGACTAGAGGAGGAGATGAATGGAAGCATAGATTTAAAGCACAATGTAGGCTCCTCGGGGCTCCCGGCTGGGGGCGCCAGTGGGGAGAGCCCAGGAGGCGGCGCCCCCTCTTGGGCAGCAGCAGCTCATCAGCCCTGCTGCAGGCCGAGGTGCTGGATCTGGACGAGGACAAGGACGACCTGGAGGTGTTCAGTAAGGATGCTTCACTGATAGACATGAATTCTTTCAGCCCTGTGATGCCAACATCCCCTTTATCAATGATAAACCAAATCAAGTTTGAAGATGAGCCAGATTTGAAAGATCTCTTCATTATAGTTGATGAACCTGAAAGCCATATTACTACAACTGAAACTTTCATTACTTATAGGATTATTACTAAGACATCTCGTGGGGAATTTGACTCCAGTGAATTTGAAGTTAGAAGATGTTACCAAGACTTCCTTTGGTTGAAGGGAAAACTCGAAGAAGCACATCCTACCCTGATTATTCCACCATTGCCAGAAAAGTTTATAGTGAAAGGAATGGTAGAACGCTTAATGATGACTTCATTGAGACACGCAGGAAGGCACTGCATGAATTTTTGAACTGAATTGCTGATCACCCAACTTTAACATTTAATGAAGACTTCAAAGTTTTTCTTACTGCACAAGCTTGGGAACTCTGTTCTCACAAGAAGCAAGGGCCTGCATTGCTAAGTCAGATGGGGCAAACAGTCAGAGCTGTTGCATCCTCAATGAGAGGAATTAAAAACTGCCCAGAGGAGTTCACGGATATGCATAATTTTATTGAAACATTTAGCCAGAAAATAAATTTGATAGATAAAATATCACAGAGAATTTACAAGGAAGAAAAGGAATATTTTGATGAAATGAAAGAATATGGCCCAATTCATATTCTGTGGTCAGCATCAGAAGAGGATCTTGTGGACACCTTAAAAGGTGTTGCCAGCTGCATTGATAAATGCTGTAAGGCCGCTGAAAAACGGATGTATGGACTCTCGGAAGCCCTGCTTCCTGTTGTCCATGAGTATGTGCTTTATAGTGAAATGTTAATGGGTGTTATGAAAAGAAGAGACCAAATACAAGCAGAACTGGGTACCAAAGTTGAAGCTTTGACCTATAAAAAGGCAGATACTGATCTGCTTACAGAAGAGATTGGAAAACTTGAAGATAAAGTGGAATGTGCTAATAATGCCCTGAAAGCAGATTGGGAAAGATGGAAAGAAAATATGCAAAATGATATCAAGTCAGCATTTACAGATATGGCTGAGGAGAATATCCACTATTATGAACAGTGCCTTGTTATATGGGAATCCTTCCTTACATCACAGACTGACCTCCACTTAGAAGAAGCCTCTGAAGATAAATCTTAATCCCACTGAGGACTTCTGGTGATATTTGGGAGAGAGCATCTATCAACCAAAGTTATTTTTTCTGGATGGGCTGTGTCCTCTATTAAGTGGATGAAAAATGTTTCACACTATCTGGAAAACCAACAACTTGATAACTCAGGTATTCTAGGTCATTGACATGAAATTTGGATATATATTTATATAAATATTTAGCTTAGTTTTGATTATATTCTTAATTTTCCATGCCAATAATTGCAGAGAGAACTTTTTTCTTAAATATATGTCTGTGGGACATGGCATTTTAAATATGTTGTAAAGATTCAGTTTTAATAAAAAGTTTAATATGAAAAAAATAAAATAAAATAAAGCACAATGTAGTGTCGGCACTGTCAGGTCCAGGTAGAGTCTGTTGAGATGGTTCTCTGCAAGGTCCCATTGTGCTTTTCAAAGTACTTTTCAGACATCTGCCCACAATAATCCAAGCAGAATGCCCAACCTTCGCTTACCAAATCCTTTTCTCCTAGAGTATCAACTTCTCCTCCACCTTCCAATTTCTTATCCTAGGTGTTAAGTCACTTCTTTGATTCTGGTGTTCCCATCTGCCACCCTCGGCACACACACACACATGCACACTCACCCCACAGTCTGTTCCCAAAAGTCCCTCCTGGATCATCCCTGTATCCCTCAAATGGTTAAAGATATTCCCCAGCTGCTTCTTCAGCTTTCCCTGATGTGGTTTACCTGAGATGGTTCTTCACATGCTCCAGTCATAAAGATATACTAAAAATCTTCTGGGAACCCAGAAGATAAAATACTTTATAGAAATAAAAGAGTTGGCTACATCTTTAGCAAGAAAGTAACACTTCCTCTGGTCTTGAAGAATGATCTGGAGTTTGACGGGAAATTGCAAGGAGAACGTTTAGGCAGAGGGTTCAGTCCTTGTAAAAGCAGGAAGGCTTGAAAGCGCTTGGTCTGTTTGGAGAATAGTGAAGGGCTCCGTGAGGCAGTCAAATGTACACTCCTGCACCTGTCATAAGTGTTTGTTTCGTTCAAGGGGAACATCAATATCCAATCACAAAGGACAAGGATTATTTTTTTAGGCTCAGGGATCCCACACTCCACATGTATGTATGGAAATGACAGGAAGAAATACTCCCTTGGGAAAGAGAAAACTTCAGAAAGAACCTTACCATTGGGCTAACTTGCTATCGTTGGCTGTAATAGTTATTGGGGTAAATAACTATATTACGATCCTGGCCCTAAACCCTTTCTGCTCTACCCAACACACAAATGGGCACACTCCCAAGCACGCACACGTGTGCACACATGCACATGCACACACACTTCTACCAACACCTCCACCTGTCTCCTATCACCCTTCCTTTCACTCCCTTCCAAACCTTTCCTCTCATTTTGCATTTGGCCCTGAGCGTTTTCCTTAACAAAAGGTGGGCCCATCTTTCTGATTTTAACTTCTTCCCACCAGGAGGTAAAGATTTATCTTGCCAAGCCCTTTGGAATTGCTAGGGGACTATTAATAAAATTTGACCGTGTTCCCTATAGCAGAATACCTGAGAAATCTGAAAGCTTTGGTAGGAGATTAGAGGTGACTGTGAGGAAATATGCTACCTGGTGGTGAGCTCCCGAAGCAGATATTTCACTATCCAGGGATCTCTAATTACTAATACAGCACATGAACAGTATGATATGTCCTTACAATTGCAGACGCCTTTTCAAAGATAATCTTTAATAGTTTATTTGACAACCTGTAAAATTATAGAAAATTATTAGTCTTGGGAATTACAAAAATCCCTGTAGTACAGTCAAACAATAAAATTATAATTACCTGTGGGTAATTGAAATTTAACTGTTTTTTTTTTTTTCATTGTATATTACACATCAATAGCAACATAAGTTCAAGGGGTTTTTTCCTTTCTTTTCTTTTTTTCTTACAGAACCTGAGAAAATGGACAGCACTGTTGGGGGTTTGTGAGTTCCTGTCATAGTACTGAGCTTGAACAATTTCGATTAAAGCCCGATGTTTGAGACTGTCATTAGACCTGCATTAAATTACATATCTGGAGTGTTAAAAAATAAAGAGTACAGTAGCTTTTTTTCAGCTACCTAAGGTAGGTAGTTAAGGCCTTGATTATCTTTAAAGATCTATTTTTCCCTCCACTGAAAGTCATTGTTTCTTTCATTAAACATAAAACACATTTAAGAGCACTAAACTGTGCAGACAGGAATATTAGGATACCATATTCCAAAGTACCTTTGTTCTGTATTCATTGCTGTGGGTTGACTTCTGCTTTGTATAATGGGGTTTTATTATTGAGCTCTCACTCAGGAAATCAGAACAGGATTGGCATTCTTTGGGATCTCTAATTCCCTGGGCTTTGGAAAAAGTGGGCACTTGCCTTTTTTCTCTTCCTTGTTCAACATCTCCTTCTACCACCACCCAAGGGGGAAAATACACCATATAAGCATCTTCCAACCAAAGCAAAGTGTTGTCCTTTCAATTACACCCCACCACTTCTCGTTTAATGATGACATTTATGGGAGCACCTCAGGCTCTACCCCTCTGGTTTCCTTTGTTTAAAAGAAACTTCTGGTTCTTCCCAGTTTGACTGAATGGAAGGAAAGTAATGGACCTGAAAATGGAATAAAGGTCACAGGCAAAAGGACTGGCTCCTTTGCAGTTGAACCTTCCCTTTGCCACCCCTTCACACCCTTCTTCCTCCCTCTCAGAATCCTGCCATTTACCATCTGCAAACACCACTGTAGGGGCATTAGAGAAGTGTGAACCCTGGATCAGCTCTTTGAAGCCTTTATCCAGAAGTAGCAGCTGCAGTGCAAAGTGATCTGACCCAGTTCCTTCTCTGTGGTTTGGAGAGCAATGGGAATTTAAATCTGCTTTTTCACCCAGCCCTGTCTGATTTTCTGTTTATCTGTAAAGAACAAAAGAGGGTCAATGAATGTGGAAGGTTCAGAACTGATAGTAGAAATTGGCCAGTGGACTAGTGCCATCCTTTCTTCTCTAAGTGGTCTGTGCTCAGCAGGGCTTCAATTCTGTGGTCACCACTGGGGAGTTCATGACACATGAGACAGAAGAAGGAAGAACTGGTTTGTCCAGAACTTTGCCTTAATTATATGATGTGGACTAAGAAAGAGGTGAGAGACTGAAGTTCAGACAAATCCAACATTAGCTCATTCCCTCTCATGTCCTCCTTCATTCATTTACTCACATACATGATGGACACACACACACATACACACAGTTTTTAAACAGGATATCATCAACATTTCCCATCTGATAGCCGGAGTCATAGTTTCGTCTACCTTAGGAAGCAAGATTAAAAAGCAAACATATCTAAAACATTTTGGGGGGGAAAGATGATTGTCGAATTAGTTTTATGTAATGATTTAATGAGCCCCTTAAAACACCAAATTTTGTCATCCATCCAAAAGTAGATATTCCTTTCTTGAAAAAATCTTCAGAATCCTTAATATTCTCAAGAGGAGGGCCTTGTAGCCTAGTGTTCTGAGGATTGAGGGTCTCTTGAAGATCTATGGATCTCTCAGCTTGGACAGAGTGTCCCTTGTGCAGTTCAGCTGAAGGCTATTTGATTGAATCTAATCTTCTGGGAGACTTAAAAAGTGTAAAAAGCAATACAAAAAATTCCAACCATTGGCTTTATTGAAGATTCTCTTCTCTTACTGTCTACTTTAATATGACTGTGCTCCTCCAGCACCCTTGGACATTTGGAATCCTTTACAAGGGATTAACAACATGCATCATGCAGAGCTTGATGTCTCGCCCTCAATGTCCACACCCTATCAGCAGCAATTTTCTATAGATTCATGGTTATCAAAGAAGTCTGAAGGGGTTAAGTCTGAAGGGTACCTCTTCATGTTTAAAATGTCATATGCTTTTTAAATCTTTGACTGAAATCAGAGGCCTGGTTGACAGAGTCTCTTCACATCCCTTCCAACTGCAGGAGTCCAGGTTTTAGCTCAGGCCCAGATAATTCTTATATTGAAAAAGTGAAACTTCTGTTCTAGCTAATTCAGTCTTCAGCACATTTGCTACTGTTTTTTAGAAGCCAGAGGCGATTTTCAAGGGAACTTGCAAAGCCATTTTGCCTGAGCAAATTCTCCATCTGGTGACTCACTGAACATTATCTCATATTTCTTAAAGGAAGAAATAAGGAATGGACTTAGAAGGCTTCATGTTGGTGTTTACCTGCCAAGGTTCTTACTCTGCTGACTTTCCAGACCCATTTGGAAATTTGCATTTAAAAAACTCTTGTGGCATCATTCTTCACTATTCCTTTGCTTCTAGCAGTCTTAGGTCAACGAAGCTGTAAAGTTGGGCCCTGTCCATATATAAATACCAAAATAGCTGAAATTCAGGGGGAATTTTATGAAAAAGATCCAGCTTTTGATTTCCTGAGACCCACACATGAGTTTGAGTATTTTTGGTCCATTCTATAGTGCCTAAGAAAAATAGCACTGCGGAGGTATTTCACAGTGCCTCTTGTGGAAAATATAACAATGTATGGAGATCATTGCTATGCTAAGGGCAAAATAGGGCCTGTCCTGGTGGTGGAGTAACTTGTGAACCCCCACAGGCTTTGCTATTCTTTCTGGCATACTCTCAGTCCCCCAAACTATAATACCTCTTCTTCAGCCCACCAGCTGTTTGCCTTCTCCTCTTCCTGGCCTCTGGGACACCCTTGGTGGTCTGCTATTATCCCTGCAGACGGTGCTATGACCCTGTTGATTTCCCTGCTTCCCCTGATTTCCTAAAGCCAGAAGTGTCCTCTCATTTGTGGACCCGCTTTTTCCTCACAAACTGATTGCATCACTTCTGCTTCTGTTCCTTCAACCTCTAGAGATAATATCTCCTTATCAAGTTAGTTTACTTTCTAGCCAGCTTGTGCCTAAGAAAAGAGATTTCTCTTGCCTCCTGCCCTTTCTTCAATACTGCTTCTTAAGGTTACTCTCTGGTTCACATTCAGCTGATTTTCTTTGTGTTTCCACTCTTTAATCTGCAATTCGCTTTCTGTGACTCTTGCTGCTATTTGACTATGGATCTTGGCTTCTTTTTATCAGCTTCCTGCACTTTTAACTCTGGAGGGCAGAATCTGGGACAGGCACACATAGAAAGAAGGCCAGGAAAGAGAGAAGAGAGGCTGACATGAGGTTCACAGGACATGGTAAGATGGAAATGTGACACATAAGCTTACTTAAAGAAACAGACCAAGACTGAATTGCACTCATTTACTCATATATGCATGAATTTTCTCATCAGCTCAACACCTGTCTGAAACAAATTCTCTCTCTCTCTTAGTTATCTTTTTTAAAAGGCTGCTCAAGATTATTTCTTCTCTCTGTGCAGAAATCCTAGACTTCCACAGTCATTCTCCAAAGCAGATGTTAAATTACCATTCTATAAGCCTGAGACAAATAGCGAGGAACTTGCCCCGCTTTTACTCACTTAGTCCCTGACAAAACACAAAGCCCTGATCTAAGGCACTGCATGACAAATTCAAAGCTTTTGCCCAGGCTGTGGTATAGCATTCATTTATTCATTCAATCAGTCAATCATTTAAATGTTATTTATTGAGCAAAAACCTAGTATGCAACAGGCATTATTCTCATCACTCAGGAAATTGCAGTGAATTAAACAAAGTTCCTGATCTCATACAGCTTACTTATTAGAGGGAAAAGGTTAAAGGGAGACCTATATACTTTCAGGTGTTGATGAGTTCTATGCAGAAAAATCAGGCAGGATAAAGAGACAGAGAGCACTGGAAAGAGAAGTCATATCATTAGATAGACTTGTCATGGGAAAAATCTACCAATAAGGTGACATTTGAGTGAACAAAATGTGGAAATAAGCCATGTGGATTTCTAGAGGAAGAATGCATTAGATAAAGGGAGAAGAAAATTTTAAAAACCCTCAAGCAGATGCATGGGTGGCATGTTCAGGAAATGTCAAAGCTTGGAGTCATTTAGTAGGTCAGCCTCCTATATGCACCCATAAAAGTTTCATTTTCCAGAAAATCATACCCGCTTCACTGTGATTATGTGTTTAATGCTTATCTTCCCCTCTAGACTATATGTTACATGAATCAGGGAGTATGACCGCTTGGTTTACCACTACATTCCAAGGCTTACTTGATATCTCATACATGGGAGGTGGACCATAAATAGTAATCAAGTGAATGAATGGATATTTGAATAAACTGTCCTAAAAAGTGAGATAAAGAACATTAATATTTCAGCCCAGTAGCAGGCATATATTATTCATTCAATGGATTTCAGGGACAAAAGTATTGCAGCTTATGCAGGTGAAGATGGCGATGATGATGCAACCCAGGAGGTTATGACCTTCTTCCTAACATTGGAGAGACTACTCCGGGCCTATGGGAAAGCCTATGTAGCATGAAGGGCACTTTGTTTATGGCTGAAATACTTCCATTTGGCTTATGTTCTGGGTAGCCCCAATGGTAACTGGAGCTGCAGCAAATGCATTTCCAATGGCAAAGACTGTGTCAGGATCTTAACTGCACATTTCATAGTAGAAGGAAGAATTACTCACCTCTTGATTTGCTATCTCATCTTACAGATGAGGAGCAAAGTCTTCAGAAAGAAAGCAATAGAACAATATGAAGTGAAGATTGCCGCCCAATGAGAATGGAGAACATAAGCTCCACTCTCTTGGCCCACATAGAGGATTAGTGGTTATTATTTCAAAGACCCAACCCTCACAACTGTTGAGGCATCACATGCAACAGAGGAAGTCCCATATTTGAAAGAAGGGAAGACGATTTACCTACGAAATTGCAAAAAGACCACATTGCCATTGAGCTATGAAACATTCTGGGTTTGACCAGTAGACAAAGCACCAGAGACATGGAAAGCTAGAGCTCTAAGTATTGTAGAATTTATTTTGCAAATCTCCCTTGATCATTCATTTCATAGATGAGGGCACTCAGGACATTGAGCTGAAATGTGGACATTGAGCTAATATGTCTTTCCCAAACATACACAATTGTTTGTGGAGCTGTGAGTAAAACTATATCTTCTGTCTCTAAGGTCAGTGTTCTATTAAACTTTATAGCTCCATAACTGGTCTCCTGTTTCCATTCTGACCTTTCTATAATCCATCCTATACTAGAATCAAAGTGACCCTTTAATCTTAGAACTCAAATCATGTTACTAGACTTAATAAATTCTCTAATTGCATATAGTAGACTATAGTACATCTCAGCACATCTCTAGCATATGATGACACCTGGCACACGGTCCCACTAATATTTACTTGTTGAATAATAAATGTATGAATGAATGTATTTTTCCCCCAATATGATTATAAAATTAGTCAGTCATGGTAAATTTGTAGAATCATCTTGATTCAAATAAAATATTCAACAATATTTCTAAAATTCATGTTTATGGTGAAATGTAAGCTGGGTGAAAGTGGGTTAACAGTATTCAACAATCAGACCCAAGTAACTTAATTTAACCTCCATAGTCTGGTGGACAACCACTCATTCCTTGTCTGTCCCAGTTCCATTAAGCCTGTTTACCAATGATTTTGATGACAACATGGAAAGGAGACCTATGAAATCTGAAAAGCACAAAGCTGGAAAGAATAGTAAATATAGCAATCGAAATTCAAAATTGTTCTGACAGGCTGGAATTCTGACTGAATTCCAATAAGCTGAAATTTAATAAGGATAAATACAATGCCCTGCATAAAAGTTCAAATAATTAATTGTTGAAGTACAAGATGGAGAGACTTAGTTTGGCAGAAATTCATGTGAAAAATATCTGGAGGATTTAGCTGACCACAACTTTAACAAGACCCATCAGTGTGAGACAGTTACTTTAGAAAAATCACTTTCATAGTTTGCATTGGAAGAAGCCCTTTGTCTGAATTACAGCCAGTAATATTCTTGCTCTCTGTAGCTCAGACCACATCCAGAGTACTATGTTCAGTCTGGGTGCCATATTTTAAAAGGGACACAATCTAGAGGAAGAAAAACAAGACAGGGAATGTCAAAAAGTAAGCCATAGTTGAAAGAATTGGAATCCGAAAACATACCATTATTTTAAGTTCTACTAAAATTTTGATTTTGCTGTTCTGGAAGTTGGAGCCTGGAACAATGCCCCTAAGTTAGCAATAAATACACTCTTAATGACAATAAATTTTTTGAATCAATGAAAAGTGATGCAAAAGAGGCAAATTATTATTGCACGTGGTGGGAAAGTTAGGTATAATTAGAGTAGTTTAACAATCAAATAGCCTCTTGTACACATTGGACTACGTGGGCTATTTGCCATTGGAGGTGGTTAAAGCAATACAGGAGTGAATATTTAAAGCTCGAAAGGTGGAGGCTCTGCATCTACAACCTTCAAGCACAGTGCTACTCCCGCCTTGCAATTTGATCCAAGGTGATCAACCCAAAGACCCTTTCAACTCTAGTCAACAATTTTTAAAATTAAAATTATTTCCCAGGAAATTTGACTTATTGTCCTCAAATAAAAGGCCTTTGCTATTCTGGAACCCATATAAGAAGGGAAAAAAACAAACAAACGTTGTCTCCTTCAGAACTAATAGATAAACTTTAACAACCCAAGAATGAAGATGTTACGGTATTACTGCGGGCCACAATCTTAAGAAGTCTGCATGACTTGCTAGTGTGACCTCCCTTCAAGGAATTGCAGGAATCAAAATGTAGCTGATATTGTGGTGGGGGGGGAGGTTTGAAGCTCTGTTGTAGGCAAGGTGTTGCACTGCTTTTCCATGCACATGCACAAGCCTCCTCCACTGCATTGTCAACCCTCTCCTTAAGGAAAGAGACTATGTTTTGTGGAGATGTTTCTTTTTCTTTCTGGCACAGAGAACAGTGACTGGCATTTAGGAGGTACTAAATAAGAATTTATAAAAAGAAAGAATGGAAGGAAGTGAGGGAGGGTGGAAGGAGGAGAGGGAGGGAGGGAGGGAGGGAAGTTCACTGGAGGCAGAATGGACAGTGGATATAAATGACTGTCACCAACCACAGTAATTTCTCATACAAAGAATTGCCAGTACATCCCTTTCTCATCTTAGTTCAAACAGGAAATGAGTTGGTCTTTTCATTTTTCATTTTTTTCACTGCTAATGGCTTTCCCAGTATTAAAACATTAGCTGAAAAGGCCAAAGCAGTTTCTCCACCTGAAATCATGTTCTCTTTCTATTGACTTTAGTAAGAGCCAATTAGAATCACATGCTGAGTAATATTTGGCCCTAAGAACATTTAAAATATAAAATAGCTCTTAATTTCACAGGTTTGCTGCCCCTTGAATTAACCCATAATTGAACTTGAAGGGACAGACTGAGTCTTTTCTGGACAAATGCTAAACTGAATTATAATAAAAATGATTTCCTTCTTACTGAAGAATGTAGTAACATTTTACCACCACCACTTCCACTTGTTTCTCTCCTTGGCCAACCCCATGTTTCCTGGAACTGCCCCAGCCAGAGTGGACATTTAAAAGATAGATTCCTTGCATGGTGCAGCAAGGAAAGTACAGTCCATTATAGGTGTTCGGAGATGATGAAGTGATTCCATTCTAGTAGACTGGAATATTCAGCATTCCCTCTCCTAATTTTTCCTCCCAGACCTGCCTCCGCCAAAAAACCATCTAGCTTACAGTAACATGTGAACTCCAAAAACTCTTAGCCTTCTGCTTTGATATGTTTTCTGCATTGAATAGCTTTGTTTGTTAATTCTTGATGGGTATATATTGCCTCCCTCAGACTTAGACTGAACTGGATCACGGCCTATTCCTTGAATTTCTCTGTATGCCAATAGGGTTTCTTTACTTTCTTTTTCCTGCTTCTTTCCATACATACCAAGTGATCCTTATTGAGATAGTGAAGGGACCAGATATTTTTCCCTCCTAAAAAATAGTTTTTCACATTAGTCCAAGGTTTTTTCATCCATAATTAGGCTAAGCATAAATATAAGAATGTGCATGGGACTCTTCCCAAAGGGGGAAACAAAAAAATTTAAATATGAGTAAATCACAAGAGCCTATATTAAGGAAAAGGAAGTGATGCATAGTTAGTATAATTTCTAATAACTTTTGTTCTGGTTGCATCTTAAATCCATTCTCAAGTCTATTTTATGCATCAAGTTCTAACATTTCTCACATTATTCCTCATAGAACTTATACATATCTTTCTCAAAGCCACCTATAAGTATACTTGGGACAGGGATGATCCTCATTTGCAGGGTGAGAAAATGGATTCTGAGAGGTTCAGTGAGTTGCTCAAAGAGTTGTCAGGTTCCTGACTATAGGCTCTTTGCCCCAACTCACAAGAGGGTAACCTTAAATAAAGAGAATGGTTAATTAACAGGTGCATACGCCTGTGTATTAGAAGATCTACAACCACATGAAGGGTTTCTCTTCATAATGGTCCTGTTTAGAGTTAATAAACTCATTCCAGTGATACACATTAATTTTGAAATACTCATCTTTAAAGGGCCTTAGATTCTGATTTGGTCTATTGCATTCCTTGATAGTAGCAAATTTTTATCTTCTGAGACTTGATACAACAGGATGTAAAAGGTATACATAACAGAAGCTCATTTAGCTTGATTATTTTGTTCTGTTTTTTAAAGTGGAATCATTATAAGGATATAAGAACTGAGTTTTGGACCCACTGCCTGAGTTTTGGAATCCTTGGAGTTTCTTTTCCAGTTTTACCTTTTAC
This sequence comes from Tolypeutes matacus, assembly GCA_026826555.1. Classification (NCBI taxonomy): domain Eukaryota; kingdom Metazoa; phylum Chordata; class Mammalia; order Cingulata; family Chlamyphoridae; genus Tolypeutes; species Tolypeutes matacus. The sequence continues at coordinate 28,188,629 of JAKSZT010054030.1, forward strand.
AAGTAAAATCTGGTGTCCGATTTCATAAAGGGTGTAACATAAAGGAGTGTTCCCAACTTCTTCTACTCCACAACCTGTCCTTTTTCATTGATTTGTTTTACCCCTGTATAATTTATCAATTCACCCACACACACATTGATCTTTCTCTAAACAATGACTTCTGTTCTATAATTATATTTATTCCCTTAGGAATACAAAAGTTTTTTTTTTTTTTGTAATGGCTTTGAAGTCTTAATATTTGGCAGGAAACTCCAAACTTTTGGCTTTTCTTTTTCAAAGTTAACTTAGCTATTTATACTATTTATGGACTCTTATTTTTCATATTATATTTAATTTTAGTATATTTGTTAAGCTTCTCAAAATATCCAGCTGATATTTTGATAAGGATTATTTTGAAATTTTAGAATAGTTTGACAAGAATTAATAGCTTTACAAAGTTAAGTCATCCCATCTAGATGGTAGAAAACACTTTAATAGGTTCATCTTTTAGGTCCTTCATTATATTTGTAAAATTCTTTCTATAGTTATCTTATACATACTTTGTTGATTTAATATCCAAATAACTTAAGTTTTCCTTTGCATTGTCAAAGAATTTTTATTTTTTCTAGTAAATTTTAAAAGATTTTTGATACAGCTAGGAACACTTAGTTTGTTGTTTCTTTATTTTTATATCAATCTTCCATCAGGCACCTTGCTGAAGTCCCTCGGTACTAACATTTTGTCTGATTACTTTGTTTAATTTTCTAGGAAGATTTATGAAGTTCTAGCTTTTCTCTTCTAATCTTATATCTCTTATTTCTTTTATTGTCTTATGCAGTCACCAACTTCCAACAGTATTATATTATACAATAGTGGGCATACTTTACTTATTTCTGACCTTTAAATTGAGCTCATCTAAATTTTTTTCCTTTAAATATAATGGCTTTTGTACATTTTTAATATTTAACATTTGTCAAGTTAAGGAAGTATTCTTCTATTCCCAGTTTTTAAGAGTTTTTTTTTTTTTAATCACTAATAAGTGCTGACCTTTACCAAATGAATTTTCTGTATAATCCTGTGATATTTTCCCTTTGATATGTTTATTTAAATTATAGATAATCTTATGTGGAACTATCCTTGATTTCCTTGAATAAACCATTGATTAATTTTTAACTCACTAATAGATTAAGTTAACTAATATTTTATTTAGGACATTCTCATTTGTATACAAGTGGAGTAGGACTCTACTTTTTTGCAATGATCTTTTTTGGTTATTTGAATTAAAGTTGTTTTTTTTCCTAAACCTGTGAATGAGTTGGTTTAGCTTTCCCTTTTTCTCTGCCTTCTGAAACAATTGTTATACAACAAAATTATCTAATTCTTGAAAGTTCAATAAAATAACAAATTTGATTGCTTCGCTAATATGAATATCTGCTCATTGAAATACACCACAGAGTGAAGTGACAGTCAGTTAAAAGATAATGAAGATACTGAAAAAAAGGGACCAATACCTTGAATACAAAGGAACTTATGGAAATGAATGATTAAAAAAGAGAGCAGATTCTATAGTGAAAAAATGAATGGGTAATCTAAGCACCTCTTAAAATATATATATAAACAACATTTTTGTGGGCAAATACACATATATGCATATATATTTATATATCATTTTGCAAATGTTTGTATGTATTGTGAGAATTTTGATTTTTACCCATAATAATAAAAAATTAAAAAAAAATGAATGGTAGCAACTACAGGAAGAGATGTTCAAATTCATTAGTAATTAGATAAGTGAAAGAGAAAATGAGAATGATATATAACCTTATTCCTGTGATATTTATAAAAAAAGAATTGTATAATGCCAAATATTAATGGAGTTGGAGACAAGAAACCCTCCTGTACTCTTGATGGGAGTAAAGGCTATTGTAATCTCCTGGAGAGTCATCCAGCAATTCTTTGAAATGAAGTATTCACATACCCCATGATCCAGCAATGCAACCCTGAGAAATTCAATAATGGTTCATTTTCTGGGATGTTTATTGCAGAATTTATGTTTGGTAGCAGAAAATGGTAGTAACTTAGTTATAATCAGGAAGATATGACAAATGTTATAGATTCACACTATGGAATTCTATGCAGTGGTTCAAAGCAACCAAGTGGATAGATGTAAACATAGCAACATAGATGGAACTTAAAATCACAGAGCTAAAAGAAAATTATAAATAAAATGAAGGCTATAAAACAATGTCATTTCTGTAAACCAAAAATATACACACAAAAAATACCATAAATTTTATGAAGTTAAATTCAATTTCAAGTTTATGTATTAAACATGGAGTAGATGTTACAGGAGTAAGAAGAATGAATGGAGAATAAGAGTAAAAGTGAATACATTCTTTACCAGCATTCTTATATCCATACAAACAAATATTTATAAAACAAGAGGGGGCTTTCTCAATAACCAATAAGTGACTACTATTGAACTGAGGAATATGATTAATCGGAACTCTGTACTTGAAAGAAGACAAAAGTAACACAACCAAGGTGTAACTTTGAATCAAAGGGCACATCAGGAAACAGGAAATGGGATAAGCTCTCCTTCCTCTGTCATCAATTTTTGTCTCTGTGCATCCGCCTTGCTCTTTCTGTAGGCCCAAGTGTTTTTCTTTTCAACCCACACGTGACAAAAATCGTGTCTCTCTCACATGCTCACGTCTCCTCCCTTCCAAGTCCAACCCGGATTTGTTTTTAGGGAAAAAAGTAATTCATAATTAAGTCTGATGATTATGGGGGACAACACTGTTCAGTTATTTAAAAATTGTACATAATGTAATAAGACAGTGTTTCTTGTGTAAGTCATCCACTGTCTCTAAGACAGTCACCTAAGAGGAATTCCTAAGCTCCTAAGAGGAAGCTTTTGCAAACCATATTGTTTAATTGTAAAGATTTTGGACTTCATTTCTTCTTCCTTTCTTCATACTTTCTTCTTTCCATCCTTTATTCCTTTCTTCCATTTTTTTCTTTGCTTTCTCTTTCCACCCCCAAAAATCTCTCTCTCAATCTCTCTCTATATATATATCTTTATGATCTACATTTAAAAAAGTTGAGCATTTCAAGAAAGGGACAAACTCCACCAATAAACTTTCAGAAAAGGGGAGCTTCCAAAATGGCTTTTCTTTAGTAACAACATGGCACCATATTGTCACTATTTTCATGAAGGATTTCTTAGGCTTCTCTTTGAATACCAGACACCACCAAATCTGAAAGATAGGGTCTATATCTTCCAAAAACTTACAACCAATCCTAAAACCTACAACTCCCTCCTTAGTTAACCAGAGAAGACTAATTGGGTATTTTTCAACAGATGTTTATTTGATTGCTTTATTTAAAAATAAAAGTTTTGAGCTAGGCAAGGCACTCAAATGGAAATATGAGCAACCAGGTTTCACAATGCCTACCACTTCACTGCCCTCCTCAGTGATGAAAACGAACACAGATATTAGGGTTTAAAACACAATGCTGCTGGCTATCTGTCGCATCCGCCTCTTTTTATTGAGTACTTCAAGCAAGGAAGTCTTGTGGAGTATAGAAGTAATAGAGACATATGATGAACACTTTAAAATTCAGAAAGCCATTCAAAAACACCCACCATGTATTTAAGCTGTTTATTTTTATTTTCAGTTTATTAGAGTTGGTAGAATATTTTCACTTTAGCACCAGGATATCAGTGGGACCACAGGCTAGGGTAAAAGGTGATTTAAAGCCACCAGAACACTGTCTGAAAAGGATTTGCTTTCTCTCCTGCCCACTCCACATCCATGAAATTAAATAAGTAATTATTTACTTGTTTATTTTCACAAAGATAATGAATTATTCACTGGCTACTGCCTTATCCCTCTGTCTCCCTTGTCTTAGTGAGTATTAAAAAAAGTTAAGTTTTGCTTCCCATAAAGGCTGTTATTAAATCACAGAAAAAGCTCATTTTCACGAGCTTATTGGATAGTTGTAAAGACAGCCCAAGGGATCTCTCTGTGAGCTCAGAAGAGAAGTGGTTCTGATATTAATGACATCCACCTTGCTTATCTAACGCAGACTCCCCAGTCCCTGGGGTAAATCCCTTGTTCCCAACAAGCAGATAGACTCCCTTCATGTCAAGCGTGTCCTTGCTTCTGAGCTTTTATTCTTTGTGGTGCCACTTTTCCTTTAACCCCACTGCTTTAGTTACTACACTCTGCTGCTAAAACAAATACCATGCAATGGGTTAGCTTAACAATAGGAACTGTCTGGCTCAGAGTTTCAGCGGTTAGAAGACTTGCTTCCTCCCAGGGTCAGTTTCTTCTGGCAGGCCAGCTATCTCTGGGTGTGGTTGTATGAAGCTGTAATTACACCAGAAAAGCATGTTCTTAAATCTAATCCATTTCTGTGAGTGTGAACCCATTGTAAGTAGGAACTTTTGATGAGGTTACTTCAGTTAAGGTGTGGCTCAGCCCAATTAGGATGGATCTTAATCTTATTACTGGATTCCATCATAAGCCAAATGAAATTCAGACAGAGAGAAAGCCACAGAAGCAAGAAGCTGAAATACAACAGAACCTGAAAGAGAGCGAGACACTAGAAGAGGCTGCCATGTGCATTGCCATGTGAGAGAAGAGCCAAGGACCAAAGACTGCTAGTACCAGTCTTTGGGAAAAAAGCATTGCCTTGATGACTCCTTGATTTGGACTTTCTTTTATCCTCACAACTGTGAGTGAATACATTCTCATTGTTTTACCTGACTCATTTCATGGTATTTATTTGAGCAGTCAAAGAAACTAAAACACTGGGGTTCCTTGGTTGTTCCATCATATGGCAGTGCACCTGGTGGCATCTTCACTTTTCTCTTCCAGGTTCCACTGACTTCAGCTTCTGGATTCCTGTGGCTTCTATTTCTATCTGATTTTCACTTTGCTTATAAAGGATCCCAGTAATCTGAATTAAAATCTGCATTCAGTTGGGCTACATTGTAATAGAAATGACATCTTGAAGAGATCTTATTTACAATAGGTCCATATTAACCAGAATGCAGACCATGAAAAGAACATGTCTAAACTTAGGTAAATAATTCAATCCACCACAGTCTACCCCAAAAGACATGTTCTTCACACATGCAAAATACATTCGTTCCATCACAATATCCCAAAAGCCTTAAGTCATTTCCGTAACAATTCTAAGTTCCAAGTCTCATAGGAATTGGTTATGGGTATAGTCCATCCTTGGGCAAAATTCCCCTCTGACTGTGGACATGTAAAACTTAGAAAACAAATCATCTCCTAATATACAGACAACCAAAAGGGAAAAAATGGAAGGAAAACAAGGGTCACAGTTACCAAACCAGCCCAAAACCCAGCAAAGAAAACTCTATAAGATTGCAAGGTCTTAGAGCCATTTGTGGCATATGGATTATCCTCCAAGCCTGATAGAGCAGCAGTTCCACCCCTTCCAAGCATTTGTGCAGTGACCATGCTTTCCCCATGCTGGATTGTGAGCCCCCATCTCTAAGCATCTGAATGGTGGCCAGACTTTCTGCAAACTGAAGGGCATAGGCCTTATATATCTGAACATGGAGGTGGTGGCACTCTCCCTAAACAATGGGGTGGAAGGCTTGCCTCCTCCAATTCTGGGGTAATATTATCTGCCCCCTCCAAGTTCTGGGGCAGATATGCCATTTCCAAACACCTGGGTGGGTCCAATCTCTTGGCTTAAGATCTCTTTGGTCCAGACCTCAGCCCTCATGGTTCTGCCCCAAAAGTCATTCTTACTTCAATTCCTCCCTTCTCAATCCCTTTCAGGTATTGCTTCTGTTCATATAACTTTCACACAAAAAAACTTGTTGGCTTTGTGTGCAACTCCAGGGGTTCCAAACCATCAGACAAGAGAACTTCCCACAGCTCCTTCCTGGATAAATGGATAACTATATCCTGACTTCCACTGAAATGGCATGTTCAGCCACACCTTCTTTAGCAAAGGATTGTTGAGTTAAACCCTCACATAGAACCTGTTCTCTGGAGACTCACTTCTCAAGAGCACAGGGAGTTACCTGATAGAGCCTCTTCTGGCCCTAGTCTCTGAGCATACTATCTGGGGCTTAGAATTTTCAAAAGCATCAATTTCTGGTTCCTTCCTGCTTAAGAGTTTAATTACCAGCTTACCCCTTTCCTCTTGCAAGGAGAAACAGGCCACATCTTTTACACTTTGCTTGGAAATCTCCTCAACTAAATATCCAACTTCATCACTTTCAAGTTTTGCCTTCCATCCAACATCAGAACTCAATTTCACCAAGATCTCTGCCACTTTATAACAAGAATTTCCTTTCTTACAGTTTCCAGCGACACATCCTTAATATCCTTCTAAGACCTTTTTGGAGATACATTTAATGTCCATATTTCTACTGGCAGCCTCTTCAAAACAACCTAGGTTTATTCTATCAAGGGCCTCAAATTCTACAAGCCTCTACCCATTACCTAATACCAAAGCCAATTCCTTCTTTTTAGGAATATGTCTTAGCAGCACCCACCTCCTGGTACCACAAACATGCCTTTTTGGGATTCAAAGGACAGACTGTAGGGGATTGAATCATGTCTCCAACAAAAGGCATGTTCAGGTCCCACAGCTCGATGAGTGTGAACACACCGGTAAATAGGGCCTTTGAAGATGTCACTAGTGAAGATGTATCCAAAGGCTTAATACAAAATGGCCGAAGTCCTTACAAGCAAAGGAAATTTGACACAGAAAGAGAAGCCACAGGGAGCAACAGAAGCTAGAAATCAACCAGACTTGGAAGAGAAATGAGAAGACACTGCTATGTGCATAGCGATGTGACAGAAAAGCCAAGGAACCCCAAGGATCAGTGGCAGCCAGTTCCAGAACACCACAGTCTTCGATGAGAAAACATCATCTTGCTGATTCCTGAGTTTTGGTTTCTCCTATCCTTGAAACCATGAGCTAATAAATTCCTGTTGTTTAAGCCACCCCATTGCATAGTATTTATTTTGGCTACCAGGAGACTAAAAACCTGTCTTTCTACTCCTTGGTGTATGGAAATCTCATACTTTTCTCAAAAACGAATTTTATTTTCAGTTTTAATAAATAAAACAGCAGCAACAACAACAAAAAACAAAGGAACAAATCTTGCCAGATTACTCCTGCCAAAATGCCCTTTCTCATCACTGAATTCCTCTGGTAATGGGGGTCATATGGCATTTAAATATGTAATTCCTTGCATTATTCTCTGGATATTTCTTTTGTGAGCATACTCTGCAAGCTACCTAAGGGCAGGGAATCTGCTGACTCTTGCTTGGTATGTGTATGTGTGGGGTTCTGTGTATGTGTATTACCTGCCTAAGGACAACTACATGGTAGACGTTTGACAAATATTAACTCAATAAGTGTCTATTCATTGTGATCATTGTGATCAATGTCTTAACTGTTAGAATTTTTGTCGCAGGTTAACTTTTATTTCTTAAAAATTCGAATAACTGGATTATAAATCAGATCTGGTCAGTTTACATCAAATGTCCCTGTGGACAGCTCCTTTCTACCTTTTTTCCCCATGTAAAATTTGGTATAATTTCAAGAATAATAGTTTTTTATTGTGAAATATTTCAAACACAAAGACTAGAATAGAAAATACAAATTTTGTGGGTTAATTATGCAGCTTTATCAAATTATCACTTATTATATGCCAAGTATTCTTCCAAGAATTTTTTATTGTATTGACTCATCAAATACTCAAAACACCCCTACGATATACTCTTACTACCATTCTCACTCTCTGATTGAACATGGAGCTATTAAGTGCCTCATATAAGGTCACACAGATTGTAGGCAGCAGTGGTAAAATTTGAACCAAAGTATTCTGGTTCAGAACCTGTGCCCATAATCCCCACCCTATAATAATTTTTCACCCTACCTTTCCATCAAATTCTAATATTATGCCACATTTACTTCAGATTTTAGCAAATAAATATTCCCCCTCTAAACAGCTTTTTCAATCCCAATTCTACTGCTTTTCTCCCATGGGGTGACTATTATTAGAAATTCATTGTTTGTCAAGTCCGTGTATTTTTTTTTTTATTCCCTCCGCTGCCACCTGCGCTCACTATCTGCTCTCTGGGTCCATTTGCTGTGCATTCTTCTGTGTCTGCATGTCCTCTCTTCTTCTCTTCTTAGAAGTCACCGGGAACCAATCCTGGGAGCTCTGATGTGGGAGAGAGGCACCCAATCGCTTGAGCCACCTCAGCTACTTGGTTTGTTGTGTCTCTCATTATCTTTCCTCTATGTCTTTTTGTTGTTGTTGTGTCATCTTGTTGCATCAGTTTGTAGTGCGGGCCAGCTCTCCGCGACATGGGCCAGCTTCGCCTTCACTAAGAGGCCCCAGGAACTGAACCTCAAACCCCCCATATGGCAGACAGACAGGAGCCCAATTGCTTCAGCCACATCTGCTTCCCAATTCCGTGTATTTTTGTGCTTTTACTATGTATTTGTGGACTATTATTTTTGCAAGCTTTTAAATTTCACTTAAATACACAATTTGGTAATTGCCTTATTTTCAGTCAACATTAAGATCTATACCCATTGGTACATGTAACCCTGGTTCCTTATTTTAACTGTTGTCTAGTGTGCAATGATAAATATTTTTCATGGTTTTTCTCCTGATGGACATTTGTGTTGTTTCCAGATTTTTGCAATAAGGGATAATGCTACAATGAACATTCTTTCATATGTCTCCTTCTGTTCATGTGCTAGAATTTTTTTTTTAAGGAATATACCTAGGAGTAGAATTATTGGGCCATAAGGTATGAGATTTGGCCAAATGGCTCTCCAAATTGGTTGTACCAACTTGCAGATCCATTAGATTGAATATGAGAATTCCTGTTTTGCCACTTCATTGCCAACATTGGTGCTCTTAGACCTTTTACAATTGCCAATTGCATGAGTGTGAAATTCTCTCATTATTTAATATTTGCATTTCTTGATTACTTGTTGAAGCTGAGAATCTTTCCATAAGGCTTGTATCCATTCAGAGTTCCTCTTCTGTAAAATGCCATTTCAGTTCTTTGCTCATTTTTCTCTTGGATCATTTTTCTTTTTCTTATTAAATTATAGAAGTCATTTATAGATTATGAATGCTAAACTTTGGTTGCTACTAAATTTTAAAAAAATATCTTATCCTGCTCAGTGTTTTAACATTGTTTATGGTTTCTTTTATAATGCATGTATTTTAAATTACATGTGGTCAAATATATCAATTATTTCTTTTATGGTTTGTGGTTTTGTGTGTGTGGGTGTGTAGGCATGTCTGAATGAAGAAACTCTGATATACACTAAGATAAAAAGTACATTTTTATTTGCCTCCAATATATTTTTTACCTTGTACATTTAAATCTTTAATTCATTTGGAACTGGTCTGTGATGTGAGATAAAAATCTAAATTGTTCCTTCTACTTTCAGCTAAGGTAGAGTAACAGAAACCATATTTATCTCCCTGCCTGAAACAATAAAAAAAAAAAAAAAACAGACAAAAAATAGGAACAATAGTTTTAAAGACATGAAATATCAAGCAGTGAAGGACAGTGATCCCTGAGTGATGGGAAACAAACAAGATCATCTCTGCATTGTCCCATTCTGTTGCATGGAGGGAGTTTCCAGTTTTCAGGGCAGAAAGAGAACCCAGACTGAGCTCAGCAAGCTCCTTTAGCTGAGGATATGGAGTTGAGAGTTCAGAGAGAGACCAAGAAGGTCTGGACAAATAACGGTGAGGAATCAACTGCAAAGAGAGAGAAATCAAGAGATCTGGAGAGAGTCCTATCAAAAATGAGTACTGACCTGTGCATGGGTGTGAGGAAATTACCCAAAGGCTAGGGAAAGAACACCAGAATGATTAGAAGTGACAGTGCTCATTGACCACAGAGGGCTGAGAAGAGTGCCTGTTCCCATTAGCCTGACTGGAAAACATCAAGAATCGTAAAAAATTGGGTTAGAGTACATGCAGAGACTCTACCTGCAAGGACCTGGCTTCAGTAGTCGGGAAGAAATAGCCTTACACTTAATGCGTCTTTTATAAATCTTAAAAACAAGATCTAAATGGATCAAACTGTTTCCAAGTAACTTAAGTGTGTTTCAGAACAAAGCTTAAGAATACTTACCAGAATACAAAAGTAACCAGCAGCCAACAAGGTAAAATTCACAATATCTGACATCCAATAAAACATTACCAGACATGAAAAAGAAGCAGGAAAATATGACCCATAATGAGAAGAAAATCGATCTTTAGAAACTGACCCAACCTCACCCCAATCACGATGGCAGAATGAGTTCCACAATATTTTTGAAAAACCAGTAGGTATAGACAAAAACAGCTTTCTCCAAGTTCCAGAAAACAGCTAAAGAACTGCAGTAACAGAAGAAGTGCCAAATGAAGTAAAAGGCTGCTTAAAAGAGGTGGGATCTTATGGCATCCTGGGTGGCCCCTATCCAATCACTTCACTGGCTTCGCACAGAGCTGGCCACACTCTCAGTGAGGATCCTTGGCCCCCGTTCTGAAGATTACAGAGTAACCCTTGTGTCCTACTGGGTGCAGGAATGTCTGGCCAATCTATCTGGTGGTGGCCTGATGGACTCACCATCCCTGAACTTGCCCTGAATGTAGAAAACAGCTCACCAAGACTTCCTACAGAACAGAGCCTGAAGAACCTGTGGGATACCATCGAGTGTGCCAATATACACCGTGTAGGAGTCCCAGAAGAAGAAAGAGAGAGAAAAGGGAGGGAGAATAGCCAAATAAATAATGGCTAAAAACTTCCCCAATTTAATGAAGGACATGGATATACACACCCAATATGCATGGAAGCATGGATCAACACAAAGGAATGAAGAAGATCAGACATGTTAACCACATGGATAAATAGATATCACTTCTTTCTTATAATTTACAACTATTTACAAGAAATTGACTTTAAAAATTATAACAATGTAACAATTTTGTGGGATTTATAACACATGTAAAAGCAAAATTTATGACACAAAAGTAGTGAGAGGAGAAATGGAAACACACTGTAAGGTTTTTATAGGTAAAATGGTATCAGATGCTTTAGACCATGGTTGGTAGTAGTAGTCTGATGATATTATCTTATACTCTGTTAACAACTGTTCCACCATAGTGTGGTGTATTGGAGGGGTGTTGTATGGGAATTCTACACATGTGCATGATTGTTTTGTAAGATCACAACTTCTGTAATAAAAATGTATTTACAATATAATAATAATAGGGTGGGTTGGGGGAAAATACACCAAATGTAAGATATGTACCATAGTTAGTAGTAATGTTTTGATGCTATTCTTTCATAATTTATAACAAATGTTTCACAATAATGTATGGTGTTGGTGGTGGGGTGATGTATGATGTATGATGCTATGCATGTTTGCTTTGTAAGTTCACTTTTACTATATACTTATTATTCATGTATTTTCATGTATGAATGATATACTTCAATAAAAATTTTTTAAATGGTATCATAACACTTGAAGGTAGACTGCAATACGTTCAGAGTATATGCTATAAACCTAAAGCAGTCACTAAAATAACAAAACAAAAATTTATACTTAATAAGCCAGCAAAAGAGATAAAAAATAAACTAATCCAAAAGAAAGCAGAAAAAGAAAAAAGTGAGAACAAAAATAAAAGATGGGACAAATAGAAAACACATGGATATAAATCCAACCATATCAATAATCACATTAAATGAAAATGATCTAAACACCCCAATTAAAGGGCAGGCACTGTCAAATGGAATAAAACAGCAACCCTCAAAACTCTATGCTGACTACAAGAAACATACTTTAAATATATTTAAATAATATTGATTAAAAATGAAAGGATGGAAAAATATATATTATGCCAACCTTAATCAAAATAAAGCTATGGCAGCTGTATTAACATCAGAAATATTACATTTCATACCAAAGAAAATTATCATAGATAAAGAAGATTATTTTGCAATGGTAAGTTTTGATTCATCAAAAGGACTAAAATAAGCATTTAATAAAAGAGCTTCAAAATACACAAATAAATCAGAGATTCCAATACACCTCTCTTAAAAATTGATAGAACAAATAGAAAATCGGGAAGTATGTTGCAGGTTTGAATAACACTGCCATCAACCTGGACCTAATTGACATTTACAGTACTCTCCAGCCAACAATAGAGTACAAATTCCGTTTTAGTCGACACAGAACATATAGCATGACAGGCCAATTCTGGACCAAAAACAAATCTCAAGAGATTTTAGAAGGTTCAGTTTATATAAAAGCTATTTTCTGATCACAATGTAATTAAATTGGAAATTAATAACAGAAAGATCGCAGGGAAATCCCATAATATTTTGAATCAAATTTCTAATCTGCAGATCAAAGATATAATGCGAAAAGAAATTAGAAAGTATTTTGAACTAAATGACTATAAAAACAGCATATCAAAGTGTGTGGTATGCCACTAAATCCATGTTTAAAGATAAATTTATAGCACTAAGCACCTATATTAGAATAGAAACAAAATCTCTAATGACCTCATTTCCATCTTAAGAAAATGGTATAAGAAAAACAAATTCAACCAGAAGTAAGTTAAAGAAGGAAAATAATCAAGAACAGAATTCAGTGAAAAAGAAATAAGTAAAACAATAGAGAAAAATCAATGAAACCAAAAGCCAATTCCTTTAAAAGATCAATACAATTGATAATTCCCTAGTCAGACTGATCAGGAAAAAATTACCAATAGCAAGAAAGGGAGAGATGATATCACTACTAATTTTACAGATATTAAAAGGAAAATAATAGACTACTATGAAGAACTTTATTTGAATAAATTCAATAACTTAGATAAAATGGACAAATTTCTTGAAATCATATTTTGCCAAGCTCACACAAGTAGAAATAGATAACCTGAATGGCCTTATATTTATTAAAGAAAATTTAATTGTGATTATAAATCTCCTGGTAAAAGCCAGACCCAGATAAATTATCTCCACTTTAAAGGAGATGCAGTACAATTCTACAGCCTCTTCCAGGAAACTAGAAAGGAAGAAATACTTCCCAACTCATATGATGACATTAGCATTTCCCTGACACTAAAATCAGACCATGACATTTTAAGGAAAGGAAACTACATATCTTATCCTTCATGAATCTATGTATAGAATTTCTAAATAAAATGTTGGCAAATAGAATCCAATAATAATTAAAAGTGCCCAAGGGGCTTTATCCAATGAATGCTTAACATTTGAAAACTAATCAACATAATTCACCTTATTATCAAATTGATATAGAAAATTTATACAGTAATTTAATAAAATTGAACATTCATTTATGATTTTTTTTAAATCTCAGTAAACTAAAAGTAGAAATGAACTTCTTCAACCTAATAAAATTCTCAACAAAAAACTTATGACCCTGTAAGATCAGGAGCAAGAAAACGGTATCTGCTTTCACCACCTCACACTTCAATTCAACATTTTATCCGTGGGTCTAACCAGCAAAATTACAGAACAAAAGGAAATAAAAGTCATCCAGATAGGAGAGAGAGATGTAAAACTACCTTTTTTCACAAACAGAACGATTACTTACTTAGAATATCCTATGAAATGTACAAAAATGTCTCTAGAACAATTGAGGTCAATAAAGCAGCAGGATACAATATCAATACACAAAAATAAATTGTTTCTATACATGTTGAACTAGCACTAACTATAGGAAACTTGAATTAAAAAAAAAATAACACATCAAAAAAATATTAAAAATTTAGAGATAAATTTAACAAAAGATTTGAAAAAAAGATTTAAAATTGCAAAACATTATTAAGAGAAATTAAAGATGGCCTAAATAAATGGAAACATGTCTTGTTCACATGCAGTAAGACTCAAATAGTTAAGATGCCAATTCTACACAAATTGATTTATAGATTCAATGTAATTTCATTGCAAATTAATGGAGGCTTTTTGTAGAAATTGACAAATAGATTATGAATTAATATGAAAATTAATAAATAGCAAACTAACTTAAAAAAGAACAAAATTCAGACTATCTGATTTGGACACTGTATAAATCTATACTAATTAAACAGTGTGATATTGGTATAAAGGTAGAAAAAAATGATTGATGGAATAGAATAAAGAATCCAGAAATAGATCCACATATATATGGACACTGATTTTTAACAAGTGTGAAAAGACAATTTAGAGGGAAAAGTATAGCCTTTTCAACAAATGGAGCTGGGATAATGTGGATATCCATATGCAAATAATTGACTTTTGAACCCATGTCACACAATATAGAAAAACTTAAACAAAATGGATCAAAGACCTAAATGAAAAACCTAAAACTATAAAAAGTCTAGAATAAACATAGGAGAAATCCCTTGTTATCTTGGATTAGGATAAGATATCTTAGCTAAGACACCAATAGCATATTTATATATTATACCTCGTCAAAATCAAGAAGTTCTGCTCCTTGGAGGACGCTATTAAGAATATGAAAAGAAAAGCTTCACATTGGGAGAAAATATTTGCAAATCATATATCTGAAAAACTACTTGTATCCAGAATATATAAAGACTTCTTTAAACTCAACAAAAACAAAACAACACAATGGGGAAAATGCAAAAGATTTGATTAGACATTTCAGCCTCATATAATGTTTGCATTTCCATTCTATTTCTGATCCATAAAGATTTTAGCTGACATTTGAGCCCCACCATGTATTTCTGTGATTTTTCTATTTTATAACTTATCCATCATTGTTATTTTGGGGTGGAAGAAGGAATTAAATCTTCCTATATAGACTCTCCACTTTGATTTTGAGAAAAAGAAATATGAAAAATTTTATAAAATGCATTCACAAAATTCATTGTAAGTTGGTTATAATATGTAAAACTATGAAAAATTTAAGACATTATTTTAAACAGGGAATCTCTTGGAGTTGTGGATGAAGAAAAAAGGATGACAAATTCAGATTTTAAAAAGTACTTCTGGTCTGGGTTTACTTAGCTACCTTAAAATGTGGCATAGTTGTATTTCTTTACTTTGAAGAAAGTTTTCTAAAGCTAAAAGATAATCAGAGCAATGCTAATTTGGAGCTTCACATGTCAAGTCAGTAAGAATGTACCTTTATTAGTAAATAATTGTTTTAATAATTTTGTTTTACAACTTTCCTAGATCTTTCAGAGTTTTAGTTGTGGAGTGTTAAGGAGGCAAAGAAATAGGTCTGATTACTAATCAGTCAATTAAATCAAACTAGTTTCACTGAGTTCACCTTTTTAAAAATCACATTTTCTGAACTAACCAATTATCTTATGACATAGAAATATAGCATATTTCAGGAATACCTAATTTGCTTAGTAACTATTCATCCAATAGATTCTCCTCTTCTAAACAAGAAGAGAGAAATAAGAAATAAGCAAAAATCACCTTAAGCAGCCAGAGATGCCATAAAATTGGTGTCCTAAATCTCATTCCATTTTTCATAGACAGTATATCAGACACTCACTGCTACTTTAGAGAAGGTTTTTCCAAATAAAGTTTTCCATCCCGAAGACGAGAGGTACATTGAAGGGAGTAGTGAAGATTCTAGGGGAAAGCACACCAACCAAGTGAGGAGTGAGAGTGGGCAAAAAATTAGAAAGAACAGAGACCAAATCCAAACAGACTGCCATATATACACTGAAATTTCCTGAGTACATCACAGAATTGAGTGGCAGCTCATTTCACAGCATAATTATGGTGCCCTTTCTATATGCCTGTGCTCAAAGAGCTACACTTTACACCGTGTTTTTCAGGAAAAGGAAAGCCTGTGTAATTAATCCCCAGGTGGGGATAGCTGGTTCGTGAGGAGATTGGATTGAGACTTCGAAACTTAAGAAAAAATGTAAAGAAGCAATGGAGAGATAGAGTCATGCGAGAGGAGGGAGTACGTGAAGTGAGAAAGAGGTTCCGGTGAGCCTTGCAGAGATGTGGGAGGGAGTGAAGGGACTGGTCTGCTTATAGCAGACGGTGTGTTAGGAAGTATATTTAGATGGAAGGAATTGCTATCGCATCATGGATTATCTTGGAATCAGTGTTCAGACTTAACACCCTGACAGATCTGGGAGCCTATTTTTATTTATTGATCGAACACTTCCATAGCATTTATATTAATATCCTAAGCATTTAACAAATAATAAGTCATTTATAGCTCATAACGACTCTCGTAGAACTTTTATTATCCCCATCTTACTAATAAGGAAACTGAAGTGCAGATCAGCCTTACACATGACACCACACTGATTCCTCACTTTTTTTTTTTTTTTTTTTCCTACACTTGGAGCTCATTCCTTTAGTTCAAAAGTGACTCTTCTTAGGTTGCAAATTCCCCTAGGTGAGGTAATAGCACTTTTAAGCCCTCGATGTCATGGATCAGGGCAGAAGAAGGCATAGTGATACACGGAGAAGCTGATAGGAAGAGAAAAGGATGCCCATGAGGAGGTTTAGAGTGACAGAGTAACTCGGTATACCTCACATCTATCTGTGCTGGGTGCTGACCTTGGGCTCAGGAAATGGAAAACGACTGTAGGCTTTCAAATACAGAAGGGACCTAGTGGAAGCAGTGGTTTAAGAAAATCTGCCTCTCTGTGCATTTCATGTGCTTTGGGACTAGTAGACTTGAAATCAGCCAAAGCAGCAAGATGGCATTTTGCGTGAGAACCAGAAAAGGTAATTGGAAACCATGGAAAATTATTTACTACCTATTGCAGGGATTGATCCTGGGTCTACAAGAGGAGAACAGAATTCAATCAATTAGTCTTGAGCCAGAGTGAGCATTTGCTTCTCTTTCATGTACCTTCCTGCCTGCCTCTGCGGTCTTCACCATCACGGCAATGGGAAGAGAGACTCCTCCACAGAACATTGCAAGGCTCTCCAGGCTGAGGGCTGACTGCTCAGGTCACTCAGCAAAGAAGTGGTGGTTACTTCAAATTTGCTAAAGAACTTCCTTAACTAGCTCAGAGCTAGTTAATAAATTTAAACTTTTATTAACTATTTTGGATACTTCAAAATGCTCCAATTTATTTGGATGGCCTGAGGGAGATTTTCTGCCTATTTTCAATTCATTCTTTCACTTTTTACCCCTTTTCGTCCTCCTCTTTGCCCTGTGTTTACCAAAGCTCTCTTTGACAGATCTTATATATTGAAAGCCCTGTCTTGCTTGGTCTTGGGTCACACCTTTCCAAAAAACCTAGCAGCCCCAAATGAAGGAAACCTAGGCTTTCATGTTTCCAAAGTACCATCTACATCTTAGATGGAGCTCCTGGCATTAATCTATGTGTAAAATTAAAACAAACAAACAAAAACCAGAGATAGGCTTGTTATTCTATGCAGGCTTCTTGTTTGACTTCCTAGCTGCAAATTCTTTTCTAAAGCAGATTCCTGAAAGTTTGGTTTCTCTACTTTTTATCACAAGAAATGTTAATACTGCCAAGGGGCCATGTGTCTTGTGCCTAAGACTCTGTGTGCCTCCTCATAGGGAACCCAAAATAAAGATTACAGAGTCTCTGTTTCCTGTAAAATTGCAAACTAGCCCATAATCTGGATAGAGAATCACTCCTATGGGAGAAAGGCTGTGCATCATTTCAACCTACTTGTCCCAAGTTTGCCCCAGAATATCACTTTGCACTCAGGAATAGAAGTGAAAAATAAGATCTAGTACACTGTGGGTACTTTGCATCTGAACATAAGCTGCAGAATAGGGTAGTGAGTGTTTTTTGTTTGTTTGTTTGTTTTTGTTTTTTAATACCAATGGATACACTGCTTATTAACAGAGTACTAGTTGACTGTGGATCACATTTCCCTAGGAATTCTGCAGAAAAAAACTGAGGTATTAGTTACTGGGGGCATTTTTGCCTAGGTGGTTATATGCAAAAACTGTTTTTGTCAGAATCCCATTTTTAAATTTGTTAAAAATCAGTAGGCCAAACATTATATTAGGGATGAAAGTTACAGAATTTGGCTGGGATGATATTTCCTTTTTGAACTTGAAAGTATGCATATCCCAAATACAGTTAGTTGGTATTGGGGTTTGAAACATTTCCCCCACAAAAGGCAGGCTCAGATCCCAAGCCCTGGCCCTCTGAGTGTGAACCTATTTGTAAATAGGGCCTTTGAAGATGTTTTTAGTTAAGCTTTGCCCAAACTGAATCAAGGTGGGCCTTAATCCAAGATGACTGAAGTCCTTATAAGCAAAGGAAGTTGGACATGGAAAGAGAGAAGCCATGGGGAACAGCCCGAAGCTGAAAGTCAACAGAAGCCAGAAGAAGGGGAAAACACTGCCATGTGCATTGTTATGTGGTGGAAAAGCCAAGGAACTCCAAAGATTTCCATCTAGCCAGAAGATACCAACCCCAGGAGGAAGCAAGCCTTCAAGCTTCTGAAACATGATCCAGTAAGTTATTATTGTTAAGTGAACACATTGAATAGTATTTATTTTAGCAGCTGGGAAACTATGACAGTTAGCTTAGTTGCTCATGTTTGGAATAAATACAATACAATGTCTAAAATTTAGCTTTGGTTCCAAGAAGTGGTCCACCTAATGGCGAAACTGTCTCTTGAGCTAGGGTTGCACCATGTTTGGCACAGCAAATGATGGTTATTGTGTACTGTAGTTGTTAAAACTAGCATGAACATTAATTCTACTTTAAGATGCCAAGTGTTTCCCCTAAAAGTTTCCTTGTTCTTCGTATTGAATTAATTGTATCTTCACAGAAATAAATACTTCTATAGTTTTTCTCAGTTCCTATCTGAAATACCTGCTTTAAGGACAAGGTTTTGAAAGACTCTTTATCTCCTTTAAATATCTGGATCTTTTAGCTTGGGTTTGAAGTGCAGCTGATCTTCCAGGGAGGAATTAGATTGGTACGCAATTGGACACAGTTCTACACAGAGGAAGGGAAGGATGTATGGAGAGAGACTAGGAGGCTTCGGAGAAAACCTTGCCATTCAATTATCTTTAGCTGACAAATATAATGACATCTTAAAACTTCACTCTCTCTATTTGAAACTTTAATTCCCTAGACTCATAATAATTTTAAGAGATATAGTTTATATTATGCCAAAAAAGGAGGTATACTAATAATTAATTCGGGGTAAGCCAAACAAAATTAAGTGGGTCTCATTCCTTTGAGTGACTGAAAACCCCTAAGGTGCCCATGTGCACTGTGACACTCTAAGGGAGAAAGACATTCCCTGACTTTACTTGACTCCATTATTCTTTGATGGTGGGATAATTCAAAAGACAACTATTCCTTGAAATCTGCTTTGCCAGATGTTGACTTCATATGATTTTTTTCTTCTTCGTTAGAGGAAAAGTATGAGAAACAGGTTCAGAGGGTGTCAGGGAGAGAAGACAGAAAGGGTTTTGTTGAAGGGCCACATAACTAATTTCAATTGTTATATATTTTCGCCCAAAGCCAGTTCTGCAATTAGGCCTAAAGAGTTATCAGCAATGACCACTTCTTATCATCAGAGCTCATGCGGACCAGAACAGTGAATATTCTTCACACAGACTCTTTTCGATTTGTAGTAGATGAAGCAATGGATGTGGGCCAGATTCGATTTCCCTGTACTCATAAGCTATTTTCCCTAAAGCCTGCAAGAGCAGTACATGAATAGCTGGGAGCCAAATCTGGCCCATTTAAAATATTATTGCATTGCCCACTATAATGACGGTCATAACTCCCTAATGAGTGTACATTGAACTTGGCCCAGTACAAACCTAGAAGAAGCTACACGCTTAGCCTGTACTTAGTGAATATCAAAGAGGCATTCCATTCCCCAACCAGGGCAGTCGCTGTTAAAAAAGTGGGTGATCACTTTCTTTCTGACATGCTGGCCTCTGGCCATGAATATTGAGAGCTGTTACCCTGGGAGGCTCCCCATTTCCTTCTCCAGAAGCCTCTAATGCTTACGGTAAGTATACTACCTTGTAACCCCCACAACCTTAAGTAATGTCTACTGTACATTCCATAAAGTATTCCTCAAAAAAGGTCAGCTTCAATACCTAATATTGGTGGAAGAGCTTCAGCTAATTCCACTGAATATAGAAATACATCTACAGGTTTCTTTCTCCACATATAGAGAGATACGCATTCACTCATCATTCACTGGCATCTGGCAGTCACATTTAAACAGCTATTTTCACTATTTTTAAAACTTTTTCTATTTTTTTTTTAAGAATTGGCAAACAGACAATATATTGATCATCCCCAGTTTATAAGAAAGATTTAGGATGGCTTTCAGGAAATAAGACCTAGATAAAATAATCTCTAGTTTAAAAATAATGGCTGGAGAGAATAAAAATAAAAGGATGGGAAAGGAGAAGGACAGAAAGTGAACCATAAAATAATACAATGAGAGAGACTGAGAAGGAGAATGGTTGACTTTGGAGCAAGGGAAGCTAGTATTAAGCTGATGCCAACAAATTATGGTCTTCTTTGATATGATATATTTTTAAATAATTACACGAGGTAATAAGAGAGGGAGAATAACTATGAAGAAGTTAATTGGCCATATTTGAATTTCATAGGCATGATTACTAAGCCGAGGATCTCATAGCACTGTGTAGCTGGGAAGGCTATTCTATAGCAGTGGTCAACATTTATCAAATCACCAAGTAATACCAGAAAAGAGTTAAACTGTTACAGTAAAGGTTAAACATACCACTGCATTTTTTTTTTATTGTTGTTGTTGATATGCTGTTGCAGAATTGAAGAGGTGGCTGGAAAGAGATGTAACAGATATAAAACCAATCACCTAGACAT
This sequence comes from Tolypeutes matacus, assembly GCA_026826555.1. Taxonomy (NCBI): domain Eukaryota; kingdom Metazoa; phylum Chordata; class Mammalia; order Cingulata; family Chlamyphoridae; genus Tolypeutes; species Tolypeutes matacus. Next base: position 28,209,480 of record JAKSZT010054030.1, read on the forward strand.
TTCCTTATGCCTTACTTTGTTTCAGAATGTCGGGTTTGTTCAGAAACTTTCTGTACTTGAGAGACAAAAATCAGGAATTGAGACGTTTGCAAAGTGACTTTCAGATGCGTGCTACACAAAAAGCCCTGAATTCCTGGAACTTTCTCACCTACTCGGGCCCATGAAAAAGACATACATACTGGGTCCCAGCTTTTGGAAAGTGTGCCAAAAGACCAGGACATCTAAAAATTACTAGCAGTCCTGAAAAAGTTTAAATGCACCTGTTATTTCTTCCTAACTTTTGTCTACTCTCAATAATTAACCCTAGTCCATTAAGTTGACACCAGCCTGCTTTGTAAACTAAGGACATTTGAGTTACAAATGACAGAGACTGAGTCACACTGCACTGTGGCTGCAATATGTAGATTTTCTCTTCATTCATTGCCTTGCTGACCTACAGCATTATTTCAACTGGGAGTTGCAGTGTGTGATGGGTAGACAATGGAAATGTGCTCCCTGGACTTCCCGGTGGTACATTTTTACCGAGGGCAGGCCTGATAATACAGGTGTCACACAGTGTAACAACGCAATGCACCCAGAGTGAATGAGACGGCGTTTAAGCGCTGCACAGCTTCTGTCAGCTCCAAATCCTTTCTTTGTTCACCAGCTTCAGCAGTGACCCACAGAAAAAAAATGGACTGAATGGACACAAATCAAAAGTTTTTTCAAGGACAGATTTTTCACCTTTTTTCCCCAAGAAAAACTAGTATGAAGCTGCCTCTAAGTAATTTTTTTTTTTTTTTTTTTTAACATGGCATTCTGAATTCCCAGTGCTTTTGAGGGTCTTGTTTGTCTTCCTGGATGCTGTAGGAAGTTACATCTTTCAGCTCACCCAGAGTTGATCTCATTAATAAAAGAATGACTTTACAGAAAAGAGTTTCTAAAATTGTACTCTAACTCAGAATTGCAAGAGTTAGCTTTTTTCAGCCTGAAGATAAATATCTTAAGCATGAAGATTACTTTATCAAGCATTATACCTGACATTTTCTCATAAATGTTGCATATATTTTAACTTATTTTAATATTGTGTGGGCTTGGTTTATAATGTTCTCACTCGATTATTCAAGTTGAGTCTTCACAGTCATGCATTAGTTGTATGAATGCTTAACTTCCCAAAATATCACTCGACTTAAAATAACATCAGTCAAGATTCCTCTGTAGCGTGTTTATTTTTTGCATATTTATCGTGCACTCGGTGTATTTTGGAACCAGCCATGCAGCCATCATATTACTTTGATGGGAGAGCAAATATATTTTGATGTGGTTTCTATTGAAAATATTTTTTAAATATCTCATTGTGTCACATTTCCAGGTATATTCAAAATCATAACATGTCCAAGTACATAGATTGCAAAAGGTGACATCTCCAGACAGTGGAATGCATTGCTTACAGGGGTCATGGACATTCAGGCCGGTGGGGCTGCCACAGAGGTCACTGTGTGAAGACACAAAGAACATCGTAATTGGAGGGACCAGTCTTCAACCTCAAGTCACCTTTACTAGGTCTCACAGTGCAGGCTGAGCCTTGGCACTAAATCTGCACAAACAACAAGCTCAGCTGATGTGACCAAATTGGCCTTTCTATCACCTCACACAAATGGTCACCTCAGTGAGGACATGCAACTTCCGTGTTGGACTGACTCGCCCACTCTGCTCCATGCAAATGGCAGATGTGGTCAGAAAGACTAAAGTTAGAAATGATATTTGTAAAGTGACTCTATTTAAAGGATTTAGAATAGGTCCTAAAATCAGATAGTATGGTCACTCTGGTGGTTGTTAGTAGATAGAATTCAAGATAATTAAGGAATAATATCAGCAGATTGGGAAGATTCCCTCCAAAAGGGCTAAAAGAGTTCAAAAGCTTTGGTTCATGTGCATAAGCCCTTTATAAAAACAATGTCAATAATGACATTTATTGACGACTAAATATATGTCAGGCGCGATCCTAAGGGCTTTATAGTAACTATTTCATTGAATTCTCACAGCCTATGAGATAGACAGGGCCAGGAGTAGTGTGAGATGAGTGAGGGACTCTCCTCTGGCACAAAATTTAAGCAGTGCCAAAATAGTCAGTAAGCAAGATAAATCATATTTTAATGAAATGTTTTTTAATATCAAAATTGATACAGAAAATACGATACACAAAGTAGCAAAATTTTAAATACAGAATGTTATATTTTGATTTATGGCCCTGCTTTATTGTGCAACAGGAACAGTCATTTCCAATCAGTTCCAGTTCTAAGGCCTGGGCCATCACGTACCCTGGGGCAGAGGGGACAGCTTATGAAGGTTGACAAGGACGCGTGAACAGATTCAACAATTCAGGTTCATGTAGAGTCGTGTTTGTTGCTGCTGATGTCGTTGGAGAGCTTTCCTTAACTCTTTCCACCTAGTTCACAATATGGGAGGATATTTTATAAGAGCATATGGGGACACACTTTTTTTTTTTTTTTTTTTTTGACTCAAATATGGCTTGGCAACATCCTGGAGATAGATTTGATCATTATCCCTTTTAAAAATGAAGACTCTGAGGTTCCAGTGAGGTTAATCAATTTATCCAAGATCACACAGCTGGGATGTGGCAGAGCCCAGTTTTGAATCCAGACTTGGAAGAGGTGGACTGACTGCCAAGTCCATCCTCCTAACCACTGTGCTCTCTTAGAAATTACAATACTCAGTTGCCAGAAACTCTCTGATTACTCCTGCTATTAATATGGTATTACTCACCTACAACCTAGACACTTTAAAATTTTTAATGCATATCTTTCTAAGAAAGGAATCAGACCCTTTATAGATAGCATCCTATGCATCTACCAATATCACTGTGAGACAGATGTGAATTCTGCTTTTGAACACTCTGGTTATTTAAATAAAGTACCTTCCAAAGGGGGGACCATGATTAATTTGCCTATGGGAATACAAAAGGGGAATTAGGAAACATAGCCTCTTCTGATCATTTTGCTCAAGAACATAATGTCTTGGCAGGACACAGGTCTTTTTGCAGTATGTAATCTAAGGGCCCCAAACATACCTCCATTGTACCTCTGAGAAAATTTTAGCATGATTCACAGTGCCAGGAAAGACTGTCACTTGAGCAGCTCTGGAAAGTCAAGCTCCAAGCCTCCCTAAGCTATATTATAAATCCCTAAAAGGGAGAGATCAGTCACTTGCCTTCTCTTTTCTTCTCTATTTTTATTTTGCTGCTTTTGACTTTAATACTACCAATTAATTTTCTCAGCTGCTCTCATTGATTGATTGATTCATTTACTCATTCACATATTCCACAAAAATTGAACAAAAATAGAAACACATGGTTCCTGCCTTCAAGAAGTTTATTATCTAGTGGGGAACAGTATTTGTAATGACAATATGGGTCTATGTACACAACTCTATGGGGTCACCTCACAGAAGAGGGAGAGCCTGGCTAGGCAGTTAGGCAACACTTCCAAAGGGGGCCAATGTTTAAGCCGAGGCTTAGAAAAATGAATACAAGTTTGCCAGCCAAGTAACTGGAAAGCCTTCTAGACAAGGGGAATGGCAAATGCGAAAACCCAGAGGCAGAAGAGGACGTGACCTATTTCTGGATTAAGTATTTCAGTGTTGCTGGACCATCAAGAAGGTGACATGAGCTACAAAGAAAGTGGCAGAGTTAGACAGAAGCCAGACCTAAAAGGTCCGCAATATCATCACAGGCGTTTGGCTTTTATCCTGGAAGAAACTGGCAACCATGGAAGGTTTTGGAGCAGGAGAGTGATAACGATCAGATCTGAATGGTAAAAGACCACTCAGTGTTATGTGGAAATCAGAAAGAAAAGTATGAGTATGGAAGCTCCAAGCTTTCTTTTTATTTTTTTTAACTCCCATCCTCCCAGGATTTGCACCATGCTACTTAAACTAAAATTTTATCATCAATGAATGTGTTTCAAAATTGATACATTGTCAGGGCCTTTTTAAACATTTGCTTATAAGTTAGGCCTCTGATTATCTTACAAACATTTCCAATTTTTCATCTATTTTACCATATGCAGATAAGTTCAAAAGAAGAGCTCATTTTGATTCTTTGGAGGTCTCCACTAAAAAATACCATCGTGCTGCCAAAAGGCCAGTTGTTTACATTTGTTTCCGTAGAGAGGGGGACGTGTGCTTGTGGCTCCAAATGCAAATCTATCCTACTGTGTTCATAATCCCAGTAGGACCTCCCCATGATCATACATACCCTCACCCACAAAAAGCTTATTTTTAAGTAGAAGCCTTCAATGGGCAGTAAATAGCCCTTAATCTTTCTCCAACCAGCAAGAAACCCTGCTGGCTGACTACCTGTAGCATCTCATAGTAATTCAGCACAGCTCTGGTAGTTTGTAACATACTTACTATTGCAGGTTGAAGGCACGACTTCACCTGATTAACACACAGCATGAATGAAGTGAAGTAGCATAGCAAAGACAGCGGCCCCTCTCTACTCCAGTCTTTCTGGAATTTCACCTTTCCTTTCTTTTCAGAGCATTGCTATTCTAGGAGTCTGTGCTGGAATAAACTCCTAATGCAAAGCCTGTCATAAAATGCTGAACCTGGAAGAATTTGGCATAAATAAGACATGGAGTTAGCTGACATGAGATATTGCATTTATTCCATTGTTGGTGAGGACAAAACTGGGCAGCTATTGTCACAGGTGAAAAGTGTTTTCGAAAGTCTGTTCTGGTGCTTGTTAGATAAGGGACTGCCTCAGTCTGAAAATCCTGAACAAGATTTATACACATCACTGAAATGGACTCATGTTTACAATATGTCCTTGCTCACCAGTATTAACAGTGCAAGGCAGCGTTAGAGACATCAAGCAAGGAAACCTCAAACAACCTCCAGGGAAGTGCTAGGATGCTATTTAGAAGAAAACAGATTTTCTGAAACTACTCTTTGACTCGTGGCAGGTAGCAAGCGTTCTCATGCAATAAGAATAGACCCCCAAGTTGCTTTTATGGCCTGAGTAAGGAAATTATTTCAGCTAGGCGAACTTGCTAACTACAAATGGTTGATGTTTTCCTCTCTAGAAAAGAGCAAGATGCTTTGCAAAAACCACGGAATCAAATGGTAGTCCTTGGTGCAGAGTCTCTTAGCTACACCAATGGGTTACAATCGCAAAGAAAGAAAGCCTTTATGAAAACTTGGGATCCATACCCACTTTTGTATGCTTTTGACTACACAAGCATCCTCCCTCACACACTCTCACTAGGGGCCAATTCGGCTTGTGCCTCTGCAACCAGGGACTGAGCCATTTTCAAGTCCCTTTATGATCTATGCAGAAATTATCTCTACTTCCAAACCATCAAATGCAGTGCGTGGGCACGATGGCTGCCTTCCAGCAAGCTGAACAGCTCTCATGACTTGGCGCACAGTCTTTCCCTGGGCCCTTTAGTAATGGCATTTCACTTAATACAATATGCCCCTAACTGAGTTTTAGTGATTTCAAATGAATTTAGTCTCCTTATCAATATCCTCTATTTGGTGGTGTGCTTGCTCTTCAGTGTACTGTGCCAATAAATCCAGCACAAGTGCTGCCTCCTTCCCGCTCCATTGTCTGGCCTCTTTCCTATGAAAGCACACACCAGGCAGCAGATAGGAGGCTTTCAGAAAACTTGTCTCTATCATAAATGCAAATATCAACAAATTCAGGAGGTTTCAAGGTCGTGCTCTCAGTGGACTTGGCCACCTTTTTAACTGTTTTCTAAGTGAGATGCCGGGATACTAGGAAGCCCCATTAGCTTGCTGCTGTCCTAAAAGGAAACAGCATAGGGCTGTCTGCTCAGAAACAGAACTCAGTGAATCCCCTTACAACGTAAGCAGCACAAATCTATGAGGAAAAAGGAAAAGCCTGGATAGACAATATGTGGCTTCTCCATGACCTATACGTAGAAACCAAGATGTAATCGATGAAAAATATTTCAGTATTTTCCAAACTGGAAGTCTCTAAGGAAATCTGACTATTTTGTTTTGTTGTTATTGTTTTGCTTTGTTTTTGTTTTTGTTTTTTTTTTACTATCTTTCTCTCTTCTCTTTTTTTACTTAAGCTTTTTCTTTTGATGTAATTATAGATTCAAATGCAGTTATAAGAAGTAATATAGAGAATTCCAGGAACCTTTATCCAGTTCCCCCCATGGTAATGTCTTGCAAAACTATAGTACAAAATGATAACCAGGAAAATTGACATTGATATGTTCAGGATACAGAACATTTCCATTACAACAGAGATCCCTCATATTACCCTTTCAGAGCCACATCCACTACCCTCCCATCTTCTCTTTCTCCTTAATCCCTGGGAACCACTAACCTGCTATCCATCTTTATAATTTTGTCATATGGAAAATGTTATTGTGGTAGTTGGAGATTATTTTATGAATCTCAAAATGAAAAAGTTTATGTTTGTAAACTAATCTTTTCCTCTGGGTGTGATACCCTTTGACTGCATTAAACTCAACTGAGAGGACTTTGATTAGATTACTGATAAGATCTCTTTAGGGCTTTTGATTGGACTGAGTTAGTGAGGTGTGACTCAGTTTGAGTCTCTGCACCCTTGCTGGATCTGATATTAAAAAGGAGACACACACACACAGAGACACAGAGGCAGACACAGGAAAAGGAAGATGCCATGTTTGATCCTGCCATGTGAGAGAGAAAAAAACTTCAGTTTCACCCACATATGTGCTTCTAGGAGAGAAGCCCCCTAGAGGCTGAGCCCATGGAGCAGCTCAAGAAAAGACAAGCCCTATGCCAGGTTTACACAGCTGCAGAAATATGGAGACCTGGACAGAGATCAGCAGCCATCTTGTTTCAACACATGGCAGATGCCTTTGGTGAGAAAACACCTCTCATGGTGCCTCAGTTTGGGCTTTCCACAGCCTTGGAATTGTAAGCTTTTACCCCAAATATATCCACTTTATAAAAACCAACCCATCTATGGTCCTTGGCAAACTAAAACAAATATAAATGGAGGCATAAAGTACATATAACCTTTGAGAATTGGGTTTTTACACTCAGTACAGTTCTATAAAGATTCACCTAGATGATTGTGCATATCGTTGTTCCTTTCTGTTGCTGAGTAGCAGTCCATGGTATGGATACACCAGAGTTTATTAACCATTCACCTGTTGAAGGACATGTAGGATGGTTCCAGCTTTTAACTATTGTGAATAAAGCTGCTGTAAACCTTCATATACGGGGCCATATGGCAGTTGCATGTTTTATTTGTAAGAAACTGGAGAAGAGGATTGTGGAAAGGTGGCAAAGAAGGAAGCTCCAGCCATCAGTTCCTCCAGGAACTGCTTGAATCAACTGTTTCGAAACTTTGGAGTCTATAGAATGCATTGCAACAGGGAAGAGTGGGAGGAAGAGGCTGGGTGGTGAGTTTCATTCTCTCTGCATTGACTACCATGACCCATTTCCCAAACTCATGGCATACAGCAGTGAGATCTTCAGCCCTGGCTCCTGCTGTATCTTGATGGTGTGAGACCAGGACATAAAGACCTAGTTCCCCAAGATCTTGGGGAGAGTGGTCTAACCGCTGACCACTGCTTTTGATCACCTTCTTCAGATAGGATAGGGGCCCAGCTCTGAGGGCAGCTATTGTTCCAATCTACCAAAAAGCAGCAGAGGAGTCTTAAAGATGGTAGTCTTCCTTAAAACTCTGGAAAACAGTTAAAGGGCTGAATTTACTGGGCAAGAAAATGTAGCTGCAAAGAGACATAGTACAAGTTCTTGGGCCTGTTGTTTGTCCTCTTTCTTCCCCTATCCAGGGAAGTGTGGAGTGGCTTTTTGGGTCCCTAGCCTCCTACTGGCTAGGAAAGACTGACCTAGAAACTCTTCTCCAGCTGCCCTCTCTTCCCAGAATTTACCCTCCAGGCAAAGCAGCTTGGGACAGGACAGGGAAAGTGGTGTAAGAAACAATTGAGCCTGGGCCACCTGATGCAAAGGCTTACCTGCTTTAAGTCCTGTAGGGGGACATCCAGGAGAGGGAAAAAGTCTATTTCCTAGGCAGTAGAGGAGACATTCAAATTCTGAAAAACAGGAGAACTGCAAAGGCCACTAGCAAGCTCCCCATAGCAGCCACAAGGAAAATACATGAAAAATATATTCAGAAAAAAAAAAAAAGATTCAAGATGGTATAATACAAAAAATCAAATAAATATGAAAGTCAGCATTAATGGAAGAATTGAAGGTCAAGAAACATATAAGACTTACAAAGACTAAATAGCATAAGGTCAGAAGAAAGTCCTGCTTTATCAAAGGTGACTTTAAATGTAAATGGATTAAACTCTCCAGTCAAAAGGCAGAGATTGACAGATTGAATAAAAAAACCACAACCCAACTACATGGTGTTTATAAGAAACTCACCTTAAATTGAGTCACAAAGACAAAAGTATGTCAAAAGTAGGTTGAAAGTTAAAGGATGGAAAAAAATACCATTAAAATAGTCATCGAAAGAGAGCTGGAGTAGCTATACTATTAACATATAAAATAGACTTAAGTAAAATGTTGTTACAAGGGGGAAATGCCATTACATACTGATAAAGGTGTCATTCAACAAGAAGACATAATATTTTCATCTAAAAGCAGAGTCTCAGAACCAATGAAGCAAATGACAGATTTGAAGGTATAAATGGACAGTTTTCCTCCTAATTGTAGGAGTCTTTTCTACATCACTTTCAATAATGCCTAGACCACCTAGACAGAAGATCAATACTTCCTTGCCTTTGATTGAGCTTGGGATAGTCCTAGTTCAAACTGATAAAAATAAAAAAATTAAAAAAAGCTAGTTTGTTTGGGAAACCTTACTTTATTAAGAAGTCCCTTTAGGTTGCATCTTTTCTAGTGAATGAATATCTTCACCACTTAGAAAACATGGTGAAGAACATGTATTCCTACAGATCTGTAATTTCAAAAAAAAAATGTTTTCTGCTCACAAGGAACCTTGAAATAATTTTCAAGGATAAAGTAAAAATGTAGCATTTAAAATATCATAGATAATTAAATTGGAGAATCATAACCCCAGTTTTGGTGACTTATAAATTCTTGGGAATTTTTAGCAAACAAAAACTTGATGGACTGACCCACTTTCCTTAGTTTACCCATTTGAAAATACAGAGCCTCATCAGTTCTCTAATTTAAAAATTAATGTTTCAACTTTTAGACACCAATACTCAAGCCAAATGTTTATTTGTTTATGCCTAAAAAATTGCAGGTTTTTTGTTTAACAGAACATGCTTCTATGTATATGTTGAAATAAATGTGACATCTTAGAATTTATGATGATTATTTTTTAATCTGTCAATTTTATTCTCTGGCTTTATAGCTTTGAAATGGGATATTTTTAAATAAATTGCGAGGGGGTAGTCAGGGATGATTGACTAGTTCTAAAGAAACTTTGTTGCTATGCTTTTACTATTTTGATACTAAAGACAAAGAGAGACATAGATGCACTATACCACTAGCAGTGTTAACTTGTAAGAAGAAAAATCCTTCTCATGGGCCACTTCTTTCTTGTTCTATTTAAACTTGTCATCCACATTCTTTGGTGACCTTTGAAGGTGTTGACTACTTTCTCATTCTTGAGATTGAGATTCTCATATACTCAGTGAACATTTTATTCTCTTAGTTCTTTTCTGGGCTCTCAGCTTTCTATGGTTTTTTACCTTCTCATCATGCTCTCTTTTCCTTCCTGGAGAATTTATCCCTGCCTTTCTCCATATATCTGACTATATTACTAAGTTCTAGAATTTTTTCATTTACTGTTTCTTTTGAATAGTTAGCACCTTCCCATGGTTCAAAGATCAAAACAATATCAAGAAATATATTATTAGGAAACTGCCTTCACCCCTGTCCTTTTTTTAACCATTTTTTTCCTTGACACCACACATGACCACCTTTATTAGTTTTGTGGATATCCTTCTAGTGATTCTTCAGATGCAAACAATAACATGTATATTCTATTTTTCCAAATGCTTTTATACAAGGGGTGGTATACCTTATACACTATTCTGCACCATGCTTTTTTCACCTAACTGTATATCCTGGTGATCTTTCTATATCACTACAACTTTCCAACAACTGCATAGCATACCATTTTGTTGATATAGCCTAGTTTATTTAACCATTCCTGTACTGATGAAAACTTGGTTTCCAATCTACTGCTATTATAATAATCACTGTAATTGGTAACATGTATCATTTCAACATGTATGAATGTATCTATAAGATAAATTCTTGGAAATGGGGTTGTTGGACCAACAGCTCTCTCTTCTCTTTCTATAAGCCCTTCTTATCACTCTTAATAACTGCCCAAGCTTCAATTTATCTCTACTACATAAATTCATCCCTTATTTATATTTTCTACCCTAGAATCTGTTCAAGCTTCTCCCTCAAATTATCAACTACTTTGGAGACATTGCTACTTCAATATTCCACTGGCATTTCAAATTTTCATTTATCAAATTGAATTATTATATATATTTTCTTTTTTCATTCCCACACCTGGATCTTCTCCAATTGTTCTTATCTATGAATTTTTTTACTCTTTCCTCTTCCTTACCCTTCCTCCAACACAAAATTTGGTTGTTTGGTCAAGCCTTCCATTTTCTCTCCAAATCTTTCTTTCCTTCTTTCCCTTCCTCCCTCCCTCCCCCCCTCCCCCCCTCCCTCCCTCCCTCCCTCCCTCTCTCTCTCTCTTTCTTTCTTTCTTTGCATTCTTTTCTGGTACAGCATGAAATCTGGGTGTGGGTCATTTCCTAGACTATTTACATCCCATATTTTCCTTTCACTCAGACCTGAGATAGACAATAATGGAATAAAGAAGGCTGTTGCTTCAAAAGAAAACATAGCATGAGCTAAAATGTGATGGCTTCACATAATAAATTAGATGTCTCTCTGGTACCTGGACCCCTAAAAATGAATATCCACACACAAAAAATTTCTAAGCCACAGATGTTACTGTTAATTGAATGAACAGTACTAAATTAAACTTTCTACCTTTTCTGTTTATTTTAGCTCTTGTGTTATCTAACTCAAAAACATAAATTTTGGTCATACAATTAAAGGTAAACAAATTAAGGCATATTTCACTGTTATAGAATGCTATGAAATAAATAGTTTGACATTGAATTAACTAGATTTCAAACTAGAGTGTTTCCAGGTATATTTAGTTTTCACTGAGAATGTTAAAATTTCAAAGACGTTATTAATTTTGGCTACAGTATTTAGTTTTATCAATTTTTTTTCTGTTTTCCCTTTTTAATTTCAAGCATACAGACTTTACTTTTCCTTAAACTCTATTTACTTAGTATTAAATTAACTTTATATTTTACCTAGAACCTTTGCCCAACATCTAAGCCTAATTGGAGAAAGAGAGCACCAGTATGATCTTGCCTAATTTTGTCTGCTTGGGACACTTTCCCCAAATTTGTGATTTTGTATAAGTCTGACCTGTCACAGTTCTTCTCTTTTTGTCATTTACTCTTTGCAAAGTTAATTTAAAAACCATAAATGGTGGAGTGGGTGTACACTGAGGGTGTAGCTCAGTGGTTGAGGATGCCCTTCAAAGGTGCGAGGTCCTGGGTTCAAACCCCAGTACTTCCTAAAAAACAAACAAACATCCCATAAATGTCTAGAGGTAATAATTAAATATAAATATATAATGCTGTAAGTTATTCTTTTTTGTTTGTTTGTTTGTTTGTTTATCCCCCCCTTGTTGCTTGTGCTCGCTGTGTCCATTCACTGTGCGCCTTTCCTGTCTCCATTTGTTGGGTTATCATGGCGCGCGGGCCTGGAGCTCACCACGCTGTGGGGGAGCTCCTTCACCAGGAGGCCCCGGGGATCAAACCCGGGCCTCCCATATGGTAAATGGGAGCCCAACCAATTGAGCCACAGCCGCTTCCCTATAACGTAGGTTATTCTTGAATAAAATATTCTGATATGCTGATTTCTAGAAGAGTACATGAAAATGAAACAAATTGATAAAAAAGAGAAATAACTAGTGAGGTTCAGAAAATGTCCAGTGATACTCTAGCCAGTTTGTAGCTACCTAAGATCGTATCAGTCAACTAAATTTGGATTTTGAGAACAGAGAGAACTCTGGTGAAAAGAGGCTAATTTTTTTAATCCCATGGGTGTTGATTTGTGATATTTATTGCAATTCTGATTGCAATAAAACCTCCACCAGGAAAAAGTATGTTAGCAATATGTTTAAGAACAGCCTCCTCTTTATTATTGGGCATCCAAGCAACTAATTGGCTATCAGTAGTAACAAAATAAATCACATATTTCCACCAGTTTTGAAAATATAGGCGTATAATAGAATAAAGAGGTTTGGAAAGTCATTTGCGTATGGGAAAGCAAAATCTTTATCAATCTTAAAATGCTTAGGTTTGATCTCATTCACTTTAAATATAAATTCTGTTATTCGGTAAAATTTATTGAGCAACAAAGCACATACACGATAAACACAAACACACACCCTATTCATGTTTGTTTCAGGTTGGTCAGTTTTCAATTTTAAAAAAAATTCACATTGTGCCTAATACAAAAGTATTGAGACCTCTACACTACAGCAGTGCAAACCACCACAAGATTGTATATTAGACACTCAATAAAAATATTTTACTAAATCACTTCTTAGGTTGGCCAGTTACAATGGAACAACGGCACCACCACAATTTAAAAATGACAGTGCTATGGCATACCCGTCATAATATGCCTGAGTTACTACTGTGAGCAATAGGTTTAGAGTATTATGAAAATATATGCTTTCTTAAGTGCTGTGAATTATACTGAATAATTCTGAATATCTATTTTACTAAACTAATGAATCAAAGTGGAATTTACAATCAGCATGTGGAAAATGTTTATAGAAATATGGATTCAGAATGCTCATGGCACCATTCTCAGGGATAATGACTGTGTTAGGCAGTGTTCAGTTTAATGGAAAAAAAACTCAATTTGGCAGTTCAAGAACATTGCTAATTTGGTAGGGGGCCTAAAAACATGGTTTGGAAAAATTTAAATTCTAGGTTGGACATGGGTTGCTATTTAAATTGAATATGTAATCTGTTTAGGGTGTGTGAAATTAAGCTAAATGCATAAATTCCACAGGACTTGATCTTTTGAACATCCTATTTTTTGGTACCCTCCTATTTCCCCTCCCTCTTAAATGGCGAAAGGCATTAGGGTGAATATTTTTTTAACAGGAACCAGTTTTCCTTGCTTCAGTTGGAAGAAATGCTAAAAGGCATAGGGTTGTGCAGTAATTACAAAGTGCATGCTAACTATAGAAAATTTAGAAAATAACAAACAATAGAAGTAAGATAATAAAAATTACTTATAAATGTACTACACAGATAGAACAAATATAAATTTTCGTATATATCCAAAACACACATAAATGTGTATGCGCTCATACACCAACAGAGTTTACCTCATTGAGATCAAACAATACACATTGTTTTCTCTAATTTATATACAATAATTTCCCCGTGGTATGATAATCATTCTCATGACATTAGTTTTACTGCCTACAAAATAACCCTATAATTTATCTACCTATTTCCCACCTGATGGAATTTTAATTTACATTTTACTTTTGCTGTTATTAAAGGCTGTATTAAAAGTCATTTTCTGTTAATTTTGAACTAAATCATTTTTTTTAAATCTCTTTCTTTCCTTTTTTTTTCTTTTCTTTTTTTCTTTTTATTTTCCCTTTGTATAGAATCTTAGAGAGGTGATTCCTGGGATGGAAATGTAATGTTTTTAATGTGAGTGACACACTCTAAAGCTGGTTTTGACAAAGTTGCCATCTACTGTTGTGTGCTGGAGTCAGGTCCCTTTGCCTCGTGGAAGCCTTTGTGAAATTTTCAGGATTTTCACGAGCCCCTTGTTTAAATACAACCCTTATTAAAAATTAAGTTATATAAATTATATTAAAACAATTATAATAAATACTTAAAAATCATCACTTTCTCATATGTACATCTATTGTATCTGTTTGGTGGAATACTGTATAATAATATGTTACTGTGCATCTCTTACAAACTCCATGTTAGTAGCTTGCCTGGTGAGACTATTTCACCATAGCAATTTGGAAAACACTGTGAACCAGCCTTTTGACTGTCAAGGCTCACTAAAGTGATAGAGGCAATATTAATAATGCAGATTTACTTTTAAAGTATGTGATGTCTGTAGTCATTACACTGTGAATAGCACTAAACATTGAGGGTATATGCTTTCACTATTTAAATCTATTATCTGATACAACAAGGAATGTTGCTAAGAAGTTGCTCATCTAATTGATGAATAAGTGATATTCTGACATGTCTGTTTTCCCCCACAACCTTACCATCACGAAGTATTGATAATTTTAAAAAATCATTTATTCCTTGACAAAGTAAAATTAGCATGTCATCACTCAACAATTTTTCATATATTTATTGCATATTTGAATTTATTTTTGTGTGTGCAAATTGACTTCCAATATTGGTCCATATTACTTTTGAGATGATAATGCTTATTTTATTAATTTATCAGAACTGTTAAGATAGTAAGGATAGATCTTCCCTAAATATTTGATTTTAAAAAAATTATTCCTAGTTTATGGCATTTTTTACAAAGTTTGAAATGCATATGTAGGAAAATCTATTTATTAGCTTCTTTCTGGTAACTGTTGCCTTTTTAATGTGTTGAAAGTACTCACTTATTCCACAGTAGTTAAATATTCAACTATAATTTCTTCCTGTGTTATATGGTCATCATTTTTTATGTTTAATTTCTCAATATAGCTAGGATTTATTTTAACATACATAGTTTACCCAATATCCATTTATTAATATCATTATTGAATAAGCAATTCTTCCCTTATTATTTTGTGATGGCCCCTTTTTAATTAATCAAATTATTATTTTGACTAGGAGCAGTTTTAGGGGTGTTTATTAGGCCCCATTGATGTATCTATTAATTTTTGCACAAACAGAAACATGATCTTAAAATCTGGTATGACGTAAGAAAATAAGGTGTCTGTTTTTGCTCTTCTTTTTCAGTTGTTCTTACTGACTTTTCTTTTACTTTTTTCTCAAGTTGTAGTATACAATATGTTTTATCAGTTTGAAAATCAAAATATCTCTTGGGACTCCCAAGAACTATTCTTTAAATATATTATATTGCCATCTTTGCAATATTTAGAATATCCAACTAGGAAAATAGTGAACAAATTTATTTTTGCAACTCAGGATTTTTTTCATTCACCAACAATCACACCACCACAATTATTTATTGTGGCAGGCAGAAAGCACAGCAGTAGAAAAACAATATCCTGCTCCCATGAGGCTTTAAAACTCCTGGGGAGAGAGAGATTATAATGTTTTTTATATCCATATAATATATTATGTGATATCAAAAAAGAAGGCAAGGGGCTAAAAATTATTGTGGTCAAAGGAATTTCTTTATTATTTCTGTCTCTGGAAACATATTAAGAATACATATATATGCGTACATGCATATGTACAAACACACATATACATACACATACATTTATACACACATATACATACACACATACTTTTTTCTTTAATAAAAAGTCTTCATCTTTTCAAACTAGTCATTGATATTATAAGAAAAATGGTTTATGTGTTTATCTTTTATATGGCCATTTTTCTTATGTAGCAGTTTGATATTATTGATGAATTCCAAAAAGAAATATTGTATTATGTTTGTAAACTGGTCTTTTCCTCTGGGTGTATGTATTAGTCACCTAAAGGGGTGCTAATGCAAAATACCAAAAATCAGTTGGCTTTTATAAAGGGTATTTATTTGGGGTAGAAGCTTACAGTTACCAGGCCATAAATCGTTAAGTTTCTTCCCTCACCAAAGTCTGTTGCCACGTGTTGGAGCATGACAGCTGCTGACATTTGCCAGGGTTCAGGCTTCTTGGGTTCCTCTCTTCCCTGGGCTTGCCTCTCTCTGAGCTCAGGCTTGCTTCATGCCACAAGGCCAGCCGTAGACTATCAGGCAAATGGCTTGCTTCTCTTCCCAGGGCCTTCTCTCTTTCCTCACGTCCAAGCTCCTCTGTATGCTATTTCCCCCAGCTCCAGCTCAAGCCTCTACATCACAACTCCAACTCAGAATCTCCAACTCTGTCCTTTGCCATGTCTTTTATCTTTTAGACCCCACCCACCAAGGGGTGGGGCTCAATGCCCTACTGATGTGGCCCAGTCAAATCCCTAATCATAACTTAATCATGCCCAGATGAACAGACCAGTTTACAAGCATAATCCAATATCTATTTTTGGAATTCATAACTATATCAAACTGCCAAGCTGCTACAGCATATTAGAGTGTATTGGATTCAGAAGTTTTACTTTTACTTGATTAAATAATTATTAAGGCTTTGATTGGGCCATGTCAGTAGGACGTTGAGTCGGCGCCCCTTTGTGGACAGAGACTTATAGAGAAACTGCACTACAGAGAAGGAAGTTTGGAGTTTTAATGCTGGAGCCTGGCCAAGTAAGCACACAGAGGAGCTTGGTCATGAGGAAGGAGAGAAGACCCTGGAAAGAGACGAGCTGTTTGCCTGATAGTGTACAGCTGGCCTTGTAGAGAGAAGTAAACCGCGGGAGGAAAGGAACCCAGGAAGCCTGAACCCTGGTAGATGTCAGCAGCCATCTTGCTCCAACACATGGCATAGACTTTGGTGAGGGAAGTGACTTACACTTTATGGCCTGGTAACTGTAAGCTTCTACCCCAAATAAATACCCTTTGTAAAAGCCAACAGATTTCTTGGTATTTTGCATCAGCACCCCTTTTGTTAACTAATATATCTTATCTCATATCAATTCTAATAAAATTTTATTTGGTTCTGTGGCATTTTCTACGTTGTAAAGATGATATATATATATATATATGAATTACAGTAACACTAATTTTGTGTTCTTCTATTATTAACAAATTTTTTAAATTTCTTTTTCTACCCCTCTTGCATTGTCCTTAGTGTTCAGAAAGGGTTAAAAAATATTTATGGCAGTGGTCATGGCTTTTTTCCCCCAACTAATTGTTTTTTAATTAGAGAAATTGTGGGTTTACAGAAAAATCATGCTGAAAATACAGAGTTCTTATATATCCCTCTTCACACACTCAGTTTTACCTAATATTAACGTTTCACTAGTGTGGTACCTTTGTTAAAATTGATGAGAGGATATTATTATTATAATACTATTAACTATAGCCCATAGTTCACAATTAGAGTCACTGTTTGGGTTGTATAATTCTATATATTTTAATTTTTTATTTTAGTAACATATTTCCAACCTAAAATTTCTCCTTTTAACCACATTCAAATATATAATTCAGTGGTGTTAATTACATTTGCAATGTTGTGCTACTATCAACACCATCCATTACCAAAAGTTTTCCATCAACGCAAACAGAAACTCTATACCAATTAAGTATTATCTCCCCCTTCCCAGTCCCATGTCATCCTCTGGTAAGCTGTGCTCCGGTTTCTGACACTATGAATTTGCTTATTCTAATTATTTCATATCAGTGAGATAATATGATATTTGTCCTTTTGTGTCTGGCTTATTTCACTCAACAGGATGTCCTCAAGTTTCATCCATGTTGTCATCTGTATCAAAACTTCATTCATTTTTATGGCTGAATAATATTTCCTTGTAGGCATATGCCATTTTTGTTTATTCATTCATCTGTTGCTGGATTTACAGGTTGCTTCAATCTTTTGGAAATTAAGAAATGCCACTATGAATATCAGTGTGCAAATATCTATTCGAGTTCCTGCTTTCAATTCTTTTGGGTATATACCTAAAAGTGGGATTGTAAAGGTCATATGGTAATTCTATGTTTAACTTTCTGAGGAACACGCAAACTGCTTTCCACAAGGGGTGTAAGATTTTACATTTTCAGCAACAATGAAAAAGTTCTGATTTCTTTACATGCTCTCCAACACTTGTCATTTTCCATATTTTTATTAGTAGCCATTCTCGTCAGTGTGAAATAGTATCTCATTGTGGTTTTGAGATGCATTCTTCTAATGCAAGGGTTCTTAACCCTTTTTGTTCCACGGTCCCCTTTGCCAGTCAGGTGAAAACCTCGGAACCCTTACTAAGTCCACACTGTACTGAGCATTATTTAATAAATATATCATACTTGCACCAACTCATCCCCACAAGAATAATGTTTTTTTTTTTTTATTATTTAAACTTAAGCTCATGTACCCCTTGTTAAGAACTGCTGCTCTAATGGCTACTGATGTTGAATATTTTTTCTAAATGTGCTTATTGGCCCTTTGTATACTTTCTTTGGAGAAATGTCTGTTCAAGTATTTTGCCCATTTTTAAAAGTGGGTTTTGGTCTTTTTGCTGTTGGCTTGTAGGATATCTTTATATTTTGATTGTTAAGACGGTATTGATTGTGGGGTTTTCAAGTATTTTCTCACATTATGTAGGCTGTCTTTTTACTTTCACTATGAAGTCCTTAAATATACTAAAGTTTTTTGTGGTTTTTTTTTTTGATGAAGTGCCATTTATCTTTTTTTTTCTTTTGTTGCTGATGCTTTTGGTGTAAAGTCAAAGAAACCATGGCCTAACAAAAGATCCTGAAAATGCTTCCCTAAGTTTTCTTCTAGGAATTTTATAGACAGTAAGTTGGATCTTAGTGTCCTGAAATCTTATTTTGTTGAGGAGATAGACTAGCATTAGGTAAGATTCAGGAAGCAAGAAAGGGATTCAGAAGCTACTCAGGTCCCCTTGAGTCCTGGCTAAATACTAATTTGCATATGCATGTCATCAACTTCAGAAGGCCAGTTAAAGGACACCTTCTGGGAGAATAGCAATTACTAGAGAACTATAAGCAGAAATGTTGTCAAAGATCACAGAAGGCTAGGAATTGTTCAAATTTATATTTGCTAGAGTGGAAAAGATATTGGGACATTCGGGAGATTATTTAGAAAATCTTGGCTTCGTATTAGGACTAAACTCAGTGTTAGCATAGGTTACTGTGATAGGCAGAATATTGGTCCCTTATGATGTTCATGACCTAAACTTTTGAACCTGTGAATATGTTATCTTACATGGAAAAAGGGATATTTCAGATGTGATTAGGAGCATGCAATGGGTAAATTATCCTGGATTCCATGGGTAGATCCAAAGCAATCACAAGGATTCATACAAGTGAAAAAGGAGGAATCATTGTCAGGTCACAGGGATATTTGAAGATGTTATTGTCCTGGCTTTGAAGATGAAGAAAGGGGCCACAAGTCAAGAATGAAGGTAGCCTCTAGAAGCTAGAAAAGGCAATGGACTCTTCCTTAGAGCTTCCAGAACTAATGTAGCCTTTGAGAACTATAAGAAAATAAGTTTGTGTTTTTTTTTAATACTTAAAAAAATTTTTTTTAAAAATATTTAGATAACATAAATGTTATATAAATAGTATAGGGGATTCCCATATGCCCCACTCCCTACCTCACCCACACTTTCCCACATTAACAACATATTTCATTAGTGTGGTACATTTGTTATAATTGGTGAGCACATATAGGAGCATTGCTACTAAGCATGGATTATAGTTTACATTATAGTTTACACTCTGTCCTGCACACTTTTGTAAGTTATGACAAAATATATAATGGTCTGTATCCATCATTGCAATGTCATTCAGGACAATTCCAATGTCCCAAAAATACCCTCATATTACACGTATTTTTCCCCTCTCCCTCCCCTTAGTACCTCCAGGGACCACTGCCTTTACATCAATGATAAAAGTTCTTCCATTGCTAAAATAACAATAAGTCTATAGTGGAATAACAGTAAGTCTACTCTAGACCATCATTCATTCCCTAATCCTGAGGATTCTGTGATAGTGATGCCCACTCCTCCTCTAATTGAGAGGGGGCTTAGATCCCATGGGGCAGATGGATGGGACTATCTTGCTTGCAGTTGCAGAACCTCTCTGTTCCTTGAGATGGGCGTTGTCCATCATTATCTCCTTTTTAGCTGTCCTGGGTGAGTCCAATGGACTGGAGAGTAGGTGTTGCAACTGCTGAGGTTCATGGCCCAACTGGCACATGGACAGTCCAAAGATTTAAGTCTCTTGGACATACACCTATCAAGTCCAGTACTAATTATAGGTTCAAATAGAAGAAGCAGAAGAGCCATGTGTAGGGAAAACACAAATGAATCCAACTGTGTCATACAGGGGAACTTAAATTCCAAAGTACGGTCCACTGGCAAAGTAGGGTGCCAAACTTCTGAGCTGTCTGCCCTGACTATAGTGTCTGGATGTCCCTAGAGTCCTCAGGAGGCCCGCTATTGGAGGCAATATTTACTGTGGCAGTCAGTGAGATCCTGTTGAGACATGCATAAGCATAACCTCTGGAATGACCTCCTGACTCACTTTGAAATTACTTAGCCATAAAAACTCATTTGTATTTCCCCATTCCCCCTTTTGTTCAAGGTCTTTTTTCAGGTGCATTGCTAGTTGGCACTTGGTAATAATCCCTCAGCACCAGGGAGGTTCATCTCCGGGAGTCATGTCCCACAATGGGCAGGGGGAAGGTAATGCATTTATATGCTGAGTTTGGCTTAGAAAGAGGCCACATTTGAGCAACAAGGAGTCTCTCAGGAGGTAAATCTTAAGCAACATATAATACTAGGCTAAGTTTCAATTTCAAAAGAAAAGGTCATCAATAACAAGGGCCTGTCACAAAGGTCCATTGTCCTTCACTAGGTACTGCCTCTGTACTCCAGGGATTCTTGTTGTCCCATTAGAGAATGTGGCAGAGCTTCGCAGGATGGGAATTCGATATTCTTTTGGTTATTGTGTGGGTCTCCACCCACCATGACAATACCACATGAACACTTGAACACATTCATATGCCTTAGCTTGGTATGCCACAGGTGAACCTCCTCCCACTCATCCCCCATCACTGACACCCTGCACCAATGATCCTCTTCTGCCACAGTCATGACCCTTCTGTGATTCAAAACATCTTAAAAAATGAAACCAACAAAATAACCAAATAAAATTAATAAGACAATGAAATAATGAGTTTTAAAAATAACAAATAAAATACAAAAATTGAAAAAATTTGAAATAATAAAAAAATTTGACATTATGTCTATCATCACTGTAAGATCTGTTGTCTTGTATGTACAGTGACATTTTCTTCCATATATTCACCCAGTGTCTTATTTTTTTTTTTTTCATTTAATCTTCAAAGAAGCTTTAAGTTACAGAAAAGTCACGTACAGAATATAGGATAATTCCATATACCCAACATCTTCCCCCCTTCCCCCTCTCCCCTATTAACTACATTTTACATGTGGATGGCACATTTGTTACAATGGATATGCAAATATTGAGGCATTGTTACTAACCATGGTCAATGGTTTACATTGAAAAAGAAAAATGAAATCGGAGGAATCACACTACCTCACTTTAAAACATACTACAAAGCTACAGTGGTCAAAACTACAAGGTATTGGCACAAGGATAGACATACTGACCTACGGAACAGAACTGAGAGTTCTGATATAGGTCCTTGCATATATGGTCAACCGATATTTTACAAGGCCACCAAGCTCACTCAACTGGGAGAGAATGACCTCTTCAACAAATCGTGCTTGGAGAACTGGATATCCATATCCAAAAAAAAATGAGAGAGGAACACCATCTCACACCTTATACAAAAATTTACTCAAGATGGATCAAAGATCTAAATATAAGAGGCAAAACCATAAAGATCTTGGAAGATAATGTAGGGAAGCCTCTACAAGTTCTTGTAGTAGAAAATGGTTTCATGAATTTTACACCCAAAGCACGAGCAACAAAAGAAAAAAATAGATAAGTGGGACTCCTCAAAATTAAAACTTTTGCACCTTAAAGGAGTTTGTCAAGAAAGTGAAGTCAGTGGACTCAATGGGAGAAAATATTTGGTAACCATCTATCAGATAGGGGCCTAATATCCAGCACATATAAAGAAATCCTACATCTAGAAAATAAGAAAACAAACAACCCATTTAAAAAACGTGCAAGTGATTTGAATAGACACTTCTCCAAAGAAGAAATACAAATGGCTAAAAAACACATGAAAAGATGCTCACTTCACTAGCTATTAGCGAAAGGCAAATCAAAACTACAATGAAATATCATCTTACACCCATTAGACTGGCAGCTATTTAAAAAACAGGATTAGAAGTGTTGGAGAGGATGTGGAGGAAAGGGAACACTTATCCAGTGCTGGTGGGAATGTAGAATGGTGCAGTAATTGTGGAGGAGAGTTTGGCAGTTACTCAGGAAGCTAACTATAGAACTGCTATATGATCCAGCAATCCCACTGCTTGTTATATATGCAGAAGAATTGAAAACAAGGACATGAAGAGATATATGCACACCAATGTTCAGAGCGGCATTATTTACTATTGCCAAAATTTGGAAATAACCCAAATGTCCATCAACAGATGAATGGATAAGCAAACTGCGGTATATACTTACAATGGAATATTACTCAGCTGTAGGAAGGAATGCGGTATCAACACACACAATAACACGGATGAATATTGAAGAACTTATGTTGAGTGAAGCAAACCAGGCACTGAAGGACAAATATTACATGACCTCACTGATATGACTTAAGCAAATTGAGCAGACTCACAGAGCTAGAGTCTGGAAGTTAGGTTTGCAGGAGATAGAAAGGGAGCAGAGGGTTGTAAGCCAATGCCCATAGGGTAAAATCTATGATAATATGTTTGGATTGGACTATGCAATTTCTGTTTTTGAAGTGCCTAAGTTTGTGGTAATCTGTTACCAGCAGCAATAGGTAACTAATAGGCCTACTCCAGATCTAGTGCTGTAAGTCGTCATGACAGCCAGGTATAAAATTTTCAAAAATTTTGTAAGCTGTGGTTTAAGCATGACCTTTTTAAAAATTAAATTATATAACTTACACTTAAATAGATTATGTTTAAACCAAAGATTAAAAAATGCTAAACACTTATCATTTTCTAATTATCTTACTACATTTTACTATCATCTATGTTCTTGACATTATTTATACTGATTGTGCCTGTACGGTGGAAATACGATAACATGGTGTACTATTACACATCACTTTATAAGGCTACATTCAGTGATGAAAGGTTGGAAGTTTGAAAGCTACTATGGTAGGCATATTTACACCAAGGAAAACTGAAAATACTAAGGTCAAATTTATTGTTTCATTTGTCTAGAGTTAATAAAGTGGTGGATGAAATATTAATAGTGCAGATTAAACTTTAAAATGTGTCATGTATATAGCTGATACATTGTGACTAGCATAAATACTGAAGAAATATTCTTTCCATATTTGAAAACGTTTTTTAATAAAAAGTCATTCATATCATGGCAAATGAGTTAAGTTCTGACATACACCTGTTGTTTCACTCTATTCTTATTTATTAATGGAATGGAAATCATCAATAAGCAGACAGTTAGACATATACTTCATCAATTGAAACCTTAAGAAGGTTACAGATAGAAAAATCAGGTAAAAAAATCAACAAAACCATTCTGTGAGAAACAATCAGCTCCACATAATTTACAATGAAGCTTATTGCATGTTTCATAATTGTTTGCAAATTGAGCATTACACATCATTTATATCATTAAAATTTACATATGACTACATATCTAATAAAATATATGTGAACTTATCCTTTTATTTATTGAAGAACTAGTTGTTAAACATTTACCGTACACCACTGCCTTAACCCAACCTAAGAAAGCTTTTAAAACGTCTCAAAAGAACCAAACTTATCTGCAAGTAACTCAACTGCTTTAGAAAAGTGAAAAACTTTTAATAGGAATAAAATAAAATCCAGCACCTAACTGTGCAAAATTCACAATGTCAGATATCAATAAAAAAAACTTAACAGACATGCAAACAAGTAGGAAAATAAGACTCTTAAAAATTAGAAAAAAAATCAATAGAAAAAGACAAAGAAACAACAGAGATAAAAAAAATGATGGCCAAAGGTGTCCAACAGACATACATATTCTCAGTTTGCTTGGAGATTTAATGGAAAACATGAAAAATAAGGAGAGAAATATAAGGTATTAAAAAGAACAACCAAATGGAAGTTCTAGAAATGAAGAATTCAATATCTGAATTAAAATTTCAATAGATGAAATTGACAGCAGATTAAATGCTATAGAAGAAAAAAAATAATGAACTTGAAGACATAGCAACATAAATTATCGAAAATGAAGCACAGAAAGAGAAATACTGAAAAATGAAAAGACTCAGTGACCTATAGACTAGCATTAAGCTAACATATGTATCATAAGAGTTCCAGAAGGAAACTGGTGGATAGGGTTTTAAGATAAAGATATTTCAAGAAATTATGGCCAATATTTTTTTCAGATTTGATGGAAAATCTATACCAAAGAAGCTCAGGCAAGTTAAGGCAGGATAAACACAGGAGAGTGATGCCAAGTGATATCATAATCAAATTGCAGAAAATTAGTGAAAAGAGAACACCTTTACAGAAGGTAGGAAAATAATGGTGCATTGCATAAGGAAACAAACATAAAAATTCCCATAGATATTCATACAATGCTATGCATTTCAGAAGAAAATGGAACAACACATTAAAAAATACAAACTATCAAAGCAGAATTCTTTACCTCATGTAAGTATCCTTTAATTTTAAGGTGAAATAAAGTAATTTTTATTAAAACAAAATCTGAGAGAATTTTTGCTGGCAAGCCTTCACTACAAAGAAATGTCAATGGAAGTCCTTTTAAAAAAAGAATCTACACAAAGGATGAGGAGCATTGGAAATGGTATATAAGTGTGTATATATAAAAGATTTTTCCATTAATTTCTTCAAAAGTTAATTGAGTAGAGCAAAATAATCACCATGCATGTTCAGTTTTTATAACATATGTAGACGTGAATTGTTTGACAATTATAGCACAAACTATGGGAGGGAGAAATGAAAGTTTACCATTGGTAGGTTATTAAATTATATGTGACGTGGTATACTATTATTCGAAGGTACACTGTGGTAGTTAAAGATGCATTTTGACAAAGAGGTGTAACTCACAAACCAACAGTTGAGATAAAATGAAATGCTAAAAAAGAATCCAAAGAAAAGCAAGAAAGGAGAATAAAAAGAACAAGAAAACTGATTTGAAAACAAATAACAAGATTGTATATTTAAACTCAATAGTTTATAACTCAATAATTATCATGAAAATGGTCTAAATATTCTAATTAAAAGGAAAATATTATCAAACTGGATAAAAAAGCAAAGTCTAACTATATGCTTCTTACAAGAAACTCACTTAATATATAAAGTAGATTAAACATGAAAAGAGGGAGAAGTATATCCAATGTGAACACTATCATCAGGAAGCATGAGTGTCTGCATTAATATCAAACAAAGTGATTTCAGGACAAATAAAATTAAAAGATGAAAAGGAATATTTCATTATGATAGAGGGGTAAGTTCATCAAGAAGAGGCAATAATTCTAAATGTGTCTGTATATATCAAGAGGGCTTCAAAACACATGAAGCAAAAACTGACAGAACTGTAAGAACAAAGGGCCAAGCTTCAATTATGGTTGAAGATTTCAATACTCCTCCTCAATAACTGATAAAATAATTAGAAATCTAATGACTAGACACATAGAAGATTTTTAAAAATACACCATCCCTAATTAAAATTTATAGAAAAGCCCAATACCTTTAAAATACACACACTTTTCTAGTACATATGTGACATTCGCCAAGACAAACCATATGATGGGCCAAATAAGAAAATTCAACAAATTTCCAAGCACTTAATTCGTATAGACTATGTTCCCTGATCACAATGAAAATTAATTAGAAATCAACATCAGAAAGATATCTTGAAATTCTCCAAATATCTATGTTCTGACCTTCTTATTTAAGAAACCAGAAAAAGAAAAGAAATGAATACCAAAGAAGTAGAAAGAATTAAAATTAAAAATGGAAATCAGCAGTGCATCAACAGAGAAAATAAGTGAAAATAAAAACTGTTTCCTTAAAATCACCAAGAAAATCTATAATCTTCTAGCTAGACAGATGGAAAAAAAAGGAAGAAGGAGAAATTAGTAATAGCAGAAATGAAAGACCTTTTTTTTAGAGCCTACAGGCTTTACAAGAATGACATAGGGATGTCATAATTTTATTCCAATAAATTCAACAACACAGAAGAAATCGCCACTCATTGAAAGGCTCTATCTACCAAAATCAAATTAAGAGTATACAGAAAGCTTAAATAGTCTTATATAAATTAAATAAATTAAATTTATAATTGAAAACCTTTCCCCCTAAAGTAAATCACTGGCTCAGATGGTTTCACTAGTAACTTCTTTCCTCAAATATTTACAGAGAAAAATAATTCTACTTTTGTAGAATAATAGTTATACAAAAACTCTTCCAAAAATATAGGAGGAAAACTTACTTCTCAACCAGCCAACATTGCTCTTATATCATAACCTGACAATGACATTATGAGGGAAGAAAACTACAGACCAATATCTTTCATGAGCACAGACCCAAAATCTTTTTAAAAATATTAGTAAATTAAATTAAATTCCAGTGAGTTTTAATCCAGGAATGCAAGATTGAATTAGCATTCAAATATCAATAAATGGAATTTATCTTATTAACAGAATGAAATAGAAAAAAAAAAACATAATAATCACAAGAGAAGCAGAGATAGTATTTAGCAAAATTCATCACCCACCATGATAAAACTTCTCTAAGAAACCAGAAAGAGAGGAAACTTCCTTCTTCCAATTAAGGATATCTCATGAAAAGATTACCAATATTATTTTGTTTAATGGTGAAAAAAATAATGCTTTATATAAAAGACTGGACCAAGGCAAGACTGTTATTTGCTCCACAATTCTATTCAACTTCAACTGGAGGTCTTAGCTAGTGAAACAAGGTAAGATAAAAATAAACAACATAAAGATTGGAAAGGAAGAAGTATAGCTGTCTTTATTCACAGATGACTTAAGAGTGTATATAAAAAATCCTAAAGAAACTACAAAAAACTTATTAGAACTAACAACTGAGTTCATCAAAGTCACAGGATACAAAAACTAGTCGTCATTCTATTAATTCATCCAAAAAAAAAAACCTGAAAATTTAAATTAAACAATCATTTTATATTATTCAAAAATTATTAAGAATGAATTTAACTAAATAAGTGAAATATCTGTTCAATGAAAACTACAAAATGCTGCTGAGAAGAATTAGAAAGACCTAAATAAATGAAAATGCAAACCATGTTCAAGAATCAGAAGGTTCAATATTTTTGTTACCCACACATATATGGTCAATTGATTATCAACAAACATGCTGAAGCATTTTAATAGGGAGCATACTCTCATTTCAAAAAATGGTCCTACTCTCGGATATACATAGAAAATAAAAATGAACTTTAACTATTCCCTCATACCTCAACGAAAATTAACTTGAAATGAATCCTAGACTATAATATAAAAATGAAAACTATAAAACTTCTAGGGAATAATAGGATACATTTTTCAATATGGGGTATCAGTATTTCTTAGAATGCAAAAATCATGAAATATTAAAGAAAAAAAATGTTCAGTTGGACTTCTCTAAATTTAAAATGTTCTCTACAAAAGAAGGAGTTAAGAAAATGAAAAGTATTCATAATATGTTTAATTGACAAAGGGTTAAATTCAAAATATATAAGGAACTCTTTCATCAATAAAAAAGTCACACTACTCAATTAAATTGGGCAAAATATTTCATCAAAGATGTTATACAAATAGTAAATTATCACAAGAAGATATGTTCATCATCATTAATTAGGTAACTGAAAAATTATATCACAATGAGGCACTGAACACGTATTAGAATGGCTAAAATTAAAAATACTAACAATACCAAATGTTGATCGAAGATGTGGAGCAACTGTGACTCTCATACCTGCTGGTGAGAATGAAAAACATTGCAGCCACTTTGGAAAATGGTGTGTCTGTATCTAAAACAGTTAAACATGCTCCTGGTACATAACCCAACAGTTGGACTCATAGGGATATCCCTCTCCTCCAATATGTATCCACACCTTTATATAGAAGCTTCATATATTAATAGCACTACACAGCAATCAACTCAAATATCCATTAACAGAGGAATAGATAAACAAACTGGTTTATTTGTACAGTGAAATACTATTCAGAAATAAATAGGAACACGTTACTGATAAATGCAAAACATTGATGAATTGTCCAAATCATGAAAGAAACCAGGCATAAAAGAGCACATACACACTGTATGATTCCATTTATAATAAACTGTGCAATTAGTTATAGGTTAAATAGACCTCAACAAAGTTGGTGAAAAAAAGTTATTTAGTTGTACAATTTCTTCCTCAAGTGAGACAATAATATTTGCAACCTTTTCCTTTTTTGTTTAACTTACTTCTCCTTCCAGATTCATGGTAATTACTTAGAATTTTTTTCATAGTTAGTAATTAAACTATTTTCACATTATGCCTATCCTTATTTAAAACTTAAAAACATGTAAATGCTGTGTCATCAAATAGTATTTGGAAGTAACTATAACTTTTATTGATTTATCTGGCTTTTACTTTTTCTTTTAATCCGAATTTACAGTATTATATTAGTATTAAGTATTATCAGTTCAACTATTTGGCACCCTTATTATTATTTTTATGTGAGCAACTCTGTTGTTTTTTTTCTTTAGGAGTAGACATGCCTTTAATACTTACAGGACTCTATAGTAGCCAGTTGAGAGGTACCAGGCCACCCCTAGGGGGTAGGGGCTTATAAAGGTATCACAGGAAGGGGGGAAATGGACAGTTGCCCAGAACAGCTATAGAAATGCTACAGAAGTATGCTTGTGCATGCGATTTTCAAAATACCCTCTCCACATCCTCGCTCTTATCTTCAAGGGCTGGGCCACTGGCAAGTTCAGCCCATCCCTTCCCTCACTTCTAATCAACAGGAAGGAAGAAGAGAGGGAATGGGCATTCATGTTAAGCCTTATTCCTCCCCAATGTCCTTTCCACCTTCCATTCTACATGGAGATCTTCTGCGATATCACCTGAGTGGTCAGGGCATTGGAACATTGCATTCAGATTCCACAACAATATAAAAGAGAACAGAATAGTAGGAGTAATATATATACAACATTGAACATCGACGCTTGACAGTGAAATTACACAATTTGGGGGGTAACCATCCACTTCTAAACTCTCTGAGTTTTCTCCAAGGACATCAAAAACTAGTTTAGGCATAAGAAGAGTCCATGTAGATAACACATAGAGTCCTAGCAGGAATAGGAGACCTCGGATTATTAATAAAGATTTTTTACTGGCATTTTTTCATATAAACTGTGGTCTTACAACAATGTTTTGAGTGACTCCTATTTCCCATGGGCTTAAGATTTCCAGCCAGTGAGGCTGCATAGGCCAGTACCATGGCCAAATGACCTCATTTTCCCCTGTTTGTATGGTTTGAGGCATAGGAAACAACAGGTTATTAGTACTTCTCCTTTTGGCCTGTATGGTGGCTGGCCCTTTAACTTGTAATTTCACCACCTGCTTTGGTCCTGCTGTTAGCATTTTAACTGGAGTTGGGACCACAGCTGAATTAAAAGGGTTAAGGCTGGATAAGGTCTATTAGTCCATTGTTGTAAAGATCCCTTATTACCTTTTATTTATTCCTTTAAAAGGCTATTCATCTTTTCCATAAAAAGTCCAAGCAATATCCTGGTCCATAACCCAAGACTGCATGAGGTGACAGGTAAATGGAGTTCTTTGGTCACTGTCAATTTGGACTGGCACCTCATATGAGGGCACTTACATTTTCTAGGTGGCAAATAGTACCCAGCTAGTTATAAGAGTCCTGTGGCAGTGTCTGTGGTAGTGAAAGCATAACTTCCTTCCAAGAGCAGGAAGGAACCAAAGTAATCAACTTGCCATTCTGCTACTGGAGTCTGTGCTAGGCTAATACGTCCCATCTGGTGAGCATGATGGACACCCATGGGTGATGTCCATGAGCTGCTGATGAGTGACAGGCAGCTGGAACTGCTGGGCGAGGCACCACAGGGTCTGGTAGTCATGATGTCTGCTTTTCCTGTGAAGTCACTCTGCTGCTTCTCAGGTCTCAGTGGTATGGCTCTGGATCTTTGTGAAGGCATCTGCTTCAACATTCCTTTTTTAAGGTGAAGGAATAAATCTTTTCCAATAGTTTGACTTTGAAAAAGACACTTTTTAGGGTTGACCACATTTTTGTTCTTATCTTCAAGGACTGGGCTGCTGGTAAGTTCAGCTGGTCCCTTCCCTCAGTTCTAATCAACAGGAAGGAAGAGGCGGGTATGGGCATTCATGTTAACCCTTCAGGTGGCATCCATTCTTCTCATTATAAGACCTTGGGCTGATGTGTGCCTCAGGGCAGGTATTGCAGGAGAAGTGGTGGCAGCTCCCACCCCTCCTCAACCCTTTCTTTCATATAGAAAAAAATCATCCTGAACCTATCTTGGATGAGTGTCTTATCTTATGCAGTGAGTCCTCTTGATGTACACCATAGGTCATGTCGCTGGGTTCTGGCGGCAGTGTCACCGCAGAACCTCCACCAGCTTGGCTCAGAAGCTCAGCATGCGAAATGATGGTATCCATTCTTCTCATTAGGGGACCTTCTTCCCCTTCTTGCCCTCCTCCTCCACGATGCCCACGTGCAGTCCTGCGCCCCGTGCTCACCAGGGGCCCTGTGACTGCCACCGCTGCCGCGTTCCAGCAACTCTGTTTGTTTTATCTCCAAGTGCTTGTGTTGCTTTTTCTCTTTCTTATTTGTTTGTTTTTCATATCAGCATATATTTGCTTTATGTTTGTGATAAATCATTGAATCTTCTTAGGAAGACAAATTTAGCTAAAGTTGTCTTTTATTGCCTACACCAAGTCTGTTTTCTTAGGATATTTTTTCTTCTCAAGATTCAGCCTGATGGCTCTCTTTAATTCTATTATTTGTTGTTTTTATTTATATCTTTCCCAAAGTACAGTTGTTCTTGCTTTTCTATTTTGTTCATATTTGAAAACAAGGATCTAAAGTGATCACTACTAAAATCTACAGTGACTTCCTTAACAAAACTAAATATTTACTGTTTTTTAGACTGGTAAGGACAAAATTTCATTAAAAGCTCACAAGCTGTGATACACATGTAGAGATGGATGCATCTGGATGGTTGACTGGTAGTTTAGAAGACCCCTTGTACAAGGTTACCAGATGAGATACCCTCATTTTGAGAGCCAGTCTTAGGACTTCAGGTTGGGTTAAGGCTGGATTCCCCGAGAAAGGGCCAAATGCTCTTGTTTATAATGAAAACTATATATTCACTAAAACAAATATTGTACTTCTAGCAGCCTATCTTCCAGAAGTGCTAAAACAAGGATGCAATGATGTATGTTTAGGAATGTTTTGTCATTATTTTAGTAACAAATATTTGGAGACAATCTAGAATCAGTCAGAGCAAAATGGTTAAATATATTTTCACCATTATGTAATGCATATATAGGTTTTAAACTGAGGGAGACCTGGCAAAGAAGAATGTCCATTAAAGTTTTTTGAGTGCAAAACATAAATTGAAAACAGTATGCATAATAAGATACCATTTTTGTAAAGAAATAAGCAGAAACAGGAATTATGTACTATATATGAAATACATAGGTTCTATATAGAAATATAGATATAATTCTAGATATACATGCTCTACATAAAAATGCATACTTGTATGTATATATATACATATCACAGATATATACTTATATATAATATAAATTTCCTTATAGTCTATCAAACTATCTACAGTTTGGGAAAAAATACAGTTTTTATGATTATATCTTAGGTGGCAGAATGTACACAAGTGGTGAATTTTAACTTTTATTTTATACATATCTATATTGTTTGATGTATTTTTCTCAATGAGACTGTATTATTTCGGCAATTAAAACATTTTAAAGACTAAAGAAGTATTTTTAAACTCTACCAATAATGTGAGGCATTAGCACAATACAATTTTACTCCTAATTCCTTCTTAGAATTTGTTATCTAGAATTTTAGACATAGATTAATGTTAATGAATTATTATATTTTGAAATATTTTCAAAAATATTTCTGACTTCTCTATTATGTTGAGTATGTAGTTATAGTAGCACAAATTATTTTTCCATATATTGGTTGCAATTGTAATTCAAAGCTCAGAATCACAATATTTAAATAAACTGTTACCCAATCTCCTATTTCATTTTCCTGACTTTCTAATCTCTCAGTTTCCTAAAATAGGTCTCCAATAAGAAATCTCTCAATTTCCTAGAATAGGTCTCCAATAAGTCTTTCAATGATTTTTTTCCAAGAGGGAAAAATGGATGCCATTGTTATATTCCCTTACATAACTGAGAATGGCTTTTTTCTTCAGACATTAATATAAACTTGAGATGTTAATTTCAATTTTGATTACAAATGTTTCTCCTAAGATTTTGAAGACTGTTATCTCATGATTTCATGTTGTTCAATAATGTGAAGAAGAAGACTCGAGCCGGATTTTATTTTGTTTATCTGTAGGTAACCCGTGTTCTTCTGCTTAGAGGTTTGCTGGTGTTTCTAAGTTCTAATTCAAACTTTAGCTACAATGTCTATAAATGTGATCATTTTTTTTCTTTTTAAATCTTGATTATTGCTTCTGTTGTATTTTTCCCCCGATCTCTCTCTCAAAAATACCCAATTTTACCTATTAGGGTTATCTTTTTTTTCCCATCACCTTATTTCTCATGTTTTTCATTTCCTTATTATCCTGGGAGAAATTTTCAAATTTGCCCTCTACATGTTAATTTAATTTTGTTCTTTATTTCCCACAGTCCAATTTTACTATTGTTAATTTTAGTTCTTTTATTATTCTTTATTCTGTTATCCATCTCTTTTTGAAACTGATAATGTTTTCTTTCCAACCCAGCATGATTTTTCATGACCTTGTATGACTATGCTCCTGATTGACATTCATTACATATTTTTGCATATTGTTTGGAGGCCAAATAGCATTATAATATTTTCTACTAGCTTCATTTCTACTGGTTCTGAAATTGAAAGTAATGAAGTCGCACCTATATTTTTCTAACAGTAAGAGCATATGGCTTGCTTTAAAATGACTTGTATGTAAGAATCACCAGGCTTTCCTCCTCATCCTACTTCTGTAAAGTTGGGATTTTAAACATATCTCTGCTAGATTGAGTAAGGATTGTCTCCAGCATTCATTGCCCAATTCCCTGACACTCTGAAATATTTAAGTTCAAACAACTTACAATCATCAGCATGTCTTACCAAAAACCATCCTTCTTTCTCCATTCCCATTCACAGCACTGACTTTATTGTGGTTACATCTCACAGATGAAGTGGATTTCCATCATCTCCATATTTCATACCTGCTCTGTTTGGGAAGTCTCAATCTCTGACCTGCAGGAGAAGTTTAAAGTTGGAAGAAGGAGACAGTAATTTAACTGTGTCAAAATGAAATAACCATGCAACAAAGCTTTCTCAGGTCAGGGATTGAGGACATCTCTGCATCAAAGACAAGCGATGGTGGTGGGAGGAATCATTTCTCTCCTCTCTTTCAGGTCAATAGGGTTGCCTGTTTTAGCAACATATATATGGTTGCCAACTATACTAATTTCATTCAATGACATGGGTCTAGTAGGTACTATGATTTCCCCCCAAATTCTAGTAGTACTTCACTGTCAGTTTTTGTAAGTTTCCATCTTGTTCTGGACCTTTATGGATACTTCATTGGGATTTAGGGAAAGTTCACATAAGGAGATTCTAGCCATATACTACTTTTTCCCCAATATTCATTATTCAGAGCAATCCTTCAAGGAATATTTCCCAGGCAAAGTGATTTGAAAAGAATGAATAAATAAGAAACTCCTTCTCTGTCCAAAATGATAGAGCAACTAATTTTCATGGGCTCTTTCTTAGTGAAAATTTACAAAACAAGGTTGTGAATACATAAGCCTCAAGATATGAAATTTTATTTTTAAAGTTTTCTATATTTTCCCCTCAAACTCTAAGAATGTGCTTAAATTAAACTATCTACTTTTAGGATATTTAGGATTGAAGAAAACTCTCTTGATGTATGTGTACTCTATGGTATATTTGACAATTAACTATATGATTAAATTTAAAGTAAAACTTTAAATAAAATTGGATTCTTTCTACTATGTTATTCTCAGATTATTTGCTTTAAAATTCTATTATATTTGAAAAGTATAAATGACCTAAATAAATAACCTTAAATACCCCAAGGAAAGACTTGCCAAAAGATCAAAATTTAACTACAAATGGGTTTTAAATAAAATAACCATTTCTTTCTTGCCAATGGGCTTTTTATTTCGTATAACTTACCACTATGCAAGGATGATATCCAACACAACATTATAAACAGCAACTATGAAAGAAAAATCATGTTTATTTATGGAATGCAGGGACACAGTATGCCAAGCATTTTGGTTTCCACTTCCTGGTTGTATGATCTTGGGTCACTTGACATCTCCAAATCTCATTTCCTTGATTGTAAAATAGTAATAATAATAACACCTACTTACTTGGATTCTTTTGAGAAATACTGAGATAACGTAAATGCTCTATAAATAGAAATCCCCATGCAAATAAATAGTAAAATTCTAGCTACCTAGTTACAGGTAGGAATGTGATTAGTAACTATATCAGCAATGTCATTTTCAACTATGAAGGACAACCAACATAGAAATAATTGTGTATATATTCATTATGGGCCATTGCAATTTTTGATAGTTCTTAAGCTGCTCAAATTGTACTTAATGCCCAGTTACTAAGCCAAGTAAACAGTTTCTGACTTAAATGGGCTGTGAATGAAGGTATACAGAATGGTTTCATTTATACATTTAAATAATTGCAGGACTGCGGGTTCATTAATAAGGGCTGGTTCAGATTACATTATGAAAGAATTTCTGAAACACTAGTTTAATTTCATTTTTTCCCAAGCACACATTACCATGGTCTGCTGAAGAGTTATCAGGCTCCAGAGAGCTAAAAAGGGAAGCAAAGAAACAGGTAGGAAACTTGGGTGACTTGGGTGGCTGCCTGTGCCTTATGCCCTCTAACCTTGGAAGCTATGTTCATTTAACCTCCTCTAGGCTCAGTCCTGCCGAACACCCCATGGTAAGGGCTAATCAGTGCCCTGGGCCAGTTAGTCAGTGGCTGAGCTTCAGTCAGGATGGCCACGGGTCCTGCTCAGAAATGGAGCCTCACTTTTACAATCTGGATTTGCATCTTTTCCTTTTGCAGATGCCAAAGGGTGCCTCTCATCCTCCCTCCATTCCAAAGGTCTGCTCAATTCTCTTTCAGCTGAAATACCCTAATGCCCAGTGAGCATCTGCCAGTGTGCCTTCTTGGCACCTTAGTTTGCTGGGCCAGGTTCATCTGTGGTTATAAAAGGGTGAGATTAGGTCACAGGCTCTTTTTTGGGAAAGAGTTCTTCTAGCCAGGTTTTCTTATATGTAAGATATGGCGATATTTCTATATATGAATCTGTGCCTATATTGTTCAAACACAATTATTTATAAAATCTATATTGTTACAAAAGCTATTGTTCTGATAGTACCTAATTAAGCTGCTTATTACTGAAAGGGCTGATTGGATTTTCTAAGATTGTTTTATGTGTTGTGAAGACATTTCAGGTGCAGTGTAGGTATGCATATGTGTGTGTTTGTGTGGTTT
Organism: Tolypeutes matacus; assembly: GCA_026826555.1. NCBI lineage: Eukaryota > Metazoa > Chordata > Mammalia > Cingulata > Chlamyphoridae > Tolypeutes > Tolypeutes matacus. The sequence continues at coordinate 28,245,370 of JAKSZT010054030.1, forward strand.
GTCTTTGTATTCATTTGCAAGTGCATAATGGAAAAAACATGGGAAGTATAATCCATATGACTTGAAATAAATTCTGGCTCTGCCACTATCTGGCAGTGTTACTTTGTGCCTCTCAAAAACTCAATTTTCCCATCTGTAAAATGAGCAAGGTATATTTTTCCAAGGGTAGTTTTGAAGATTAAGGGAGACAATAAAATACTTCTAGCAGAGCAGTTAGCCTGCAGAAGATATTCAATATATACAAATTTCTGTACTTCTCTCCATGGCAATTAAAAGTGGTTCAGTATGAAGTTTTGGTAATGGATGGTGGTAATGGTAGCACAACATTTTGAATATAATTAACAGCAATGAAATATATATATATATATGAATGTTGATAAAAGGGTAATGTTAGGTTGTATATAAAAATCCATGGACATACACAGCACAAGCAATGAACACTAAGTTATTCCATGGACTATAGTTAATAGTACACTTATAAAAATGTGCTTTCATCAATTGTAATAAATGTTCCACACCAATACATGGTGTTAATAAGAGGGGGATATACTGGAATCTTGTGTTTTATGCATGATTGTTCTATAAACCTGCAGCTTCTCTAATAAAGAAAGAAAAAGGGATTAAGAACATAGACAGGACCTAAATGAGGTTAATGTAAGATGTTGTCACAAAGAAGGCAGCTGTTGGGGAGCATATGTCACTCAAGTGATTGAGCACCTGCTTCCCATGTATGAGGTCCCGAATTCAATCCCTGATACCTCCTAAGAAAAAAAAAAAAAGAATAAAACGAAAAAAACAACTCTCATTGAAGAGCTGCTGTAGCTCAGTGGTTGAGCATCTGCTTCCCATGTAGGAGGTTCTGGGTTCAATCTCCAGTACCACCTTTAAAAGGTCGGGGGGGGGAGGTTGTCCTGCATTAATCAGAGTTATAGCATTTAGTTCATGAAGATACATGGGGGGAGAAGGTGTAGGGAATTCACTATAGAGATCTTCTATATTTAGCACTTTATCTCTCAAAATATCATCAGAAAGAGAAAAGTTCTGGTGTTGGTAAAGGATGGGGCATGGGGGGCGAGAAGGAGTCACGGTTTCTAGGAAAGGTCAACACTGTTGCAATAACATAAACTGGGAAGTGTTTAGGATATATTTATGAGTAACTACTGTTGTCTTTTCTGGGAAAAGAAATCTTGCCTCTGCCTTTTTTTTTGTATTGAACGCTTCACGAATTTGCGTGTCATCCTTGCACAGGGGCCATGCTAATCTTCTCTGTATCGTTCCAATTTTAGTATATGTGCTGCCGAAGCGAGCACTGCCTCTGCCTTTTATTGTGTTATGTAGCTAGAAGAGAATTCTTTAGTTGCTCAGACTCAAACCTAATACTGTTCTCGTGCTTTTTCGAAAAAAATAGTTGAAGCAACTTTCTCTCTACTGCTGGACTCAGAGTTCTGTTATTTTGTGCTATTCAAATAAAGGCCATGGAGCCAAGTCTCCTTGCCCTGCTCTTTCTCAATAAAAATAAACACAGGTCTGTGACTTAAGGCCCAGAACACATCCAACTAGAATTTGTTTTACATCAGCTGCCAAAAAAGTTCTCCTTGACTTGAAGTCAGTCAGTAAGGAGATCATGTTCCAATACCCATTCCAGCATCAGATAATCATCACCACAACTCAGAGGGGCTAAAAGATTGAGCCTGTAGTAATTTACAAACACAAAGGCTGAGAGGCACAGCAGAGTTAAATGATGTACCTAAGGCTGAGTCTGAGTTTCCAGTTACTCATTATGAGCAAGAAAAGCAAGTATCTGTTATAAAATATGGGGGGAAGGTTACAAAATATAAAGCTCTTTCCATATTTACCAGATTATATGAAAGAATAAGTTGGTTATAGAGATTTTATATATCTATATTGAATAACAATTTGTGAGTCCTTGCCATATTCAAGGACTAGTTCTAAGCACTTTGTGAAATGCAAAGGTGAATCAAGAACAAGCCTTGCTGTCAAGAAGCACACAGTCTAGTCAGAGGAAATAAGGCATTTTTAATCTAAATTAGAAATTTAAGAAGTTCCATATGTTAAGAATAGGAAGAATTGTGGGCAATAAGACTTGAGAGAAAAAAGAGATTGTTTTGAGTCAGCAACCTCAGGGAACCTTTCATGGTGGAGTCCATAACCAAGCTGGACTTTGAAAGATGCTGGGGTGGACTGTATTCAGGGTCTCTTCTTAAGAGGGAAACCAGAAGTTTCGGAGTTAAATACATTGTTTTGGAAATTGTCAATAGAAAGGTAAAAAAGAAAGTCACACACTATGTAGGAATATTCAAGAAGAAAGTGAAAAACACAATAGCTTAGGACAGAGATGTTGAGAGAGGATGGTATGGATGGAAAGAAGTTGAAGAACTAGCATATCAGATGTAAGCTGTGCTGTATTTAGAGTAATTATACACATTTATGATATATGCAAATTTTTATATATAAATATTATACCATTTAATACTATTTATATTTATTTGAATTAGAGAATCACATTTTGTCACAAAATTATCAATATTCTTAATGTCATTTTTTTATATTCAAAGAACTTCCTTCCATAATATCTTGCTTTACGTGTATATGCCATATATAGATTGTCTTCCCATTTGACACATAAAAGGTTAATTTTCAAAATGTGATCACTGAATACAAAATAAACATATTTAAAAATAGAAATCACAAATAAATGGGATCTTATTGTGTCCAAATATAAATATATACATATGCAAAATTACTGATTTAGCAGGACTTATCATTTTAAAATCAACTGCTATTTATTTTATAGATCCAAGGTATATCAAATGGTCAAATTATTTATTGCAGGGTTGACTCAAGCTTTTCAGCAAGAGTAATAGACAGAAATCGCTTGAATTGAGTCAGTCTCTATTATGACCAGAAATTTTGGAATGGCCATTATTAATATTACTTCTTCATAACAAAGTTATCTTTTATTTTCCTCTTTTCCTCTAATCCATCTATTTTAGTTGTGGTCAGTTACTGGCTACTGGACTGATGAATAAGGTCCATACTTAAACAGTAGACCTTCTTAAGTATCTCACATTGATGTTGTTTTCTCATGTGACATATATATAACTTAGGATGTAGCTGTGTCCATAGAAACAAAAGAAAATGCAGAATAATTTAGTCATTACATAATTTGGGCTCCAAATCAAAATCACATACTCAAAGGTGACATTTATGCTTTAAACATCTAATTATTTCATTTCTTTATTTTAATTTTCATGCATGGATTTAAAACAGCAAAAAGCTGAAAACTCATCTAAGTATTTTTATCAACAGACCTGCTGTATCCAGTTCAGGAAGGGGTAAAAATAATTTTTTCAATAAAGTACACACTAGTTAGTTTAATTTTCATCTCACTGATAAAATAATGGGAAAATGTAGACTTGATAAATTACATTAAATTCCCAGTTACTTATTATTTGAGTTATTCCTAGACTGGCTGAATATTTTTCAAGGAATTTTCCTAATTTGAAGAAGTTAGAACAACCATTTTAAGAACATGTTATTGTAAGATATACATTGGAATAATCAAGTCAGTTAATTCAGTAAGAAAACAAATCAGACTATTTTTAAAATTTGTTTCTTATTTCTTTTGTTTTTAGATATTGTGAGTCTCACATGGTAACCTAAATAAATAAACTTTATCTTTCTGGTTGATTCCTCTGGCCATGCAACGTTTTGGCTGATCATGTGATTTGGGCCAATTAAATGTTCCCTCTTGATTTCATACTGTCCTTTGTAATTGCCCACACAATTCGTAATCCCAGGCCTCCAGTTCACCATCTTTTCACGTCTTTTCAGTCAATTGGACAACCCATTTACCTGGTCTGTTCCCACATTTGTTTTCATGCTATAAAGAGATGGAGACATTAATGGCAAGTCAATGCTATGAAAATTACAGACTGTTACAAAAGTTTCTTTGCAAATAGCTGTTAACACCACAAAGAAGTTAGGTTAAAATTGTTTCAAAGTCTAAAATTAGTTACATTTTAAGCTAACTGCATATGCTTTTATTGTCTCTGATCTAAAATATAATCCCAGGAGGTTGTGAAAAGCATGCAAATTACAGAAAGCTAATTTGCTCCAACAGCGACGCCTCCCATGCAGTTGGGAGGTTTATTAGAAATAGTGTATGCTCTGTTATTTGCATATTAATAGCACCTGCTGAAATACTTTGGGATTTACTTCCACTGCCAGCAGAGGGACAGGACTAAAAAATATAAAATTCCTTTCATATCACGATGTTAGGCTATAAAACATGCAGGACTAAGAATTCTGAATTAATAGCAGGAACTAGTGTGCTCATATTGTATTTGAATAATTTTTTTCCATGATAAACCATAACTTGTTTAAGAGATTGCAAACACAGTGACCACAATCCTTCTGACAAAAGTATCTTCTCTTCCCAAAGGAAACAAAACAAGTCTTTCAAAATGCACTGAATAAACATATAGTTCCTTATGCTTTGCTCTGAGTGACTACAAAGTTTTAAAAAGGAAAACCAGATATACTGATTAAAAGTTTTGCAAAGACCCATATTGTCAATATAATCCAAACAGTAGAGTTGTGTTTAATTAAGCAATTAAAAATTCCACAACAATACAATAGCAAGCTGAAGATTCTCTCCAAAATGGGCTTTCTTTTTTTTTTTTACTTCCGATTATTGTTTTCCTTCTTGCTTTTACCCCCAACTCTTAATGAAAGGAGTGCCTTACATGTACCTGGAGTACAGTGGCTAAAAGGGGAGGAAAAAAACTTTTGTCCTCTAAGTCTCACTTTTAGAACATAAGCCAATCAAGAAAATTGTTGCACTCTTAAGATGATATCCACACAAACTAATCTAGCAAACACTACCTCTGTGTCTTTGTTCCTGCCATTATAGCCAAGCCAAAGACTCCAAATCCTGTCTACTTATTGAAACCACATCTATAACTAAAAACTCATTACAAAGTTTTGTTGCAATGGGATAACTGGCTAAATCAGACAAAAGAGAAATACTTGGAAAGTGTTTTCAGAAATGCATGGCTGGGGACATGGACACTGGGCAAAGTGTGGCATCAGGTCTTACATATTGGATCAATTCCCTCATTTTTAATCCATGGTATAAAATTTAACGCTATGGCCCAGCACAGTTTCAAGTCAAAGATAATGACTCATTTAATCTTTACAACAACCTCATAAAGTAGGTATCATCGTCGTCATCATCATCAACATCATCATCCCCTATTTACAAATAAGGAGCAGAAGAACAGGGAGATTGAGGTCATACAAGATCATACCAGGAATAATTGGTGCAGCAAGAATTCAGACCAGGACACTGACTTCAGTCAAACTCTTAACCCAGGCACTTTAGAGCAACTCTACCTTTAAAAGTGAACACCTACTTGTTAATTTTTCTGTTGTAAGGTATGAATTTTGTAGTGAAGATTGTTTTCTTCTTCTGAACTACAGAAGTTCTGGAGATAAAATTTCATATACTGAATTGGAGGCACTTTGTTTTAAAAAAAAATTATTAGGATTATTTCAGTGACTTTCCAAGGTAATATGAATATCTAAAGAAGATTTTCCTTTTTCATATGTCTTCAGAAGCTGGTTAGTTGAAATGCACTTATATCAGTTTAAGCTTTTCACTTCTGATTATCACCATATTTGGGATAGGAAAAAGGGAGAGTGCTATTAATGTTGGTAGCCTGAGGCTCTACTTCTTTGAAAATCCCTCTTTAGTCAAAGTTAGTCTTATAAAATATAGTTCCAACCCAACTGGCAAATAGAAAAAGCCCTGTGAATTACCAGAATCTCAGATCCAAAGTGCTGTGACAGTATTTTTCTTTCACTCAGAAACTGATTGGTCCTTAGTGTCACAATTTTCTTTTTAACAAAATTGGTGCACTGGCTCCCCAGTTCTCAGCAGAGAGAAGTAACATTCTAGTTGAGCTGTGGTGGGAAAGGTATGGCAGTTATTGGGATAAATACTAGAAGCTGTTATGACAAATGCCTGCATCTCGGTGGCTTAACCAACAAAGTTTATATTTTACTCACATGAGGTCCAAGATGATGCTACTCCTCAGTGGGTATCCTGTCACGAGGCCAGTTAGAGCTCGGGTTCCCTCATTTAATGGCTCCTTATGGCTGGTGTCTTCTGCTGGATTCCCTACATCCAAGTGGCATATGTAAGAAAGAGACAGTGTAGTGGCTCTCCAGAATGGAATAAACCTGGAAGAGGCCTAAAAGTGATGTACACCACATCTACATACAGTCCATTTGGCAAGACTCAGACACATGACCAGCCCTAACAGCAAGGGAGGCTGGGAAATGTGCTCTAAATTTTTGCACAGGAAGAAAAGGAAACAGTGTACATGAAATTCTCTGCCCATGGTTTTTTGGAGAGATGCTCATGATAACTGATTCTTTAAAGCAGAAGTCAGAAAAAGGTTTCTATAAAGGGCCAAATAATAAATATTTTAGTCTTTGAGGCCCACATATGATCTCTGAGTCTCTGTCACATCATCTTCTTGTTGCTCTTATTTAACAACCTTAAAAATGTAAAAGCTAGTCTTATCTCAAGGGACATATACAAATAGGCCACTGGCTGGATATAGTCTGAGAGCTGTATTTTGCTAACTCCTGATCTATGGAAGACAGGCTGGTTTGTATTTCTAGTCTGTACAATAATGGATGTTCACTGTGCTCATAAAAATAGCAGAATTTCAAAGTTGGGAAAGTCCTTTGACAATCACCTATTTATTTAATTTTTTAAATTTATTAATGCTTTAATAAGTTTTAAACATTAGGTGAGGAGATGAAGACCCAGTAAAGCAAAGCCACCCAAAGAAACCAGTTTCATCTTTTTGAGAAGCAAGAAAAATGTTATTGTTGGGAAGTTTGATGCTTTTGATAAAGTGTTTATTGAAATGAAAGCTTTTCAGTGGTGAGGGTGGAGGTTGGGGAAGGTAATTTGCTGTATTCATTAGGACAATTTTTAGTAGTATTATAATCATGCATGTTAGGCTAGCCTCCCTAACTTGTGAATAATTGAAAGTTACTATCCATTTCAAGGAAAAAATGATTAAGATTGGTACCACAAAAGGAAAATATCAGGGAAACCAAAAATTAAAGGCAAAAAGGAAAATCCTGACAATAGGATAAGCTTTGTTAGTTTAATAGAAAGGGAAGAAAATAGAAAGGGAAAGTTCAGTGGATTTGGTTGCACAAAAATGGAAACTTACACATGTTACAAAAACATTATTTAAAAAAACACAAATAAAATTAAGGAGATTATTTGCAACACATACAATGTAGGATCATTATCATATCATTATCATAAATGTATAAAAATTTAAAGAAAAAGGAGAAAATCTAAGTAAATATATGAACAAAGTATGTGAATAGACAATTGACTATATATAAAGCACATATCACCAACACACATAGGAAAAATATACAGTTTCTCTGGTTTTGAACCAATTAAATGTTGATATGAATAATTTCAGAGTCAAGCAGATTAGCACCAGTAAAATTCCAGAGGCTGTCATCCCTGTTGGGACTCAAGCAACTCATCACACTTTTTTCTCAAATTTACTCTTATTTTTTTATCCATTCCCTTCAATAACAATTCCAAACCTCATGGTTCTCTTCAATCCCTTCCCTCACTCACAACAGATTTCATTGCCTCCTACTTCATGAAGAAAACCGAGGTTATCAGAGGAGCATCCTGACCTCCTTCCTCAGTTTTCTCTCCTTCCAAAAACACAGGGACTGGAGGTGGAACCACATTTGTCCCTTTATCTGGACTCTCTTATTGATTGATGAGGTGGAAGAAGCATCTGCCAGGAAGACCACAGCTATAAGAATAATCTCTTTTTAATAAACAAGAGGATGTGGAACTTAATCACTAGGATGTCATCATGTTTGTAGCCTGCCCTACCAATGTGGCCTTTGAATTGATTCTTTGGTGGAGGGACCCCTAGTAACTTCTATCTAGATATAGAGAGCAAGCTCAACTGAAGAAGGCTTTTTACTTCTACTTCTTTTGACATATATAACTTCACAAATACTGAATTCAGAACCATTGCTCCTAGGGAAAATAAGGAATAGCGTTGCGAGCCTCTGATAAAAAAAACAGTTTCATCAACTAATAAGTATATAACTGGTTCCATATGTGTTTCTGTCTAAAGACACCTTATTTAATATATATTGTTGATTCATTGACTTTGAGGGCTCAACCAATGATACCATATATCATGCCTGGATGAAACTTATCTAATATGTGATGTTCTCCATAAGGCACATCGCAGTCACATTGCATTTAGGAACAGTAGACAGAACTTCAGCACTACAGTTGGGGACCATTTTAAACAGTGAAATCACCAACAAAAAGCACAAAAATATGAAAATTGTGATGGTACATATACCATAAAAAGAACACTTGTTTATGGTATGAGCACTAAAATAAGAAGGTAGAGTGTTGTTGCCTGGTTCATCCTCAGCAGATAACATGTGCTTTGGTTGATTCCAGAGTTTTCCTACTCTGTGCATGTCCACAAATGAATGGGAAAGCACTGCAAGTATTGACTTTGGAGTTAAAATAAATGTTAGCAATTAGGTGAGTTTGCAAATACAGAATCTTCAAATCACAAAATTGAATGTATATAATTCTGATTAGAGAACCTGTCTTCACAGTGAGTATGCTTGACTAACCTCTAGATTTATCAAGCTGTAAGTCTGGAAGGAATTTCAGAGTCCATCCATTTCAGGAGTTCTCAAATTTAGCACACATAAAAATCAGCCGGAGAACTTGTTAAAATTGCATATCCCTGGAGCTCATCCTGGATGTAATAAATCAGATTCTCTGGCAATGAATTCCCAGAAGCTTCTCTTGGAACAAGTTCCCTATATGTTGCTGCTACAGGTGATTCTCATACCTCTCTTTAAGAAACACTGATCCAGAATATTTAAATATGATGCGATTGATATCCACAGATACGGTGTGATTTGCCTCAGATAATCCAGCTAGCAAGGAAGGGTGACAAAGACCACATACCTAGGATACTAGCTAGAGATTTTCCCACCACACAAACCTACTTTAGCTTTTAAACTCTCTACCTATTGCTTTCCTAACCCTGTATGCAATGTTGCCTTTCTGAGAGCATTAGGCTTTATAATATGGGAGATGGAATCTTTCAGGTTTCTAAGAACCTCCTATATCTGAGGGCAGCTAAGCATTTCTGAAGTGGACAAGCCTTGCCTGCATATTTAGAAGCACTCAGCAAGTGGGCCTTAATATCCACAGACCTCTTGCCCCCAGAATCATTGTGCTTGGTGAATCAGGCTTCCCCAAGCTGGCACATTTCTATCACGCAGCCATAAGAAGCTGGTAATTTTTATTTATTGTCTGCAGTTCATGGCAGCCAGTATTTTACCACCTGCATATCTAAAAAAGAAGGGGAAGAAAAGCACACCAATATTCTCAAAATGTTTATATTCAAGGAGTGTGTATTTCAGAGAGGGAGGTCGCGATGTGTGTATTTTTATTGTGTGTGAAAGAATCCTTAGTGGTGGTGCAGCTGGAAAAATAATGGAAGCACAGGGTACTGTCTTTTGTGACAAAGTTTCCTCTGGTAAGTTACAATTATAACGTAGAAAATGATACCTTAGACGGCAACTAATTTGTGAATCCTGGGAAATGCCGCTCAGTGATTCCTCATCAGGACAGCAGAACCTGATCTGTAAAAATTTGGGCCCCAGCAGGAGGCTGTTTGCAAAGAGTGATTTGCATTTCAATTGTAAGTCCAGCTCAACCTTTAAATCTTGGCTGCCACACTATCACAATGGAATTTCTCTCTTTTTTTCTTCTTGGTGCACTTAAAAAAGAAAAAAGAATATTACCATGCATGAATTCCATAGTCATGTACAATAAAATATAGGTGGTTATAAGGGGGAAAAAATGTGATGCTGATGGTTAGATTTTCTCCCAATGAGCAATTATGTCAAATTTTTACAATCGTATAGGAAATATTATTCCCTGTGTGTAAGCTGTCCCTGCACCATTCCTCAGTCTACCACATCTCTTCCCTCTTTTCCTACAAAATTCCAAATGGTTAGCTAAAACAGTTTCTCTGTTATTCATTTTCATTTGATGAAGAAAAAAGCAAAATGCACAATGCAAAACCAACAAAACCAAAAGCAATTATTTAGTACCATTTCCACTAAGGCAATCACTGGCAGAGTGCTGAGGTGCTTTGGTTGCTTGTTTGTCTTGGTTTTTTTCTTCTTTTTTTTCCCCAGCTTCCACTTTTCCCTTGACTCAGTTGCCCCACAATGAGGTTCTTAATTTTTTCCTTTCTTTAAATTGATTGGATTAGCCCTCTAAATCATGGGCTGATTTATGTCCTGCATGTGGCTCAGTATAACAAAGAGGGATGATTCCACTCTGGGTTTTGTGCCCCGCCACACTCCAGGATGTGACGTGCTCTGATAGGAAGCTGAGGGTCATGAGGCAGCGAACCGGTAGGCCAGGGAGGGGTGAGGGTATGGAGTATTTCTTTCACTTGGTGTTTGCTTTAACTTTAAATTTTATGCAACATTTCTCTGTATCATCAAGAATTTAAACTATGTATGAACCTATAAATCCCTCCCCCAGTCCCTGCCTCCAGGTTGCCAAAGCTCATGGCAGTTCTCAGGACTCATCTGACTTACTCAGCCTCTCAGGACCATATCATTCAGCTGACCCCTCACCCCTTCTTGAAAGACATTTTCCCCCTCTTACTTTCAGGACTTTTATCTGGGTGGCTTTTCTTGGAGCCTTAAACTCATTATTACTCTCTTCTTGTGCTTCTCTTTTTCTGCTGATTTCTAAATGCTGGAATATGTCAAAAGTCAGCCTTTGGACCTATTGTCTTCTTTGTCCCAACCAGCTGCCTGAGCTCTCTTACCCAGTCTGCTGGCTTTAGCACCATCTACATTCTGATGGATTCCAAACATGGATCTTCAGCTCAAGCTCTTTCCAAATCCTCAATAGCATTCTTATTGACACCCCAATACCTTCCCTAACCCCTCCAAACATGTGAACTGGACAAGCCTTGCCTGAATATCTGTTCCCATTCTCCCCATCTGCTCCCATTCCACCCTTCACCCACTCTATACTCTGTGTGGAGTATGAGGTGGGGGCAGACAACTGGCATCTCTCCTTGGTGGCTCTCAGTCCATATCTCACATACAACTCAACAGTAGATCCTATTCCTCTGGAATACTATCTACCTTTTCAAAGTCTGCTATCTTCTCTCCCTCTCTTGTTCTGCTTCTAATTGTTCAGGGCCTTTACACCTAACAATCGTCCTGGAATATTCTTCCTCTGTATGGCTATATTGATCCCAGAAGCTCTGTTCAAATGTGCCTTCCTAAGAGAGGATTTCCATGACCAACATCTCGAAAGAGAAGCAATCCATCTTCTTGCCTGGCCCCTGACACGCCTACCCGATTTCTTTTCCTTCATTACATATATCATTATCAGAAACTGTATATTTATTTACTCATTTATTTGTTTATTGTCTGTTTTACATGCTAGAAGGTCATGAAGACAAACCTAGTTTATACTGTTTTGCTATAAGCACCTACAATAACTCCTGACATTTGCTCAATGTTAAATGAACTTTACATGATTTTAGTTTTTCTCTTACCTCACAATTTCTTTGCAATATCTGAAATTTTATAAATGCACCATAATTTTTTATTTCCTAAATTTACAAAGCTTTTCTTTATATTTGCCTTAAGTTTCATAAAAATTAACAGTAGTGGGAAGCGGATGTGGCTCAATTGATTGGGTCCCCATCTACCACATGGGAGGTCCCAGGTTCGATTCCCAGGGCCTCCTGTTGAAGGCAAGCTGGCTGGCGTCCATGGAGAGCTGATGGTCCTTCGCCCATGGAGAGCTGATGGTCCTTCGCCCATGGAGAGCTGACAGTCCACGCCCACGGATGGCGCAGCAAGACAACGCAACAAAGGGAGACAAGCAGACACAGAAGAATGCACAGCAAATGAACACAGAGCAGACAGCAAGCGCAAGCGGCAAGTGGGGGAGGGGATTAAATAAATAACTCTATCTTTAAAAAAAAATTAACAGTAATTATTTAGCTTTAAGTCCAACATTTAATTACTATTTTTTATTCTACATTATGCCTTCTATATTTTTAATTATTTATTGCAATTATTTTGTGGTTTTTGTCTGATTGGAGGACTTGGTTCAGCATTTGTTTCTTTTCAGAATGCCACATTTCTTTTAAAAATTAAAAAGTGATTTTATTATGGATAATATGAAATGCTTTGTGAACACTGGGTCATTGTTAAAACCCTATGCAGAACGACTGATGTCCTCAGGGGCCATAGAAGTTATTAAAAAACACAAACTCCTCCCACCCCTACCCCCCAGGTTTTGACTGCATTTTTTAACCTTTGGCCACATTTTTAAACTTTTCTATCTCTTTCCTTGTTGTCCAGCTAACAATTACCTCATATATCTGTTGTTCCCCCATAATTCTCATTTGCTGCTGCTAAAGTACTGGAGCTGGGTAACTCTAAAACCAAATTAATAAAAAATGTGTCCAGAGCAAAAGTTACTAAGCTATGAGGGTGTCTGGTGTGATTTAAGTGAAAGAACTTTAGGTTTTTAGTTTTTATTTTGCTTCTTCTTGGTTGTCTTCTGGATATCTGAGGAACACTTGCATAAGCAGGGCATTTGTGTATATTTAACAGCACAGATGAAAATTCTGTAATTAATACATGTATTTGTTATGAATCCAAACTTTCATTCCTTGGAACCCTCAGGAAAAATCTCCCCATATGCTCTTGCTTGGGGCCCCAGTTCACACTGGACCATGAATTAGACTTTCACACTCCTCAAAACATGGAACAGGGTCTTAGAGGAAATGGCTTTCTTTTGCATGAAGTAATTGAAGCCACATAATGCTACGAAAATATTTCAATTAACATCTCCTCTCTAGAAGGTGAACATTAAAATCCCTCTCCATATCTTCCTATAAAAGAAAAATGCCACCTGCAATGGGACCACACACCTTAAACTGCAGCCTGTGAAAGAGGGCGACTTCACATCCTCCGTGATTGCAGGGTCCTGATTCTTGGGTGTCATGACGTTGCCACTCGAGCCTCTACTCGGCAAAACCCTTGGGCACCAATTTTGTTCCTCATCAGCTAAATTCTACTTACATTGTGCTGTGTACTCTCTCAGCCCTAGATAGATGAAGAGTAATAATAACTGTTATTTTTACACCAAGTGTTATCAAATCAGAAATCTGACACCTAGTAATTTAATATATATTTTTTTTCCACATACCTTTGTTGCTATTTGGCTAGGTAGAAAATATGAGGAGATTGGAAACCAACTATAAATGTTTCTACAGCCTTAATGGCAAGTGCTTTTCTTTTCCTTATTACCTTGTTCCACTTATTCAAACTTCTGTTTTTTTCGGGGCTGTATTGCCCACTCCCCTCTCTCTTATCCTCCTTCCAAAGTCCCTGCATCCAGGAAGCCTTTCCTGATTCATGACCATTTCTTCGGACTCCATGTTTCTCAGTGGTTATCCCTTTTTGCACTAAATTAAAGCCATCTCTTTAATATTTATTGTTGAGCTAGCTCAAAATATAGAACCCAATTGACTTGGGTTTGAATCCCAACCCCACCATTTCATAACACTTTGACCTTAGGCAAATTGCTTAACTTATCTCAACTGGGTTTCCTCATCTGTAAAGGAGAAATAACAATACCCATTTCCTTGCAAGGCTGTTGGAAAAATTAAATTATATTGTGGAAATAGTCTTGCTCTTAATTCAACATATTTCCCTTTCCATTGCCTTTGTAATTGGTAGTAAAGCTTTTTGAGTGTGACTATAGTCCTAATCCAATTAAGTCCTGAAGTTCTTGAGGGCAGACTGTGGATTTCAAATTGTAAATCAACAAATGTGTCATGATGGTCTTCTAGGTGAATGGCACCCTGATAGGCCCAGTGGGAGTGGGAAAGAGAAACAAAAACAAAGAAAACAAGAGAAAACATCATCAGTTGTACCCCAAATGCTTCCTATCTACTTGGGGTAATAAACCATCCAAAAGGTCAAAGGACAGCACAAATTTAAATAACAAACCAAAATAACAAAAGAAGCAATAACTAAAAAAAGGTTGCTGCTCAATTAATTGCCCAGAAAGTCATTGTGATGAGAGGGCAGAAGATAACCAGATCTGCTCACAGAGAAGTGGCCCTGGGAGGTTTTCAGTGTGTGAAACTGGATTCATGCAATGAATTTGGTAGACAGCCGGAAGAGGAGGCAGCTATTCGTGATGAGTTGATTTATGACCGAAATGGTACAGAATTTGGAAATATTCCAAAGCAAATGTGAGTAAACATGGATTATGATAAGAAATAGTCCACTCTTGTTTCAGGATCTAGTTCTGATATTTTGGGTCACACCAGACTCCCCTTTAATTATTTCTTAGAAAATTCTCAGCACAATTAGCCTCACACTCCTTTCCCTCACCTCCCATCAGTTCCAAACCAGTGGCCTCATACAGAAGACCTTCAGTCAACAATACACATTGAGTACTGATAATTTTCTTGTCTAAATAGCCATCCAATTGGTAGATCAGCAATTGATTTGAACTAAAAACTGCCCATTTTTTCCTGCATGTGGATAGTCTCACAAGAATGCATGAAGTGCCTCTGAAATTCCTAGTTCCAGACCTAAAACCTAGGCATTAAAAATGAGGGAATACATCATGACATTATGAGCTATTCCTGCCAGTTCTTCCTACAAGTGTGAGTATTTTACTCCAACAGCCAGACTAACCACTTTGTAGCTGCTTTATATTTGAGGACATGCAGTTAGGGTTCTGTGCTTTGACTAGATGGGATAATAAATAAAGCACATGGATAAATGTGTTTATTTGGACATGTAGTTTAGTTTCTCTATAACTGTATTTTTCTTTTAATGACACACATGCTGATTCCTAGCCATCAGCCCTAGGCGCCAGTAAAATCAGATTAAAAGCATTAGTAATGTAGTTAATTCCATTTGTAATATGCCTACACCAGAGACGAGAGCATTAAAATAAGGAAAATCTATAAACCTGAATTAAAGAATTTTTTTGGGAACTTCTCATAAGGAACCTTTGAAAGAAAGACATAAGTTTTTACATAAACACTCTCGAGGAGACTTTTTAACGAGGCTTTGCAAAGTAATATTTGTGATCCCAATTAAGTTTTGCCTTGGTCACTTGAGTTTTTATCTTCTGTACTTCAGGTCGATTCAGATGACTTTGTATTAAGGGATGTGCATCCTTTTGTGATGTTCTGCTAGTTGTTATTCTGCCTTCTGTAACCCTGCCTAATAGTCACTATCAGCTAATCAATTTTTCTTTTTTATTCAAACCCTATTATCCACTTCCTTTTGACCTCTAGTTCTTGGGACAGCTCATGTATTATTTTTTTTCTGACAGCATATTGCTTGAAGCATAAAGGGATAAAAGCCCTAGCATTAAGTCCAATCAATTGCTCCCATAGGTAAACACCTATTGTGTCCCTCACTTTAACGTGCTCTCCTTTATACATGGAGATGTCACTATTGACTCACAGTCCATCTGGCATTGGTTGTAGGCCTTGGACATTTTCCAAGAGCAGGGAAGTATTTTTATAGAGTCATCCTCATTTCTTCCCCAGATTACCTCTCGAGATCCATGGTCCCATTTGACAGAAAAGTGGTTTGTGACTATGGAATGACATAAACCGGCCTGGCTACAATCAAATCTATAATAATTATTTCATTTGCTTCTTTTATAGCCACAAAGCTATTAAAGTAAATTATTCATTTTGACTCTTATCCTATTTTCATATCTTGTACTTCTTGATAACTAGCTAATTTCAATAATAAAAGCTCTTAAAAGAAGTGTATACTACTTCATTTTTCATTAAATTTTTAAAAATAAAATTTTTAAAATAAAAGTAAATATGAAAATGACAAAATATGTTTGCTATTAAAATTCCAAATATACAGAAGTGTATGAAGTGAAAAGTGAAAGTCTCTCTTGTCACCTCTTCCATCCAATTTCTATTCAATAGGTTTCTGAAAGCATGTGCACAAACATATATAGATATCTCTATCTAGGTGTATATATAAATTATGTAATCCAAATGTATTTTAATATAAAAACAAAATCCATTATTTTGGTGATTTCATTACTTAATAATATTTCCTGAAGATTTTCCATGTTAGAACATATAGAGCTCTCTTGTTATTTTTTACAATTGAACAGTGTCGCATAATATGGATTAACCATGATTTACTTAACCATATCCATAATAATGAAAATTTAAATTGTTTCTGTTTTTTTTTTCATTATTATAAATAATACCACAATAAAATATTGTGCATTAGTTATCTACTGCTGCATAAAAATTATGCCAAAGTTAGTGGCTTTAAACAAGAACAACTTTTACTGTCTCATAGATTCTATATTTCAGAAACCCAGGAGCAGTTAGTTGGCTGGTGTTGGCTCTGGATCTCTCATTAGGGTGCAGTCACAACATTAGCTGTCATCTGAAGGCTGTACTGGGGCTGGGGACTCTAAGGTGGCACACTCACATGCCTGGCAGGTTGGTGCTAGTAGTAAATTGGAGATCTCAGTGCCCCCTCCCACATGGGCCTTTCCATAGGCTGCTTGAGTGTCCTCATAATATGGCAGTCGGTTTCCTCCAATCTGAGCCATCCAAGAATGTGAAAGCCAGGCAGAAAGCATCCTTACTGTGACCTAGCCTGGGCAAGCAAGTTCTGGTCCCAAGCCAGGTCCTGCCGGTATGAGCCTATTTGTAAATAGGACCTTCAAAGATGTTATTAGCTAAGGTGTGCCAGAACTGAATAAGGGTGGACCTTCATCCAATATGATTGAAATCCTTACAAGCAAAGGAAATTGAACGTGGAAGGAGAAGCCATGGGAAGAAGCCTGAAGTCAATGGAACCCCAAAGAGAAAGGAGATGACTCTCCATGTGACAGAAAAAGCAAGGACCACCGCTAGCCAGTGGCCAGCCCCAGAACTCCACAGTCTTTGGTGAGGAAGCAGGGCCTTGCTGATGCCTCAATTGTAGACTTCTCCAAGCCTTAAAACTGTGAGCCAATTAATTTCCATTGTTCAAGCCAACCTATTGCATGGTTTTTATTTTAGCAGCTGTGAAACTAAGATAGTCACCTAGCATCATTCCCACCAGGTTTTATTAGCTAGAAGCAAGAAACAAGTTTGGCCAACATTTAAGGGGAGGGGAAGTAGACTTTACCTTTAGAAGGGAGTGGTATCAAAGAATCTGCAGACGTGTTTTCAAATAAACAATACATAAGTAAATGAATAAACATACGGATGAGATCTTTAAGTGTTTTGAGGATAGATCACTGAATAAAGGCAAAAGTTGAAAGATACTTGCCACATGTTCCTCCAGAAAGGCCCCTCAACTTGTATGCCCACCAAGAGCAGAAAGACTGCTTGCTTTCCCACAATCTCACAAACGCTTGACTTTAACAAGTTTGTTTTATATTTTTGTCAATCTCATAGAGTAAGAATAATATTTTTATAATGCACCTGGTTACTAGCAAGTTTTGTATTATCTAGTTATTGACCATCCACATTCTTCGTTGAATCACTTGTTAATGTCCTTTGTTGTTTTAAATCCAGTCAATTGCTTTAAATATATGTTTCTGAGCTTTTTGTTTACTGCGGATAGGAATCTGTTGTCTATCATGTTACAAATATTTCCTCCCAGTATGCTCCTTTTTCTTTCAACTTATGTATACTGTTTTTCACTATGTAGAAGTTAAATATATCTTTTAATCTGGCAAATTTTTCTTATATAGGTTTTATTTCAATAGCTCAAAATTAGTATTAAAGTTCTCCAAAGATTTTTTTTTGTACTGGTTTTGTTTCTGATATTTTTTTAAAATGGTGATTTTAAAACTATTTATACTGACAGAACCCTTTGTTTAAACAAATCCATAAAAGGAACCTCTTCCACTAAATAAACCTGCAGCTCCTAGGTTGGAGCTCTGTCTTGTTTCCCTCGCTTCCCACATGGGGTGGTTTCTGATGGGGGTGGGAAGAGCTAGGCCTATAGAACACTTAGGGCTCCATGGTACACTGTTTGAAAATCACTTTTGTTCTAAAAAAACTTAGAAGCAAAAGGAAATGTCACTAGTTACATTCCTAAGCAAATGTAACTAGTTAGAAGCAGTTTTTCATCTAAAGACTCAGCAACAATTAAAAGCAGACTAAACGGCATTTTGTTAGTTTACACATTTACCTTTATATTAACATATGGGCATGGCCTTGCATACATAGAGAAATGTATATACACTTCCATATTTTGGTTTACTGTTCTAAAATATTTAAATATAGCCAGTATAGAGCAACTATTTATGTTCTGAAAATAAGAGAACATAAATTACAAATCAATGAATTTTTTTTTTTCCCTCATAATAAAACCACATGGCTTCAGGGACCAGGCAATGCTTTCTATCTCTTAAGGAGTAATCCTCACATTCTAGCCACCCTGCTGTCCAGTGTATGAATGAGTCATGAGCTCAAACAGCAAGCACATAGATTTAGTTGGCATGGCAAACACACTGTGCATATATCATTTGTACCCCAAAATATATACACTACAAGCACATATGGACACACACAGAGTAAATCACAAAGCTTTCCATCCTGTGAGTCTTTCTCTTTAGCCTGTGATGGATCTCATTATTAATTAAAGAATCATTTAGCTTGCATAATTGTCTTCTGCCATACATAATTCCAACCTTTCAAAGTCTCTTCAAGTTGGCTTATTAGACTAAATGCACTTCTTTGTTTTGGTGACATCATCAATCACAGCCTGTAGATGGACGGACTCAGTGGTGGAGTGAATACATAAAGAGGCCCTCTCTTTGTTCCACATTTTGGAGCTTACCAACAGGTAGACTCAATCGTAAATTGCATTGTGACTTTAAAACTAAGAAACTTAAGTTCCCTTGGGGGGCGGATGTGGCTCAAATGATTGGGCGTCTGTCTGCCATATGGAGGGACCTGGGTTCGATCCCCGGGACCTCCCGGTAAAATAAAAAGTAGAGAGAGAGAAGGCGCATGGGCTGCCAGGCTCTGTGTGCCGCTGAGCTGTCGGGCCCCGGGAGCCATGCAGCAGGATGATGACGTAACAGAGGAGAGACAAGACAAGATGCTCCGAAAGCTCCAGGAGCCAGGAGCTGAGGTGGCGCCGGCAGCAGAATACCTCTCTCCTACATCGGAGGTCTCCAGGATCGAATCCTGGTGAAGACTGGAGAATGGATAAAGTAAATAAATAAAATCTTTAAAAAAAAAAAAAAGAAACTTAAGTTCCCATACTCTATAGTTGAGGAGCTGAGGCTTCCAACAGAAATGTATTAGCTATTTATTGTTAAGCATGTAAAATATCTCTGGACTTGGGAGAAACTTGATAACAAGACATAGAATGTCCAAAACAGAGGTGAGTGGCCTTTTACAGCCATGCAGGCTTCATTCAAATCAAGCATTTAGCCTTACTTTTTATAAACTTTCAAGTAAAATCCAGACTAATCAACAGTGGTTCGCTAGTCTCCTTAGCTTCTGAGTTTATTACTATTTTAGTTTGCCTAAGGGTTGCCAATGTAAAGAACCAGAAATGGGTTGGCTTTTATAAAAGGGATTGATTTGGGGTAAAATCTTACAGTTCTGAAGCCCTGAAATATCCAAAGTAATGCACCATCAGAGGTGCTTTCTCACCAAAGTCAGCTACTGTTGATCCTGTTGTCCAGCCACGTGGCAAATCAAGGTGGCCCCTAATCTCTGCCGAGGTTTCTGCCTTCCCCTCCATCTTCACATCTCTCAGAGCCCAGCTCCTGGGGCTCAGCTGGGAGCAACTGGGCATAGGGCTTTTCACTTTCTGGGCCTCCTCTATCAGTCTTAGTTACTCCACTTTCTTCTGAGTTCAGCTGCCAGCTAGCAGGCATATAGCTCATCTTTCCCTGGCCCTCAGCTCTTCGAGCCTCTGGGGACTTCTTTCCTTGCAGATTGCCTGTGGGCAAAACTGGAGTCCTTTCTCTCACATAGCAGGGTCAAATATGGTGTTTCTCTTTTCCTGTGTCTCTGTTTATATAAGACCCGGCAGGAGGGCAGAGACCCACTCAGAGTCACACCTCACTGACATAGTCCAATTGAAAGGATCTCACACCCACAGGAATGGATTAGTTCACAAACATAATTGCTTTTGGGGATTCATAAAATAGCTTCAAACTGCCACAGCTACCTACTAGGTAAAATTGTACATCTCTCAAAATTCAAGGTGAGTTTTTTTGTTTGAATATTCTAAGATTTGATTAACAAGTGTGTGCTGAAGTTCTCTTTAAGAAGAGTATGGTATTTTCTCTTTGGATATTTTTAAAATGTTGTTTAAGGCTGAGTTGCTTCTTCTGTCTGCAGAGTCAGAATGTTCAGGGAATTTGATTTGCTAACTTTTTTCAAATCATTTGCACAGTCACATCATTTTACAGGAAATATTCTAGAGTTCCACAGTCAATATTTCAGAGAAAACTTGGGGAAAATGTTCTCTATTAAAATTTAGTAAAGTTAATAAGCCATTTTTATTAACTTTTATTAAATTTTAAATATGTAAGGCATATGCATTGTTCAAAATTCAGAAGTACAAAATGGCATCAAGTGAAAAGTAAGTTTCCATCTCTCACTTAACTCCCCAGCCATCACTTACTCTATCTGGGGCAAACAAGCATTTTGATAATTTCTTGAATATCATCTGCGTAAAGCTTTTCAGAACTGCTCTACAGATTTCATGCATTTGTATTATATACATTTTCACTCAAATGCTTATGTGATAGAAACTTTTTTTTTTTTTTACTTTTAGCACTGAATGTATTTTGAAACAATTCTACATCTTTACATATAGAAAAACCTCCTCCTTAACTTCTATAGAATATTTCACTGTATGGACATTTTATGAGCTATTTTAAAAACTTTCTTATCAGATAATCCTTCTTTAAATGATATTTTGGGGATTTGATAAAGGAATAAAAATATAACTCATTCTGGATCACTGGATCATATCCATTCTCCTATGATATCAACAGCTCAGGGATTTTATCTTCTGTATTTTATTTTGTGAATATAATGGTTCCACTTCTATTCACCTATCTGTAGCAGTTTGATATTGTTTATAAATTCCAAAAATAGATATTGTATTATGTTTGTAAACTGGTCTGCTCCTCTGGGCATATTAGATTATATTCGATTCAAAGGTTTCACTTTTACTTGATTAAATAATGATTGAGGCTTTGATTGGGCCACCTCAGTAGGACGTTGGGGCAGGGCCTCACAGAGAAACCGCAACACAGTGAAGCGAGTTTGGAGTTTTGAGCTGGAGCCTGGGAAGTAAACACATGGGAGAGAACACAGCAGCTGAGCCTGGAGAGAAATGAGCCCTGAGAAAAGAGGAACCCAGGAAGCCTGAACCCTTGTCAGACTTCAGCAACCATTGTGCTCCAACACGTGGCAATGGACTTTGGTGAGGGAAGTAATTTATGCTTTATGGACTGGTAAATGTAAGCTTCTACCCCAAATAAATACCCTTTATAAAAGCAAACCAATTTCTAGTATTTTGCAACAGCGCCCCTTTGGCTGACCAGTACACTCTCCAAATGCTTTTCTGAATGCATTCACATGGCTCAAATGTAAACAACACAAAAGAGAAAAGTCTGTTTTTGGGAAAAACTGTGCATTCACATGCAAAGGAATGAATTCAAATCTCTACATCACACCATCACAAAAATTAACTCAAAATTGGATCATAGGTACAAATGTAAGAGCTAAAACTATAAAACTCTCATAAAGCATAAGAGTAAACTTTTGTGACTTTGAGGCAAGATTTCTTAGATATGAAAAAAAGAACAAGTGGTAAAAGAAAATTGACAAGCTGGACATCAAAATTAAAAACATTTTGCTTCAAAGGATACCATTGAGAAATTTAAAAAGCAACCTACATACTGAGAGAAAATATTTATAAATCGCATATCTGATAAGAGAAATATGTACAGAATATATAAAGAACTCTTACAACTCAATAATAAAAAGACAAATAATTCAGTTAATACATGGGCAAAGGACTTGAATAATCATTTCTCTGAAGAAGATGTATGAATGGTCAATAAACACATGAAAGGATACTCAATATCATTAGTCATTAGGGAAATACAAATCAAAACAAACAGTGAGACACCACTTTACACCCACCAGAGTGGTAATAATTAAAAAGACAGTTTGGAGAGAATGTGGGAAAATTAGAATTCTTGTACATTATTGGTAGAAATGGAAAATGGTTCAGCTGCTTTGGAAAACAGTTTAGGAGTTCCTTAAAATGTTAAAACTAGAGTTACCACATGATAAAAGTGATCTGCTTGACATCTTCCTGTGTATCCCCAAAAGAGTGTGTCCTTACCACTGGATCTCAACTTCTAAATTTCCCATTGAACCTCCTCTAAGTTCTACAAATTTTCTACACATGCCTAAGTAGATACCCAAAGGAAAGGAAATAAAAACATATGTCCACACAAAAGGTGGAATACAAATGTTTCTATCAGCATTATTTAGAATATCCAAAAGTGGAAACAACACAAACATCCACAAAGTGATGAATGGATAAATAAAATGTGGTATATCTATACAATAGGATAAAACTTGGCAGCAAAAAGAAATGAAATGCTGATACATTTGACTAAATGGATGAATCTCGAAAAAATTATGCTATTGGGAAAAAAAGTAAAAAACAACATGTTGAATGGTGTCATTTAAAAAAAATTTCCAGAAGAGGCAAATCTATAGAGACAAAAAGTAGACTTGTGGCTACCTAAGGCTGGGATGGAAGGCAAGAAACAGAATGGCTAGTGGTTGCTAATATGTTTGGAGTTTCTTTATGGATTGATGAAAACATCCTAAAATTAGATAATGGTGATGGCAGCACAGCTCTGGAACTATATTGAAAACTATTAAATTGTATGCAGTATATGGGGTTTATACAAATTTTATCTTAATAAAAACTGTTTAGAAAAAGGAAGTAAAAATGAAAATCTATCTTCTTTCTTGACCCACTTATGCCCATGTCCCCTTCCCCTATATTGCTGTTCTCTATAAAGCAGCAGGCCCAGTCAGATTTACCAGGGAAATATTAAGGAGTTAATAATTCCAATATTACTCAAATTATACCAGACCTTGAAAAACAATCTTCCACATCCTTCTTAAGTAGTGAAAATAGCATTAATACCAAAATCTGACAATGATCTCATGAAAAAAGGAAACTATGGACCAATATCATTTGTGAATATCAATGCAAAGAGCCTAAATAAAATTTTAACAAACAGACATCAGAATAACATTAAATATAATACTTCATGACTCAGTGGCTCTTATGCCAAGAAAGCATATTGGTTAATATTAAGAAATCTAATTATATACTTCATCATATTAGTGAAAATAAGGAGAAAACTCAGAAGATTGCCTCCATAGATTTTAAAAATCCTTTGAGAAAATTCAACATTCTTGAAAATAAACTTAATTAAAATAAATATTATTACCTTAAAATGATAAAATTCATCTATCTCTGCCCAAATGTAATTATAACCCTTATGGGTAAATACTAGAGGCATTCACCATAAATTAAAAAACAACAACACACGAAACCAATGCTCATTTTTATTGCCATTATCTAACATTGAACTGGAAAAAATGCCAAAGCAATCAAATAAGAAAAAGAAATTAACTGTATAAAAATTTCAGCATAGTGACAGGATAGAAGATCAACACTCAAAAATCAATTGTGTTTCTATGTACTAGCAATGAACAATCTGAAGAGGAAATTAAGAAAACAATTACATTTGTAATAGCATCTAAAAGAATAAAATATATAAGAATAGATCTAACTAAGAATATAAAAGACATGTACACTGAAAACTACAAAACAATGCTGAAAGAAATGGAAGAAGACATAAATAAATGACAAGACATCCTATATTCATGGAATGGAAAACTTAACATTGTTAAGATGTCAATATTACTCAAAGTGACCTGCAAATTCAGTACAATCCCTACCAAAATCCCAGCAGCCTTTTATGCAGAAATGGAAAAGGTAATTCCCAAATTTGTATGAAATTTCAAGGGACCTCGAATAGTCAAAAGAATTTTGAAAAAAGAATAACAAAGTTGGGAGACTCACATTTACAGATTTCAAATTGTACTACAAAGCTACAGTAATCAAAGTAGTGTCATACTAGCATAAAGGTAGACATATAGACAAATGGTACAGAATTGCAAGTCCAGAAATAGACTTATACATCTATAGCCACTGATTTTTGACAAGGGTGCTAAGTACACGTGATAGAGAAAGAATAGTCTCTTCAACTAATGGTGATGGGAAAACTGGATATCCACATGGAGAAGAATGAAATTAAGACTCTTATCTCATACCATATAAAAAATTAACTCAAAATATATCAAGGACCTAAATATAAGAACTAAAACTATAAAACTCTTAGAAGATAACATAGGAGCAAATCTTCATGACCTGTGATTTGGCAGTGAATTCTTAAATATGACATCAAAAGCATGAGCAACAAAAGAAAAAATAGATAAGTTTGACTTCATCAAAATTAAAATATTTTTTACATCAATGGATATTTTCAAGAAAGTGAAAAGACAACCTAATTAATGGAATGGGAGAAAATAGTTGCAAATCATATATCAGATAAGGGCTTATTATCTAGACTATATAAAGACATTTTACAAAGCAACAACAATATGACAAGCAACCCAATTAACACATGGGCAATGAACTTTGAATAAACGTTTTCCAAAGAAGATATATAAATGACTAATAAGCATATGAAAAGAGGTTCAACATCATTAGTCATTAGGGAAATGCAATATACTACCACAGTGAGATATTACTTTGTGTAAAACAACAAGTATTGAAGAAGATGCAGAGAAATTGGAACACTTGTGCATTGTAGGTGGAAATGTAAATTGGTTCAGCCACTGTAGAAAGCAATGTTATGGTTGCTCAGAAAGTTAAATTTAGAATTATCATATGATCTGGCATCTTCATTTCTAGGTGTTCAAAGAAAGTGAAAAACAGCATCTCAAACATAATTATACACAAATGTTTATAGCAACATTATTCACTGTAGCTACAAGGTAGAAATAGCCCAATGTGCATCAACAAATGAATAGAAAAAATGTGGTACAAACACACAATTGAATATTATTTGGCCATAATGCAGGTGGAAGTTCTGAGACATGTTCTAACATGGAAGAAACTTAAAAATGTTAGGCTCAGTGAAAGCCATGAAAGACACATAGGGACAAATATTACATGATGTCTATGGTAGTTTGAGACAGTATGTATCCCAGAAAAGATTGTGTCCTTAGAGCTAATCTACTCCTGTCAGTGTGAAACTATTTTAGGTGGGGACTTTTGATTAAATTACCTCAGATATGGGCCTTTGATTAGATTAATTCAGTAAGGCATGACGCCGGGTGGGTCTTAATCCTCTTACTGGAGTCCTTTAAAAATGGGATGAATATGGATAGACACAGAGAAAAAAAAGACACAGGAGCTAATCATGGAACCTATAGACACTGAGAAAGAAGGCCTCAGACAGAACAGCCAGAAGCTGAAAGCAACAAGATCTGGGGTAGAAGGAAGAAACCTATATGTGCCTTGCCATGTGATAGAGAAGTCCAGAATCACCAGCAGCCTGTCTTCAGGGAGAAGAGCATCACCTGATGGAGCCTTGATTTGGACATTTTCATGGCCTCAAAACTGTAAACTTATAATTTAGTAAATCCCCTTTGTAAAAGCTACCCCATTTCAGGTGTATTGCCTTTGCAGCCTTTAGCAAACTAAAACAATGTCAGAAATAGCAAATTTGCAGAGACAGAATTTAGATTAGAAGATACCAGGGGATAAGGGGCAAAGAAGGAAGTGTATGTTTATGGAAAACAAAACAATCAAAACAAAAATAACAGATGTGTTTGTGGGAATTTCAAATTGTGAAAAGATAACCATAAATTGGTGGTAGTATAATGTCACATTTGTATTAAAAAAATACTAGGAGTGTAAATGCTGGATCATAAGATCTTGTGTATCAGTTTATCTTCTAACAGGCAGTGTATAAATACTACTGTCCTGTCATATCATTTGGTTTTGATTAAAGAATTTGATTCTTTAATTTCTGCCATTCTGGTCAAGTTTTTATGGTCATTCTAAAGACTTATCTTCCCCATTATTTGTAAAGGATAGTTAATTTAAATTGGTTTCTAGGAAACTTTATTCTTATATTATATTTATGTATTAACAACTGTTTAGTGAGTGCCTACTAGTTGCTTGAGACAAGTTAGGGAATAAGATAGTAAAAATTCTTGCCTTCTTGGAGCTTACATTTCAAAAGGAGAGACAAATAATAAATAAAAGACATAATGAATAAATAGATTATATAGTATTTGGAAGGTGATAAGTCCTATCAGGGCAAAAATCAAAGAAGAAATGTGAAAATGACTGGGAGTTTGGTATGGGGAATTTCCACTGTAATGTGATGGTCAGGACAGGCCTTATGTCCAGGCCACTTTGAGCAATGATTTTAATGGGGAAATGTTTGCCATATGGACATCTGGAGAAAAAGCATTCCAGGGAAGAGCTCATATCTTAACCCAGTTGCTCTTTTAAGTACTAAGTGTCTTTTAGTTATATGGGTTTCAAATTTTTTTTTTTTCATTTTTAGAGGTGTTTCTTTTCACTCTGTGATTTCTTTATAATTAATTGAAGCTCTTAATTTTAATGTAATTAAATTTATGAACCTTTTCTTTAGGGTTTGTACTTTTTATGTCTTGGTGAAGAAATCATTCTCTACCCTGAAGTAATGACTTTCCTACCCCTTATATTGTCCTACAAAAGTTTTGTAACTTTGTCTTTTTCCCAATTAAGTAAGTCTGAAATCCAACTGGAATTAATTTTCGTGTGTGGTATAAGGTCAGGGTCTAAATGTACCTTTTACAATATGAAAAACCAATGATCTCAGCATCCTTTCACATTGAACTGAAATGGAAGGTAGTTTACAGATGACATTGTCATATATGTGTAGGTAACTTTATTATACTTGTTGATAGTTGGCAGGAAAGGTCCACCCATCATATTACTATTCTAACAGATCTTGGCTGTTTTTGATTCTTTGCTTTCCATCTAAATTAGAACACAGCTTGATTTATATACATACAAATTTTAACTTGAATTGCAGTGAATCCATAAATCAATTTGAACTGAACTGACATCTTCCAGTTTGCTAAACTTGGTGTTTTAACTGGACCACAGAGAACATTTACTTTTATTGTAATTATTTATATGTATCTACATTTTCCATGTTACTTTGTGCTTCTTACTTGTCCCAAATTTTATGTTTTATTTTTCCTCTACTTTCTTGTTTCCATTTGTATTGATTGATTGTAATTTTCTTCAAATTTTCTCTCTGTTTTTCTTATTTTGGTTGGTTGGTTGGCTGGGATTTTAGTTTGTTTTTAACTTCATGGAAAATTTACCAATATATATATATTTTTTACTTAAAAAAATTTTTATTGAAGTATATCACTCATACATAAATGTACATAAACAATAAGTGCATAACAATAGTTGTGAATTTACAAAACAAACATACGTAACAACATACAGGGCTCTCATACCTCACCCTACCACCAATACCTTGATTGTTGTCAAAATTTTTAAACTAATGATTAAAGGGTATCCTCAAAATATTACACTAACCAAAGTATTTTTCCCCAACCCACCCTATTATTATTATTATTATATCATTTATAAGTGAACATATATAAACAGTAAGTGTATAGTAAAAGTTGTGAACTTACAAAGCAAACATGCATGCCATCATACAGGGATCCCATACATCAACCCACCAATAACATCTTGCATTGTTGTGAAACATTTTTTACATATTATTAAAGAATATTGTCAAAATGTTACTACTAACTATAGTCATCATCTTACATTTGGTGGATTTTCCCCAAAACCCATGTCATTATTATTTTTTAAATATATTTTTATGACAGAAGTTGCAAACTTAGAAAACATCATGCACATGTGCAGAATTCCCATACAACACCCCTCTATCAACACACCACACTGTGGTGGAGCATTTGTTACAGATTATGAGATAATATCACCAGACTATTACCACCAACCATGGTCCATCATGTACATTTGGCACACTTTTTCCATACTCCTCCATTATCAACACAGTACATCTTTGGCATAGATGCATGAATATTACATTATTACTGTTAACCACAGTCTATAGGTCATTCCAGTTGTATTTTTCTCATGCTTCTCCACATTCCCACCTCCTTGAAATAGTGTGTACATCTGCTCTAGTTCACAAATGACACTCTTGCATCTGTATCATCAACCACAATTCTCATCCACCTCTGGATTTACTGTTATTTAGCCCTAGATTATTCTCTAGCTTTTGTTCAATTAGCATTTATATCCCTGGACTGTTATTTTCAACCACATTTATAAACCAGATGCTACTCACTATAATGCATTACCATGCACTCTATTCATTTCCACACTTTTACAGTAAAGCTAATTAAAATGTCTACATACATTAAACATCAATAGTCCATCTCATTCCTCCTCTTATCTCCTTAAAAATCCACCACCTACCACCAAGTCTTGAAGAAAATTTTCTACATTTTCCTCTAGAAACTTTATGGTTCTCACCTTTGTATTTAGGTCTTTGATGCACTTTGAGTTCATTTTTGTATAAGGTGTAAGTAAGATAGGGGTCTCTTTCCTTCTTTTGGCTATGGATATCCAGTTCTATCAGCACTATTTGTTGAATGGACTCACCAGCCCAAGCTGTGAGTTTGACAGGCTTGTCAAAAATTACTTGACCATAGAGGTGAGGGTCTGTTTCTGAACCATCAATTCAGTTCCATTGGTCTATATGTTTGTCTTTTTGCCAGTACTATGCTGTTTTTACCACTGTAGCTAGGTAAAATGATTTAAAGTCCAGAAGTGGGAGTCTTCCAACTTTGCTTTTCCCTTTTTAAGATGTTTCTGGCTATTCAGGACCCCTTACGCTTCCAAATAAATTTGATAATCATGTTTTCTATTTATTTGAAAAATGATGGTGGAATTCTTATCGGGATTGCATTTAATCTGTATATCAATTTGAGTAGAATTGACATTTTAATGATATTTAGTCTTCCAATCTGTAAGCGTGGAATGTTCTTCCAATTGTTTAGGTCTTTTTTGATTTCTTCTAACAATGAGTTGTAGTTTTCTGAATACAAGTACTTTACATCTATGGTTAAGTTATTCCTAAATATTTGGGTTTTATCTGTCATATATTATTTTTACCACTCTTTAGACACTTTTAGTTACTTTTATGGACATAATCTTCATTTCTAGACTCTCTTCCAGGCCTCCCTCTCCTGTCTTTTCTTTTCAGGCTGTAGCATACCCTTCAGTATTTCCTGCAAAGCCAGTCTCATGGTTACAAACTCTCTCGGTTTCTGTTTATCTGTGAATATTCTAAACTCACCCTCATTTTTGAAAGACAATCTTGCCTGATATCAGATTCTTGGCTGGAAGTTTTTCTCTTGCAGTATCTTAAATACATCATACCACTGTCTTTTTCCTCCATGGTTTCTGATGAGAAATAGGCAGATAATCTTACTGGGTATCCCTTATGAGTTATGCAGTGCTTTTCTCTTGCTATTCTCAGAATTCTCTCTTTGTCTTTGGCATTTGACATTCTGATTAACATGTGTCTTGGAGTTGGTCTATTAGGATTTATTCAGATGGGAGTACGTTGTGCTTCTTGGACATGGATATCTATGTCCTTCAATAGGGTTGGGAAATTTTCTACCGTTATTTCTTCGAATATTCCTTCTGCCCCTTTTCCCTTCTCTTCTCTTTCTGGGACACCCATGACACATATGTTTGCATGTCACTTGCTGTCGTTTAGTTCCCTGAGATATTGTTCAATTTTTTCCATTCTTTTCTTCATCTGTTCTTTTATATGTTCACTTTAAGAGGCCATTTCTCGAAGCTCACTAATTCTTTCTTCTGTCTCCTCAAATCTGCCATTTTATGATTCCATTGTATTTTTAATTTCATTTATTGCATGTTTCATTTCCATAAGATCTGATATTTTTCTGAGTATGCTTTCAAATTCTTCTTTGTGCTCATCCAATGTTTTCTTGATATCCTTATCTCTTTAGCCATCTCATTGAATTTTAAAGATTTGTTTCAACTCCTTTATGCCATCTGGAGGCTTATCTTTTTCCTTTAATTGGGCCATATTATTGGGCCTGTTACTTGGTGTGGATTGTAAGTTTTTGTTGGTGTCTTGGTATCTGGATTACTAGATGTATTTATTCTGGGTGCAGTTTTTTTTTTTTAGTTGAAGGCTTTCTTGCCCTTTCTCCCTTGCTAGTTGTGTAGAAGGAGCCAAGGATGTAGTTGGTGCTGTAAGCTGTGGAGGCTCAAGCTGTCCCCATTGCTCCAGGGACCAATGAAGCTTCTCTCAACTTTCTCCTTTTCCAGTCAGGGAAGAGAGCCACAGCCATGTTTAATAATCCAAATCCAGCAAGCCTAGATTGTAGTTGCCCAGAGAGACTGATGAAGCTTCACAAGTCTTTCTCTCCTGCCTTGGGTGGGGATGGAGCTACAGGTGTGGGCAGCAATCTATGGTTTGTGGGCCCAAAATGACTGCAGTTGCCCAAGTATACTTCCAACTATTTAGTCTGTGCCAGCCAAATATACCTGCAGTTACCCAGGGAGGATGGTGCAGGGCCCACCAGCTTCCTTCCTGCTAGAGACAAGGCTGAAGTCTAGGCAAGGGCTACAGGCCGATCTGGGTCAAAGAAACTGGTCCCTACCATCATTGTGATTTTCAGTCAGCCCTGCTTCCCCTCATGCTGACGCAGAGTTAAAATGCATCTACCAGCCTCTTTCCAACTTGAACAGGTTCAAACTTTAGCTATTCTTAGGGTTTATACTTTAGCCAGCCAAATTTACTAATCAGTAGCTGAAATCAGTGGCCAACTGTCTCTTCTTCCCCTGTTTTTGGGAATTGGAGTTTCCACTCCCTGCCACAGAATAGCTCCTGAGGCAGCTTGTGCTGCTAGAGTAGGATGACCATCGGCCTCCTTGGTGTGGCCTGTGTTTTCCCGGAGAGGCTGGTGCAGGTGCTTCCAGTTTCCTCCTTTCTAGAGGTAGGTCTGGGGCTTATGCTAGAGATACAGTCTGATCTGGATGGAAAGAAGCCAGTCCCTACCAGCACTGTGATTTTCAGACCACCTAGCTTCCCCTTGTGCCTGGGGCAGAGTTAAAATGGCAGCTACCAGCCTATTTCTGACTTGGACATGTTCAAACTTTAGCTGTTCTTAGGATTATACTTTAGCCCCCCCGATTTTACTAATCAGTAGCTAAAGTTGGTGCCCAACCCTCTTTTCTTCTCCTGTTTTTGGGAAGTGGAGCACCCAATTCCAGCCGTGAAATAGCTCCTGAGGTGGCTTGTGCCACCATTGGAGGATGGGCACTGGCCTCAGGGGCATGGAGTGCTCTGCTTACAAATCTTCTCTGCAGATGGGAGTCTCCTCCCTCCATTCTTTCAAGCATGTTGCAGGATGCTCTTCTGGTCTCCTGGGACCCTCAAACAGGTGCTTTAGATAGCACTTGATGATTACTAACTTCTCTGTAGAATGAGCTAACTCTAGGAGCTCCTTACACTGCCGCTATCTTGCTCGTTCTACCACTATTTTTCATGCAGTCAAACTTTATTTATATTTACTCATATATTACTATTCTCTTTGCTCGTCATTTCTTGTATCTCAAACTTAACATCTGGGACCACTTTATTTCTTTGTGAATTACATCATTTAAGAGTTTCCTCAAGGAGGTTCTGTTGATAATGAACTGCAAATTTGTTTCCCAAAAATATCTTTATCCTACACTTTTTCTTGAAAATTACTTTGATTAGCATTCAATCTTGGTTGATATTTTTTTTCTCTCAGCACATTGAAGCTATTATCACACCATATTCTGGCGGTCATTTTGGTTGTTGAGAAGTCAGCTGTCAGTTCATCACATCATTGAAGGTTATTTTTAATTTTTCCCTTGGTACTTTGGTGTTTATGTCTTTTGTGTTCTGCAGTTTCACTATTATATGTCTAGATATTATTTTCCTTGTTTGCATTCATTTGGCTTTATGAATCTGAGGTTTGGTTTGTTGTTTTTTTTAAAGAAGTTAAAATTGTCATTGTGCTTTCAATATTGCCTCAACTCCCTTCTCTCTTCTTTCCTTTTGAAACTTTAATTAGGCATATTTAGAACTCTTCACTCCCCATTATTGATTTAACTTTTTCTATATTTTGCTTCCCTTTGTTTTTCTGTAGAAACATCTTCCAGCTCACAAACTTTTCTTTATGTCTAGTAAAATATTAAACCTATCCACAGAGTTATATATATTTTTAGAAGCTCAATTTATTTCCTCTACAAATCTGCTTTTACATTTCTGTAGTTGCTAACCCTTTTCCATATTTCAATCTTTTTGCTTTATTAGAACTTTTACAATATATATTTTATATACTAGCTATACCCATTAATTCCAATATCTGACATCTTTGCCTTATTCTATTGTCCACAAGATTTAATGATTATCATTCATGGTGTCTTGATTTCTTGCAAATTTTGTAAACATATTTCTTGAATCTTTATTTGTGGAGATCCTTAGAAACCCATATTAAAGGTGGACTCTGCTAGAAAAATGTACTGTTTTTGCCCCCAGCTGTGGACTATCACTAAATACTCCTTTGTGTGTGTGTACATGTGTTTGACAACTATGTGCTGTGAATTTAGGCTGACATATCCACGTCATGGCTAGCTTGTGGTTATGAATTTTCGCAGGAGATAATCTCAACCCCATACTAAATTTACAGATATGCAGTTTTGTCATCTTTTAGCAAAGATTCTGAGATGTTGATTAGAATGTGTTTACTTGTGTTTTATATTACACTGAGTATGTGGCCCCTTGAGGGATTAGTTGTATGCAGGAGTGTCTCCTATTAGATTTCCCACTTAGGGAAATTCCTGGACTTTGTCTTTCCCAAAGTCTCAGAAGCCATAAAAGCCAAAGCCAAATTTGCTTGGTACAGAAAATGTTTTCATGACAAAATTACATTCAGAGTATTTAACTCTCTTTATTCTTCCTTTTAGTTAATGTTTGACTTTGAGTACTTCTAACTTGTTATTTATAAATGTTTTTCAAAAAAGAATATAGATATAAAAGAGCTTCAGTTGTTTTTAGCAGAAAGGTCACTCATAGAAACTGGTGTTTAATAATATTTGTTGCATGAATGATGAATGATTTTTCAGGTCCTTCCATGTACTGTTGATGGTTCATCCAAACTCTGGAAGAGAATACAAAGAATCAATCTTTTTCCCAGGGGATATTTCCCTCTGTCTATACCTCTTCTATAAAGCAACATAGCACAAGAATTCCAAAGGTAAAAGAAACTTTTTTCACACCCTCCTGATGTTAAAGAGAAGAAGAAAGAAAGAAGGAAACAAGAAGAAGAAGAAATGGAGAAAAATATGTATGGTATAATTAGAGAAACGTTTGCAAGTGGAAATGTTGAGTACAGACCCTTGTAGTTGGTGTTTACTAATTCATGAGGACCTTCTACTTTCCCTTCCATCATGAAACTATTTCCAGTTATCATACAGATGTTCCTGCATACCTACTGCCCTGAATGAATATGTTCTGACTTTTGACATTTTCCCAAACTCCCACTCTGATTTTATACAGTTGTCATTAATGAGCTAAATGAGAAATCCAGTAAGGTTTACTTTGAAGAATGTTAAATTTAAGATTACTTGCACAGTAGAGAAGAAACAAAACAAAAAAAACTAAAACAAAACAAAAGACCTTCCTCCAAGTTCTCCAAAATCCATTTCAGTACTTGCCACTTGCCCTTTGGACCCTTTTCCCTCGACTGCCCTCTTGCATTTTATATTTCAAGAGAACTATGTTTATCCTGCCATCCCATGGCCTGGGTGATCTGAATCAGTAAAATTATTCTGTTTCTCAGAGCCACATTAAAGGAAAGGTGGCTGATTCTTCCATAAGTCATAATGCTTTTAGAAGCACTATTATTTCTGGAGACGAAATATGTGACATCCTGTAATGGGTCCTAAATATCAGGACCTTTGACTTTTGTCAAGGTAAGCACCCCCTCCTCACTTCCCTTCTCTTCAGTACTTCTCTTCACCCTCTCCCAAGGATGGCGGTGCACTAATGTACATACCACATTCCATGGTTCAGCACTCTACTAGTTTTTCATCCATGCATGTTTAACACACTGAAGGTACATCTCACAAGAGCACTCTCAGTCAGAAATGGAGCAAGAGAAATGCTGCCTTTAAGAAGCAGAGCACAAGAGGTGAGTTGACAGAATAGGTCTCCTTGCTTAATGGATGCTTTAACCGATGCTTTGTCCACATGAGGAAAAGGAGCATTAAGTGGATGCCCAGAATATGGACCGCTCCAACATTGTGAGGTGGGAAAGGCCAAAGCACCTCAGTCACGTTTCTGCTTTGAAAGCTCTCTAGCTTGTGCACCCACCTGGACGTGTACTGCAATGCAGATTATACCAGTGGACAGGACCCCAGTTTGCTAAAATGGTTTTTCTTGGGCTGCCAGTGTAGCCGTCTCCAGCTGAATCACTACAGTGGACTTCCTCCTGACATCACACTTCAGTCAAAAACTTTTTGCACAAAATGTCACTTTCAAAGTTGCAGTTTTGAAAAAAAAGTGTCTTTATAAAAAATTCATGGCCACAATGATCTGATAATGCAGTGTTCTGATACCAGCAGATGTTTTGTCTAACATGTTCCCTGAAGCTGTACTCTGTGCCTTCATATCTTTCATTTCCAGTTGCTATCTGCTGACTGTGGGATGTCATGTACGTACCCTATAGCTATGCGCGGCAATTCGCATCTAACACCACTGCGCGTAATGAGCTTCACAAGATGCTTGTCGCAATAACTCCGTACTTCCCTAACCATATGGAACACAACACTCTAAAGCCCATAGACACTTTTTTTTATTACAGTTCAGATCCTTAAAACATAATCTGTGTGATGTCTAGTGAATGTACGTGAAGAGCTGCTGAAAACAAAGTTAACACTTGTTCACATCATCTGTTACAAATGTCCAATTTGGGACAATAAATTTCCTCGGAACCTGTTCTTTTGCTGACTCGTTGCTTTATCTTTTTTTCTCTTTCTCTCACGTCGTTTTTTTTATGAACTATGCATATGTATTAAATGGGATTTGTTGTCCCTAGATACCAATTTGCATAAAGTACAAGCCATCATTGGTTGGAGAGAAGCAAATTACTTCTCCGGCAAGATCACACTTTTTTTTTTTTTTTTTTTTTTTAATTTTAACAAACCGCAGGCAGAGGCTGTTAACAGCACTTAGCCAGATATGCAAAGTATCACTTTTCTCAAAAGCAGCTTGATCAATGAGGGGGAAGAAGAAAAAAGGGAGAGGTGATATTTTTCAATTAAGTTCCTATAAAGCTGACCTGAAACAGAAATGCCCATACCTGTTCATCCACCTGTCCACCTGTCCACCTGTTGGTAAGCTGAGCCTCTGCATTTCCCCTTCAGTGAAAGTCAGGTATTCAGGTCTTCTTGGAGGGAAAAAAAAGTCCAGAGACTTAGCAAAGAAAGGAAACCAGTTCAGTTTTTTAAAATAAAATAATCTGCCTCATTGTACTTCTCAGAAATCTCATAGCTTTTGATTTATTTATTTTTCAAGTTACTCTTTCCATCCCTTTCTTTGTGACTTAATAATCTAGCAGATTTCTGCCAACAGTTCTGTTTATAATTGCTGACTTGAAATGTCTTTGGGTTCCAAGTAAGACCGCATCCCCACCTCTGCCAGTCACTAAAAGCACGTTTTTCCTTACAGATGCCCAAGCATAGGTAGGACATTTTGAATGGAGCCCCAGTACCCGGGTCCAGACGAGTTCATTGCTTTCTCCCTTCCTTCCACTCTTGCGGCGTACACCTGTGACAAGTTGGCAATTGCCTGGGTGATAACGCAGAGACTTGCAAATTCCAGCTTGTCCCTCTGCTAAGCAGAGCTGTGTTAGTTTTTGCTAAATAAAGAAACAAACAGCTCTCTCAGCCAAGAATCTCAGACAACGTATGGGGAGTGGAAGTTGTGAACCTTAGCAACAGCTGGGAATAAATGACACTCTCCAACTTTTGACAAACTTGCCATACAAACTTCAGGAGGCTGTGGTCTGAGTTAGATGCACATTTCAGTTAAGTTTAAGTTTGAGGGATTTTGATATATGTTACAGAATAATTGGATTTTAAGATCATTTAAGCCCATTCTAGCTAGACTGTATGTAAGTTAATTACAGGTATCAAATATATGTTCTAGCTATTGTAACTCCCAAAGGTAAACAAGGAATCTTTGATTAAAATATGCTCCTTCTGCATTATTACTCATTGGTGAGGATCAGAGAGATTTGAAGTTATTATTTATCCCCATTGTTCCTTCAGGTGGCCAGCAGAGACAGAAACCAATGAGTGAGAAGCCAACTTGCTTGGTGATATAAAGGGCTTATACTACCACCCACGATAACTCTGGGGAAGCACAAATGTGACCAAATTTCATCATCCAGAGGTCAGTCTCTGTGAGTGTGAGTGTGTTTGGGGTACCTTCATCATTGGGTTCCCACTTCCTAGAATGCTGGCACTTCAAAGGTGCTCTGTGTCTATTTGCTACATGGGTTAATGAATGACTAGGTTGTGATTTAATGGACACATTCAAAAATGGGTGGAGCCAGAGAACTAGTTGTCTATTAATATCACTAGGGTTAAATACTAAAGAACTTACTGTTATGTAAGATTTTTTCCTTTTAAATTCCATCAGGTAAACACTTTTTGAGTACCTATATTATTCAAGTAAATTAGCTAAGCACTGATCATAGCTAAATTAATATGATAGTGTCTGTGAGGTAATATATGGTTGTGGAGATAGTATGGATTTTGGAATGGGAATGAACAAAGCAATACCACTTACTAGCTCTGGGAATTTAGGCAAGCTACTTAATCTCCTTAAGCGTTTGTTTTTTTGTCTGTAAAATGGAAGAAAACACCCCTAGCACAAGAATATTTTGAGGATTAAATGGAAGTGATAAACACCAAGTCCCTGGTACATAGTAAATGTTCATTGAATGTTGGCCCCCTTCTTCTTTCCCTGCCCCTACAGAACCTGCAATCTAATTCTATTCTTTTAGATGAACACACTAAAAATACCCCCAATAGAGGAAAATCATGAAAGATTTAGAGAGGAATCCAAAATTTCCACTTTTGAAAAAAAATGCATGAAGGAAGGGATCACCTTGTTTTCCTGCTCTGCCTCTTGTCTGTGCCCATGATGTTCTGACTACCTGGAGCACCTGTTTTTCTCCTTTCAATTACTTATCTTTTATTCAATTATCTGATTCCTAAGACCTCAGTGCTTTGGAAACTAGGCTTCAGAGATGACAAGTGGGCTCTTGCATTGTTTATTGAACGTGAAAATACAATTATGTCCTCTGGAGCTCTATAAGTTGTCTTTGCTGTGTAACAAATAGCTACAACACTGAGTACTTCGAAATGATAACATTCAATTGTTTCTCACAATTCTGTAGGTGGCTCCTCTTCTGGTTTGCTTTGTACATTCACAGAATTGCATTTATCTGGAGGGTCAACTGGGCTGAGAATTCCAAAAAGGTCTCACTTATATGTTGGTGCTATTGTTTGGAGCACCTTGGTTCTCTTCCATGTGGCTTCTTATCCTCCATCAGGCACATTTGGTTCCTTACATGGCAGTCTCAAAACAAAATTCCAAGAGCTGAATGGCTTCTAAAGGGTAAGGCTCCACAAGTTGCACAAAGTCATTCCTACCACATTCTATTTGACAATGTAAGTCACAAGGTCAACCTAGATTCAAAGGGATAGACAAATAGATTCCAACTCTGTATGGGTGGTGTGTCAATGTCACAATGCAAAGAGATATGCAAACTGAAATAGGAGGTATGTCTATTCCTTAAACAATTAACCTCAGGTGACTTCCTCTGTTTGATATTGAGGATTCAGTGCCCAGATTCTTTTTGAATGGGGCCTTTTCTCTGGCCCCCATTTTGAATGCCTATCCTTATAAATTGTCTAGTTTCCAAAGACCTCTATAGGCATCTAGGCCCTATTCACAGATTTAGAACATTTAAAGTCATTAATGTGCATTTCTAAATAGCAGATTATCAAATCTTGTTTCATACTTTCTTTCTGACCATCAATCTCTGCAAGAAGAAGGAACAACAGAGATAATTTTCATGTTGATATGAAATGTGTTACCTCTCTTAGAAGGCAGGAGACTAAAGTTAACATTAGTTTAAAATGATAAATTTTAATATTTAGTTATAAATCTAATAAAATATGCATAGGATCTACATGTAGAAAGCTATAAAACTCTGATAAAAGAAATTTTTAAAATCTTAATAAACAGAGAGATATTCCATGTTCATGGGCTGGAAGACTAAATATTGTTATGACATCAATTTTTTCCAGCTTGAGTTATAGACTCAATCCAATCTCAGTGAAAATCCCAGTAAGCTATTTTGTAGATACTGACAAAATGATTCTAAAATTTTAAGGGAAAAACAAAAGACCAGAGTAGCCAAGAAAATACTAAAGAAGAAAAACAAAGTTGGAAAATTGACACTACCCACCTTTAAGACTTACTATAAAGCTACAGCAATCAAGACAGCATTGTTTTAATGAAAGAATAAATACATAGCTCAATGGAATAGAATAGAGAGCCTAGAAATAAACCACACAAATATAGGATACTGATCTTTGACAAGGGAGAAAAGACATTTCAATAGAGAGAGGATAGTCTTTTCAACAAATGGCATTAGAACAATTGGATGTACATAAGCACAAAAGAATAAAAAGAATATAGACATAGACCTTACACCTTGCACAAAAATTAACTCAAAATGGATCATAGGTCTAAATATAAAATTCAGTAATATAAAATTTATAGAAGAAAGCAAGAAAAAATCTACCTGACCTGGTGATGAGTTTTCAGATACAAGATGAAATGCATGATCCATGAAAAAAAATTAGTTGGATTTCATTAAAATTAAAAACTTCTGCCCTGCAAAAAGCACTCTTAAAAGAATGAAAAAACAAGTAACAGACTGGGACAAAATATTTCAGGACACATATCTGATAAAGCACTTATACCCAAAACATACAAAGACCTCTTGAAACTCAGCAATAAGAAAACAAAAAATCCAATTACAAAATGGGCAAAAGCTCTGAAGAGACATCTTTCCAAAGAAGATATTCAGATAGCAAACAAACATATGAATACACACACCACATAATATGTCATCAGAGAACTGAAAATTAAAACAAAATTGAGGTACAAGTATATGCCTATTAGAATGGCTAAAAAAAAATAAAAAAAAAAAAATGACATTACCCAACGCTGATGAGAATGCAGAACAGGAACCTAAATTCATTGCTGGTGGGAATGCAAAATGGTAGTCTCTTTGGAAGACAGTTTAGTCATTTCTTACAAAGCTAAATGTTGTCTTACCATTCGATCCAGCAATTGTGCTTCTAGGTATTTATTGAATTGATTTAAAAACTCATTTCCATGCAAAAATATGCATACAAATGTTTTTTCATACTCATGAATATGAAGCTTTATTCATATTCACCAAAAAATGAAAACAACCAAAATGTCCTATAATAAGTGAATGGATAAGCAAACAGTGGTATATCCATACAATGGAATATTATTAGTGATAAAAAATTAGTTATTAAGACACAAAAAAGACATGGAGGAATCTTAAAAGCATATTGCAAAGTGAAAGAAGCCAGTCTGAAAAGGCTACAAACTGTAAAATTACAATTTTATGACATTTTTGAAAAGGCAAATCTATAGAGACAGTAAAATGATTAGTGGTTTCTAAGGGTTTGGTGGGGGAGGGGATGAATAGTTGAAGCAGAGGGCATTTTTAGGTCAGTAAACTATTGTGTATGATACTGTAATGGGAAACACATGACATTATATGTTTATTGAATCTTATAGACCTTTACAGCACAAAGAGTGAACCTGAATACATGCAAATTGTAAAAATCAATTAAGAGGTTATGCATCCCAGCAAAGAATGCAGATCATGACAAGGGAGTCTAACTGTGTTATAAATATATGACACAACCTCTGTGAAGCAAGAGGGAGTAAAAGGTGCTGACATTGCAATATTGGAAATGAGCAGAGTCTGTAAGACTTAAGACAAAAGGAACTGCACAGTAGCATAGTCCTGTAGTTGATAAAGTTATTTCTTATGGAGGTAAGTGTTAGCAATTCTGTTATTACTTTATATGCACATTGGAATTGAATAATTAAACAAATAGATGGTAGATGGTGGGAGCTGGATTTCTCTTGGAGTGGGAGTTTACAGATAAGTAAGGGGAGGAGGCTAGAGTGATCCATGTAATGAATTAGAGTTGGAGACATCAGGATGACCTCATGTTTAGCTTAATATAGATACAGTGGTTTATATATAGAAATCTTTTACATATATGTATATATACCTTATTATATTTACATGTATTTCTTACTCTGTCAGCTGGGAAGGGAAGAAACAACACTCCAGTAGCAAAAAGCCCACCTAGCATCCAGATCTTGATTTCTAATACTATTCTCCAGTAGAAGGAGCCAAGATTCCCTAGAGGAATGAATGACTCTAGGACTGGGGCAAGAAATACACAAGGTGAGCCTGGTAAATCTTGTAGTATCAGAAAATAAGGAAGTATTCAAATAAAATCTACATTAATGAAAACATTTCAAAGGAGCATAGGAGTCAACTGGATGAACTTCCAATGGCCAAAAATGGAAAATATGAGCAAAAAAGTAAATTAGCATTGGATTATAACCAATTTACAAAATACATTTCCATGAGTCTATACTTATATAAACAAATTATTGAAAAAAGTAATACATGGGAGAGAAGAGGAAAATCTCCTATGAAGAAGAATTCCAAATAATTTATGTAAACAGTCTTCTCTCAAGGAAAGGGAAACATAACTCCCCACTCCTTAGATGCAAACTGGGTTTAGCTATTTTCATGAAAAGAGTACTGTATGGAAAGGGGGAAAAGGAGTGATTTTACAGTGGAGAAACCTGACAAACTCTACTTCAACCAGATGATCAAAGTCAATATCAACTGTCACAATTCACGTTAATAGTATGTGCCATTGATTTGATGTGAGGAAAAATGGCATTTCCCCCCTGCAGTCTTCTTCCCGATAACCATAACACTAGACTTATCATGAGAAAAATGTCAGACAAATTCCAATAGTGGTACCTTCTACAAAATAGTTGACCAGTACTTCTCAAAGATGTCAAAGACATCAAAAAGAAGGAAAGTCTGAGAAACTGCTGTAGCCAAGAGGAGCCTAAGGAGACAGGAGAACAAAATGTAATGTAGTATTCTGGATGAAATCCTGGATCAGAAAAAGGACACTTGGTATAAACTAAACAAATCTGAATAAGCTATGGACTTTAGTCAATAATAATGCATCAATGTTGATTCCTTAATTTTAAAAAAGCACAATACTAAGGTAAGATATTAATGATAGGAGGAATTGGGTGTGGGATATATGGAAGCTCTCTATACTATCTTCTTGATTTTTCTGTAGATCTAAAGCTGTTTTTAAAATAAAGTCTATTAAAATTATAATGATTTAGTTTTTAAAATTTTATTTACTTTTAATTTATAAACAGGAAAAATCACTTTTTGATATACAAATCTATGAGCTTTGACAAATGCTTAAAGTAGTATATCTACCAACACAATTAAGTAACACAAAAGTTATATTAAGACAAAATAATTGCCTTGTGTTTTCCCTTTGCAGTAAACCCCTGTTTACCCTTAATCCCTGATAACCAATAATCTGTTTTCTGTCTCTTAATTTTGCTTTTCCCAAAATGTGACATAAATTAACTCAGAACACATAGTCTTTTGAATATGGCTTCTTTGACTTTGAGATTCATCTATATTGTTGTCTATCGATAGTTTTTTCCTTTCGATTAATGAGTAGTAACCAACTGTCTGTAACTACCATTATTTGTTTATGTGTTCAGTCACTGAAGGACATTTGATTTGTTCACAAAAGGCGTATATGAATTAGGCTGCTATAAATATTCGTGTAAAGATTTTTGAGTGAATTTAAGTTTGTTTGTTTGTTTGTTTGTTTGTTTGTTTGTTTAGGTACTGGGGCCCGGGACTGAACCAAAGACCTCATCTGTGGGAAGCAGGCACTCAACCTCTTGAGCCACATCCACTTCCCGGACATAAGTTTTTATATCTCTGGGATAAATACTTAGGAAAGGGATTGCTGGTTTATAAGATAATTACATGTTTAACTTTTTAAGAAACTGCTAAACTCTCTTCCAAAGTGGTTGTACCATTTTGCATTCCCATTATCAATGTATGAGAGTTCAGTGGATGTACTGGTATCTCATCGTGGTATTAATTTGCATTTCTTTAATGACTGATAAGGGTAGACATCTTTTCATCTGCTTATCATTCTTATATACTCTGATGGCAGGTCTATTCAAGTCCTTTTGAATTTGATTGTTTTCTTGTTGCTGAGTTGTGATAGTTATTTATACATTATGAATACAAATATTTTGTCATTGTATGAGATAAAAAAGTTGTCTAAGTACAACCACAAATAACTGAGTCTAACAAATTCTAACAGGGCTACAATGAATAAACAGTACGCCCTTTATGAGCAATCAACTATCAGCCATTTCCTTCCAAACAGATAACAAAAATGGCAGAGAATTTTAAAAAATCTATATATATGCCTCTTCCTTGTGCCCAGCACCAGAATATGCAGAATTTAGAAGGATGAGTGGGAGGCAGTAAAAAAAACAGCAGTACCACTACACATATCCCCCTGCCCCCGCCCCCAGGACAGCCCTTACCCCTAACTCCACACTCAAACAGATACAACCCTCCATTAAACACACACACAGTTTGGCTTGTTGTGGAGAGAGAGGCACATTCTTGAATCTGGAATGAAACTGATGTTTCACAGTGAACTGGACTAGTTTGATAACTGAAAGTAATCAAGAAGTTTTGGAAT
The DNA here is from genome assembly GCA_026826555.1 of Tolypeutes matacus. NCBI lineage: Eukaryota > Metazoa > Chordata > Mammalia > Cingulata > Chlamyphoridae > Tolypeutes > Tolypeutes matacus. The sequence continues at coordinate 28,288,837 of JAKSZT010054030.1, forward strand.
TAGCCAGAGATATCATTGATTTGCCTGCTACCTTTGAAAGTTGTGTTTAGAACAGTTAAAGCAGTTCATCATTGTGCCCCCACAGAATGGAAGAATGGAGAACTCAATAAAATAGCTAGAGCTTTCTGAGCTTCTGTTTCCTTGCCTGTAAAATGGGGGTAATAATAGAAGCCCTCTCAAGTGCTTAAGATAATAAGTCAATCAAGTAAGACCTTAGCAAAGTTCTCAGCATGTAGTAAGCTGTTACCATGGCTACTGTTACAGAGAACTGAGAGCTTAGGGCCATCCATCCACCTTAGACAGTGTTGGGTTGGACAAGCCAATCCTTGTTGCTCAATCACACTGTATGGTCCAACCTGACTAGCTCCTATTCACAGTGACATCTTTTCCTTTGCATATGTTACCATCTTCAATCAGTGTATATAGTACAGTAATGCAAGCCATTTTTTACCCTTAAGGTGATTTCATATAACTTTGTTCTGAGTTCATAATATATTGTAACTCTAAGAAAATACCTTTTTCCCTCCCATCTTCTCACTGCTCCTTAAACTAAGTCTAAGTGAGTAAAAAGTCAGGAATGTCAGGAATGACAGGAATATAAAGATGCCTATGACAAGGGCCACAAAAAAAAAACAACAAGCTCACAAAATAATATATGTATATCAATAATTGCAAGAAAAGACAGTATAATAAAAAAGAATGCTATTGAAGTTCAGAGATGGAAGATGTGACTTCTGACTTCCATGTTTCATAAAGAAGTGACATTTTTTAACTAGACCTTAAGAAGTGATAAGGATTTTGCTAGGCAGAAAGAGATATGGGTAAGACATACCCTGCAAAGAACTGTCAACTATTCTTGTTCAGGAAAAAGAAAGCAGACCAGTTGGGCATAGTTAGTGTGCTTTTTACTATTAAGCCTGGGTCCATAATATGTGGGCTTTGAATGCCCAGATGGGTAGATTTCTTTTATTTGGAAGTAAATAAAAGGCCATTATAAATCAGGGAAAAAAAATGTGTAGGAATATAAGTTGAATGATAAACTAATTGGTTAAAATATTAATACCTAGGAAATCTGTGTAAAGAATATACAAGAATTCTTTGCATAATTCTTGCAAGTTTTATTTTAAGTCTGAAATTACGTTAAAATATGAGTTTTAAAGTTATATTTCTTTAAAAACACACATAAAATTATTTACAGAGAATAATAGCACTCTGAGAGTGATGTTTTCAAGTGGCTTCTCAGAGCGCATTTTTTTGGTAGATGCTTGAAACCTGCAACATGGTTATCATGAAAGTCCAGATATAAAGCCATTGATGCCTGAATTGGGGTGAAAATGAAGAATAAATAACAAATGAGAGAAACATAACAAAGGAAGAACTGATAAACTATAGGGACTGGTTAGATATGGAAGAAATGAGAATGGGAAAATTTTTACTTAAGTTTCTCAGATAGGTGATTGAAAGAATTGTGATATCATGAACAGAGGTTGCAAATCCAAGTAATAAGTTTGGATTTATAGAAACTGGGCTTTAGGTGTCTATGGGCCAACTGAGTTGAAGTGACCAGTGGGATTGAATATGTGGGTCTTAGGAAACTGGTTTGTGATTGGAGCTGAAATTTAACAATCATTTTATGAACATGATAAAGCCTTTTGAGGATTTCCCATCAACAAGGGAAAATATTTATAGAAAAAGAGGATCGAGGCCAGAACCTCAACAAATGCTGATTCTGTGGAGCAGAAGGTAGGACCCAATGAAGGTGACTGTGGAGGTTAGGGTTCTAAATGGCTCCCAAGCAGCCTTGCCTCCTGATGTTTACACCCTTGCATAACCTCCTCCTTTTTGCATGTGTGCTGGACTTAGTGACTTGTTTCTATTGAATAAGATATAGAAGAAGTAGTGGAATATTACTTCAAAATGAGGTTATGAAGACTGTGGTTTTGATCTTTCTGGCATTCTCTCTCTGTCTCTTCTCACATGGCTGCCTTGATGACTAGGGCCACCTATCAAGGAACTGAGGCCCTCTCACCAACAGTCCTTGAGGAACAGAATCCTGCCAGAACCCACATGATTGAGCCTGGAAGCAGATCCTTCCCCAGATGAACCTTCAGATGATACCAAAAGATCTTGCGCCAAAACCTTGATTGCAGCCATGTGAAAAACCACGAGGGAGCAGCTCAGCTAAATGATTCCTGAATTGCTGACCCACAGGCACTAAGAGTTAATAGTTGTTGTTTAAGTCTGCTGGTTTAGGGATATTTGTTACACAGCAATAGATAACTAATATAGAGATATATGTAAGACCCTTTGCAGAAATAGTAAAGGAAACAAGATAATGAAGACCCATAAAGACAAGAGAGGAAGGAATGTTCTCAAGGAAGGGAGCAATCAACAGGACTAAATGTGGCAAAGAAGTGGCATAGGATATTAACTATTACTTTGGACTTGGAAGTCAGATTTGAGAAAGCTCTTTAAGTGATTTGAAATGGTTAAAACTCAGCTTTAGGTGGTGAGACTCGGAAGCCTGGTCAAGGTTCAACTGCTTACTTGAAGTGACTGGCAGAAAATAAGAGGAAGAGGGAGTTGGGACTGTAGCTTTGAGGAAGAATCTTATTTTTATGGTACAAATGCCTAACCTTATCTCCAGGAAGAAGGGAAGACTAAAGATCCAAGAAAAAGTTATAGTGGGGAAATGTAAATTATTTTTGTAGCACCACCTATGCATCTGATGCTGTATTCAGCACTGAAGACACAGCAGTGGGAGAAAAAAAAAAAAAGCAAAGACCTTTGCCTCCACAGTTTACATTCTAGTGGGAAGAGAAAAGTAATTACATATATAAATGTATAATTTGTTAGATGTTGATATGTACTGTGGAAGAAAGAAATGGAGGTAAAATATTCTCAAGTAAATTCAGACTTGGGAGGCAAGAGGGACACCTTTTCCACCAAAAAAAATTGTTTTTGTAAAAATATCAGATCAGGTGAAACTAGCGAGACACATTCAAATGAAGAGGAGTTTGGGACAGATGAGCCATTTTGTAGAGGAAAGTGCCTTTTTATCTCTGTTTTTTTCCAAATACTTCTCAGCATATGTCTTTCAACACTTTTTTGAGCTCCTACTTCCCTTACTATATTTATGCAGGAATTAACACATGTTGGAGGACTAACTGTTGATGTACAATCTTGGTCCCTTCATTATGAATGATGATATAATTCACAGTAACCAAGGTAGTATATTTTCCAGTTACACATTCTATTATCTCATTAGCTGTCATATGTCCTCTCTACCTACCTATCAACTAGCACATTTTACTTTGTTATATACCTGCAAACATTTTTGGTGACAATCAACACATCCTGTATTGTCACAACAAGCCCTAATTTCTTCAACCATGTTTTAATCACATTTTAGAACCCATTTACATACATAATATGGCTTCAGCTCTAGTAGTTGACTGCAATAGAAAATATTTCATGTCCACCCAAATACCTTCCCCCCATATTTGTATATGGTATATTCCTTTTAACCTTTGTTTTCATAGATAATAGCCAACTTTTCACCATGGATGGGGGCTCTGCATTATTGGCTTCAAACATAATAGCTTGTAGAATTTGAATAGCTTGTCCAAAGTTACCCAATATATCAAGTCTTGTTCATACTCTTTCCGGGTTGGTCCTCTAGGGTAGTCAGCAATTTTGCAAGCAGTAGGTCCTTGGCAAGGGGTCTTAGAAAGGGAGTAGATCTCTAGGCGAAACTGATTCCATTAGCCTGAACTACATTCTACCTTATGAGCTAACTTCTCTACCTCTTTCCTTCTTGTTCCTTTGAAATTCCTTTTGTCCAAGACCAAAGTGTTATTTTTAAGGCTTTATCAGAGATTTGTAAATACAACTGCATTAATGTCTATTTGATGCTCTATTTGAGTCCATAAGTTGAAATTATGAGATGATGCAAACTGTTTCTAGTCTGAATTCTTGGATGTGATGTGTGAACATTTGAAGTTTTGATGTCACTACCATTCCTTCTCTGACTCTGCCCTCGCCTATAGATACCCAAGACCCAGGACCCCCAACAGGGTCCCTGACTGGAGAGCTTGTCAATGTTTCACTCTCAATAGGAGAATATAGTTTTCAATTGCACTTCAAGCAAACTCAAGTCTTAGTCACTTTTGTTTCCTGGTCTCCCTTAGTCCAGGACCAGAGGCCCTGCTGAACTTCCTTCTAACTGCCTGGTACATTCTTAAAATAGGCTTTCCTCACTGCTCCCTGGCCTGAAATATTCCATTACAACACTTCGGGAATTCCCAATTGGAGATCCTTCTTCACTTCTTCCATAGCCAGTAAAGCTATGGATGTAATTCAGACAGTGGCCAATTTTAACTTCTTTCTTCATTCCTTTAGATTATTCCATTTGGGGTTAAACTGACTCCATCCCCAACATCAATCTCCCTTTCTAAATCCATATTCACAGTCCTCTTAGTGGGAGGTACAGGGCATTAAATCTTAAAGGTTTCTGCTAAATTTCTCCATTCCTCTTTTGCCAACAGGAGGAAGCTATGTGTTTCTGCTGGGCTTGCTAGTAATGTGGTTTTTTTTTTCCTTTTCCCTAACACAGTTCTATAATTAATGCATGTTTCTTTGATTCTACATTTATATTTAACACATTTAAAAAGGTACAAAATGCGTTTTAAAAATGCCTTTCATTCCCTTGTGATCGTTCCAGTACAGAGGAGCCATGTAAGGATGATGAGAGGAACTCACAGTAAGGAGGGGTTGCCTGTTGACAGAGATTCCCAGAGCAGAAGCCAGGTGAAGGGTAAGTTCACTGACGTGGGAACTCTTGTATCACCTGCTGGTAATTTAGGAAAGCAGTTAAATGCTAGACATGGGCTGACGTACTGGCTGTGGCATTTGGGAGCAACCACACTCTTTGGGCATCATTTTATCATCAGAGTCTGGAGGACTGACAGAATGCAGAGCCTGTGCTTAAACTTATGGAAAACTTGGTTTTGGCAAACCCCTGGAAAACTGGCTTATTTTTTAAAAGAACCCTTTCTCCTCTTTCCCTCAATCTACTCCAACCCAACCCCAGCCTCAGGTTTTTGGACGTCTCTCTTTTCGCTCTGCTCCAACCTTGATTCTTTGGCAGTTCCTCTGTAGATTCTTACTCCCAACACTTAGAGCAAATTCCCTTAGAATAAGGGCTACTTTGTTGTCAGTTAAAAGTAGGATCAATGTAATATTTAGGTAATCTAAGAACCTCTTTAAAAAATATATATATATATAAATAACATTTTTGTAAGCAAATGCACATATATGCATATATATTTATATATCATTTTACAAATATTGGTATGTATTGTGAAAAATTTGATTTTTACCCACAATAAAAAATAAATAAATAAATAAATAAATAAATGAATAAATAAATAAATAAAAAAGTGCCCGAGGCATGCGCTATATGCAAAGAGATATGGAGATCAAGGTAATTGCTCTGGCCTACAAATCCTGGAAGGGGAAGTTCTGGGGAAAGGAAGGAAAGAGTACAAGAACTAGGGACTTTTCTCCAGGATGCCCTGAGCTGTGTCCTCAGATACTTTAATGAACAACCAATGGTCATTGCATCCAGAAGGAAGCTACCAGGAGCTACTACACACTTAAATGCCACTCAATACAACTGACTGCCATTCTGAAATTCTCTGAGATTTAAGGGACACAAGTGTTTTTTGCAGCCATAGTTCTCAACACTTATAGTACATAAAAATCATGTGAGGAGCTTGTTAAACATGCAGAGTCCTGGGCCCCGTCCCACAGAGGGAGTTTTAGTAGATCTGTGAAGAGTTCTGGAACTTGCACGCTTAGTGAGGTTTCCCTGCGGTTCTGACGCAGATGGTTTCTGCTTCCATTTCCAAACATTCTTTCTGTCCTTTTATTCTACCTCTTCATTGTTGCTACTTTGCAAGATAAGCAGTATTACTGTTGGAAAATTAGAAAATGCAGCTGAGTAAAAATAAAATGTATTTAGAATAATCTAAATCACACCCAGAAAGATAGCCAACGTTAAATTGTTAACTTTTAGTGTGTATACTTCCAGAATTTTCACAAACACACATATCATACATATATACAAAATATAAAATGTATATACCTCTATTTTATAGACTATTTTTTCACTTATCAATATAACATTAATGCCTTTGCATGTTGGCAAATACGTTAATATCTTCATCATCATTTTAAAAGGATATATAGAGTTCCATTATATAGATATACATGATTATTTAGCCAGTGACTTATTGATTGAAAATTTAGATTTTTTTCCCAATTGTTGTACCTTTGGAAACAAACCTGAGAACATTTCTGAGCAAATGCCTGCTTGTTCAATCATTTCCTTAGGACAAATTCTTATTGGAAGAATTGTCAAGTCAAAAGGTGAAAGATTTTAAGGTTTTTGATAAATTGTCAAATATCCCCCAAGATATGTTTCTTGATTTACCCTTTCAGCAGCATTTTATAAAAGTGAGGAAACACACTCTTGCCAATCTGGATATTATATTAAAAAACAACAAAAAAACATTTCCCATATGGTCTTATATAAAACAATATATATATATATATTTTTTAATGTACAATTGTTTGACTTGTAGAGAGATGAAACTTCTTTTACACTGTGTTTGCCATTTAAGGTTCTTATGTGAACCGTGTAATCACATTCTTTACCCGCTGTATTCTTGGAATGTTTGTCTTTTCTTATTAACTAGAAGGAACTCTTCATATAGTAAGCATATTAACCCTTGTTGGGCTACATATTTGCAAATATATTCCCAGATTAAAAAAAAAAAAATGTTCATAGTGTTTTTAACAGTCTTTCTTTTTTTGTTACAAAGATAACTTTATGGGGTAAATTGTATCAATAATTCCTTTAAAATTTCCATCTTCAATTTCATACTTGGGAAGACTTCCCCTACTTCAAAATTATATAAATGTTCACATAAATTTTCTTTCCTTATTTTTGTAATTTATTTTTATAGTAGATCTTGACCCACTTAAACATATTCTTGCCATGGAGGGTTAAAATTATTTTCCAAATTGTTAGCCTATTGTTCTAACAGCCACCACCACCACCCCTTCTTTTTTAATGAGAGAAAAGTTTTGAGCAATTGTCTAATTTAGAAACACATGCATGGTATGGGTGAAACAAAACAAAACAAAATACCTCTTTAGAAGAGACTTTCCTGACACTAGCTTCATGGAAAACTTCCTCTTGCAGTTGATTTTGGGACTTGCTAAGTCCTATGATTTCAGAGGAAGCCCCAGTCACCTCCCTTCCCTTCTGCTATCTGCACATCAGTAGGTTTCCAAAGGCCCTTGCATGACAGATGGATTGACAAGTAAAAGAGAAGGTAATATAAGGAACCTGCTATAGTTTAATATCTAGGTTTTACTTGTACACTCCAATTCTCTTCCATTCCCCCCACCCCAACATTTTCCACCCTTCCCGAATGCAACTTGGTAGATAGAAATGACCACTGGCTTGGGGGAGAGATGGGCATTTTAACACTGGCCCTGCCACCAACTGTGTGACCATTCAACTGAGTTTTTTTGTAAAATGGGTAGGTGTGGGTATCTAGATCTTTTCCTGATTTAAAAGCTTTATGAATACACATTAACCTTTAAAGAAGTGTCAGTGGTTTGGGAAGAGGGAACCTGAATGAGGCAAATTGCCTTTCCATTTAAGTGAGCTAGTCTGTTTTTAGCATGTCAAACGAGCCCAGGGCTGTGGTGGGAACCTCGGGTCATTCAAGAGGAGAATACAGCACAGTCCTGACCCTCCGATCGCATAGTCTTTCACTGGGGGGATGTGACACCAACCTTTGAAACAGTAAGAGGATAGCACAGATCCAATATGATTAAGGACAAAGTGTAGGATTCAAATAATGTACCTATGTACTAGGAAACCAGAAAAGAGACACATCTTTGGAATTCACATACTAGAGGGCAGCTGAGCCTTTGGCCCATCCTCTGGGTCTACCACATTTGGAGGCAAAGCAGATGGATGCACCAAAGTTCCCTGAGAAAACTCCCTTTTCTTTATGTTGGTTGTTCTGGATGGAGGCAGGTGGTCCTTTTTCTGAGCTGGTAGAGTCAAACTTTATGTGATTCATAGACAGTGGGGCAAGGGCATGTCACCCAGGCAGTCTTTAGGCGCATGCCCTCAGGGAGACAATCTAGGTAGATAACAGGAGTCACTGGAAACTCTGAATCAAAGGAAGAAAGGAAATAGCATCCAGCATTTTCTTTTTTGCGAGTCAACATTATTTCAGAAATGGAAGCACATTTGGACTGAAGGACAGGTTCCCAGTGGTCTGAAGACCTTTTAACCAGGCCTCTGACCTCTGCATAAAAAAGAGAGGGTGAGTTAAAGGAGATAAGCTTGGGTCCTCTTCAAAGACAAGTAGTGGCTTTAGAGTTTGAAAGGCTGATGACCCACCCACCGAACTGATGAGAAACAAGGCAAACATAGGTGGAGGGGGTAGAGGAACAGCCGGGCTGCGGACAATGCTCAGGAGGAGTGCCCACTGGTAGCAGAGTGAGTAAATCTTGTCCTTTCCCTTGTGCATCCCTTCCTTTCATTCTACTCCTTTGCCTGTCCCTTGGAAAGTGGGTAGCTGAATACCTGATTGTAAGCCCCACAGGTGGAGCTACCCGAAGTGGTTTAACCCACCACAAGTGTTGTACCAATCATTCAACAATTCCCACGGCTGCTTTTGTGAGAAGCCTCTCTCTTAAGCCTCTGGTTTAAGAATTTAGAGTAATCATGTAAAAATGATACCCCTGTGCTCCATGATCCGCTGAATCTCGCTAATGCTGGATCCCAGAAGAGGGCTTATTAATGGTGAGAAGCAGTGCCTCTCTCTCGGCTCATGTTTCAAACCAATCTCTCTTATGGATTCAGCTGTAAACCTGGCTGCTGATAAAGGGAGTGTAATGAACCTCCCTGCGCCATGCGAATGAAATCTAGGGCTGATGGAGCAGTTGCCTGCTCTACCTCCTGGCTCTACGGCAGCGTTGTCAGGTGTGCTTCCTGGCTGTGAGAAATAAAAGTGCAAGGGCACTTCCTCTTAAATCTCAAGGTTTCCTCTGCCATGGTGAAAGAAGCTGCATTTAAGGGTCACCATTGCAAAGTGGAGAGATGCTACAATTTCTCAAACAGTTCCTCAGTAAATTTTTTGTCAGTTTTCCCTGCTACCTAGATGAAGGACCTCTCATTTTTGCAGTTTCAATTTTAAAAAACAACAAAAAGGCTTTGGAAACTCTGGATCCCATGAACTAAATCACTTCAGGAAGTTTTTGGAGTCAGAACTTGTCCCACTTTGTTCTGACAGTGACCATTTAGCCTTTGCTTGCTCCATGGAAGTCTGCAATGGGTGCTGAGCAAAACAAACAAACAAACAAACAAACAAACAAACAAACAAAGCAACAGTTGCCTCTCTGGGCCCCACCATTCACAGACCTCTCCCATCCAAAGGCAGCAAGAAGAATCACAGGTGAGAAACTGTTTCTAGAACCCAGCTCTAAGACATCAGTTGGCACACCTTACTATGAAGCCCATTTTCGAATGTGCAATTTCACACTTAAAACAGCTTGACTCTGTATCAAGCTTTATCCTTTCCCACCCACATCCACTATTTCATTTGCCGCTGAAACAGCCAAGCAAGGGGCTAAGAGAATCTCATTCTAGATATAAAGAATTTGAGGTACCCAGATATTAGGCCACCCCACAAAGCCTCACAGTTTTTAGTTGTGGAATAAGTACTAGAACATAGGATTACCGGACGCCCAAAAAGGAATACTTTCAAACATGCGATTGTCTCTCAAACTAAGGTACTACCCTGTCAGATTACATATTGAAAACTGGGGGGAAAAAAAAGTTTTCTGAAAAGATTTATGATTTTGACCAGATAGTTCCCAAGCAAGACATTTTTCTCTTACTTTTCTATCAGTGCACGGTGACAGGGGAACTTAAAACTGTTAGTTCCAAATACAGATCCTGGAGAGGTAAAGCATTGTTTGGGCCTTCTCCCAGGATGTACTTCTGAAGCCTTGATTACTTTGCTGTGCCTAAGGGAATTTTACTTCTGGAAGGGCCACCTCCAGGTAATAGACCATCCTGGAAGAACATGCTAGTGTCAATCAAAGCATGTTCCAGTCAATGGTGCAATAACATCCTTGGAAAAGGTGTTTGGATATAGAGTGAGGAAGGCAAACCCTCAGTTCTGAAGGAAAACCCAGGATCCCCTGCTTTACAAACCGGTCGCACTGCCAGTGTGTCTTCTGTAGATAGACATGTAGACATGTATAGATAAATACATGCAAATAACGTGAATTTGTACTTTGTCATAAAAACAAATATTTCGTTGCAATCCCTCAGATCACCCTTTTGCCTCACCTCAACTGAGACTGCCATTTTAAATTTGCTTTCACTTAACTGTAAAAATAACAACAAAAAACACTTCATTTTATCCCTTATTGAATAAAGGATTAGTATTATTTTCCTTCCTCCAGTGAACTTTCTTGCACTTCATCCTCAGTATATTGTATGACTTTGTGCCTCTGCCAAGATGTCACCGTTGAACAAATCGCAGGCCTCACTGCTGCCCATGTCATGCAGTGATAACGTTTTATTCAGAATTGCTTGAGGTCATCTCAATGGGAGTAATGGTTAGGAATGAGAATTTACCCCCAACTTGAATTAAAATAACTTCCAAGCACTTCCTAGAGCAGGAACAAAGATGAAAGGGGCCCCAAATTATGGGAGTATTTGAAATAACAAGGCAAGGGTGTCCTTTGAAATATGCTCAGGCACATTTGTTTGCCTTTAAGTCAGATCACCTTAGCCAAGGACGTTGGGTGGCAGGAACAAATGGTTAATGATTGTGGAAGGAGCCTGGCCAGTTGGCTTTTCTTTCGTTCTCTTTCTTTTACTTATCTTTTTATATTATTATTTTTTTTTTAACTTTGGCTAGAATGCCCAGTAGGAGTGCAGACTGGAAGATCGGCTGTCTTTTGAACTGGAGACATCACAGGAAACCGGGGAGGCTCCAAATTGCTAACCTGAGGCCGGAGCAAAAACTTTTTTTCCTTCGAAGGGACTGCTTTTTTTTTTTTTCACCCCCTTCATCGAATGGCATCCCAAGTCCTGCTGGATTGCAACTGTCTTTGTTCCTGCAGCCAAGCCTTATAGCTGGCTCACACTCTGCCACGCTCATAACCTCACACTAGAAAGAAGATTACAAAGAGGGGCAAACACCCTAGAGGGTTCCCCTTTATCAGAACCTTCCCTGTCAGTCGGGCTCCTCATTTCCAGAGCCCTCGTCTGATTATTAGTGTACTGACGGAATAAAAATAACCTCATATTCCTACATGAATCATAAATAAAACCCTTTTATTTCATCAAAGAGGTTGGCAGGTTTATAGTCCTTTGCAATGCAGGCACGATGTGAATGACATACCTTTAATTTTGCTGACAAGCTCATCGGGGTTCGAATGAAAAAAGAGTGAAAAGTGGGTGACTTCGAAAATAGCTTTGCAGGAGCTTTTTGGTGAGGATAAATATTTCACCTTGCCACTGCAATCAGGGAACCAACTGATCTCAGTAATGAACTCCTCAATTACAGCCCACTTCTGACTCTTCAAAACTGTCTAAGCAACAATACTGTAGTGATTATTGCTGATGTTACAGATGGAAGAAACCTGCAAAGAAAGAAGGGAAGGGAGGAAAAGGGAAAAGGGGGAGGTGTGGTAGGAAGAGAAAGCCATGGAAAGTTTGCTCCACTCGATGGTTATATAAAATAATGTCATGGAGCTGGCCAGTGAAGAAAACAGTATCTCCTCCCTTTAGAAAAATCCCCTCCCTATCTAAACCATCTCAAGGATTCCTTGAATGCACCCCAACTTTTATTAATCTAGGCTTTAGCCCTCCAAATCAGAGAACCAAGCAATCAACAGCTCCACAGTTTGTACATCTGGCCCATTGGCCCTTGATTTATCCTAAGTAGGACATTTGATATTATGAAGTACCTCCTTTTAAAGGATGAGCATGTGTAGCTATGCTCTCATTACTGATTTTGATGCAAGTGAGTGTCCTGCTTCCTGTTTCTTTTCTTTTTTTTTTTCCTTCTGCTTCCTGTTTAGAGTAGGAAAGAAAGTATAGAAAGAAACACTAGGTGCTAAGTTCATAAATTATTGACCTTAATTTTTCCAGAGTCTCAACAAAGCTTTGGGAGATCAGGGTTTCACTTCAGGTAAGAAATCAAAAAAAAAAAAAAAAAAAAAAAAAAGAAAGAAAGTTTTTTGAAAGTTAATTGATGGAAAAAGAAAGGTGCCTCAGTTTATGATGAGACTCTTCTGGTGAATCAGTACAGGAGACAGAGAACTTGGCCTTAAAGATGAGCTTTATACAGGCTGATTTGGGGGCTCCTAACTTAGCTTGGGATTTGGTTTCGCTGTCAACTATAGATTCTCCTACATTCATAGATATATTTTAATGAAAGCAATAGCTGCAACCCACAGGCTCTAGGCTTTATCCCATAATAAGCAGATCAGACTTTGCAAGGTGTGAGCCTTCCCTTAAGGCAGCTACATGTTACACAACAGTTAAAATGAGCCAGGCTAGAAAGTGTATTTTCCTCTCATCAACTGAACTACAACCTCCTTGAGGACAGGAGCCACACTTTATCCTAATTCTGTGTCTTCCAAAGGATTCTAAAATGGTGCAAGGCTCTGGTTTACTCATTGACACAGGAAGCAAGACGAGACCATAGAGTTACTCCTGGAGCCACTGGAGACTCACGGCCAGGGCAGCTGGTCTGAAAAGTCCTGAGGCTTAGTCCTTAGACTCAATCCATGAGTCTTCAGATCAGCCCAAGCGAGATGGCTTTTCTTTTATGTTATGGATCTTGTGGTTATGAAAGAAATCTTAATAGGAAAGTGCTGTTATATGTTGTTGTATGACAGTTTTACTGATGAGACCCTGTCCAAAGAAGGTAACTATCATGCCAAAGATACTGAAGGTTATCCCTGAGTCAGTCCTCCAATCCTCAAGAAGGGAGTGTTTATCTTGAGGACAGAATGAGGGTTGAGAGGCCTGGTCCACCTTTCTGAGTTTTAACAATGAAATGGGCAGTGAGGGCTGCAAGGTAGTCCATAGAAGGGAGAGACACCTGTAAGTAACAATAACAACACGCAGCTCTCCTTTCTCTAGGCAGACCCATGGATGCTTTCACTGTGGCCAAGAAAACCTGCTCCAGGACAGATTGCCAGAATCTGTCACAGCAACCATGGGCCCATGCACAGGACCCTCAGGCTGTGCCAGAGCACCCAGTGAGCTCAAGGAGGAAGCATTCAGCCTCTGACCCCCCCTGGGAGATAGGGTAATCCCCCAAACTACCATAGGAGTAAAGAAAGAAGTATATTTGAACATCAAGGCTGGCTTTCAGCAACAAGAATTTAATCCAGACCTGCTATTCCCAGTACATTTATGGCCATGAGGGGAATAAAACATTAATTTAAAAATATTTTCTAACTTCACATCCAAAGCCATCACAGGCTGTTACCAAGCAAATGTGACTCGGAAAAAGCATACAGTTAGGAGCTAGAGATAGAGCCTAACGTAGGGACTCAAGGGACTAAAGCGGTCTTCCTCCCTTGACATCCGTAGGTGTTTGGCAAATACCTGAGCACTTGCCTATTTGTCAGGTGCTGTACTGGAGGCCTCATGCCTCCATCAACACACTGTGAGGAAGGTGTATTAGTCAAGACCCAACCAGAAAAAGGAAGCCACTCTATAAGAGAGGTGGATTTAAGCCAGGGAATTGGTAACACAGAGAATTTAAAATAGGGACTTGTTACCATAGGTGATGCAAGAGCCGAGGAGCCCTACTGGAGATAGTATTGTACCCTCGCAGGAGTGGGAAAAGAGAGAAGGAGAATTACCAGAGCCAGGGGGAGCTGAAACTGCAGCAGAGACACAACCACTTACTGGAGCTGCCATCCAAGGCAGAGAAATGGGGGAGAAATACCGTGGCTTCCTGCTTTCCCCTGCCCTCCATTCTCCCACCAGTGTCTCCCATTTGCCAGAAGTCAGGGAAATGTGGTCTGTAGGGTCAGTGACCTGTAAGATAGAGCAAGGAAAAGGCAGGCACAGGGGGTATTCTTATGCCTATTTTACAAATGCAGAAATGATGTTCAGAGGGACTATGGTTTATCCAAAGTCACATAATTAGTTACTGCAGGGTAAAGACGTTCAGTACAGACTTGGCTATTTTCCAGGCACTGTGCTAGATGCTTCATCTCTATGTTATAACCACACTGTGAGGAAGTCTCAGAAGTCCATGCTTTTTTTCCATGACACTACTTCCCTTTGGGCTTGGCTGGACTGCAAGAGGAGAGGTCCACAGTGACCTGAGAAGCTCCTAGTTTACTGGAATTGCTTCCAGAATCAGACTGAATCCCTGGGCTGTCCCAAACATGCCTAGAGGTTTAAGCCATTGATCATCTGAAATAAGCAGAGTGCTGTAGAGAGAGACTGGTTGAATAGGGCCTTGGTGTGGTGACTTCTGCAGCCCACTTTGCTCTCTTACTCTCAGCTTTGACTTTACACCCTGTGTCTAGCCTGGCCTGTATTCAACTCTGAAGTCTGCAGAGCACAGAGGATGGCACCCATTAGGTTTGGTCAATTAATGAATGACGTGCTAGCTCAAATTGGTAAATTCCTTATCTTCTGACTTTGATCGTAACTGTGTCTGGAGCCTCTGTTGATTATATGTACTTCAGTCTTATCTTGTGCCCTGGCTTTGGTCCCCCTCCTGCCTGCCCTGTGCTATACATGTTGGCACCTCTGATTCCCATTCTGGGTTCTATTCTTGATATAATAAACCATTTCCAAATCATGATAATGCAGATGAACGCCATCTGCCTGTCTAGCTTCTTGAAGCTTGCCTCAAAATCAGCCACTTCCACTCTCCTTACTGCACACCCTGAATTAAGATGACATCAGGTAAGTGTTTGTTGGTGAATAGCTGATGTCAATAGTTTTACCATTGTCCAAAGCAAAATTCTCTTCTTTATAAGCTTACATGCCTGCCCTGAAAGTGTTGCTTTATGCATATAATAAATTTACTGAGAAAGAAGGCATATGTCTATTTGAGAGAGACAGAAAGAAAAAGAGAAATGGGAAGGAAGATAAAAACTGATGAAATCATAAAGAAAGACAAAATCAACTCTATTGAATTCTAGATTGCCTTCTTGTCAGGATTTTTGCATGATTCCTCTGCCACTCTTTTAATTTCCATTACTTTCCATTTTCCTTGAATAAGCATAGAAGCAGGTTCTAATTTTACCAGAGGCTTTTCATCAAGTCAGACTTTTTTATTCTCCCTAGGTTATCCTAGTCACAAAAACATCTCTCTTTTCAAAGCTTGCATATTAGCTTCCTCTAGTGGGTTACAGCTTCTTGAACCCCCACAGTTAAGATGCAAACATTATTCTTTAACTTGACTCCAGTTATCTTTCATCACAATGACTGGCATTCTTAGTAGCCAGAATCTTCACAGAGCCTCTGAGGTTTATGAAAAATTCCCTTAATCACAGGCTGTGCAGATATGAACTTTCTGAACTTAAAGAAAGTCATATCTCTCTTCGGTGTTTTGAGAAACCCCAGATGCTTAACTCTCCAATTTCCAACCTGGTTATAAGGAAGGTTTTTCTATATCCACAGGAGCCTTGTCTCAAGCAGGATTTGCCACTCCTTCCTTTTTGGCACAAATGTCACATAACGGACCACCAATTCACTCAGGGCCACTGGGGAGTGCCTAATTGTATTGCAGCCAAGTAGCAGAAAGTTTTGTGGAGGACCGACTCAGAAAGAGCAGATCTGTGTAAATTCACAGTCCTTGTGTTCCCATCCTCTATGTCAGAACACAAACTGTAAGATATGTGCTAACAACCTAACCCCACATCTAATGGTGAAGAGGAAAGGGCTAGCATGCACAAACTAAGGCCTCCCTTAGCTCACTGACTGATGAGGTTTTTAAGTTCTTCCCTTTCCCAGCACTGGGAGAGTCTTCTTTCTTGCATTTCCCTTAGAACTGGGAACAAACTTGTAATTGGGACTTCTGCAGAATCTAAATGTAGTTGCAATTTTAGAGCCTGCAGTTGGCTTAAGTTCCATTGTTATGGTCTCTTTTAAAATGGAAGTTACAGAGCACTCTTAAAATAAAATGGCAAATTAATACATTAATGGAGGATTTGCACTGTCTATACTAAGTTGCTGGTGGGTTCTTAGGCATAGGCCTTTCTATCAAGGAGTTCACAGTAAAATATTGCGATGGAGACTGCTTGAACCCTGCCATCTAATGGACTGGGGGCTCAAGTCTTGTTGACTTGTATGACTCTAGGCCCTTTGGGGCTTTATCTTCCCTGGACCTTTATTTTCTCATCTGAAAATGGGATACTGATTCATGAGGGTTTTGCACAATTTTATTAAACAATATAAGTAAAACATTTATGATGGACATGTGTTAGGCCCACAATTAACATTTGGGAAGATGTGACACATGGGCACGAAGGGACAATATTTCTTGATTAGCTCTGTTAAGGTGAACATTAACAGAGTCATGTTATGGGTGTGGCTTCTCAGGTCTGTGAGAGTTCGGAGTGGAAGGAAATCATGAGCAGCTGGTGTGATCAGGAAAGATATGAAGGGACTGAAGTGGAGCCTTGAGAAAGGATAGAATTTGAAAAGGCAGATGGAGAGAGGAGGGCAATCCGGACTAGGCCAGTGACTTGAGCAAAACTGAAAATGTGGGGAAACTGCAGATGAGCTTGGGGCAAGAGTGATGAGGCTGGCTTGACCGGATCAGGAATTCTGAAGGGATCTGTGAGGAAGAGTCTGGAAAGCTTATGGGGCCAGGCTAAAAAATTTTATTTTTTCTTCTAGGCAACAGAGAGACTTTGAGGTTTTGGCACTTGGGTGGATGATTAATTGATGACAGGAGAAATGTAGGAAGACAAATCAGAGAGTGCTATGCAAGGAGCTTATACATAAGAGGCAGATGGGACATTTTTGGAAGAATCAGGGTGTGATGGCACAGGGATAGAAAATAAGATATGGGTGTGGGACACTTAGAAAGAAAAATCAGTCAGTCTTAGGTTCTGATTACATATGACTTGTGAGGGAAAAGAAAGGTAGCACACCTGATCCTAACCCTTTGCTCTTGCATAACAGGGAAATGATAGCTGCCTGAACACAAACAGGTATGTTAGGGGCAAGAGCTGATTTGGGGAAGGAAAAGCTGAATAGAAAAATAAGCAGTGCTTTGCTCACAAGGTACTTCCAGGCATCCCTTACTAGTCTGAAATGAAGTAAGGAACATAGTCTCAGTAAATTCCAACTGGGTTATATAACATATTTTGAATATGAAATAGAACGTAGCATCTTTTCCACTCATGGCAAGAAGGGCTTTTTGCCAAGCGATGCTGGAACAGCACATCTATTTTGTTGAGCTGAGTCACTGTGCCTTCAGAAATGGTTCTAATCTCAGCTCTGTATGATGGCTCTGGAAAAGTTTACTTCCATTTTTTTTCTGCATTTCAGAGTTTTTTGCATTTTTTTCCTCTTCTCTAAAAGGAATATAATGACATCAACTTGTCCTCTATTGCCACTCCAACACATTTTCAGAGACGTTTGCATGTTTTCTGAGAACATGCTCAGAGCTCCTCATTCAGTTGCCCCTTCTCGGTTTCATAATGCACTGCTTTTCCTGGGGCAGGAGCCATCACTGAGCAGGCCAGGTTCTGTTGATGTGTGTATCTCCCAAGAGACTCTGAGCTCACAAAGCCTGGGACAGGCTTTTTCATCTTGATAACCCTCTTAACACATAGAAAAGTGAAAGAATGAATTAACAAGTAAAATATACATTTCCTTTGTCTGTAGGATGCAGAGCCATTTGGTTAAAAATCCCGGATGCTCTTTGATGGGCTCAGCCCCTTTTTGGAGAGAAACACAAGGCAACCAGAAATGAATGCCTCCTCCAGTTATTTTCTTGTTTCTTGATCACAGCATAGGTAGCTTCTTGTAAATGAGGGTATGTAACGCTTATATATGTATATATCAGTAATACCCTCCCTAAAGGATCAGACCAAGAAATTAGGCCTGAGCTAGATAAATATCCAACTATGTAATAATGCCATCAAAAGCATATACCATGTTCAGAACTTCCGAGCACTTAATGCATTCATTACACACTTTCTTGCAGTAACAGTTGCATCTGTACGATATTTGGGCATTTTGGAGAATACCAAAAATATCTTTTCCCAGGGACTGTTTGAGTTTGTTCAATGTGATGATGTACAGACTTGTGCAGAGCGGGAATAAGTGGGAGGAAGAGAAATGAAAAGGGTCTAAAGAACATTTTTTGGTCATACATTTTGAAAATCACTTTCAAGACTGAGGAGTAGCATTTCTATACACCATGATATTTCTTGATTTTGTTTTAGCCCATGATTGGTCTTCAGGAATGAATTAAAATACTGATTGTTCTTAATTGTCTTAACTTTCATTATTTTCTTGCATTGTTTAGGCAAGTACATAGGGTGGACTAGGAATTTTGTAATAAAATGGAAAGAAAATTATTATAGCAAAACTATTTTTTGCTATATTACTATATATATTTTCTAATTGTTAAGAGTTAAGAACAAGGTAATTAGCTAATCAATAAAAAAAAAAAAAAACCACAGAAAAATAAACTCAATATTTGTGGGTTAAAGGATAAGGAAGATAATAACTATATCATAAAATAGCTAAAATATCTTAAAATTTCCAAGGCTTATGGGAAGAAGCAGCTTATAAGACTTAATCTTATGAACTCATATTAATTCTGATTTATGCTTTACCTACAAATGCAAATATATTTATTACAGCAATTTGAATGAGACTTGCAGAAATAGCTTACAACAATAAAGTCCTTTGGTATCATTATAATACTTCATTGAATTGACACTATGGTAAAAAATCAAGCCCTGATTCTTGGGTATCTATTCAGTATTAGCATAAACATTGATACTTTATCATTCTCAGAAAACTTGTATATGAAATCACTCTAAGATAACTGTGGCCATTGGAGAAGGGATTTCAAGGATAACTGAAACCCATAAACACACACTAAGCCAAATTTTTCCTCCTTTTATCTCATCTCCATTATATATACTTAAAGCCTATTAATAAGGAACACATTGTCAAATTGGAATTGGTATTATGTGTCAATTTTTTTATTTGTGCTATCTTAATGGTCATTGATAAGTAGAGAAAGAAATGTCCAGGAAAAAAATTAGAAGTAAACAGTTTAGATGATTTTCCCAGGCTGATTAGGGACCCGTATTGAGAACTAAATACAGTCATTTAATCCATTTTTATAATATCCAATTCAGTATTTGGCTCTGTGTTATGTATTACGGGTTTCTGAGGGAATTATAAAAGGCAAGAAAACATGTGCAACCCAGGTATATTTAGCCATGGCAAATAACGTTATATTATCATTGCCTTACAGTGAGTCTCCAATCTGCTATAGCAGTTTGTATCAGAATTTGTACCACCCAGGTTTCAGTGGGGAAACAGAAAATACTCTGGATATTTTAAGCAGAAAGAATATAATACAGGGATCTGGGTGCTTAAACAATTGTTGGAAGAATTGAAGTTCAAGATCTAGATTTGAGATTTCAGGAATATCTTCCAAGAATGATGTCGACACTCCAGAAGAGCTACGCCCTTTAAGGCTGTCACTGGAGCTGGAAGAAGGATTAGAATTGAGGAGTTGCCACCGCAACTGTCATCATCCAAAAGGCTTCTCAACACAATCAGGAAACTGGAATATTGACAATGAATGTTGTCAAAGAAGAGCCGCGTGTCTTCATGGCCTTGTATCCCAATGGAAAGAGCCAAAGCGGCAAGGAGATGGCTCCCACCTCATGCCCTCCTTCTAAACACACAGGTATAAATTTAGCAAAACTTACTTCACATTGAACTCTAGCTGAAAGGGAAAATGGAAACTTAGTTTTAGCTTTCTAACTTCTCCAATGAAATGACAGCTGAGTAGGCCGATCTGCTGTATCCTCCAGAGAATTGGAAAATAACATCTATTTGTAGCCTTCCATGTTCAGGAATTGCCCTCAAAATGTTATATGCAATAATTTAATTAATTTTATTTACTTAGAGGAGAAACAGGTAGGGTTTGATGTAGGCCTAGAAAGATGGGTGGATGATTGATGGATGAAGATGCTTTGGGGTAGAACAGAGTAGATGAGACCAGGAGTCGGGAGTAGCATTGCTGCCAGAAGCACAGAAGCATGAAAGGGAAGGGCATATTTGGGAATGGGGTGATAGCTTCTGAAGGTTTGGCCAGGTTGGAGAAGAGCCAGATAGGAGCATTAAAAGAGAAATGTGGTCAGAGGTCCAAGCCTTCTCTCAAAGATGTCAAGTCCACCAAGAGGGTTGGAAGGTCAAAGAGTAGATTGGCCATATCTTTACTATTTTGGAAATGCACTTCCTTCTTTAAGCCCCAACTCAAGGCTTTCTATTCATGAAAATTTTACCAACATCGCCTTCCAAGATGGTCTTCTCTTGTCTCCAAACTCCTGTAACATTGATTGTCCCCACAACACTCTTAGTACTTAAATATAACTGCCTCGTTTTGCTCAATAATCAATTCTTGTGTATTTGACTGGTTTTCCTAGAAAATATGATATCCATTTTTTTGTTCCCCTCATCACAATCCCATACCAGGGACTGGAGCTTCTTTAGTGAAGAGAACTCTGAACTACAATGGTTTTGTCTGAGTGTTGAACATAGAATTTCTTCTTCCTCTTTCAGTTTCTTCTCTTTTCTTGGTCCCACATCATATTTCTGTCCTTTTGTTTCTAACTTTGCTGATGCCACTGTGTTCTTTGCTCCCTTCACAATGTTCCCTTAGTCCTCACACACTATTTCACTTAATATATGTTCTCTGTATTCATCTTTACCTTAAGCCAGTTACTCTCTGCTTTCTCTAGTTCCCTTCCCCACTTTAGTGCAAATTCTCTTACTTTGGCTCCATTCCTACCTCTTCTATATTTTTATGCCTTATCCCATTTGTTTCATTAATTGGGGTCCTTAGTTTTGTTTGTTTGTTTCTGCCTTTGCATCTGTCACCTTCTGTGCATCCTGTTTATTTCGCTCTATATCTGTACACTGTCTCCGTTTTCACTTTTTCCTTTCAGCACTTCGCTCCCTGTTTCCCATCTGTACCCCTCCCTCCACCCACCTCTGATATAGTACCTCGCTGCTTATGTAGCCATGTCCATAAAAAGCCTCTCACGCCTTTCTCGGATGCAGGAAGGACAATTTCACTCTCTACCCACTTCTTTCTCTAAAACCAAGGGCTCAGGACATTTTGTCAAATGCAAAGTCCCCAATCTTTACTACATTAATAGCCATGTCTACTTCACCACTACACTTTTGCACAAAGACAGCTCAACATAAGAACAGTTTGTTTTGAATTTCAACCCAGAAGAGGTAACAAAAAGACTTTAATATAGGGCTGTGCTGTCTATGATATCATTCCATACTCTGCCAGCAACTTCACAAGTCTTCAGAGGAGAATAATTCCCTTCAATTCTATAATGCCTGGAGTGGATGTGTGCATGTATACATATTACATATGTGTGTGCACATATTTATGTATGTGTGCACATGTACATATATACATCTGTACAAATATAAATACACATCTAACACATGTATTCATTACGTATCACCATGTATATAGCTCACATATATTTTATATGTATATAATATGCACAAATATCTAACATACATATGTGCATGGCATATATGTCATGTATAAAGCATATATATGTGTGTGTATATATTTCTTGAAGTTGAAATTATGGTGATTGAATTAAACATTCAGAAAGAGCCTTAAAATGAGAAATAGCCTCTATCCAATTCATGATTAGTTATTTAGAGAATAAAATCTAGCAATGTTCTGAATTTTTATCATACATTTTGTCTAAAAGATATTTAAATTATCTCACATTAACTTATTTTACCTCTACCCACTGACTCTTTTATTATTGCTTTGTTTCTTTATAAATTTTCTTTAATAATCTCATAAAACATTTTCGTGATGTGAGAAAAGTATGAGAAGGGTAGAATGGAGGCAGGCTATATTCAATTTTCCAAGTGGAGAATCTAGTGAAATTACTTACTGAACTTGCTCTGGCAAATTGCTGAGGCACTTATACCTAACCAGTGCTCCTCCTTCATCCCCTCTAGCTTTGCTTTCCATCCATTTCCTTTGCCCCATCTGGACACCCTCCAAACTCAGAAATATGCACCTTAGAAGCCTCTTTAATCACTAATGGGTTCAAGCTGGAATTACAGACCTTTATTTTCCATATTTAGCTGAACAAAAATCTGTTTTCAGAAGCCAACATTATAAAAACGAACGTATTGGATGCAATGGATTGAATTGTCCTAAATGAATACACATTCGGTGAAACAGGAGTCGAGGCAAAAGACATTTGTTGAATCTCAATTATTTTCAATACCACAACCATTACACACAACAGGGAATTAAGAAGAGTTTTTAAAATCACAGTTTAAATATATTTTCCATACAAATTAACATTAGCAATAATTGTAAAACAATTTACCTCCAAAACAACCCCCTAAATTTTAGAATTCAAGTATCATACTTCACCTCCCCACATATGTGTTTGGGAAGAGACCATGTTAAAAGGCTTATTTTGGCTTGACAGAGGCATTGAAATACCATGAGGGTATTTGGGGAAAAAATCAATAAAACTAGAACTAGGAATCAGATACATAATCTCTACCAAAATGAAAGTGGCACTCAAAGCTCTTCCTTCTAGCTCACTTCTGTTTTAGTAGAGTACCTATCTGGCAAGAAGGTAGAAAAGTGAATAAAGAATAACCTCTTTCAAAAGATTCACTGCAAAGTAAAGTTTAAATTGTAGAATTTCCAGATTGATATGGAAAATATCAAAGACTGAACTAGTTGAGGATATTGCAGCGAGTGTACATAATATCTTGCTTTGCAGGTACTTTTTTCCAGCTGCTAAGAGAACCATGCCCAGCTGTGGGCAGGCGGCTGTCCCAGCCCAGTCTGTACCCCTGTCCAATTCTGGCATGCTCTTGGGACTCTGCTGTGACCACATCAGAGACTGCAATGGCTTCCCACCACCAGTCTACCCTGCTTTTCCTCAGCAAAGTTTATCCAGACCTTTCTGATACTTATTAACTGCACAAGTTACTATACTCAATGAAAAACATGATCTCAATTTGGCTACATATTAAAAGTGCCAGTCCCTGTTGTCTTACCTAGCACTCTTAATTGCGTGCATTTAGCCCTCAGTTGGAGAATAATTTTGCTTCAGATTGAAAAGAAACAGCTCTGGCCTTGGTTATTTTGGCATACAGTTCTCCAATATGACTCTGTTTTCTAAGCAGACATTAATGATTCTAAAACTAATATTCATTGTTTGAAGAGGCACAGCGGCCTTGGCATTTACTTAACCTTTTGTCTCATGTATGAGACTGAGTCAGCCTAAATCCTTTCCTTAATTAATATCTTTTCTTTTTATGGCCAATGTTATTTATTGAACAATTTGCTTGAAACAGGTAGAGTCATGAGAGTTTAAGAAAACTCTTGCAGCACAGAAGTCCACTATTTCTGGGTTTTATTTAATTATTTCTTATGATTGTTCAGATTACACAAACTCAGAGAAAGCTTGGCTGCAACAGTAGGGGAATAAATTAGCAAGGAAATATCTTATGTAGGTGATCCCACCTGCTGGAGCCTGAAGGAAAAGATTCCCTCATTTTTAAAAATTTTGTGATTTATGTAGGAAAACCATACCCACTTAGCAAAGGGTTTGAATTAATTTTCTCTAAATATATTCAGAAAGCTCATATTAATGTTGGCCATTGTGTTTAGGGGTGAAGTATATCTCTAAATAAATCAAAATGTCTTTCTTTAACAATATGTTTATAAGCCAATAATTAAAAGGAATGAAATTCTTGTGCAAAACTGCATGGTCACAGTGCAAATTAGAGTAATTAGAATAGCCTTCAAAGAAATCTTTTAAATGTTATTTTAGAGTTAAACTTTTGTAAAAGAATTCAAATTATAAGTAACATAAAAAAAATAAGAGAAAAAAGCAAAAAATGTTAAAAAAAGAAAAAAATAATTTAATCTATGACCTAAAAATACCCACAAAGAGAACTGATATTTACCACCTTCTCACAAATTCCTGTCCACATTAATTCATAATTTTGATATACTCATAGTCATAGTAAAGAAACAAATTTTTACATATATCATGACTTTCATTTTTGTTGATATAATGTTTTAAATTTATTAGATTAAATAGCTGCATAACATTCAAGTAATGGATATGCTCAATAATTTAATAAATCCTATATGTGGGATATTATATTCTTTATAATTTTTGGTATTTAATGTAACATTACAATAAACATCTTTGAAGAATATAGCATTTCTCCTTTTTGCGATGGAAGTGGAATTATTGGATGAAATAGCATGGGCATTTTCCCCTTCTTAGCCAAAATATTTCACTATCTATTTTGGGTCTAGAAATGTATGGAAGTACTGGTTTTACAAACTTGCCATTGATGCTTATTATATATATATATATATATATATATGCACACATATTAGAAGTTGGGAAAAATGAGTATGTAAAACAATTAATCATATTTTCTTGATAACTTAGAGTTGAGTCCCCAAGATCCAGAATTCATTGTTCTAAATCACATTATTCAAAAGTTTTGTCATTCTGCTTAAATAGCATATTGAGCAAAACCGGACAGTTTTAATCTTTAAGGTACTTGCAAAACCTCAACCATACTATTCAATTACTAAGCGCCAATAATTATAATCTAAGACTCCGGATAGAAATGTAGAAAGTATAGAAGATGTTTCTAATGGTTTATTTATTTATTTATTTTTAAAGATTTATTTATTTACTTTATCCATTTTAAATCCCCCCTTCCCCATTTGCTGTTTTGTGTCCATTTGCTGGGCAATTCTCTGTATCTGTTTCCTGCCATCTCTTCTCATCCTCCTCCTCCAGTCTTCAGCAGGATCCAATCCTGGAGACCTCTGATGCAGGAGAGAGGTGTTTTGCCACCTGTACCACCTTGGTTCCTGGCTTTCAGAGCTTCTCGTCTTTTCTCTCCCCTGCGTCTCTCTCCTGTTATGTCATCATCTTGCTGCATGTCTCCCGGTGAACCTCACTGGCACACAGAGCCTGGCAGCCCATGCGCCTTCTATATACATATTTTTAATTTTATCGGGAGGTCCTGGGGATCGAACCCAGTTCCCTCCATATGGCAGACGGACGCCCAACCATTTGAGCCACATCGCCCCCATCTAATGGTTTATTGATTCCAAAATTTACTCTTTGACCAGTACTTAATATACCCTCCCAGGACAATTATTTCCGCCTTTATGAGAGGGAACTAGAGGGTGCAAACTCTTTATTTGAGGCCTCTAGTGAATCAAGGTTTTGCTCTAACAAAATGCAATTCTTTCCTTTTCCAACTGGCATTTCAAAGACATTTCAAGTACTCACATTACCAGATATTAAGCACTTCAGCAATAAATTATCTAAATTTCCCAATTTGCTCCTTAAAGACTTCTTGCAGACTCTTCAAATTTGCCTGTGGAGTGTAGATTGTCTTGTGCAAAACACGGAATTTACTTAGTTAGAAGAAATATCTCTGGGTGATTCTGATGCTCTCAACACATGATAGGTAAAAATGCCAGCTCATAACAGGATCATGGCAGATTTTCTGGAAAAAGTTACTCCTAGAAAAAAAGGCTAGAGGTCTAATTACAGAGTACAAATTCTTTATATAAATATTGATTAACAGTAAAACATAGGTGAATGCTTTTGCATGTTAATAATGTTGCAGTGAACACTTTTGTACATGTCTCCTTACAGTATCACATTTCTCTGACATTTCAGGGTTGTAGTAAATGGACATCTTCAATGTTTTCATCATTACCGAATTTTTCTCCAAAATGAGTTCAAAA
This sequence comes from Tolypeutes matacus, assembly GCA_026826555.1. Lineage (NCBI taxonomy): Eukaryota > Metazoa > Chordata > Mammalia > Cingulata > Chlamyphoridae > Tolypeutes > Tolypeutes matacus. The sequence continues at coordinate 28,315,014 of JAKSZT010054030.1, forward strand.
GTTTATCGCTTCCATCAACAAGATAAAAAATGTCCACTTTCTAACATCATCGAGATCTTTGGGTGTTATTTGACTTAAAATTTTCCCTCTCTGAGAGCTATAAATTGGTATTGGATTATTGTTTTAATTTGCATTCTCTATTCACTAGAGGATTGGAGCATTTTTTCCCATCTGTTTATTGGCCATTCTATCCTTATATCTTTCAGAGAAATGACCTTCCTTTGCCTCAGTTCCCCATGGCTCTCCTTCAGAATCCTAGAAAACCCTAGGATTCTGCTTTTTCAGAATGTGGTTCTTATAGCTTTCACTTCTCTGGAATTTCAAACCAAACTACAGAGTCAACTGTAGAAGTTTTATCACATCAAACCAATTCCTCCAACCTGGCATTTATCAACACAGCTCCACTCCTCTAGGTCTTAGATAATATTTCTCTCTTTTAAACAATACAGATAGGCTTGGAGAGATTATAGGGCCATCTGTTACTTTCTAATATCTTAGTTATCATTAGCACTCTATCAAAAGTTAGTTGAGGCTCAGGTAAGATCATGAATAGGATGGGATGGGACATCACCTGGAAAAAAGATATAGACATTGATTTTAACTGGCCATTAAACACTTTAGGATAGGAATTGTTTCTAATAATCATAGTAGCAGAGTAATAGTTATCATTTACAGAACACCAAAAATGCATTAAGTACCATGCTAAACATTTGTCTACACAATATTTTGTTTAATTTCACAACAATACAGTGAGGTAGGCACTGACTCCATTTAAAAGATGAGGAAATTGAATCTTTGTTGCAATTCATGGAACTTAATTTGTCAATTAGAAGGCAGAATATTTGTAAAAAAAATGGACAAAATATTTGAATAGATACTTTACTAAAGAAGATATAAGGATTGCAAATAATCACGTTAAGATGCTCAACATTATTAGTCATTTGTGAAATGCAAATAAAAACTATAATGAGATACCATTGCACATCTATTAGAATGGCTTAGATTAAAATGCCTGAGGAGGCCAGTGTTGATAAGGCTGTGGATCAACTGAAAATCTCATACACTGTGCTGGGAAAGCAAAACAGTAAAACCATTTTGAAAATCATTTGGCAGTTTCTTATAAAGTTAAACGTGCACTTACTATATATGACCCAGCAATCCTACTCCTAGGAGTTCATCCAAAGGAAATGAAAACAAATATCTCCAAATGGACAATAACTGCACATAAATATTTTTAATAGCTTTACCCTAATTCTCCAAAACTGAAAACAACCCAAAGGTCCATCACCCTGCTAATGTATTCACAAATGGACTACTACTCAGCAATAAAAAGGCATGAGCCACTGATACACAAAACAAGGGGGATGAATCTGAAAAGCATTATGCTAGCTGAAACCAGCCAGACACAAAGGGTTATATTTTGTATGATTCAATTGATACAGCATTTTGGAAAAGGCAAACTACAGGGACGGGAATCAGATCAGGAGATGCCAGGTGCTGGGGGTCTGGAGAGGCACTGGCTACAAAGAATCAACAGGGAACTTTGGGGATGGTGGACATGTTCTCTATATAGATTGTGATGGTGATTTCATACCTGCACACATTTGTCAAAACTCATCAAACTGTACACTTAAAAAGCATATCTTTTGCTGTATATAAATTGTACCTCAATTAACCTGACCTAAGTGAAACAAAAACAAAAACAAAACTGTTCCTGCAGGATATGGCTTTTTTTTTTAGTCACCATATCTGGGTTTCTGTAGCATCTGAGAATAGAACCTGACACAGAGCAGACATTAGATAAATTAATATTGAGGAAATTAAGAAGGAAGGTGAAGGCTTGACAATGAAAATAACAGATTTTGCCCATTTCCCAGTTTTCCTTAGAATAGTTCAGCCATGTCCACTCACTTCTGGCACCATTTCTGAAGGCTCATGCGTATGCAAGTGATATTTCTGTGAAGCTGACCCATGAGAAATTTCTGAGTAGGATTAAAATACCCTCACGTCTACAAGTCTAATATATTAATAAATGTGCTGTTTTCAATAAGACATCTAAATTTGCATGCACCATCCTACTTGTTATGTTCAGTACTCAATTTTTTAATGTTTCTTGGACACTAGCCAGTAAGTCTGAGTCCCTAGTTAGTTCATCTATTACTTTCTTGCCACAAAAGATTTGGGTGTCCGCCAAGAAATGGACTAATATTGCATTCAAAACCCATATAATGCGTTTCCTGATCTTATGATATTTCCTTTCCAAGTGAGAGGGGGGAATACACACACACACACACACACACAAATCATACCTTTACATACAGCCTATCCAAGATAGTAAACATTTTTATTGCTATTCTTAATATTGGGTGCTTCTATAAGCCAAACATTTGTCTGTCCATTCACATGATCCTCGCACCCTGTGGACTGGAAGGGAACAGTGAATTGTAAAATCTAATGATGATCAAAGATGATGACTGTATGTGAAGAAAAAAAGTCAGGATTGTAGGAGCCCTCATTTCCAAGTGAAAAGCACATTTTCTGCATTTGATTTGGCACGTCCTAAGCGTCTTAATTTCACTGATTCCAAAATGAGATGCTCTTGAAGATGGGAAAGGTTCTGTGTTAGCAAGGGAACATTTCCCACCCCACCTTCATTTCCCTTAAAACATAAGCACAGGACTAATGAATGCTATTACAGATACTTGTCGAAATGATTCTGATTTGTATCTGATGACTAACTAACCTATTATTGCACTTCTTGGGCAGAGATTAATGGGACATTCTTAAAGGATAAAGACTCTAACAAGCCTTAGAAATATGCGTGGGCCCAGACTGTACCACGTGGTCTCAGAAAGCCGAACCCTGGCTGTTAATATCCTTGACTAATGAACCAAGGCTACAGTCCTTGCTAGCAAAGTGTCAAGAAATAAGTAACCAGAGAGGTGACCTTTTAACATGCTTCTAAATGTAATTTTTAACAGAACAGTGTCAATAAGTTCAAAATCCCATATGCTTTTGATCTGATATGGAAGTGCCATGCATCAATATAAAACAGCAGAAGGGAAGGAAAGAAGAAAGCTTTAAAAAAAAAAAGATTAAAAGAGAATCTAAAAGAATAAATTCAATTATGACACCAAATACCTTTCTTTAACATTTGTAAGAAGATAAGAAGTCCTGGCTCACTATTTGAACATTTTCACCACCATAAAAATATAACAATAATAATAATTTCAGACTATTACTATTAACCCCCTTAATAACTGTGCCTTTGCCTAGTGTTGAGATTTATAGCTTGACCTCCTGACCCTTTTCTTCCCTCTCCTAGCTCCTGGAATTTCCACAGTTAGCTGTAATCTCAGAAATAGACTCTGTGGCCTAATATATCTGGGGCCAATTCCCAGGTTCTAGCACTACTTACTGTGTGATGAGGCCTATTGCTTATGTTCTACAGAATCTCAGTATTTTTCATCTTTAAAATGGGTACAATAATAGGACCATTATTGAATCAGTATGAAAATAAAATGAGAAATGCATATAAAGCTTTTATTGGCACAATCTTTGATAAATCAGAAGAGTTTTAAACAGTTAGCTATCATTAACCGCCTGGTAACGTCATTGTCGTTGTCATTATTATTATCTGATCTCCCCTTAGCCCTTTTAATGCCTGTTGTTTCCAACTGCCCCTTTAGAGGGCCATCCACTTTGATGCAGAGCATGTCACTGCCCTCTTTATACCTTTATACCAGCACAGCACCTGGTACCGTGGCTACTGAGAAGATGAAAAAATGAATGAGCATGGTGGATCTCATGTTTTGACGATTTCAACTATTGGAGCGTTTTTTTTTAATTTTCCATGTTATCCCTTTCATCAGTGTGCATGCCATCATGTAGGTGTATCACATGTTTCAACAAACTCGTATTAGGATGATGCACTCTGTTTAAAAATTTGTCAGAGAGGCAGAGAAATTTTTACCCTTTAGTGCTGGCCAGATTCCTCCTTTCCAAATGGCTGACCCCATATTTGAGTATTTTGGATTCCATAGTCTTTGAAGCTCACCTAACAAGTCTACTCTTTTCTCTTTCAGCTACACTTGGGCCAGCGAATGTTCATGGGTGTCCTCATGGGTGGGTAGGTTCCTGGGCTAGGTCCTTACTCTTGAAGGGCTTTTAGCCCACAGGAGAGGGGTGTTATACTACAGTATATAGTCAGCACTAAGGTAAAGCATCTAATACTTCCGGGAAAGGAAAAGAGCAGGGAACAGTGCTGAAAAAGGTTACCACTGCAGCTAAGCCTGAAAGCACGTATGCACTCATTTGCTCAGCACAGCATAGCGAGGGGTCTTAGGGTGCAGCAGGCATGAGCAAGAACCCAGGAGCCCGACGACCATGTTTGCATCCTGGTTCTGCCACTGGCCATTTAGCTGCACTTGCCTTTGTTTCCTCACCTGTAAAATGGGGATATTATTAGAACTTTCCTTATGGGTTTGCTATCAGGATTAAGTAAGTTAAGCTTGTCAAGTGTTTGAAACTGTGCTTGGCACATGGTCAGCTCCATAGATGTGTTTGTTAAATAAATAAATAATCAGGTCACTCCTTCCCTCACAATCCTTCAATCAATGCACACACAGATCCCCAACCTAAAGAAGTTCACCATCTCCCAATGGTGGGCATGTGAGAGGTGGGTGGTGGGGACATAGATATAAACAACACACATAATGAACGAGTAGGCTGTAAAGGATGCTATTAGGTGATGAGTTCTATGGAAACAAGAAAGTGTCAAGTAGAGTAAGGGGATCAGGAGAATGGGGACCAGTGTCAGGGAGAGTTAAGATGAGTGTGGCAGGAGCTAAGAAAAAGAAGGGGGGAGAGCAGGATTTGATGATGAAGAAGCAGGACGGGGCCAAATCAGAACAGACTCTAGAGGCAGTGCTCAGTGATCTGGGCATATTCATGCAGGCAGGACACATAAAAGTAAACGGCACCTCAGTTGAACAACCAGGTGGACTTGATGAACCTGGGTCTCAAAGTTGTTCAGTTTATTCTGGTAATTAGCAAATAAATTAAATACCCAGCCACTGGTTTGACAGCTGTTTCATTCAATTGATTGGTTGTGCAGGCACCGAATGCCTTTGGGCAACTGAGGACTGTGGGCAGAGGAAAGACCTGATCACAATGGCAGGACAAGGCCTAAGAGCCAAGTGGGGGGGCCCTGGGGCTGGTGGAGCAGCAGGGGCCAGCTGCAATAAAGTTCTGCATAGTTAGGAAGATTTGAGAGAGGATCTTCTAGGAAGAATGGACATACTTGGGTTACAGGTTTAGAGAAATGGGGAACACAAGACAAGAAGCAGATTTAGGATTTTAGAAAATCCAAGTGTCTTAATTTTTTTCCCAACATTTTTCCTTTTTTCACTCCATCTGGTTCTTCCTCCCACTTTAGAAGTCTTAGGCAGCTGTGCTTGGAGTTAAGGGATACCTCCTGATTCTCGGATTTTCCTTCGAAAAATCCTTTGCCAAACTCCTGTGCTTTCAGAGCTCCCCAGTGTGAAGGCCAGATAATCTATCTTCCAGAGAAGAATGAAAACAGCCCTTTCATTTGGAATATTTCAAGAGAGCATAATTGTCTGGAGGTGAGGAAAGGGAACACAGGGGGAAAGGAAAGGGATCGGAACATTTTCCAGATCTTCCTGAGAAGTGAGAGGAGAGGAACTCTCAGAGCCTCTGTTAGGAGACCAAGACTTTTATCCATTGTTGAGTTCCCCCATGGCAGATTCAGCAGACCAGAGCTTAACCCTTGACAATTTGGGGTGGGCTTCTCTAGTCTGAGGCAAACTCCAGGCTCGCTGGGCCTAATGGAACTAACTCTTAAAGTCATAACAGAAAAGTTAGATTTGAGGGAAACTTTGACAAGAACTAGAGCTCCTGTGAATGAGTTTTCTTAAATCTATGGGGGGCAGAGGGGTGGGTAGTTTTCTCTTTGTCCTTACCAAAGCAGTAAATAAAAAAAAACTCAGCTGCTTCTCCCCTATCTGTTTGGAGTGTTAGCTGATGACAGCTAATAAAATTAAGGTACTATTTATCTTCAGTAAATGAATTTAATGAAGAAATTCTCAATGACCAAAGAACCTTCAATACCTGAAGACATCTCCCTTTAAGTGTAGGGCCTTGAGGTTGCAGAGCTCTTTTTAGCCAAAGTATGGGTACAAGTATAGAGTTCTTTTGACACTCAAGTAGACTAACCAGCCCACATCATAATGATAATCTTCACCATTTTCCATTATCATTATTAGCAGTCATTGAGTCTTACTATTTTGAAACTATGTTAAATGCTTCACAAGAACTACCTTACCATTATTGTCCCCATATTAATGGTGAAGAAACTGAGTTTTAGAGTTGTAAAGTAAACTTGGCCAATTTCCTGCCTGGGGAGAGCAACATTTATCGAGAGACTGTTATGAGTCAGAGACAGGGCCAGAAGCTTTCCATCCTTTCAAGTTGATTTTATTATCTCTGTTTTACACACTAGAAAACTGATGCTCAGTAACTTGTCCCAGGTCATGCCATTTGTAATGTAAGTTCCTTAGTTGTCCATATTCTAAACCAAAGACAGTTTCTCCCAAAGTGTTTAGAATGTGCCAGGCCTTGTTCTCTTTCCAATAGCTACTTGCTGTTCTACAAAAGTAAATAGCCACCAGGAATCCTTGGTCAAACATCATGCATGCTAGTTCAAGTAGTGGGAGGTAGTCTGTGATGGTTAATTTCAAGTATCAACTTGGCTAGGTCATGGTGTCAGTCGTTTGGTCTAGCAAGCTCAGGGCTGATTGTTACATGAAGGTATTTTGTATGTGGATTTAAATTATTAGTCAGTGGATTGTGTCTATGACTGATTACATCTACAACCAACAAAGGAGACTGCCTGCAGCAGAGAGAGGAGTCTCTTCATCCAATCAGTTAGAGGCCTTAAAGGGAGAACTGACTATTTCAGCAGTCAGAAAGAAGAATTTCTGTCTCTACTTCAGCCACCCAGCTTCACCTTTAATGGATGTTTCCAACTTGCTGCTTGCCCTATGAAATTTGGACTTACCAGACCCCACAGTCAATAAATATATATTTCTGTCAGTTCTGACAAATACACAGACCCTAGCTAGGTCCCTAGTTATCCTCTTAAGGAGATATATCATGTTTGGTCTAAATGTTTTGTAATCTCTTTCCCCTTAGCCAGCAAATGGTCTAAAGATGGGCATGTGACTAAACCACTTCTGGCCTGCAAGATGTAATTGGAAGTCTGCTAAGGAGGACAATATTCCTGGAATACAAAGCTTCAAAAAGATAAGGCCTTTGCCATTCTTGTCTGGAAAGCAGAAGCGAAGGCTGGGGCTATAGCAGCCATCTTCTAATCATAAGGCAACAACCCTAACACACAAGTCCAAAAGCAATAGACACAAGATGACAGAGCAAAACGAGGTACAATGAGCATCCTTAATGACATTTTTAAGCTGCTGCACTAAGCGTACACTACCTAAAGTTTCCATCAGTTGTTTGCTTGTTTGTTTGTGTACTTGTAGCCAATTATCTTCCTAATTCATATACTGGGCTCAAAATCTTGCCTGTGGCTGTAAAACAGAGCAAACGTAGAATTCACTTAATGGAAGTCATCAACTAGGATTTGTCCATACTGATCAATAATTGCCAACCTTCTCCCTCACAGTTCTTCCTTGTTTCCAGTAATAGCTACAAAGCAATTGTGAAAAGCCACACCACCAATAACACGTAAGTGCCAGTGAATCCTAAGATAAAGATAAAATAAAAGTAAACCACCACCAGGAATCCTTGGTGAAATACCATATATGCTACGCTCAAGTTTGACTGCATCAACATTAGGTCAAAACAGAAGTCATTACAAACACTACCATTAGTTAGTTGAGCACTTATCTTGTACCCCATGCTGGGCTCAGCATTTCACATTCACTTTCTAATTAAGCATCACTCTAGGTCATTGTTATATCCATTTTCTTTTTACAGATGAGGAAATAAACCTTGGAAATAATAGCCAGCAGAACCACAGACAGACACCTGGAAAGTGTATCCCAGGCCTTCTCACCACAGAGGGGCCTTTGTCTTGGCTGACTGGATTGTTTGATTATCAGTAGTTGCTTCTCAGTTTGTTGTCACCCTTGAGGTGTGGATAAGTGTCTCACTGCTACAACAAGCTGTTTCCTCCCCGATTCGACTCTATTAATGCAAAAAATTAACTCAACGAAAGGAAACACTTTACTGTTCAAGAGGACATTGCTCGGTCGTCTCACTGACATTTCTTTCACATGCACGGAAAATACATGGGTGGCAACAGAAGAACCAGTGCAATGTGCTGTTACCTGGTGATCGTTCCCAAAGCATTGCAGGCCTGTTGACCCTTGCTGCCAATGCTTTCAAAGGAAAAATACACAAAGCACTTGAAAAACTACCTTGTGGGATGATATAATTGTTAGTTAGATAACTGAAAATACCAGTAAAGGCATAAAAATATTTATGACTTGTGTTTGACTTTGAATTCATACTTGAAATGTACAGGTAAATAATGTAACCAATGAATCTTTTGAAAATAAAGGATTTCACCTTTGCTATTTATTAGCTACATATGCACAAAATTAAGCACTCTCCCATGGAGATATTTTATGTTCTCTCTGTCATTATTACGTTAATGTTTGATTATATATCTCTCTGAGTGAAGTGGCAGAAGTTGGAAGTAGGGATACTTATGTATCTAGACAGAGGTGGTCTATTTATGAATTGATTTTATTACACCAGCATTTGTTAAGTACCCAACACAGACAAGGCAATGGAACAGTAACTAAAATCCCTCTTCCTACATTCCCAATTGTCTTTAGAACATATTTCATATGCTTCTACTTTAACAGGTCCCAAATTCAACTGCATAGTGTTCTTCATTCCTAATCTAAAACCTCTCCTCTTATTTCCAGCTTCAGTTAATCTCAGCACCATTCAACATGTCAGTCATTTTAAAAAAATGTTTTAAGTATCTTTGGTACCCTGTCTCTTACCCAATATCAAGTCCCTAAGCTTACTGATATTATCTCATATGTTTTTCAAAATTATACCCTCCATCCCTCCTTCCTTTACTATCGCACCTCAAGAGGCAATATGGCATGAAGTTAAAAGTTTACAGTCTGTACATAAATGTGCATTCAAATTCTGGCTGGCCTTACCACTCAATAGCTGTGTGACCTTCAGAAAATTACTTAACCTTACTGAGTTTGTGTCCACATATATAGAATAAGGATGACAGCAGAGTCTACTTCATAGGGTCATTGTAGATGGCACTTGGCACATTCCCTAAAGGTCTGGTATTATTTGTAGTAGTACTAGGAAAAGGAGGAGAAGAAGTGGTGTACCAGTTTGGACAAAAGAAAATTATCTCATACCATATGAAGGATAAAGATTAATTAAGTTAGTATATGAACATTGTCATGAAAATCCCAAATTATTTCTTTCTCCTTTCCATATGGTCAGATATTTTTCCATAGTTCAAAACATCACATCTGAGCATGAAAACATCCAGTGGAAGAAGAGGAGCTACTAGCCCATTTTCTCTTTTTAAAATGATAAAAACCTTTCCCAAAAGCTCCCAGCAAAATTCTCCTGATGGTCCATTGCCCAGACTATGTCACATGGACACCCTTCAGCCTACCATTACCAAATCAGGTGGCTTTTCCACAGTTACCTTAATCTGACCAGGATTTACCCCTGAAATGGGGGTGAGGGTGCTTTCACTGAGGAGAGCGTGCATGGACACAACTGGAATTCAGCTACCAATGAAGGGGTAAGGACTCGGCTGTTGAGCAGGTACCTACTATGACCACAATAACAGTAGAAACAGACAGTTACATGTCAGGCATTCGTTGCTTCAAGTATGGAATTGCAGATGAATTTAAAAACCTTACACCTATAGTACAGAAAGAATAATTTATGCACACTGTGGCAGTTTGGCAGTTTGATATAGTTATGAATTCCAAAAATAGATATTGGATTATGCTTGTAAACTGATCTGTTCACCTGGGCATGATCAAGTTATGATTAGGGCTTTGATTGGACCACGTCAGCAGGGCATTGAGCCCTACCCCTTGGTGGGTGGGGTCTCAAAGATAAAAGACATGGCAAAGGATAGAGTTGGAGTTTTGAGTTGGAGTTCTGATGTTGAGTTCTGATGCTGGAGCCCCGGGAAATAAGCATGCAGAGGAGCTTGGTCGTGAGGAAGGAGAAAAGGCCCCCGGAAAAGACTAGCCATTCGCTTGGTAGTCTACAGCTGGCCTTATGCAGAGAAGCAAGCTTGAGCCTGGAGAGAAGCAAACCCTGGGAAGAGAGGAGCCCAGGAAGCTTGAACTCTCGGCAGATGTCAGCAGCCATCTTGCCCCAACACATGGCAACAAACTTTAGTGAGGGAAGTAACTTATGCTTTATGGCCTGGTAACTGTAAGCCTCTACCCCAAATAAATACCCTTTATAAAAACCAACCAATTTCTGGTATTTTGCATCAGCACCCCTTTTGACTGACTAATACATACACTTTTCTAGTTTTTTCAATGTTTAGATTCCTCTCATGAAATTGGTATGATGCTTGCTAGTGGATGACAGCAATTTAAAGACACATAGAACTCACTGTAGGGTATAATTTCCATTTTTATTAATGAATGTAGATTTAAGGCTATAATAGTTACTAATTTCTTGAGGCTATATTAATTTTGAAGGCATATATATATATATATATATGTATGTATGTCAGTTACTAGAACACAGAAACATGTATCTTCAAACAAAATTCTGTTAAAAATCTTAACACTCTCTGAATAAGAAAACAATCCCTGGATAAATAATTTGGTAACTTTAATGGGGTTTATTGAGCTTTTTAAAAACAGTTCTTTTTTTTTTCCAATACTTATTGATGATTAATGATACATTGGTTGGAAATTAACAAGTATCTTGCTTGTACAATTCACTTAAAGGCTGTTAAGCCCCAAGCCATGATTTAAAAAATGACCTGGGCTCAGTTTAGCATTCATTATATTACAATGGCAGTCTACAAAAGCAAATACCACTTCATCAACAAAACTGGAAATGCTAATTTACAGTTGGCAGAGTCCAATCAGGTATCTCTGCAGATAACTAAATGGCTACTTTTGTAGCATCAATTTCATTTTTGCTAGTTGACCCTGTTTCCCTCATTTCCACTTTTGGAAAATAGAACAGAAGAAGGGATAGCATATGAACCTGCAGGAAAATAATTCCATATCATGGGAGAGAGAGAAAGTAAGGGAGGTTTTAGTTTGTGGGATATAAGTCCTTGTTTATTTTTCTTTTTATCCTAAAAATTATTAGGGAGAATTGAGAAATTTAGTCAAGTATATTAGTCTAAAATTGGCCACTCTGATGCCAGGTACCCAGATGTTAACAAACACAACTGAAGTAGAAGATAGAAGAATCTGGGAAATTTGAATGATTTCTGTGGAAAATATTGCTACAAAATTTGGGCTATATTATTTTGCATTTCTATAGGGAGATGGTAGAGGGTCTTAGTCATCTAGCCCAAGCAGTCTTTATTTCTTTTCATCTATTTATATTTCTGGAGGCACAATTTCTGATTAATTCAGCTGACCATAAAAAAATGTTCACCTAGTGGAAAAGACAAGGGAGGAAATGGATTTTTAAACCTAGGATCTCCTTTGTGAAACACCCATCCTCTCTCTATAGTTAGTCACAACTCCTGCTTCCACCACCCCCTCCACCACCCTCCTCCCTTCACATAGAAAGAATAGCACAGGAAACTGGAAGGGAAGGAGAAAAGAATGAGCTAGAGGGAGAGGGGGAAGACCAGTCATTTAATATGTGTGCCCACATGGTGTTTCTACCTTTGAACCCTCCAAATGCAACTTTATACATTGTCTTTTGACATTATGCAGTTTGGAATCCTGAAAGCTCTCAGTTTAGACAACTAAATTATTGCTTGTCAATTTAACTTGGGATGAAAGACAGGTGTTTTGTCTCACAGGCAAACTCCATTTAGAGCTAACATTGGGTCTAAATCCAGTCCCAGCTTCTTGTGGGCTGGCACTGAAGTGTGTCTCAGCAGGAATTATCAGTCAGGCCCCAACAGTCAATCCCTACACGATCCTTCACCTTGGCTCCTCCGACTGGGCACGCCTAGCGCCATTTAAAAGCAATTGAGATAAACACTCTTTGGAGCTCCAAGGGTGAGCACTCTTGCTGATATTCCACTGCCATTTTGCTTCTGACAAAGAACTAAGCTGAGCAAAGTTGAAAATCCCTGTTAGTCTTCATAGAGGCCAATGCGGTATTTCATGATTCTTTCGTAAATATTCGTGAGGTCTGTGTTTGAATTTATTGAACAGTTATCTCTCTTTATATTTCCACTTCAGTGAGATGACAAAAGAGTGGATCCTCTCTTGACAGGAAAGTCTCCATGAGTACAAATTTGAGAAGCTTGATTTAAAAGGCCCAGGGGAGTGGCTAAATTTATATCATTATAGGCTGAAAAGTGAAACCTTTCTACAAATTTCTTCACTTCTCTACTTCTACCCTGCTACGTTTTTCACCATTTCTAGCATCATTTATTGAAATCTATGCAATAATGAAAGCTTGTTATACCTACCCACTGCCAGGGTCTAAGAGAAATCTCAAGCAAGAAATCAAACCATGGTTCTGATAAAATTTTAGATTACTTGCTTTCTTTGGAGGAAAGGGAACAGTGGGGCCATAATTTACTAGGGATGAGACCAGCACATGTATATATACCTCATAATACTTAGTGTTGATTATTCAATAAAATTTTAAAATAATAGAGGTTTTAAGGTGGAGAAAGCATTAGGAATCAATAAGCTCAATATCTACCCCCAATTTCACCACCACTTTAAAGATGAGGTTAAGTAACTTCACTAAGATCTCACTAGTTTGTGGCCCAGCCACCACTAAACCAAGGTCTTTGGGTTGATAAACCAGTTCTCATTCCACTATATACTCTTCAGTTGGGTGTTTTACCGAAATCATGTGTAGAACTTCAGAGGGCTCCAGGGGTCTTTTGTGATCAAGTCTTTGGTCCTTTGCAGACATGTAAAGTTTTCCATTAAGGTTTAATTTAGAGAATGCTATAACCACATCGTCATCACTGTTTTGTAAAAGTCTATTTATCTTTAAATATATGATCTCTTTACTTTTTTTTCCCTGAAAATGTTCAGATTAGAGTAGTGACTCAGTGAAAAGGTCCCATTTGAGCTTCAGTAAATTAACGTATTTCTTTCAATATATTTGCCAAGCATCTTTTTTTTTTTTTAATTAGAGAAGTTGTAGGTTTAGAGAAAAATCATGCATAAAATACAGAGTGCCCATATATGGCCCTATTATCAACACCTTGCATTACTGTGGTACATTTGTTACAATTCATGAAAGAACATTTTTATAATTGTACTATTAACTATAGTCCATGGTTTATATTAAGGTTTGCTGTTTGTGTTGCACAGACCTATGTTTTGTTTTGTTCTGTTTTGTTTTTAATTTTTATTCTAGTGACATATACAACCTAAAATTTCCCCTTTTTACCACATCCAGATATATAATTCAGTGCTGTTAATTACATTCTGTAAAACATCTTGAAGATAAAAGCACTGTCTTTTTTTATTATAAATCTTCCAGTGCCTAGATAATGCCTTGTCCATAAAAAGTCCCTAATGGATATATGTTGTATTTCTGATTTGATGTTGTTTGATTCACGTTCCTAATCCTGTATCATGTAGGATTCATCTGCTTAGCTATAAACTGTATTTTTTTCTCTGGGCAAAACTTCCTTTTAACCAACCAAACTGTTATTAGTCATCTTTGCCTTAATGTTGAACTAGGAGTGAGATGGCTAGGGGCATCACCTGATCAAATCCTTTTTATTTGGCTATAACATATATAGTAGGGAGAGAGATAATTTAGAAGAATAATTGGGTTTACTTGAACTCACAGAATTTTCCTGTACTGAAAAAAAGAAAATGTTTGACTAGCAGTCTTTTAACATAAACAACCAAGTGTGTTTTTCATGTGTCAAATGGAAATACCAGTAGAGGACTACTGAGAAAAATCAAATGAGGTTAGAAGTGATGGAAATAAAAATGTTAAAAGCAATATGTAAACAGAATGACATTGGGAGCAGTCACAATAACTATAACAAAGATAGTAACCCTGGAGTTTATTGCCCATTCAGGGGTTAGGGTAAGGATCTTGGGTCAATTCTTAACAAACAAACAAGCAAAAAGAGTTCTTCAGGTTCTAGGGCCAATGATTTGAGACATAAAACATGCAGTAATTGACAACTGAGGGTATCCCTGCTGGCCTTTAGCTCTTCCTCTGCCTATAAAAAAGAACTTCATTCAAATGCAGGGTTGACAATGAAATGGAAGTTTCATCCCATTGCCCTACTGGTGACCTCAACACTGGCCTCCAGATCACCCCTCAGTCAAAATCTTAGAGGATTCACTGAGCACAGTTTTAAGCTGGATTCAGCCAAGTGTTCCAAAGAGAAAACCAGAGTATTGTATTTTCAGTGGTTGTTTTTAATCCTGTGGTTGAAGGCTCCTGTTGCTTGATTAGCAGCGATGACATCATCAATGCCTCAGTCTACTGCCAAGATTTTTTCATCCTTCATTTTCCATTTTCCAGGTATCTCCTAAGCTGTTAAAAAAAAAAAAAAAAACCTTTGTAAAAGGAACAAGTTATTAACTTTCCTTTAGATTGCCAAAGGTTAGTATTTTTGTACCTGTTCAGTAAGTGACCTCTCAGCCAGTTTTACACTTTATCTGAATAAAAGATAAATGAAGAGCTTAATTTCAGAACCCAAATAGAGGGTGTGGTATGGGTGAAATTTTATCATGATCTTTCTCTTTTTATCTGGTGACAAAACAATGAGTTATTCAAAATATTAGCTGTTGGAAGGAATGATCCAATCAGCTCTAGATGTTACCTAATGTATGGTTAACCAATTGTTTGGTTTTGATTTTTTTTTTTTTAACCAAACTTGGTTTTCTATGGCTTTAAAAAAATTAGAACAGCTATTAGAAATCACATAAGCAAAATGTAAATCAGTTAATTTAATGAGAAGCTCAGTCAAAATGGTTTTGTGGCATCATATATATCAGCTGAGTCTTAGATTTCATTCCCTGGACACTTGGTTCTCACTGTTTTTTAAGGGACCCTGAAACCACAAGCATAAATATTATTCAAAGGATTGAATGAGTTTTACATACATTTTTACTACTATTTTTGTGTATACAAATGCAGCTGAAATTAAAATTATTTTTAAATTTTAAGATTTCATTAAGTATTCTCTTATATCATCTGTAAAACTGTTACCATGAAAAATGACTTGCAAAAATTTTTGGCATTAAAGAAAACACTCTTCTTGTTCAAAAATATGAGAAAAAATGGCTTAAATTCAAATGACATTTTGTTTTCACTTCTTATCCTTTGGGCCATGAAGTAGGTATACCTCAGACTTTCCTCCTCAGGAAACTAACAAATAAACACTTTGGAGGCCATTCTAGATATAAAACTCATTTTTTTCTCTTTACTTATAGGCCCATAGACACAGCTAAACTCCTTGTTAATTATCTCAGAAACTAAAGAGATCTGTTAGGTATCCAGATTATGGCTCATCTTCTATGGCCATGTGGCACTTACATTTGAATGGGAGATTTTATCAACTTAATGAATGAAAAATTGATGAGAAAGTTGGTTTTATAATATAAGGATAAGTCCTTTGACTTTTTATTCACCAGTTCCCACAAGATAACATCCTTCATAATTTGGCAGCAATCTGTCATAAACTTATACACTTGAGCAGGGAGCAGCAAACTTTTTCTGTAAAGGACCAGATAGTAAATATTTTAAGATACTATAGTCTCTTTCGCAACTACTCAATTGCCTTTGTAACATGAATGCACAACTAGACAATATGTAATGATGGGTGTGACTGTGTTCCAATAAAATTTTATCTATGGAAACTGTAATTTTAATTTCCCATAATTTACAGGTGTCAAAAATAGTGATCTTTTTCTTTTTTTCAACCATTTAAAATTTTACAAACTATTCTTAACTTAAGACTATCTAGAAACAGATGGCTCCTGGATTTGGCTGGTGGGCTGTAGTTTGCTGACCCCTGCCCTCGAGCCCTGGGGAAGTTCATATTTTTCTGAACCTGTCATGAGTTTTTATATTTCCACACCTTCCCTTAAACAGTTCCCATGCGTGAAATATCTTTTTCCTCTCTCTTTGCCTGAGTAAATATTATTCTTATGAAATTCAGTTCACGTGGCACTGTCTCTGAGAAGACTTCCATGATTCTCACTCACTCTTCCATGCAGAATCAGATTCTGATTCCAATGGATTCCAGGAGTACTTTGTACATTCCTTTGTAACAGGAACATTGCCAAAAATGTAGAAGGCTTTTGCTAAATAGTTCTTGAATGAGTCCTTAAATGGATACACAAATGATGGAAATATAAATGAATAACCTGTACAACTGTTTTCTCAACTATTTCCACAAACTGAATGCAGTTACTTGTGTTCCTCTTTCTACCCTGAAAAGTGATTGGCACATGGTAATATTTTAGCAGCTTTTTGTTGAATTAATATTTTGAGCATATATCTCAGAGACATACCTATGGAGAATGGATTCCATTCTTTATGGACATTCTTACATTTCCGGGTTGAAATAGTTCTGTGTGATGCTCCACAAAATAGCCATACCTAGGTCCCCAAAGCTAAGTTATGAGTCACAAACATCCACTTTCCTGTCACTACATGTATACACATGCTTGTGTATGTTTGGCTAATTAAAATTAATCACCCTAGTTCTCCCTTCCCTTCAAGGGCATTACTTCCCATTAACTTCAATAAAGCTTTTTTTTGTACTTCAGTGGAAGTTTTTACCTGAATAGGGCAGTCAGGAATCAGGACAAATATCTTTAAGGCTGTCATTTGTCACAATGAACAAAAGAAATAGAGATCCTTAGGCTTGAGGTGCCTTGCACACTTCATGTGCCTCTCTTAATTCTATCTTTTCTGACAACTCATGATTGCCACATAAAAGAAAGCATCAGAATTATAATTGAATGGTTCTGAAATATCAGAGACAGAACCCCTGAAAAGGAGGTTCACAAACTTATTCTTTGGCAAGTTTAGTGATTTGAGTACCTACAAACGCCCTCAACACTGTGACAGTATTTCTAATGCAGACCATATGCATTCACTTAAAGACAACATTGAATACGAAAGCATGGAAGTTTAACTTTATTCAACTAACACACAGTTCTTTGACAACCCTCACTATTCAGGATATTCCTGAGAAAAAGAAAGTTAAACAGGGAGAAAGGCATTTGAGCAACCACAGTGATATCATAATATCCAAGCTCTAAACCTTGAACATTTTATTCATAGTATACCTATTACAAGGACAATAGGCAATACTAGGAATATATGGGAAAATAGGAGAGCCAATCTGGAGAATTACTTCTAGGAAAATATCTCCTTTTTTTTAAACTTCCTTAGAAACCAAAAATTAAGACATTGCTAGACATTGTTGATAAATATCAAGTTATTTAATTATCATAGGAACAGAATGGCATCCCACAAAGATAATTGTTCCAGAATCATTTCCATCTTAATCATATCATTTAGCAATTACTTCCACTGTATTTTTGGGGGAGAGGGTATTTATATGAAAGAGTTCTTTTTTTTTCAATTACTTAATTTTAATAGAGAAATTGCAGATTTACAGAAAAATAATTCAGAAATTACAGAGTTCAAGTATACTGCCTCCCAGTTTTCCCCATTATTAACAATTTGTATTAGTGTGATAGCTTTGTTAAAATTGATCAGGCAAATTATTATAATTATTCTATTAAATAGAGTCCATAGTTTACATTAGGGTTCATTATTTGTGTTTTACATGTCTATGACTTTTAAAAAATTATTCTAATAGCATATAGCCAGCCTAAAATTTCCCCTTGTAACCACTTTCAAATACATAATGCAGCGTCATTAATTACATTCACAATGTGTGCTACCATCACCACCATTGCTTTACCAAAACTTTTCCATCACCCCAAACAGAAATTCTGTATCATTTCATTAAGCTATCCCAGCTCTCTTTTAGTTTTTATTTGCATAGTATATGTTTTTCATCCTTTCACTTTGAACCTACTTATGTCTTTGAATTTAAGGTGAGTTTCTTATAAACAGCAAAATATGTTGGGGCATGCTTTTTTATCCATTCTGCCAATCTCTGACTTTTGCCTGGAGAGTTTGATCCATTTACATTTAAAGCAGTACTGATAATGCAGGAATTTCTTCTGCCATTTTGCTATTTGGCTTTTGTATCAATATTTTTGCCCTCAATTTTTCTGTTAATGCCTACTTTCATATTACTTTGATTTTCTGGTACACCAATTTTAGTTTCTTCTCATTTCCTTCTGTGTATATTTTTTCAGATATTTCTTTGTGGTTACCATGGGTTTAAATTTAAATTCTAAATCTATAATAACCACACTTGATTTGATGCCAAAATTAAATTCAATAGCATACACAAATACTCTACTTACACCCCTCTACCTTCCCACCTTTGTATTGTATTGTATATATTATGTGTCCAAAGCCATAGATTAATCATTACTTTTGAAACATTTGTATTTTAGAACCTGTAAGAACTAAAACATGGAGTTACAAACCAAAAACTGCAATGCAGTAATACTGGCATTCATAACTACTTATATGGTTACCTCTTCCTAAGGGCTTTACTTCTTTATGACACTTTGATCCACTGTCTAGAGTTATTTCCTTTCAGTCTAAAGAACTCCTTTTAGAACTGCTTGCAGGGTAGGTCTAGTGGTGACAACCTCCTTCAAATTTTATTTATCTGTGAATGTCTTAATCTCTCCCTCATTTGAAAGAAAGTCTCATAGTACATAAAATCCTTGGTTAGAAATTGTTTATTTTCAGCAATCTAAATTCTGATGAGCAATCGGCTCTCAATATCATTGGGACCCCTTGTACATAACACATTGCTTTTCTCTTGCAGGTTTCAGATCTCTTTTTGCCCTTGGCATTTGACAGTTTAACTATTATGTTTCTGGACAAGTTTCTTTTAAAGTTTATACTCTTTTAAGTTTGTTGGACTTCTTGAATGTATATATTCATGTGTTTTGTTAAATGTGGGGAGTTTTCTTTGCATATCCTTTTTTCCCTTTCTTTATTTCTTCTCCTTTTGGGACTCCCATAATAATTGTATTGGTATGCTTGATGGTGTCCCACAGGTCTTTTATGTTCTGTTCACTTTTTTTTTTTTTTTTTTCCTTTCTGCTCCTTAGCCTGAATCATTTCATTGTCTTGTATTTGAGACCAAGAATTCTTTATTCTGCCACTCTAATCTGCTCTTGAAATCCTCCAGGGGATTTTTCATTTCACTTATTATGGTCTTCAACTCCTATATTTCTGTTTGGTTCTTTTAAAAAAATTTCTCTTTATTGAGATTCTTATATTGTCCATTCATTGACTTTCTGATATCCTTTAGGTTTTTCACCACACATTCCTTTATCTCCTTGAGCATATTGAGATCATTTTTTAAAAGTATTTTTCTGGTACATCCAAGTCTTGTCTTCTTCAATGATGGTTTCTGTATTTTTATCTTTTTCCTTTTGACGAATCATCACTTTCTGTTTCTTTGTTTGTCTTGTAATCTGCTTTTGCACACTGTACATTTTAATAATTTCATGTGTTAACACAGGGATTATTAGTCACTAAGTTTGACTAATTAAGACTGCTCCTTAAGTTTGTATCTAACTAATACTATTATTGAGATTTCTTTGAGTGTCAGGAGCTAATGAAAACAAACAAATCAAAGCATAAAACATCTTTCATAGTCTTGATTCTTCATTTGTTGGTACTTTCCTTAGAGTTTAGCCCTCCTGTCAAGAGCATCAGCCCAGGTAAAAGTGAAGTGCAGATAATTGTCTATGTTTTTTTCTGAGCCTTTGTTTTGTCCTAGGTTTGTGCTTGCTTGGGGCCTATGGTGGTTTTGAACTGTATGTACCTAAGAAAATCATGTTCTTAAAGTTAATCCATTCCTATATGTGTAAACCTATTGTTAGTAGGGCCTTTGGATGTGGGTACTAAGGTGTGGCCCAGGATGGGTCTTAATCCTCTTACTAGAGTTCTTTATAAATGGGATGAATGCGAGAGAGAAAGCTACAGAAGCAAGAAGCTGAAATCAATGAAACCCAGAAGAGCAGCTAGATTCCAGGAGACCCTGCAATGTGCTTTGCCATGTAGCAAAGGGGTCAAGGATTTCTGGCAGCCAGTCTTCAGGAAGAAAACATTGCCTTGCTGATGCCTTGATTTGGACATTCACACAGCCTCAAACTGTAGTATCTGCTTTGAGAAGCCTAGGAAACTAAAAAGTGGCCTTAGGAAATCCCCTATTAATAGAAATCCCAAAGCTCCCTGGAGCATCTTACCTTACCATCTTGGTCACCTAGAATCTACTGTATTTCTGTATTTTTATAGCTTATTTATAAGGCTTCTTGCCCAACATTTAAATAAGATTATATATCTTATATAATATATATAATATATATATATATATTTATATATATATAAATAATAGCATATCTATCTATCTATCTATCTGCTCCAGGACTTGACAGTCAATGAATAACAGTTCCTTCTTCAAACTCTCATTTCTGTGGTGTTAAATAGTATAAATAGTTGAATAACCTGGAAAAATGCAGCAAAGGAGTCCAGAGAAACTTGTATCTACCCATATGGGGATGATGAAATACAGAAGAAACTATTTATTGAACACCAAGCTCTGGAGCTGGAGCTTTATATACGTTATCTCATTTAAATGTCCTCAATCATTTACTAAAAAGTTGGTACCACCTGCATCGATATTTGGAATTTATAATTAAAATTTTAACTATAAAAATGTCTGTCCCCTAAACCCTATCCATTCTCTACTTGTCCCTCTTAATCAGTTTCTTGCCATCTAAACAAAATAGCTGATCTTACCTGAAATTCCATCACTAAAATTATCCATTTGGTTCAAGACACTGTCTCTGCAAAAGCCTTCTATTAAAGTGTACATTACTTGGGTCAGATAAAACACTAAGCCATTGCAATGCACTAAGGCTCTGGCAGAAATCAAGCAGTCAGATTAAAAGAGTTGCCTTGAGGTGGGGGAGGGAGAAGATAAATAGGACTCTCAGGGAAATAAAGGTAAATCTTAGAGGTAAAAACAAGGAAAAATCCAGGCACCTGGTCTTCTAGTTTGCATGATATAGAGTATGTATGTTGTGGTTTGGAGTGATGGGGCATTTTATGGACAACACAGATATCCTGGTTAAGGAGTGCACCCAAATCCAATTCTACCTCCTACACAGTTCTGATGAGGACAGAGAGCAATGCAGTGAACATAAAACCGTCTTCTAACTCTCACCCTCCAACTAAAATGTCGTTTGCCTTAATCTGTGTTGGCTTTCTAGTGAAGCAGCAGATAAGCATTGTGTGTACATGGAAGGCACTCACACTGCAAAACAAAGAATTATAATATCATCACCACAATCGATGTTAAAGCCTGAAGCTGGATTTGGATGGGAGACTGAGCCAATTTTTCAATCAACGAATGAGACATTTCCAGCTCCATTTCTCAGATCCAGGAAGAGGCACTCTCTGGAGAGTTTAGTCTTTATTTTGCAGGTTCTTTTATTTATTTGTTTTCTTTTCCCCATAGAGTATCTTAGCAAATCTTATAACATCTTCTGCCTCTTATGTTCATGTAAATATAGCAGAATCTCCTGAATGTAAATTTCTATATGCATAGAAAATCTCTACCCATCCAGAATCAGATATATTATCTAGTATAGTATTTAGCAAACTTCCCTGATGAAAAGTGTCACCTGGGATAATTGTTGAAAACAGAAATTCTCAAACTGTAGATACTATGCATACTGTGGGATAGGCCTGGCAATCGGTGTATTTAACATGAGGGTGATTCTCACCACTGAGAACCCACCACCACCACACTTACCCCTTATTCTGTATTTCTGGCACAGATCCCGGTAATCAGATTTCATGGACTGAATGAATAAACTGATATCACAGTTATTGTAACGCCAAATGACCAATTCTATCCCCCCAGCAAGCATCCAGTTGGTTCTCAATGTCTGCTATTTTATATCTACAAGATTCTTGAATTATCCCCTCATCTCCATTCTCATTCTGTTACCCTCACTGAGGTTCTCTTCATCTATTCCCTCAATTAATTCCATAGCTACTTAATTAATCTTGTCTGTAGTCTCTCCCACTGTTATCCAACCTCAAAACTTCTGCCAGAGGAAATTTTCTAAAACACAGATCACTAGTTTGCTTAAAAATCCTTCAACAATTTACCCCTCTCCATTCTGACTTGGAATAGTATCTCCAATGCCCAGAGCCTGGTACAAAATTGGTCCCTCAAACATATATGAGTATAGTTTGTACTCAATGTCCTTCAAAATCTGGACACAACCTTACTTTCCAGTTTTCTTTGGTGCCCCACAACAGTCCCGCCACAAGGTCATACCCTCTCCTGGTAGTTCCCTTAACAACTAGGCCTTATGCATTCCTCTCCCTTTCTTTTGCTTAAGCTGTTGTCTCTGCTTGATATAACAGTGATTCTTCCCTTCTTCTCCTTCCCTATCACATAAGAAAACTCCCCTCCATCTGTGGAGTTCCTTCCTCAAATTTTTCAAGTCTTTCTTTGGCCAGCAGAGGGTCGACCTGTCCCCAGATCAGGACCCTTGTGAGTCCTGGTCTATTTCTCTCCTTGGGGGTACTCTGACATTCTACTCAGTCCCCTGTATTCACAGGGTCACCCAGATGCCCCAGGAGCTGCAGGGCTCAAGCCTATGTGGTTGCCCTGGTGTTGTAGTAGGACCATGTGCACAAAGAGTTGCAAGAGAGTGGCCAGGTTAGTGGATTTCTTCTGCTGATCAGTGCAGGATTTATTTTGCAGTATCATGCCAGAATGGAGTTGACCTGCTGATTTTGGGGGACTCTGACTCTCAAATCAAACATAGGGGGTATTTGGGTCTCTGGGATACCTACAGTCTACTGTTGATCTTTGGCTTTAGCCACAGGTGGGGGCCATGTGTTACCACTCATCTACATATATTCTGTCCAACTATGGAGACACTTTTAGGGGGTGACTACAACTGCTCTTTACCTTGTGAGTACATTGTTGTTGGCACCCAGGGATGTCACCTCTTCCTGTTCAGAGGTTCTTTACTATGTGTCAGACAGTCTTCCAGGTGGTCACCACTATCTCCATGAGGACTTCTCAAACTCTACTTCACAACTCCAATGTTCATGTCTTCTATAGCCTCCAATATATGTGTCACATCATGCTATCCCAGCTAAGTTTAAGCCATGCTGGTTGAAGTACAGGCATTCCTTGTATGAATGGGACCCCGTTTCTCACTCAGCCTTTTGCCCATTTTCTATCCTCCTTGCTGGTGGTGGAGTGTGGAAGGCAGGGATATGACCAAACTTGAAAAACGTTCCATTTTAGAAATACAATGGGGAAGCGGCTGTGGCTCAATCAGTAGGGCTCCCGTTTACCATATGGGAGTTCGGTTCCCGGGGTTCGGTTCCCGGGGCCTCCTGGTGAAGGCAAGCCCGCCCGCACGACGTGGTTAGCTGACCCAGCGAGCACAAGCAGCAAGGGGGGGGGGTAAATGAATAAATAAATAAAAAATCTTTAAAAAAAAAAAAAAAAAAAGAAATACAATGATTGCAACTCAAGGAGTTCAAGGGAAGACATGGGTGGAAGATGTGTTAATCTATGTTTATGCTATAAACTTCTGAATGGTAAACCACATGATCAGGAAACGAGTTATTCTTCATATTTCCCTGCATTCTCTGGGTAAGACTTACATGTGATCTTCATAACAGAAGCACAGAAACAACCTTTGAGAAAATTATTGGAAAACATTATTCATGGGCAGCGCAGTGGATGATGTGACACAAGTAATGCTGCAACCAGCATTAAATAAATGATACTAGGGAACTGCAGAGGCAAGAACTATATTGTTTTAATACATTCAGGTCCTGGAGAGTCATGGCATTGTAAGCAATAACAGCATTGTTACCTTTTACTCATGGTAGGAGATATGAAACACTCACACACACACACACAGATTTAAAAAAAAAAAAATCACGAAGAGAAGGGTCTAGAACCTGAAGGGGAAGAGATGGTCCTGGACACTGAAGAATCTTCATGTGAGTGGATTACACATGCAGAAAAATGTCCAAGTTCTTCCTCTCTACCTATTTTTCTAAATTTTCATTGAATGACACTTGAATTTTGTAATCCTATGTTTAATCAAATTGATTACACAGAAAGGGGCCCTACAATTTTTTTCCCTGTGATCTTGTATACGTTAGTGGTGGTCCTGTTGACCATGCACTGTGCTAAGTAACTTAGATGCATCATCTATTTTCATCTTCACAACAACCCTGAGGGACAGTTATTTCTTATGTAAAAACCAAATCCCAGAGAAAATAAGTTGCCCATGCAACTTATTAGTCAGTTGAATGGCTAAATTGGAATTCCAATTCAGGGCAACCTGATTCTGATACACAATACATCAGCCTTAGAAATCCTAGGACAAGTACATTTGATCTAAGTTGTGCTTCTTGGATTTAATATTATCCTTTTCTTGCTGTGGTGCTGTGGGCATTAGGCTCATTATTAGCATCATCTCTTTCATTAATAAAATATATGTTGACTATTAGCTCATCCAAGCATTTAATTTGCATTATTGATTAAATAAACCTTCTCAGGTATATATTGATATTATATAGATGGGGAAATTGAGGACCCCAGTGTAGTTAGGTAACTTGTTCAAGGTTACTCAGCTGTCAAAGCAAATCAGAAGCAAATATTCTGGTTTGGCTCCATCAACCTACATTTCTGAATTGAACTGGGACTTAACAGGCACAAAACATCACAAACCATAATCTATGACTAGAATTGATTTATGATTTTACTGTCTAGGATTTTGATTCTTCCAATTTATTTTCACAGGGGTTGGCATAACCTGAAGACTTATCCTTACCAGTTCTAGCAGCACCATTGGTCCTTGTAGATACGGCTTTAGTGAAAAAATTCATGTGGTCTGAAGAGTGAGCTTTGTAGCTGGTTGTGGTGGGGTCACAGAGATAGTGCCTCAGCTTCAGTCACCACCAATTGAGATCACCCCAAAGGGGAGTTCATTTTAATTCAAGAATATAAAATCACTCATTCCTAAGGAGGTCATGTGTGTGACCATAGGCAAGTGTGTACAAATATATGTGCCCACCCCATTTCTTTAACACTGAATTTTTTCCTTATTATAGTACTTCCGTTTCCATGTAGGGATGGAGAATTTTTTTAATTGAAGGTGTATATTTAGCCATGACACAGATGTAAGGAATATATCAAATATCACATTCATTATAGATAGCTTGGCTTAGATACAAATACAACACAAGTCCAAATATCTGGCCAAAAATCGCTAACAGCAGTCAATTAGCCAAGCATGTGGAACTATTTGGAAAAATTCAGATCATTGACTATAAATTCCAATTTTCATTCGGAAGCCTGCCACCATGCCCTTGTCATTTGATATTTTTCTCTCACAACTAGGAGTAACAAATATTTTTATTTCTTCAAAGATTCTTATGAATAACAGAACCTAGAAAATGGCTGAAATAAAAATGTGATAGCTTAGAGATTTAAAAATGATTATTTTATCATTTAAAAAAAAGTCTCATTCAGAGCAAAAATTCTGATTCATTTACCCCCATCAATGCCTTGTTTTATTTCAAGATTCCACGGATCATTTACAAATGGTGAGAAGCCTCTTTAGACCATTCTATATTTCATCTCAGGTGACTGAACTCTGCATTTTGATTTTTAAATAGGCAGATAGATGTTCTGTAAAGAGAACACAAAGAAACAGGTTTACAACTTGGTAGATTATGGCACCGGGTTCAAAGCAGGGGGAAGCAGCAGGGCTGTAAGCCTTTGTTTCTGACTCATGCAGATAAACTCCAGCATTTTCTTAGACTGTAAAAATGCAGAATAGCAAGGGAAAAAATAAAGACACAAGAAAGAGAAAGAAAGAAAATGAATTAAACAAAACAGAACTCTTGGGATAGTTTAGCTGCAGGGTATTTTCCCAGAGTTCTGTCCAAGAATAATCTAGTAAAAATGTGGACAGAGAACCACCGACCCCTGCTTTCCCCCGAACATATGCAGCTCTGATCAGTCTGGTATTTCAAGAAAAACAAGGTCCTGAACCCGAGTCCTCAGACACATAACAAAGCGCACTTCACAGCTGTGATGCACAGCGACGATCGGCTCGGAGGCCTGAGTGGGTCCCAAGACAATGCCTCCTTTATCACCCAGAGGACAAATATCTAGACAGCAATATTTTCTGCTTGAATGCTTCAAGCAGCTCGCGCAACTCCTGACTGAAAGGGAAAACTGAGCTCAGAGTGTTTGCTGAGTGATTATTTTAATTTACTACTTGATGTAAATCTAAATGAACTGACACCCAGCTCAAGATGGACAGAAAACAATCATCATGGAGGGTGGGGGCTGCGAGCATCAAGGAGGGCACAGGAGAGGGGCTAGTGCTCCAATATCGTCTAAGGTTTAGTGCAGGTTTCCATAACTTTCACAATGGCAGTGTAATAGATAGGGGGGCAGACTCAGCATTCCATTTCCTTCTCTCAATTACCATAATAAGTTCGGTAATTTTGTGCTGTTTATTTATCAGGCGAGGATAACAAAGAAGCTGAGGAAGTCTGGGCTGGAGGCACCATGACAAAGCACCAGACAGAAAGCAGTGTGTGAGGAGATGAGCAGAAGCGCCACTTCTCAAGCACCTGATTATGCTTTCTCAGTATTTAGAAGCAAAAATTATCCCTAAGAAAAACAACTGCAATAGCAACAACAGCAGCTAGACAGAGGAAAAAATGGGGTAAGATGCGGATTGAAGTAAATTGAAGGGCGACTTGACAACTAAGTTTTAATTCTTAAAAAAAAAAAAAAAAAAAGGCTATCTTCCGTTCATGTCAATTATTTGTCCAAACTCAGTGGTAGACATAAAAGATTTTTTTAAAAAAGACCTGTTTGGTTAGGATTTTTTTTTTTCCCCCTTCTTCATGTGTGGCTCCACTTTCTTAGAGCTGGAAGTTCTTAAGTGAATATTTCTGAGAAACTAGAAGGCCAAATCATAGCTGTGCCTGGTTAAAGAGGAATGTCAGATTTCTTTGAGGTGCTTGTAAAATATTATACAAAGCATCATCTTATTTTGTCTCTCTCTTTCAGCTCATAAAACACTGAACTAAATAGGCACAGAACCAAGATATAGGTTACTATTTCCAGATTTGTCTCTTCTGCCTAAAAAAGACTTTAATTTCATCCATGTCTGCCTAGTATCCCCTTCAGAAAAGTGGCAATGTTTGCTAATGAGCATAATCCTTGTTATTTGTAGCACTGTTATAAATGGCATGAGGTATGCTTGTAAATCCCCGCACATGATTCTGAAAATATGTCCAATAGAGGAAAAATACATCACCACTTGTTTTCCACAATCACAATATGGAACCAAATTATGGTTCCTGTCTTTTTCTTGTCCTTAGCAAGCAGTTTAAGGATGGTCTATTTGTAGAGATCTAGACATGCATATATTAATACTAAACCCAGTAAGCTATATACACCCCCCCCCATATATATAGTCTGTTTATAACTTTTAATAAATGCAGCATTGATATATAGGTATATGTCAGATGCAATTGAGAACTATCCATTTTCCCATAGGTCTGGGCCACTGCTTTTCTAACTAGTAGCCCTAGAGTTGCCTGTGATGGCAGCTATGGTGGTGGGTAGAGGTGGTGAGTAAGGGGAAACCAGCAGAGTGAGTCTTTCACCTTTACTTCTATCTTTTTTGTATATCGGGCTTGTTGAAATTCTGAGTGTGATCTTGGAGGAGGTACAGCGTTGACTAGAAAAGAAAAAAAAGAAAAAAGGGAGGGAGAGATTTTTAAAAAAACTGTTACCCTAGGTTATCCTAAAAACACTATGTGAAAAGTGGGGGCAGTGGTGAGAATAGACCCCCATCAAGGTGCTGTCACTACAGGCTGCAGGATACCTTGTGGATTATACACATTCGGTATTGTTGATGTCATAAAGCTAAAGCATTTCCAACATTGCCTGTTCCCTCTTTTTCTATGACTGTCGATATTTGGAAATGTAGGTACATACATATGGTGTGAAATCCCAGTAGAATTTTTTGAATCCTGCTCCAAATTTGTTTTAATGCCTTTCTGGTGATGGGTCACATGACTTATCACTTTGTATTCAATATCTCATTTAGAAGCTCATAGGGGAAGCTTGCTATTAGGTGCGAAGGATAGAGAGATGATTAATATGGGATTCCAAAACTCAAGGAACTTAACTTAGGGGGGTTAATTTGATTGATGTTTGCTTGTTTTGTTTTATTTGGAAAGCACAGTGGGGTGGGAAAATCTGTTAAGTGGATTGGGATAGGGTACATAAGCTGTTTCTGTGATGTGATTCAAAATGTCATGCATCTCCCTTTGCACTTTGCTTATTGGGAGAATCCTGTTTTATGAATCAAAACTGAAAAGCCCTATTACCAGTAAGTTAAAGTATCTGTCTTTGACTATAATACCACATCGAAATTGCCTGTGATATGCAAAATTTGCAAAATCTAGCTACATATTTTAACACATTTCTTTAAAAAAAACAAAACTAATTGATGCTTAGAACTTCGAGTACCCTTTTGTGGATGAAACACATTTTTTTCCTTGTTTTTTTCAGTGGCTGAAAAAGTTGACTCACAACCTGGTCTTTTTTAATACCTCTGGCAGTGTCATGAGGAAGAAATTATTCCCCTGACTTATAGCTTTATTTGACTGTAACTTATAGGCAAGGAGTAGCAAAGAGAGGAAAGAGCTGATTTGATTGAATAATCCAAGAGAATGCATTTGATTGAATAATCAAAATAAGAATTTTCTTCTAGGTTATCATTCCTCACTCACACTAGCTTGGACAAGCCCAAGCAGGGACTTTAATTCTTTCATGATATGATAGACCTTACAGTAATGTTTAGATTATTTTATTTCCATAATAAACCTTCATTATGTATATTTATCTAATGATATGACAGAAGTGAAGGGAAATGGAATATAAAAAATATGTGCATGTGTTAAGCATTAGCCCTTGCAGAAGATTTATAAACAAATTACAGATAATATATAGAATCTTGCAATATTTATAATTGCATGTTTAAAGGAATCTTCTTATGGTACTTCTATGGCCGACTCTAAGGAAGGAGAAATTATAAATTTATATTTCCTAAGTTTACTAAGATGTGCTGTTTTCTTTTAATAGGTAAAAATGTATTCTGCAAAACTCAGAATAGAAAATGAAGCTTCTATTTCAGTGTCACTCATACCCCATTACTAAGGTTCAGAAGGCTCAGCATAAAAAATTAAATGTTCACTATTTCTCAAAGAGGTCATTGCTTAAATTCCAAATTAATTTTCAACAAGCCTGTTACAAAGGAATCAATAAACTTTGTGTGACAAAGCAAAACTCTGCTGGTGCCTTCAAGATAAATGATAAACAGATTCTTGTTTGAAAAACTGAGGCATTTCAACTGCCCATACAGCTTCCAAATGCACATTGTTCCTCGTAGTTCCTTCTGAGAATATTTGAACGTAAGAAACAAGAGTGAGGCTGTAAAATTCTTGAGGAATGAAAAAAGTGAAAACCTATTGGTTTCAAATGCATCATTAGAGCTTTCCATAATCATTGTTAGGTTGTTTCTTCTTGACACCTTAGACAGGAGCAATTAAGTAAATTAACCTGCCTTTGTGGTGAAACACACACACTCACATACACATTATGCTGTATACGTCTACAAGTGTAAAATAACCTTATGGGATAGGTTGAGGGCCATGCTAACCCATACCTTCTGATGAGAAAACTCATGGTTAGGTGTTCATCCATTCAACAAATATTAATATTTATTTATCATCTCTTGGCACAGTTGAAGTTTCTGGGAAAACAGTAAATAAAATAGTGTCCCTGCTCTCAGGGAATTTACATTCTAGTTCTAAAGACAAAAAATAAAATGATAAGAAAAACTGTATATGATACAGAGAAAATTAAATCAAGTAATGCTACAAAGAGTAATGATGAGTGCTATTTTAGACATGTAGTCAAAGAAGTCCTCTCTAAGAAGGAGACAGCTGAGAAAAATCTGAATGAAGCAAGGGGGCACGTGAAGCTCTAGGCAGAAAGCATGTAAAAAGTGCAAAGGCTCTGATATAGGAATAAAGCTGGTGTACTTAAAGATAGTAAGTATACCAGAACAGATGAGAAAGGGATAAAGAGGTTGGGGATGAGGTCAAAGAGATAAGTGGAGGTTAGATCATGTAGGGCCTTGTAGATAAAAGTCAGAGTAGCAATCAGGAGATGCAAATTATGCTGTGGTAACAACACCCTAATCTCAGTGATTTAAACAACTATGGTTTATTTCTTGCCCACACTATGTCTACCACAGTTGCATTGGAAGTTCTGCAATGCATCAGCCTCATTCTTAGAGCCAGGCTGACAGAGCAACCACTAAGAGAAACACTGCTGGTCATAGTGGCAGGGAGAAAGAAACCTCTGAAGAGTCTCCGACCAGCAATTAAATGTCCCAGCCTGGAAGTGACACACATGACTTCCACAAACAACTTATTGACCACATCTAGTCAAATAGCTACATTCATTGATAGCAGGGTGGGGAGAAGGGACATGTGTGGACAGGAAGTATAATCCTACTGTGTGCCCAGTAAGGAGAAAGTTATAAATAGATTTATTTTATTTTATTTTTTTACTTTTTTTTATTTTGTAAAAGATACTTAGATTACATAAATTTTATACAAAAAATATAGGGATTTTCTTATGCCCCACTTCCCACACCTCCCACACACCCCCACATAAACATCCTTCATTAGTGTGGCACATTCATTGCAATTGATAAACACATCCTGGGGCTTTGCCACTGAGCATGGACCATAGTTCACTTTGTAGTCTATACTCTCTCCCACACAGTTCTGCATATTATGGGATGATATAAAATGGCCTATATCTGTCATTGCAACATCACTCAGGATGATTCCCAAGTCCTGAAAAAGCCTCCGTATTACAACTGTTTTTCCCTCTCCCTGCCCCCAGATCCTCCAGTGGCCACTGGCTCCACATCAATGTTGTAATTTCTTCCATTGCTAGAATCACAATATGTCTAGTAGAATACCAGTAAGTCCACCTTAATACATAGCTCTTCCCCTAATCCCAAGAATTCTGGGATAGTGAAGTCCACTCCACCTCCATGGGGAAGACGGATGGGACTAACTTGCCTGCAGCTGCAGACTCTATTCCCTGGGACAGCCGTTGTCCATCATCATCTCCCCACCAGTTGTCCTGGGTGAGTCCAATGGGCTGTAGAGTAGGTGTTGCAACTCCAACGAGGTTCTGGGCCCAGCTGGCACATGGGCAAGCCCAAAGACTCAAATCTCTGGACGTACACCTACAAACTCTGGCACCAAGAATAGGTTTAAATAGAAGGAACAGATGAGCCACGTGCAGGGAAGACATAATTAAGTCCAACTCTGTCACTTTCAGGAGCACAAATTCCAAACTAGAGCCCACTGGCAAGGCACCAAACTCTGGAGCTATCTGCCCTGACCCTAGGACCTGGGTATCTCCAGAGCCCTCAGGAGCTCCACTATTTTGGGTAGCATCCACCTTGGAATTCTATGAGATCCTGCTGAGATGTGCATAAGCGTTACCTCTGGGATGACCTTCCGGCTCACTTTGAAGTCTCTTAGCAATATAAACTCATTTGTCTTTACCTTTTCCCCCTTTTATTCAAGGTCTTTTTCCAGTTGCATTGCTGGGTGGTGCTTGGTAACAATCCCTCAGTGCCAGGGAGGCTCATCCCCGGGAGTCATGTCCCACTCTGGGGGGAAGGTAATGCATTCATAGGCTGAGATTGGCTTAGAGAGAGGTCACATTTGAGCAACAAGGAGGCTCTCAGGAGGCAACCCTTAGGCACCTCATAACAATAGGCTAAGTTTCAATTATAAATATTTTCAAAGCAGCACTGATGACTCCTATAGTAAGAATACTGGATTTTATTCCAGTGAGATGGGAAGCCATGAGAGTTTACAGGCTCACTTAGTCTTTGTGTGGAGAATGTAGAGTTAAGGGGGCAAGAGCAAAGCAGAAGGATCAGTAATTAATTATAGCAATATAATTTATCTGTCTAGATGAGAGATAATAATGGCTCCAACTAGGGTGGCAGTGGTGCAGGTGGTGAAAAGTGGTCGGTTTGGGATCCCATGCTGAATTGACTCAAGGCCAAGTCTGTTTTCTTTTGGGGCTGTAACCTCAAAATACTTGAGCAGGTAGCATCAATGTGTGAAAAAGCCTGGTGAAATATAATAGAAAGTTGGAGTCTCTGGCTTAACGGGAGAGAGCATGCACAAATAAACATGCAACTTCTTCTTCTTCTTCTTCTTCTCCTCCTCCTCCTCCTCCTCCTTCTTCTTTTAAAAAATAATCTATAGCAACAGCCAAACAAAACAAAATTTTTCAACTTCTGTAGGAAAATGTGCTTCTTTCTTAAATCTAACAAGTTTAAATAACAAATGAGTGACTAAAACAACCAATCCACTAGTCCTGGGTCTCAAGAATGTGGCACTTTGTCAGATACATGGTAACACATACATGTGTAGTAACAAAGCACCCACAAACCAGGTAAGAACACAGTTTAGTCAAGAAGTGACAGACTGATTTAACATTTATTAAAAATTCACTGTGTGATTTCCACCTCAACTGAATTTAATTGGAATGTAGAAATCTTGTAATTCCAGGCTCAAAACATATGCTGCTAAACTCTCTTCTTCCCTGAATGGTGGTTCTCTCAAAATTTAATGGGCAACATTTAGTGTGCAAAGGAATTAGCCTGACTTGTACAATAGAGTTGGGGTGGGGCATGGAAGTTTACATTACAACAAGCACTCCATTCTGATGAGGGCAATCCAGGGTCCATACCTTGAGAAATCCTGAGTATCTGATTTTTAAACTATGTTACAAATTTGACCTTTACCGAATATGGAAAGAGTTCTTAGTGTCTGCCGTTCTCACTAAATTCTCGAACAGTTTTTGGATGTTGTCAGTGTTTTAGCAGCGAGTAAGAAGTTCAGGAAAGTGATCCATTAGCTGGCTTGGCTTGCTTTTTCCATCTCTTTCAAGTTCCTTTCCTCTGTCCCTTCCTCCCTTCCTTCCCTCCCGCCCTGCTTTTCTTCCTCCTTTCAAGAACATTTTTGAGCCATCGCAACATTCCATGCACTGTGTTAGATTCTAAGAATACAGCAATGATCAGGACAGACAGTGTCCTGTCCCTCTGTGTTTTATGTATTTTAGAGGGAGATTTCTTTCTAATTCAGAGAGCTAAGACCAGCAATACTTCTCTGAGTCAACATACTCACAACTCAAGCAAGACTATTTGACTCTAAACAAATATTAACCTCCACAAAAGTGAGTGTTACCTCAAGATTTGCTTGAATTTAGAGATGCAGGGATACACACTAGATATACCAAAGAAATCAGATAGCTCATGACAGTCTTGTTGCAACATCTGGCCTCCTCCTCTTTTGTAGTTTATTGCAAATAGCATTGTTTCCTGGGGCCTCTACAATTACTCCCGGGAAAAAATCTTTCCCAAGATTCCCTACACTCCTTTTTTTTTTAGGACATATACATATATGGATGGAGGTCAACTCAAGGGCCAAGCAAATAACATAGGTGAGTTCAATGTGTCTGATAAAAATGCTAATATATATGTTGTATCAATCTTGGGACCAGAACAAACAGGAGAGCATTTAGTGCCATCTGATCGTTTCCGTGTAGGAAGTTGGGCACAGTGTTTCTAAAAAAAAAAAAGTATTATTTTTTTAAGCCAATAATCTGGAATATCCATATAAATTTTTCAATTCTCAACCAATAGCTCAAAAATTCCAAACCATTGTATGTCAAATAACACATATCTACAAGCCATATTTAAGCTGGGGCTCCCCCATCTGTGACTTCTGATGTGCCATAAATCTTGGCATCTATCATTTATCACTTGAATTTTTACTTAATAAATTCTTGTAGCACTCATCACCCCAGTGAGGTTGTAAAATCTGTGTAGGTTGGGTCACTTTGCATTGCCCAGACCAGTGTTGACCTTAGGGTGGGTGATAGGATGACAGTGCAGGTGAGCAGGGAATTCGGAACCCAGACTGCCTAGATCTGAATCCTTGTTACACTACTTACTAGCTAGGTGACTTTGGGCACATTTCTTATCTTATTTGGTAATGGTAAAATGGTAAAATGGAGGTAATACTAATTATACCTCTCTTATAGGATTAAGATGTTATTAGGACCAAATGAGTTCATATTTGTAAAGCACTTAAAATAATGTCTGCACATTCTCAGATTCATATCCATTTCCTTTAAAAGTTAAGTTAAAATAAATACAAAAATAATGTATTTGTTACATAGGATTGGGTCATCTACTTGTACTTCTAATTTCCTTCAGTAATTCAATGATAGGAGCTCATTAGAAAATGAGTTCTTTAAAAATTATTATTAATGTAAAAAAAACAAAGAAATAAATATATGACCAAAGAATATCATAATAAATACCTTATGGAATGATAATTTTTATACATAGCTTTCTCTATTTCTTTGACTCTTGTTTTTAAGATGTTTTTTTAAGATAATTGTACAGGAAAACTAACAAAGACACTTATAATATTATTAGCTTTTTAATGCCAAGTCACAGGTGTATATGCTTCTAGACATCTGATGAACATCTGGACCACTTAGCGCACTGATTTTTAAGGTTTCTCATTATTTATTCGTTACGTGCTAGGCCATTAAACCATTTAGTGATTCCTCATAAATTAAAACAAACTGATTAATTGCATCAAATGTTCTTATAAAAATATTTTTTTAGTGCAGAAGATTTCTATGCTCTTTTACACATTGGAACCATAGTGGTAAACAGGCCACATGTAGATTTCTCTGTACATAGAAAATTGGATACTGAAGTATAATTTAAAGTGCACTTCTTATTTAAAAGAATGTTTCTATTCTTTTCCATTACTTAGAGAAAATTTATTTTCACTGTTAGGAAGAATTTAAAAAAATCATTGCTATTTTATTTAATCATCATGACATTCCCATTTCCCCCAGTTTTACAACTGAGGAAGCTAAGGTTTAGAAATGTTAGATAATGGAAAAGCTGTCCAATTTCACAAGGCTAGAACGTGCCCCAAATGGGATTTGAAAACAGTCTGGGGTATGGCAAAGAGAGGAATGCTTTGGAACCATTTCAACGTCATCAATCGTTTTTGGGGACTTGTAGAAGTAACTGGAATGTGACATCAATCCTCATTTCAAGCAATCAAAATTATTTATTGCATA
Organism: Tolypeutes matacus; assembly: GCA_026826555.1. Taxonomy (NCBI): domain Eukaryota; kingdom Metazoa; phylum Chordata; class Mammalia; order Cingulata; family Chlamyphoridae; genus Tolypeutes; species Tolypeutes matacus. Next base: position 28,350,718 of record JAKSZT010054030.1, read on the forward strand.
ACTTGTACATGCCAGGCACTATTTCATTGTCTGAGTCTTTTAGTATCTCTTTCTATTCATCTGAGGTTAAGAATTTTATAGTCAAGAACATAAACTGAGTATAGCTGCCATGTAGAGCAGTGGTTCTCAAAGCATGGCCGCCAGACCAGCAGCAATGGAATCGTCTGGGAACTTGTTAGAAATGCAGATCCTTGGCCTCTACCCCAAGCCAGCTGAGTGAGAAATCTGGGGGTGGAGCCTAGCAATTTGAGTTTTAACAAACCCTCCATGAGATCCTGGTGGATAAAGTTCGAGAAATTTTGATAGAATTGGAGGAGAACTAATAAGAACGACAAAGGTTTTGTAGAGAACATCAAGGTCTTTAAAACCCAGAGATTGAATGGACATTCTGCAAACTAAGACAAATGAATGAATAGACCCTGAGAAGGGTCCTGATTCCCTGAAAGCCTGTGGTCTTCTCTGAAGACAGCACCTCGGAAGTGAAAACATTCCTTAAAAAAAAACACCAAGGAACATGGCAACCACAGCATTTGCATTAGGGAGACATGACCTGACCTGTCGTCCGGTTCTCCTTTAAAAAGTATAAACGCCCCTCTCCCTACAAGTCACCCCTCCCCCAACAAGCATTTTAAATTAGTTCACGGACATACTGGAGGTGCTTGGTGATATGGAAATATATGGCAGAAAGCCCTATATTTCATCTCAGAAAGCCGTCACCCACTCTGTAGCTGCTTTGACTTATTCTTCTTTACACTGTTTTCTCCTTTTTCCCCTGTATACTTGCTGAATGGTCTAAAACAATCAAAACATTAAGAATTAGACTTTGGCTATCACTTCCTTTATCAAGGCAGTCACCAGTTCTCTGAGCCTCTGATGCCTCAGCTGTGAAATGGGTAGATTTCCTTCCCGTTCCCTTTCACCTCTAAACTTGTATGATTCCAGGGATCTATGATACCCTGACATATGGAGGGACCCTGGCTGATGTGATCAGTTTGAACACCGTCTTGTAGTGGCAAAAGCCCCAGGACATATGGGTACCAAACAAACCTGCTCAGGCTGTGCCCTAAGCAGTGAGATTGATTCATCCCATGTATTTTCATGGCCACTGGGCTCTGGGCAGTCATTCCAACAAAAGAAAAAGAAAAGAGCAAGAGAACAAGAGATTGCTTTTTGATTTTTCCAGATTTTTACTTTACCCTTACATGGTTTTATTTAAATTCCAAACATATCAAATGCCATTTATTTGTACATTTGGATTGGACTGCTACCCTTAAAAAATTAATCGCAGCTTTTCTAGAGGCAGGAGAATGGTCAAGATGAACTGTAGCAGTGCTTTAAAGCCTTAAGATGCCCATTTTTTAAAGCTTTATTTGGAATGTGGCACATTATAATTGACAGACTTGACAAGCACTCGGGTTTCATGGGCCGCATGTCAGGATTCCTGCCCTATATTTCCATATTACCAAGCACCTCCAGTATGTCCTTGAACTAATTTAAAATCTCCCTGGATTTCAGGTTCCCCATCTTCCTCAAAGGCCCCACATCATTTGCTAGGTACTCGCAGGATGTTCCTGAGAGCAGTCTGCTGTCCACAGCCTTGAGAGATTTCTTATCTCTTAACCCACAATGTTGATATCTATTTGCTTATCAGTTAGAAAGCAATTCATATTGTGTATCTCATCCCCTAAAATAACGTGCGAATTGCATCAATTCAGTGAAAATTTTTAACAACTGGTATTTTCATGCCACAAACCCAGTATGACCAGATTATTTTTTCTGTTTTTCAACTTTCTCTTTTTTACATCATATAGGTAGGAAAGCCAGTTAAATTTTCTCAAGACTTTTTCAATGAAGTATTTAAGACTTTGAAATTCTCCCTTTCTCCCAAAATTCTGTACAATAAATGAGTTTTAATTAATTCCCTAAGGGGAGACGAGGTGCAGACTGTCTGATAGCATCAGGCTCCAGAACCTGCAATTGATTTTGGGCATAAAGAATACCTTTAATAACGATGCTGTGTGTTAAAAACAAAAATTTATTTCACATACCACTGTAAGACATCACAAAGAACTCAACTTGCTGTATATATAAAGAAGCAAATGTACTGATAAAGATAATCAGATGGTGCCAGGTTGTTTTAAACAGCTATTAAAACGAAAATGTCTGAATTCAAAAGAGATAAGATTCTTTTTCACCCAGGGCTTTGGAAAGGAACAACTGGCATGTGTAATCTTGTATGCATTAATTTTTACCACGGTAGTCAAATAGCCCCCACCAGACTGAAGCTTGTGTAGAATTTTCTTTCTTTATTTGGCTTGATCATAAAAGAATTAGCTCCCTCGGTGAACCAACGTGAAAAGAAGCTAGTTTGGGGAAATAAGGAATGTTCATAAGAAAGAGAAAGTTTGAGACAAACATATGGTTGAAATGCTCTAGTCGATTTCAGATCCAGCTGAGAGAGTTGAGATCTGTTGGTTCAGGGATCCAGTTCACTGCACATTCCTACTGTGCCTGACTACTAATTGCAGCCTATGTTTGTCAATCAAATATTTGCAATTAACAAAAATATTCCCTTAAGAGACATATAACAGAATTGGCAAAGGATCTGGTGCTCTGCTAAGTAGAGCTAGCTGCACACAGAAATTAAAATAAAATATGGCTTTAAAAATATTCTGCCGATGTTGATACCTCTAGACACTCCCAGTCAAAACATTAACAAGCAGAAAAGGTGGCATGGGGGCTTTTCAAAAGGATTTTGTTCAAAGAACAAAAACTTTGATCTTAGTGTCTCTGACCCCTCCTCCACCTCTGATTCTTCAGTCTACAAGTGCATATTGTGGTTTAATTTAACTGTGCATAATTTGCCTAAGGATAAAAGTTGATCTAGATTTTTTTTATCTCCAATTTTACAAACGCTCTACTTTTTCTCTCCCTTTTCCTCTCCACACGCAGATTTCAAGAGGGAAGGCTGAGGAGGAAGGCGACTGGAATATTAAGAACTGTGTGATATTCTGAGGAAACCCTAATTTGTAAATTGGTAGAAATGCCAGTAATTTGTTGGGAATTGAAGACCTTCTGTATTCAAGAGTGAAGCTTGGCAGCTGTGCACTGTTGTTTTATAAACCAATATTACATCTGAAGGTGGTGTTTGAATGTTTGTGTCATTGGGTTTTGTCTCCAACATAGTTCTGTGATAAGAAGTGTCAAAGAAAACAAACATGATCCTCTCCCCGTCCTTTAGGATCAAGTCCAAACATAATTCCACAACAGGGTTATAACAGTCAAATCAACTACAAAACTTCTGTAATTACACAAAACCCCTTGACCAGACCACATAAACGCTATTGAGTAAGAGATGCTTTGCAATTTTCCCAAAGAAAAGACCCTGTGGTTGTCACATTTACAAAGTCAAGAGGAAGTGAGACAATGCTCACCACCACCAAAAGGGCTTCCTGCACAAAGAAGAGAATAGGTATGCTTGTTAAGGAGGTTAAGGTGAATCCAAGGTAACTGAGGCTCGCAGGAGGGGGCGCAAGGGCTAGAAAACTGCATTAAAAAATCATCATTTGGTTTAAATAAAAACCATCTCAGTCATTATTAGATATCACATAATAGCTTGAGTGATTTTTCAAATTTTATCTGGTTATTATATTCTCAGAGCTTCTGTGATACTGTTCCGTGATTTTGGCTGCTCTTTAAGAAAGAAGAGTTGAGACCAAGCTGCCTTTTGATGTTTGCGGATTCTCTCCACCATTTAGACACAGCCACCTTGTATGGTTAAGGCCAGGATGAACCAAGCGGAATGGGACTCGTTTTCGTTTTCATAGATGAAATCTGATACATAACCAGGAGGAAAACAATGAAGTGTTATTGTCATTCTCGCCTACTTACCAAAAGATCTCATAAATATTGAGAAGAAAACAGGCCATACCCAGGGTTCTAAAAACACCAAACCAAGCCAATGACAGGACTAGAGGCCTCTACTGCTCAGTAGTTTCCAAACATTTTTGATCATATTCCCTATCAGCAAACATTTTTGAGCACACATCTGCAATATATATTCAATTCTACTAATAAATTAGGTGCAGTTAAAAAAAAAAAGCATTGGCAAAACCAAAATTTTAAACAGACTAGATAAAAAGTAATTAGATAGTGATTCTGTCTTGCTGAACTCCATTGTCTGTATATCCTCTGAGTCACCACACTCCATTCTCTACAGCGGAGCAGCAGGTAAACTTGACAGGGTCCAGTTTTCACTCAGTGGCCTGGGCCTCAGCTCAACTGGAACAGAGGACCAAATGTGCTGGCAAACCCTTGTTTGCCATCACTGAACACCAGCACTGAGCTGAGTATTGAGTGGGAAAATGGTTGTACTTGAATTTACAAGACTGCACAGAGAATGCTGTTGGTTCATTTTAATTCAATCTGCGCAGAAGACAGAAACCAAGAGCTTGCTAATAACTGGATGAAAACTGAAAAAGTCTCTCAAACAATTCTTTTTGATTAAGCCCAAGTGCCATCTAATAATGGTTGAGATAGATTTTTTTAAACCAAATAACTAATTTGCTTAATACCCTTGGTAAGGGGGAAAGGGAGGGAGATACTGATGAGTGTGTGTGTAAGAAATGCCTGGAAAATAATGGTGGAGGGGAGATAAAAGAAAATTGACTTGACTTTGTCAGGGAATCCCTCCATTTGAGAGTTGCAGGACTTTAAAGTTCAAGTTTGAATTGATCAGGCTGAGCTCCCTTCACCCCTTTTCTTTCTACTGCTTCTCTGTAAAATGGGGACAATAAAATCTATTTTGCAAAGTCATTTTGAGCAGTGGGAATAATTTATGTAAAGTGCCTCACACAGTGAATGTTTCGCAGCAACTGCTCAATAAATGGTGGCCAATGCAGTTATATAGCTCAAGGAGATGATAAATCCTGGTCTTTGCCAAGAATATACATTCAGTTTTCAAGTGAAACAAATAATAATTATGGTAATCATGATAACATTTTTCTTTTAAATGTCTGCATCCTTTCATTCTCAATATCATGTTTAGCCTTCACAACAAATTTATCAGATGGATAGGGCAAGTATATAATTACTCCCATTTTACAGATACAGAAAGGATGATGAATCATGGTCATACAGTGGTGAAGTTGAGCACAGAACTCAGAATTCCTGATTTCCAGACAAGAGGCAGGAAGGAAGCAGAAACATTTGGTGCATATTACTTTCTATCAAATAACTCAACCAGATAGACTTTGCATGTGTGCATATGTGTGGGTTTAAAGATTTTTTTTTAAGTTAACTGTTTAGTCCAGGTTTTTTTTTTTACCTCTCTTCTCTCCATCATTTGGCAAATTAGTTAATAATATAATAAATACCACAACATGGATCGAATAAATGAATAAAGTGTCTGTTACATGTGTTCCTCTCTATGGCTGTTTTTAAGATATAGTGAATAGTAAATAGTCCATATCTTTTGCTAAATATAGGTTTTTGGTGTGTTTTATTTTTTCCTTCTACCAATTTAAAAGTTGAATGATGTTGAATAATGAAAAAAAAGGAAAGAAAGAAAGAGAGAAAGAAAGAGAGAGAGAGAGAGAAAGAAAGAGAGAGAAAAGAGAGAGGGAGGAGGGAGGGAGGGAGGGAGGGAGGGAGGGAGGAAGGAAGGAAGGAAGGAAGGAAGGAAGGAAGGAAGGAAGGAAGGAAAAGAGAAAAAAACAGAGGCAACCTTTAGCTCGTTCAAAATTTGAGTAGTATTTGGTATTAGGTCAAGGGCTGAAGCTTCTTTCTTTTCATGTGCACCAACAACACACTTGGCTCTACCACCTAATTATGCTGCAAAGATACACTGCTCTTAAGAATTATTGACTGATGTCTCACCATTTCTAGGAAGCCCCAGAGACTGCTGTATGTTATCTTGATTTTGGTGTCCAAAAGCAATACAGTTAAAGACATGAAGCTCTGAGTACAAACTTTGTGCCCCTTCGTACTCAGTGGCTCTGTCCATTCCTTAAGGGAATTGTCTCTATGCAATTTGGTAAGAATAAAGTTGACAGACACCTAGAGTTGAGGCCATTTCCATTTCTGCATTCATGTATATGTTATGAACAGTCATGGAGTAACTTGACTTGATTGACTCCTTCCTTTACCCAGCAGAAAAAGAATGAGTAATTCTGAGACATCATTTTCCAAAATAACTACAAGCTTTGGATTTTAGATTTGTGTTTTTTACTATTTTCGTCCAATATTTGACACTGAAATATAATTTTAAGGCCTTACCAGCTGGCCAAGAGTAAGCTTGCATCCACGATTCCCAAAGACCTGTTTAGTTCAAAAACTGAATTAGGTCCTTGCTAGAATTTCTGCACATGCATATCATGATCTTGAGCCCAGTCCTGACCAAGTGACCTTCCCGGATGACATTCCTCTCATAACTTCTTGAACAGATGCCTTTGTAATATCCATAACCTTCTATATACATTTGAGTGCAAATGCCTGAGGAGAAGGAGGAGAATCTGTTGCCATCCTCTGGTGGTTTCAAGATATATATAGATATAGATTTTTTTATATATAAGACAGTTTCTGTAGAACAGATGCTGAAAGCGTTCATGTCCCCAGAACCTTTCCTGTAACATCTTAGGAAGCAATGAAGCTTCTTTCCTGACATTTCTTTCTAATGTGTTGATAAAGTCTCGTGTGGGGTGATGGGGTTGCAAATTTTGCTTTCTTTGTTGTGGCATTGTTTGCCTAGAGGCTAGTTCCACACTTTTTAATTTCAGATTTCTTAGAATGTTCCAAGGATCCTCTTCCAGTCCTCCATGGACACAGTACTTAAAGCTTAGGCAGGGAATGAATATAGTTATCAGAGCATTCACTCTTGAGCACTTACTATTTGCCAGGCACTGTACTAAGCACTGCACATATTTATCTCATTCATTTCTCACCTCTGAAGTAGGCGTGATCATGCCCCCATTATAAATGAGGTAACTGAGACTCAGGGAGGTGAAGTGACTTGGTCAATAGCTATTAAGTGACTAAGTTGGAATTAGATCCTGGCTCTCTCAAAACCCCCTGTGCTCTAATTTACCTATTTTGCTTCCTACATGTAGTTATTAAAACCCTGATGGTAACAAATGGATTATCTAGAAAAATGTGTAAATGATCAAATAATTAAATAGCACAAAACAATATTACATAGTTGAGAAATTGGATATCATAACATATTTTTAAGTTTTTAACGGAAAATTAATTTTTAAAAATCTAATTCAAATGGCGGATAATAGTCCCAGCTTTGCCTATTGGAATTTGACAAAGTTTTTCAATTTTCTTCACTTGTTAAACAGCAGATTTGCAGTAGCAAAGTGGGTATCACCATCCCAAAGTCCTCAAGCTTGAGAAATGAACATAAGGGGGGATGCAACTATGGACTAAAGTAGACTTATTATCATTCTAGTAATGGAAGAACTTATAACATTGATATAAAGGCAGCAGCCACCAGAGGTTCTGAGGGGAGGGAGAGGGAAGAATAAGTGTAACATGGGGCATTTTGGGGACATTGGAATTGTTTTGCATGACATTGCAATGACTGATACAGGCCATTATACATTCTGTCAAAACCTATAAAATTGTGTAGTGCAAAGTGTGAACCATAATGTAAACTATAGGCAATAGTTAGTAGCAATGCTTCAGTATGTGTTCCTCAATTATAACAAATGCACCACCCTAATGAAAAATGTTGTTAATGGGGAGAAGTTTGGGAGGGCGTGAGATATATGGGAATCCTATATATTTTTGATACAACATTTATGTAATCTAAATCTTCTTTAAGAAGAATAATTAAGAAAAATAAAATAAATAAATAAAATCCAAAGTCCTCCAGCTAAACAAAACAAAAACAAAACAAAACAAAAACAACAACAAAAAAAAACCCCAGCAGATTTGGAGGTTGTCTCTTAGACCTTCTGAGATATAAAATTCTATGATTTTATGGGTAGGCAATTAGAAATTTATGGTTGTTCTTATTCCCTAGACAGGCATTATTGCTATAGGGTATTTGATAAAACTTTGACTTCTCAATGCTATACAGTAGACACTTTTTGGATCAAGAGGCTGACATCCAATTGATCATAGACTTGACCACAAATATAACATTCAGTGGACCATAATTAATATTCTTCTACACTCATAAAATAAATCTTATAAGACTATCTAAATTAATTGAGAAAGGGCAATGCCAGATCAAATTGTAGGTATTTTATTTGTCATTTAGGTGGCCTGAGACTATAACTTGGCAAGGTGAAAGTTATGGGATCCCAGGAAAACTTTTGGGCAAATGTTGCCTTAGGCCACGAGCCAGACCTGGATAGTGGAAGCAGGTCAGGGAAAACTCTGAAGACTATGGTTGGAAGGAAAGTCCTGAATGCTGAGGTTCATTAAAAAACACACTAACTGAGAGATAGCAGTGCTCAATGGCAGTCATACAGGCCAAAAGGGACACTCTGAGTTTATTTGACAGCATACAGTATATGTGGCACATGTGATCAGATACTTGTAAGGCCAGCATGGCTTCAAAGGCAAAAATGAGCAAGAAGATTAGGCTTTGTACAGAGCTTTAGATCTAGTCAGTATCTTCTCTGAAGGCCAGTGGAGCCCTCAGCAGCAGGTAGAGTCCTAAATGTAGCCATTGGGATGATACATCATTTAGCCTTGACTACAATAATGCTACAAAATAAACAACCACCAGACCATAGTGGTAAACAATGATAAATATTTATTTAGCTCATGATCTATAGGACATAGGCTGGTCATGGCTGATCTCAACTGTCTTCAGTCATATATTTAAGGAGAGCTACAGATCAGCTGAGCAGTTCTGCTTATCTTGCTGGGCTTCCTGACATGTTTGGGGGAAGGCTAGCTGTTGATTGATCTGGGATCGCCTCATCATGGATGCCTGCAACAACACAGCTCTGTTCCATATGTCTCTCAACCTCTGGCAGAATGGCCTGGCAATGTTCTACTGATAACAGATGACAAGAATGAGCAAGCCTAATCATGCAAGCCCTTCTCAAGCCTGCTTGCTCCACGTTTGTGACTATCACATTGGCCAAACATGTCACGTGGCTGGGGCCAGTCAGAATGAGAGGCTACTCTAATCTTACATGGAAAAGTCATAAATACAGAGGTGTAAATAAGGGGTCAATTAGTCAACCACTGGGGATTTAGACTCTACACAGTCAATGGAGTGAGTGCCTTAAGAAGCTCAGTTTCCGTCTTAACCATTTTTTAATCCCAGACCCTGTAATACAGGCTCAATAAATGCTGATCCATGAATGAATGAATGAATGAACAATGGACCTGAAAAGGCAGGGTTACCTTGCTACTTATTAGAGAAAATATCTGCTTATTTTAGTCTATAAACATGAGGAAGATTAACAATAATCTATTACTAAGCAGATTTTTCCCCCTCTCAGAAAATTGCTACTCTAAATAAAACAACATGATTCCTGGGCAATATTCATGTTAGAATGATATGGAAACACCCCAAACAAAATAGTACAAGGGTATTTTGGGGAAGGATAACAGATCAAATTGTGTTGACTCGTGCTTCTAGCCTTAGCTTGGTGCTACATGGAATTAGCTATGCCCCCATCAAGCAATTATACGGGACTCATAGCACGTCTTCAGTTCTATGCTTATTTTCATAATAAACCTCTGGTTTCACTTTCTTTCTAGCACTGTTTCCTCTAAGATTTACCATTTGAGAATAACAAACACTAAATAGAATAAGTATTTCAGCTGAGTTAAAGCTCAACCACTCAGCTCACATTTTCATGGTCCTCTCTCAGTGTCTATAGTTTTCCTCCAAGAATCTATATTTCTTTCCTACAGTAGTTATAGCATCTGTCTGGTTCTTGCCTAATCCCATATATTTTAGAGCACAGAATGGAGGTGGGAATAGAAGCAGTCTGTAAATTTGGCTGGAAATGTGTCTTTCAGTATGCTACCTCTTTAGAAACAAAGAGTATTTTGAATTTGCTACAAACATGGTTGTGCAGGTCTGAAAAGAGGCCACAAAGTGGGTTCTTCTTGGAGATACATGTGATAGAGTTAACGAAAGAAATATGGAGTTTTGACCTTTTAAAAAATTATTATTTTATTAGTATCTTCCCAAGAATTAGGTGGCTCAGGACACACTAATCTTAGAGTTTCAACACCAGGAAAGAGACAGAAATTGACAAGTTGTGCTTGAAGTTTTGATCCTTTGGAGCCAGCAGGAGTGTGTGATAAATAGCAATCAGCAGCTTCACTCTGGCCTCTGCAGCCTGCCCATGGGCTCTAAAACCGCCCACCGAGCTGCTTTGGAGGCAAATGATGCATTTTTAAATAGCACATTAATATTAAACAGAGTTTGGTGAGCAGATCAAGGGCAAAGACATTCATTCCTTCACAGGAATTTCGGCCTCATGTAAAACCCATGTCACTGCCTCATATAAGTCAGACAGCCCTGGCCTCCACAAACAGCAATCCAGCCTACATACATGGAGATGAACACATTTGCTAACATGTAATGGTGGCAATGCCTAGAAAACACAGGCAGGTGCATGTCTGGCAGTGGGTGTACCATGTATGAAAGAATATTAGTGGAAAGAAAATATGTTCTTTGCTTCAATAAATATTGAAGTTTTTTTTTTTTTTTTTTTCAGGGGCCAATTTGTCATCATAAATATATCTCTTGTTGCTTCAGTTTCCCTGCCCCTTTTCTCCTGGGAAAGTGGAGAGTAAAAGATCTGTACAACAGCCTCAATCTCCTTTCCTTCTTCCCTTACTATCTCCTTGGCATTCTATTCTGCCTTGGTCATGGTTCAGAAACAAAGTCACATCTAACTTAGATTCTGCCTTTTGGGGTCTTAGTAAAACCCGTCAGAATCTGTAAAATGGGTCCAAGTTCCTTGAATCTGATTCTACTGGCCTGTCACGAGACTGTTGGCTTTCTACCAACAGGAAGCATTACTTTGCTCTTCTGTGTTTGTTGATGGACTAAACAAGAAAAAGCAAGTTGCAGGTAAAAGTCTTTGTAAATGTTAAAAGTTCTATACAAATAAGATATTAATTCAATGGTTATTACCAGAAATCCCCTTTCCAGTGCTTCAGGGAATGTGGGAAGGAAAGACAAGCAAGACAAGAGATGCTCAGAAAGAAAAGAGGGGCTGCTGCTGGTTAAGCTGTCCAGAGGCAGATCCAGAAGTGAAGTTTGGGTGTAAGGTGTTTATTGAGATCAACATCTTTGTAAAGGTGGGGGAGAAAGCAGGACTGGGCATAAGAAGAAGTCCAAGTGTTATGCAGGTCCAACAAATCCTTGACCAAACCAAGGGGGAGCTCTGGGGAAAAACTTACCTGCCAGCATCCTTGCTTTGTGTTCAAATGCTTTTATGCTCTTGCCTCACTCAGGCACTAGATGTGTGTGTTCCCAGAGGGTGGGGCATCCAACAAGGTGATTTTGCCAGCTGACAGGGACTGAAAGAGTTCACAGCTAGAGAGTGTCTGCTCTCTGCACTCTCCGTGGTTGACCATAAGTCTCGGCTAGAAGAGGAATTTGGGGTGCTTATCTCTATATCTGCCTGATGTAGAGTGATTAAGGCCTGAGTGATTAAGCTAAACACACAAAGACTTATAAATGAATGCCACAGAACCAGGAACTTAAGACAGTCATATTGATAGGAAAAAAAAAAAAAAAAAATATATATATATATATATATATATATATTTGGCTGATCCCTCCAGAAATAAAGCACCATCATCAACCATGAGGAACTGGGGAAAAAATCATTGATACATTTCTCCTGAGTCACAAAAAAAGATAGCTGTAAAAGTGGGCCTGGGTAGTTTCTCACAACTGAGTCCAAATAAAACTAAAGTCTTTTTTACCAAAAAAGCAAAATAAAACAAAACAAAATATTTAAAGCAGCTACATGTTGGGATTGAACTTGTCCATCTCTGAAAGCTAGAAGTCATAGTCTTTCAGCCATTCATTCATAAGTAATGATGAACATGGGAAATGTCAACTTCAGGAACCTGACTGTTCCCTTTGAGAGTTGTGAGAATTGACATTGACCCTCTCATACATTTGATGTGTATTTTACATGCAATTGAAATTTTTATATCAGAATATAAGTCTCTATATATGTAATTACTTTGTATTGTCTATTTTATCTCTCTCAGCAGATATCACACCAGTTGGCTTCTACTTAATAACTCTATTGCAAAAGAATTATTTTAAATTTTTCTCTCAAAAGTAATAATATTGAGCATAATTGATTAAGATACAAATTTCTAATATCTGACCTACAGAGGTAATTGTTACTTATTTCCAGGACCCTCAATCTTCATAGAATAATCATATATCTTTAAATATAACCAGCATGCTTATTTTAAGATCTCAAGAACTTTACATTCAAATACTTGCAATATTCCAAAGCAGTCATTAATATTTATTGCACCTATTGTTAAATTAAAATTTTCCATCAATTCTATACATATTAATTCAATTTTAGGGAGACCATAAGAAGATTTGGTGAGCTCTGGGCATGCAAAATGAGGGTTAAGTAGTAGTAATAGATAAGAAAAGTGTTCTAACATCTTTAGAGTGTCAAGGATACATCAGCTCATACCAAGTATTTTAACCATCACGGCAATTCTATAAAAATAGTGCTTGATATGGGGGATGTTCAGTAACCATTGACTCAAGTCAGGGGTCTCAAATTGAATTAGTTTTACATTATTGCCTCCATATTCCAAAAAGGTTTCATGAATTTCTACCACACTTTGCATTTGTAAGTATCTGAGGGCATTTGTGGGAATGTATACCCAGAGTGTCTGAAATGCCACAGCAGACTTTTGGTTAGCATCTTGGTCTTGCACATACTGGGCAATAGCTTGGCAAGTACAGGACCTCAGTGGTCTCCTTCCCCAAAGGTGGTGTGTTTTAAGTGGTGCATTACAGTGAAAGTCAATCTCAGACTAAATAAATGTTTATCAGAGAGCAGGCACAAAAGTCATCATTCAATGTGTGTTGTGAACTCCAGGCTTATGAGTTCTCTTAATTTGCTGCATGAAAGAAAGGGTCACTAGATGTAGACAAGACATCGATCTGTTGGCAAGATTCAGATAGGCAACAAAACTCCCCCAATCAGAGGCTGTTGTATGGACTGGTTTGGAATCCTAAACATGAGGCACTTTACAACGAGTGAAGGCCTTAGGGCTGGTTCGACACTTACACCCTGTTCATAAGAGGATAAGAGCACTATAGAATATTTCTAGCCAATCCATACTCTTGTACAATACTCATATCAATTATGTTAAATACTTTTTTAGCATTATGCTAACTAGCAGCACCTCTGGAGTTGATCAAAGATAAGCTTTCTGATGTGTAGCTGTTTCTGGATATGAGTTTCTGACTTGAATCCTGATTTGAATCTTTCAAATGATTTTGATAATCAGATGTTCACCAACAAGCTTCCATGGTGTAGAATAAAAATGACACATCTTTACATGTCATACATAATAGCATTTATGATCAAGTATTTTATTTAGTTAATGTTTTCAGGGTTTTGAGGACGTAAGTCCAAATTTACAGAAAAGTTTCAAGAATAATTCAAAGAATTCCTGCATACCCTTAGCCAGATTGATTCCCTCTCTCTCCTCTCCTCTTCCCCTCCTTTTATATCTCCTTCTCTCTCTATCTTTCTGCGTCCCAAAATACTTTAAGACATGTTTTCTAAAATCAAGACAATCTCTAACATGATGCCAGTAAAATATTCATTATCCCTTCTACATGTTAGTGGGCTTTCAACTGCAAGCAGCTTTCCCTTCCTCCCTATCTATCTCTGTCAGTGGACTCAGGAATTTCTTACTTTGTACAGGGTTATAATTTCATACTCTCCTTATTTATTTTGATGCTCAGATTGCCCCATAGGTGGCCAGTAGAAGACCCTTCAAACTAGTTACTGTGTTTTTTCAACATACATCCATTGTTCTTTCCTTTCATTTTTCTTTAAGATGTTCTGGGCTCATTTTATATAAACAGAAACAGACATACACATAAACACAAACATACACTTATATGCATTTCTAAATCTACTGCTGAAGTATTTTAAAGTAAATTACAAACAATAAAGCAATCCACTTGACCAGAGCATTCAAGACAGGGTCCCTAGCTGTTTTTCTAGGTCTTGATAACTCCCAAATTTTCTCAGCGATACTTTCATAGCACATTTATCCCTACTAACAAAAAGTTCTTTTTCTCTTTTCCATTTCTTTATAAAACTTGTAGCTTCATTTGTGCCACAATTCCATTTATCAGCAAGAGAAAAACTGGCTTATCTCAACTTGAGGGCAGTATTCCTTTGGAGTGGTTGGAAGTGGCCATTTCCTCCCAAATTTTGAGTCCTTCTAATACAACAAATGAAAAGGCTAGGGATGGAGGAAGGGGCTGGCGAGCAGCTAGCTTCCCATATTAAAACAAATGGAAAATGCATCTTCTAATATTTATTATTCCCCTTTTACAGATGTTGAAATTGAGAGGTTAACAAACATGTTCAGCTGGTGAATAGTGGACCTTGGACTCAAACTCATGGCCTTGATCCTTTAGCCCAGTAATGCTCAACATATAATCTACTTGCGAGGTTCCAAAAATCCATTTAGGGAATCCATGACATCAAAACTGTTTCCCCGATAATACTGTTATTTGCCTTTCATTCTCATTCTCTAATTTTCCCGAGGTTATGTGTGAAGCATGATATGCGATGATGACATCACTCTGATGACAAATGAAATGTGCACTTGCATATTCCAGAGTTCTCTAGTTTTAGAGTATATATATATATATGTGTGAATTTTCAGAGGTTAACTCAGTCTTTTTTCTCAGTACTCAGTGCTTCTACTGTGTTTTTATTAGCTATCTTGATTTATACTAGCTATAACTTTTGTGTATCTTATTCTTATTCAACATATTGTTACTTGGATACCCAAAAATTTTAATGTCTAAATCTCTCTATCTTTTTCTTTCTCGGGAAGCCCAAGAAGTTTGTATACTTTGTTTTTCAGTAATATATTTTTAAATTTCTTTATTTTCATTACTAATATGGTAAATATTGATGTATGTGTAACTCACACAAACAAAAGCTGTTTGAGATCTTCAATAAATTTTGCGAGTGTAAAGGGGTCCTGAGACCACAAAGTTTGGCTAACACTGCTCTTCTTCTAGGTATGTCTTTTTGGTACACAAATATCATGCTGATTTCCAACTTTATATTTCGAACCCTTTACCTTGCCCACATCATAAAGCTATCTTTGATCTAGAATAAAATGCTCCAGAATGAACGTTGTTCTTGGGCAGGGGCAGGCGGTATGAAGGAAGGAGAACAATCTAAAGATAGCATCAACAAAGTAAAGAGAAAGACTAGTGTGTTAGATTGAATCTGTGCCCCAACAAAGACATGTTTTTATTTTATTTTTTTATATAATATATATTTTTAAAAGATACTTAGATTACATAAATGTTACACAAAAAAATATAGGGATTCCCATATGCCACACTCCCACACCTCCCACACCCTCCCACATAAACAACATCCTTCATTAATGTGGCACAGTCACTGCAGTTGATAAACACTTCCTGGGGCATTGCTACTGAGCATGGATCATAGTTCACATTGTAGTCTACACTCTCTCCCATACAGTTCTGCATGTTATGGGATGATATAAAATGGCCTATATCTGTCATTGCAATTCAGGATGATTCCCAAGTCCCAAAAAAGCCCCTGTATTACACCTGTTTTTCCTTCTCCCTGCCCCCAGAGCCTCCAGTGGCCACTACCTCCACATCAATGTTGTAATTTCTTCCATTGCTAGAAGCACAATGTCTATAGAAGAATACCAGTAAGTCCACTCTAGTCCATAGTTCATTCCCCAATCCTGAGGATTCTGGGATGGTGATGTCCACTCCACCTCTAACTGAGAGGGAGCTTATATCCCATACAGCCAATGGATGGGACTCTCTTGCTTGCAGTTGTCGACTCTCTTGTTTCCTTGGTATGGTGGTTGTTAATCCTCACCTCCTTGTTAGTTGTCCTGGGCAAGTCCAATGACCTGGAGAGTAGGTGTTGCACCTCCGCTGAGGCTCCGGGCCCACCTGGCACAGGGACAGCCCAAAGACTCCAGTCTCTTGGACATACAAACTCCAGCAGCAAGTATAGGTTTAAATAGAAGGGACAGAAGAGCCATGTGCAGGGAAGATATAATTGAGTCCAACTCTGTCACTCTCAGGGACACAAACTCCAAAGTAGGGCCCACTGGCAAGGCACCAAACTCCAGAGCTATCTGCCCTGACTGTAGGACCTGGGTCAAAAGACATGTCTTTAACTCTTAATCTATGTTCCTATTAATGTGAATCCATTTATAAATAGGACATGTAAATAGGATCCTTCAAAAATGTATTATCAATTAGGGTGAGGATTCAACTGTGAATAGACTCTTCTAAGATTCTATTTGGGTGAGGCCAAACTGAATCAGGTGGGCCTTAATCCACATGATGGAGGCCTCATTAAAAAAGAAAACCCAGAGACCATCAGAGAAGCCAGAAGTCAGTAGAAACTGGAAGAGCAGGACACAAGAAAAGAAAGATTGCCTTGTGATGGGAGGCAGAGTGTAAACAGGAACTGCAAGGATTATGGCAAGCCAAGACCAGAATGTTCCAGAATTCAAGGAGACAGCATGGTCTTGCCAATCCCTTGATTTTGGACTTTTAATCTCCAAAATCACCATCAGACAATAAATGCTTGTTGTTTAAGACAATCCCTGCATGGTATTTGTCATAACACCTCTGGCAGACAAGACAAAAAGTGAAGCTAGTAACTAGCTTGCTAGTAACAGACTGCATAGCTTGGTGATAGACTTCCTCTTGCTGTTAGTACTCACTTTCTTAAGGCAGGGAAGGGCCCCCCACCAACGAGATTGTCACACTAGGAAAGGGGTAATGCAGGGCTCTGACAGCAGCTAGATAAATCCTCACCTGTTTTGCCAAAGGATAAATGAGCCTAACTTACTCCTGTTGTGTGATCAAATGATGCTTATAAGCCAAGAAACTCTGCAGGCATTTCAACAAAGCAGTGGTGTTTATACAACGGCAAGGCAAGGTGTTAGGAGGCAGCTAAATAGCCAACTGCATGCAGCGTAACTGTTTGATAATGAGCAGAGGAGAATACGTTTTGCCTTCAGCCAAACTTTATGAATCTTAGCTTTGGGACCAATATCCTCAAACATTGTCCTGTTACAGCTGGCCTGTTCTCAGGGAAAGGGAATGTCCATGGAAGCGCACTGCATTTTGGACAGTAACCCATTCTGATGAGCTAAGTATAAGTGATGCAAATAGATAAATTTCCCTTCTTCTTCACATGAATAAGCCCTGTTCTCTTTTTATCTCTTTTCTTCTTTCCTTCTTTCTCTCTTTCTATCTCTCGCTCTCACTTTATGGTAAAGGAAAATGGCTTGGCCAAAAGTTACCTTCCTAAATTGCCAAACATTTGCAAATGCTTTCCAAAGTACTCTAAAGATAAGTGCAGTGGCTGTGAGCCTGCTGGTCTGCTCACACCGTGGCTGTGAAGCAAACACACTGTCAGTGGCCTTCCAACTTTCCAAACAATGGAGCAACATTTTATGTTTGCTCCCTTTCTTTGCATTCCAAAATATTCAGTAAATAGAAACATCTTCTCTACTTACCCATTTTCAATAAGCAACCTCTATTTCCAAGACTGGTGATGGCTTGTGGTACAAACAACAGAGTGGCTGCAGGTTGCTTAGAGGGACTTTGGATTCAAATGGACCTGAGCTACCAGCACATGCCAGCATGGACACCAGACCATGGTAAATTCAGTTCCATCTCACTCCACAACATACCCCTGCCCCTGCAACATCCACACATTCCTATGTCTTAGACTATCTTTAGCTTCCCAACCTGACAACATGTAACTGTGGGGAAAGGGCAAGAAGTGTTTGTGAGAAGAAGTGTCAGATGGGTCAAACAAAAGGGACCTGAAATCCATCCTTTGAACAAATGCCAATGTGTTTCCACTGAAGTTATCAATGTAAGCATGGTCTTATTTGTGAAACACAGAAGGATTTCAATTACGTTCCCTTCTCAGTAGTTGTAGGACCCTACCTCTGGTGGTGGGGTTGGAAAGGTATATATATATGTGCAATGAGGAGGGTCCTAAAAGTTCTGCTAACTTTTCAGGAAACCATTTTGGAGTGACAGATGTGTGATGGGGTGTGGATCCAACTTGGTTCATATTTATTCCATTCCTCTCTTCCCAAGCATTATCCAAGCCCCTTCTAAGCCAAACAACTTTTTTTAGAAATCCTCACAAGCTTCCTCTGAGATTGGGTAATTCAAATCCTGGGTAATTCCACTTATCACATAACCAGTAGCTCATAAACATACAAGCCACAACTCTGGACTCTTGGCTGAATACAAACTTAGGAGCTGGGTTTTCTTAAAGGCTCACAATGTTATTTATCAATACCTTCTGTCAAAGGGCAGCAGTGGAATGGAGGATGCTTATTTTTACTCACATAACAACTTCTTTGTCACAGTTAGAAAAAGTCCAGTCATTTCTCATTTCTGAATGTATTGGAATGGTAACACCTGAATAGATTATCTTTGTAAGGGTAAAAATCTTGCATAGTAGTAGCAGTAGCAGTTTTGTACAGTGGTGAGAGTAGAATCAGTTTTAAACATAATAATTGACTCTTGGCAGACCTTATTTAGAGGTGACCAAAGCTCTTCCCAAAATCTTTCCTCTTGCTACTGTGATCTCCAAGGCCAAAGAGTCAAGCATTCATCTCCTCCGGGCTCCCCTACTGCTAGGGGCTGCCATGGAACATACTTTTGGCCCAATGTGCTGTGAAGAAAGTTGTCTGGGGAATCCAAAGGCCACTGCAGAAGCTGTTCTTTGGTAAACAAGGACATCGAGTCTCGTGTGAACCTTTCCTCTTACCATTGCCTTAAACGTTGACATCCTGGTGGACGTGAAGTCACTAGATTGTGACCATGAAGTAAAAGTCAAGAGATGAGAACAGTGTCAGAGAAGCAATGCCAGGTACCACATATAGCTTCATTCCCTGCTATATGAGAAAAGCAAACCCTTTTTTGATTAATCTGTTCACCATCCTGAACCTCAGTTTTCTTATCTATAATAGGGAGGATAAAGAAATGTGCTTTCCAGGAATTGCTGCAGTTTTTCCCTTCCTAAGCCTGTAGAAAACTTTGTAAATTAAACTATTCTGCAAAATGTAAGAAAGGTATTGGGAAGAGTAGTGGATTGGATCAGTCATATTTTTCATACCTATTCGTAAGTATTGATTGTACATCTAATATTCACTAAGCAATTCTTTTGTTTTTTTTCAGTGTACAATGGATCTAGCCCTTAAGGAGTTTACAGTTTATTGAGAGCCTCCTTCATGAAGTCATCTAATTCCTGATATAAAACCACAGAGAATAAAACAAAGAATTATTAAAATATTAATTGCTAGATTTCATGATATTGAGTGTATCCAATTCTACAGGAATTTGAATAATAATCATTAAGGTATATTGAGTGCTTACTATGTTCCAAACACTATTCTAAATATTTTACATGAACTAAGCAATTTAATCCTATGATAATCCTGAGAATAAATGAATTATCTTCCACATTTTACTCGTGCTAAAAATGAAGTGTAGTAGGGCTTTATGCATTGATCAAATTCACAGATGGTAAGTGGCAGAGCCGTGATAGACTCCTAGCACCCTGGATTCTAGCCACTGCTCTCCTGGAAAGATCAAAATGTCAGATTACTTGTTTCTAACCCTTGCTTTGTCACATACCTAGCTCTGCAACCTTGGGTACAGCATTTCTAAACCTACTTTCTCATTTTAAAAATAGGGATAATAGCTGCCTAATAGAGTTGTTTTCAGGATTAAATTGACAATGCATGTTAAGCCCCTCATGCAGTAAATGGTACATAGTAGGACTTGACAAATGGTCACTATTGTTCGTCTGGTGTACTGGACTAGACACTGCAGCACCCTTTCAATTAGGGGCAAGGAGGCAAGGCCTTCCCTCCTCAACGTGTTCTGGGTCTGGAAATTTAATTTAGACCCAGAAAATATTCAAATATTTTCAGAAAAACCATGCCTGGATTAGTGTTTCAAAATGGAAAAGTCTCTTATGAGACTAAACTTCTTCTGAAAAAAAAAATAATGCTTATCCATGAATGGGACTAATTGTTAGGAAAACTAGTGAGGAGATTAGTCACAACTCATACACGTGGAGGGACTGAATAGAATGAGAACCATTATTTATTTATTTGATTTATTTGAAAAATATTTATTGAGTACTCACTATGTCCCAGGCTTGTTTTAGGTGATGGGGTACAAGAGGGAACAAAACAAACAGAAATCCCTGCCTTTTCTGAGCTTACATTGTTGTAAGGGGAGACAGCACTATTCTCTTCCAGGGAGCTAGAACTTATCCCATCTACTCAGAGAGCTGAAAAGAAGGGAGAAGTGTCTCCATTAGCATAGAGCTGAAAACTTGATGTGGAAGATGTAAGACGAGTCATTCTGAAATTAACTTCTTACAGAGAGGATTGAAGGTTCCCAAGCAAGAAAGTGTGAGTACCAGTGGTAGACTGCAAAAATAGGACTACAGAAGAAACAAAAAGGAAGATTCCAGAGAGGACTTTAGGAGGGGGCACTGTGGTAGAACATTTTATTTTCAAAAGCCCAAGGCTGTGAGGTTCAGCCTTCAAGTCACAGAAATCAATGCTCAAATAAGATGACTTGATGGACTCTGCTCTTCATACAATCTATGGTTCTCTTTTTGTGTAATCTATATGGCTCTTCAAAACACTATAAACTTTCATACTTTCATGATACCTTGAATGTTTGACCTTGAGGAAACTGTAGAAGGATTCAAGCTGGGAATAATTCCCCATTTTGCAAGAGACTATAGGAGAGACAGAGCTGGAGGAACTTGAGTCCTTTCTCCATCCCTGCTGCCAGATCTTTCCACCTGTACTCACTGGATTACTAGTCAGACTCAGCAATGGATATTAGCACATGTTGAGAATATCCAACAGGTGAATGTGTTGAAGAAAACTCCTGAGGCAAGAGAGACAAAAAGTCAACACTGAACACCCCTTCCACATAGTCTATTCAGGTGCTAGTTTTTCAAGATGCACCTTTTAAAACTGAAAAAGGAAGGGTGCTGCCACAAAGTATGCATCATTGTCCTCCTGAAGCAGAGAAAGCTAGAGTAGGTGTGTTTTGGGAGGTATTTGTGTGAATTTTATTAATTTATTTCTTTAAATTAGGTAGTCATTCATAATGTAAACCTTGAGGGAGTTGAGTTGAGTAGAAGATGGATAGACTTGCTATAATGAAATGAGATGGAAAATTTCTAAGCATGGGCCTGAGTTACTTCGCAAAAAGAACA
Organism: Tolypeutes matacus; assembly: GCA_026826555.1. Taxonomy (NCBI): domain Eukaryota; kingdom Metazoa; phylum Chordata; class Mammalia; order Cingulata; family Chlamyphoridae; genus Tolypeutes; species Tolypeutes matacus. The sequence continues at coordinate 28,372,248 of JAKSZT010054030.1, forward strand.
AGTTGAGGTAAGTCATAATACTGGATGGTTCAGGACATCTGCAGGGCATCAAGAGAGTGTGTTTCAGATGAAAGACCACAGAATGGCAAGGAGAGCTACTAAGGGGAATAGAGGGCAACTGAATAAACTACTTGCCTCCCAAAGAAACTATGGGCTATGCGGAGAGTGACATCTGAGAATGACCCAGCACTAAACAATCAGCAAAGGGCAGATCCCCTTGGACCATTATAACTAGACATTCTTCTGCTGAAGTTTAGCCTGGAACCTACTCTTGTCCTTAGAGAGACAGGAAAGGAATGGATGGAGCCAATGCAAATGGCCTCTCATTTGTATTCAGTCAATCCAAGTCTCCAACTTCTGTCTTCCTGTGGCTAAAGAGGAAGGCCACAGAACGTCCTTCTCTAAATTTTCACCTTGGGGGAGGTTCAATTATTTATACAGTAATCAACTCTGAATGGAGAACAACTCCACTTAACAAAGAACTGGGACTAAAATGAGCCTTATGGCAACAAGTCAAAGGCTAATTTAATAAAAGTAGACTTTGGGCTCTCCACCTCCAACTCTAGGAACAGAGAAATTACTACATAATAAATTGGGTGCCTCTTTTCCCCAGAGGTTTCCATCTTTTGTATCTGTACCTATGTCACTGTCTTGTCTCTGACTTGGAGACATCTTTCTCAGCCTTTCCTTCTGCCCACAATTAAGCTCTCTCTGCCCTTGTTGCTATTGCAGTCCAGTCACAGTCCTTTCAACTCAGGTTGTGCATTTAACTATGGGCAGAGGGTTTTGCTCCCGTCTGTTTAAATTTCTTTTTTCATCCTGAATCTGTCAACAAACGAATAGCCATCTCTCTCAGCTTTGTGTCACTCATACAAAGGTGATATGCATTCCACTTTTAGGAACATAGAACCTTTTTAGAAATGCTGGAGACACAGGACCAAGAACACAGACTGACTTGTCATTGAAGATGACCTTTCTAATTGGTACCCTTCTATTAACCAAAATATGGCTGGTCAATAAAGAGTAAATCTAGCTAACCAAAAAGTCATTTTTGTACACTCTTTTGTCTTGTCCCCATAGAATATTACCAGCGATTTTGACAAAGCTAGATTTAAGACAAATCTCTTCCTTCCAACAGATTTATCTATTAAGTATCTACCATGTATCAGATCCTTTCCTAAAAACACAAGATTAGCAAAGCAAATAAGATCCAGTGGTATGATGATGTTATCAAAAGTTTAAAATGTCTCTCCTCTGTCAGCACTTGTTTTTAGTGAACCTGTGAAGGTTTCAATGCACATAGCTTGTTTGTTTGTTTGTTTGTTTGTTTGTTTTAATTGTTCTCAAGTTTGGGATTTGAAAAGTTCTAATAAATGACTATGAAGGTAACTAACATAATTTCCAGAATCTACATTTCCTATTTTTGTTTCTCAGAATCTTTGCCAATTTCCTAAATTCATGTACTGTTCCTATTTCCATTTTTCATAAAGTTTTCCAAAGAATACTGAGAGTTCCATAATCATTTTATGCATTTTTTCTGTAGCTTGCTGTATATTTCACCTGGAACCAAAGATCTGAGAACTGAGATGCACTAGCATATGTCATCAGAGTAATGCTACAGAAATATGTCTTTTTTACAATGCCATATCACTCTCAAAAATGTATCACATAAGCTTCCTAGTTACTCATTGTATCAGCTCAAATTTTGTGTCTGATTTATAAGACTCTTCTGAACTTGGTTTCTTTTTACTTTTTTAAATTATCCCTACTATTTCCCAATTCTCATTCCCCACTTATTTAAGCTGGCACACATTATCCGATTGTCTGTTTCTATTTCTATGCCTCTTCTCTTGCTGTTTCCCCACAACAAAATGCATCCAAACCCTTTTCTTTTGCTTCATTTCAATACTTAGGCTCACTTTTAACTTTCTTCCTTCTTCATGAAGTTATCACTGCTATTTATACCCCACTATGATTTATCTCTTCCAATACCAATTAATCACTGCCTGTGTGGCTCAAAAATTTTCTAATTGTTTCATCTATGTAGGGCTCAGTTTCTCAGTTATATGGTAAATATCTCAAAATGTCTTTGTTCTGCCTCCTGTATCTGGTTGGGAGTTTAGTTCCACTTGGTACTACAGCTTAATCGACCTACAAACAAATACCTAATATAAGCCATAAAAATATAAAGACAATTTTAAAATGCAGCTTATTTAGATTTTTGAATGTTTTGTAGACAGCCTTGTGTAGATATATCTTCAGATATTTGACTGCAATTGTCAATTTTCACCCAGATAGTTTACATCTCATTTTTCAAAGCCATTTCCATAACCCATGGCATACCTTTGCTGCCCTGGAGTATGAAAACTCCCCTTGGGACACCTAATGAACCCTTTAATTTTAAAAGTCATATCCAAGAAGGAGGATAATTTCTAAGAGCCCCAATAATTATCTCAAAAATCAATGCAATCTTACAATTTTTGAAATGCAAACTGGAAAAGATAATAGAAATATTTTTCATTGTGTATTCAGGACCACTGTGAGTTTGTTGAAATACATATATGCATATGTGTGTGTGTGTGTATATATATATATATATATATATATATATATATATAGTCTAGCATAGTATGTTTGCTCAATGAGCTATTAATATAGAAAAGAAATTGAACCTCTCTCAACCATGTAGATTGGAGTCTGACAGCTACAAACATATTTAGTTAAAATAATTCCAACTTATTCAAAATTCCTCACCATGGAGGGTTTGAGGTGACCTTGAATGAAAACTCCAGGCTTGTGCTCCATGTACACTTCTGTGTCATAGGTGATGATATGAGGTGACAGGAAAAAAAAAAACTGTATTGTTCTAGTGGTCCAAAAATCACTGAGTAGCTTTAGAGATGAAATAATTTGAATTTAGATATTACAAACCCTTAGAGGCAGAAAAGTTCAGTGATGATGACTGAACCAGAAACTCCCAGAGAGTATCTTAACCTTCAAATGTTTTTCCAGTCTAGGTAGTTTCTTTGCTGAACTTAAGAGTTTTGAGTAGAAACCCCAGGTACTTACATTCTTAGACACAGAGACATTTGTTTTGATGTTCAAATATTAGATGCAATCTCTTCATCTCTCTAACAAACTGTTCTGGTTTCTGTTTGTTTAATTGTTTGGTTGGATGGTTGGTTGGTTATTCAGGGACAGGTTTAGATTGACCTTTTATGATAAACCTTGATAAAATTTACCTTATGTCAAATCTTATTTGAAAACCATATTTCAGCTTAATACTATCAATCCTTTTTTCTTTTTCTTCCCACTGGGTCCAACAACCTTCTCCCTAAATAGATGTCTATTTGTCTATCTTACACCAATGGAAATTAGCAGTTTGCCTCTTTACATTCTTTATATTCCAGGATCAAAATTAATTGAGGGACCCAAATAACAGAACCCAATGGACTGATCTAGCATCCATTCTGATGGCAAAGAATGGTAATTATTTCCTAATGTGTTAACATGAAAAATGAAACAATAGAATAGGGACAGGGGGTTTAAAGTGAAAATTTCTTTTCTCACAAGGAAATGAGATAGGTAAGTATAGACAGGAAGTCACTAAAGCCACCACATGTACAGACATAGATTAGATTTAAGGCAGGGGTATAAAGGTATGTCTGTGAGAGTGTAGGTGAGGGTGGGTGAGTTTGTGTGGTTTGGGGTGATATTAGGATTGAGGGAATGAGGACCTTCTAAATGCCAACTGTCACAATTAAATAATCTCATATTTAATATGTCTAACTATGTCTCAAAAGATTACATTTTAATCAATCCAGTCTAGTATCAAAATAGTACAAAAGGTTGTCTTTATGCCAACTCACCAGTTCCAACTTTTTCTCCATTCTTTACAGCAAAAATAAGTTTTTTGGTATCAAAGCAAACTCAAAACCACCATAGGCAGTGATATCACATATCTCCCATATTCTAGATGAGGAAACAGAAGCTCAGATAGGCTTAGTGATTTTCCAGGTCAAAAAAGCTAGTGAGTAGTGGAGTCAAAGGCTTAACCTTGTTTCTGACAGGATGAAAAAAAAACATACTCTTTCTAGTATATTGTGGTGAGCTTAAAGGCAAATATTCAGAAAAGAAAAAAAGGAAAAAAAGTCATATACCAATATCCACTAAGAAAACAAAAAATTAAAGACAAAAAGTAATGGTAAGACAGGGAGAGGATGTTCAGATGGAAGGAGCAATTGGCTAGGGCAATTTCTCTTACAACCTCAACTAATGCTTATTTCTGAATTTTGTATAAGCAAAATTAAGTAGATCAATTTTTCATTTAAACAAAATTCATGCAGATTGCTAATTTTCATAGCAGAATAAAGATATGCCATTTTTCTTAACAAGAATAGTCTGGGATGTCTCAGTGATTTAATGCACTGACATTATAGGCATAGTCTATACTCATACATAGATCTTGTGTGCCTCAATACAGTTATTGAAAAATCACCTTTAACTCCAGCAAATTGCTACTTTTCTGTATCTTTCAACTACTTTCAACGTATCAGAAACATATTTCAACAGCCTTAAGATATGTGACCTGCATTTTTGCCTACCTAGACCCTTGCAAGATAAACTTCAGTCTTAATGTTTTAAGTCTTTAAGGAGTTTCAAATGATATTTCAAAAATTTTGCTATTATCCAGGTACAGCCATGGAAGGTACTTTTAAAGGCAGTTCACAAGCCTCCATAAAGGCTATCATGTATGAAATATAAAGCTAAGGAAATTAGCTTCTAAAATGAATTAGACCTACCCAGGGTCCAGAAATTATGTCTGGGTTGATGTCAGAGACTTTACTCATGAAATGTCTAAACCCTTTGTTGGTGTGTGTGTGGGGGAATCTCAGGGATTCTCTTCCCTGGGTTTAATGTCCCCAGATTTAAAATGTAAGTATTAGAAACTGAGCCCTAGAACATCTCCCTTCATTTCTTGACATCTTTATGACAATGTATGGTGCAGTACCTCACTTTGCTGCAATTACTGAACAGACAGCACTGTAGGCAATGTAAGTTGCTCTTAAGTGCAGCAATCCATTCTGAAGAGATGTACAAACATAAACTCTCCATCGTGGCAGGCTTCTATGAAACCTGAGCATTATCTGTGAATTTTCTTTCTCCTTTTTAATCATTTTGTTAGCTCACCTCTAGAACCCAGTGGCCTAATTTGCTAATTAATAACTATTATTACTTAGGTGGAATTGAAAACTGAAATTACTATCTGCCTTAAACATAATAAAAATTGGCAACGCATTCAGAGATTTTTGAGGGGTGCTTCATTGATTGCACAGTTCTGGCAGCTGGGTAGATGTCTTGTCTGCTCACTACATGGCCCTCGTTTCCAGATGGGATGGCAGGGGTGGGTTGGGAGGTGACTGTCTCTCTGACACATTCAGACTGGAAGAGGAAACAGTCTATATTGCAGTATACCTGTAGGATCTTAATAGAGAATAATATTCTTTTAACTAATAATTGCATGATTTAGAAATGTTCCATTGACTTTCTTCCATCATTTGTGCCCAGTGCTCCTAAATCCAGCTCCTTTTCATAGCTTAGCAAGTGATTTCTAAGTTCAGGTATCTTTTCCTTCTTCCATTGGTAAATAAAAAGTCCTTCAAGAGAAAGTAATGAAGAACAGTCATCATTAAACCCAGGACCTCATACATGGGAAGCAGGTCCTCAACCACTGAGCTACATCTGCTCCCCATCATTGTCTTTTAATACAATCAAACCAGTTAGTGACCAAGTTAAATCCAGGAGAAATTAAGTATAAATGATTTTTTTTTTCTTTTTCTGTGTGCTCTCACAGTTGGTCAAGTTAAATCTGTTTAAACCAACAAAGTTTGCCCTTCAAATCTTCCCTTCTTTTTCCTACTACAATTTCCATTAAGAGGTGCCAACATCATTTTTCATTGCCTTGCTCTAGGTTAACTTTCAATTATCATTACAGTATATTTGCAGGTTAATGCATATTCATTCGGTTATTCTACAGAATAGTATCTACCATCTGTCAGGTCCTGGTGGAGATGCTGAGATTACAGAAATACACAACTCCTATTCCTACTCTCAAGGAGCTTATTGCCTAAAAGGGAAGCCAATTAATGAAGGCCTGTGAAGAGCACTATGAAAAAGTATCTTCAAGGTATGCAAGAAACTCCTGAAGGTCAAAGCATCTGCAAGAATCAAGGTCAAGTCTGGAAAGGCTATAACTACAAAGGGAAATGATCATCACCGCCAGACCGCTTAGACAGTCCAGACACGCATAAAACCAACCATGAAGACATCTCCCTGTCTGGAAGTCTGGCAGGGGAAGCAGCACCCTGGGAAAAGGGGCCTAAATAGGTGGCATGCCTAACATGGTCACTTCTCAGTTAGCTAAACAGATAATTGGCAATTAATCCTTTAGATTTTCCCAATTATCTGCTTCATACAACCAGGCTGAAGAGTCAGACCTTCACGGCTAAAGTTTATTATGAGTTTTCCCTCCCACTTCCTAAAAGTATGATCATACCCCTTAAGCTGACTCTCATTCAAGTAGTCAACAACCATCTATTGAGAGCCCACAATTTCTCAGCATGCTGTGAGGCCACCAGCAGAGAAACTGCTCTGTTCTCTATTCTCACTCTTGATCAGAAGTGCAGACAACATTCACTAAGAGAACAAGCTTGTTCAAAGGAGCCCTCCAAACTTGACCCCTCAAAGTCTTGCTCCATATTGAGAAAAATGCAAACTCCCATGAACTCTTCACAAATTGTTTGTCTGATTTAGTCCAACCATCTACTCTTTTGTGACATTTAAATATATATATTTTTTAAAACCCACAAAACAAAGCAAGCAAAATATTAAGAGAACAAATGTTTCATCTGATGTCCTCTACCGCAGATTACCAGAAGTTAAAGTCAAGCCTTAAAAAAACTACAATTTTTCCTTAGAATCACTAACACATCAACCCTGGCACCCCTTGTTTTTGAGATGCTAAGATTACATAATATTAACCATGAAGTAAATGACATTTTAAATTCTAGACCTTGCTCAGATCTAGAACAGTATTATATATTAGGACTATATAATATACTCTATAATGCTACTATTCTAGATCTAGGTACTATTTCTGTACATACTTTTGTGTTGTGAAATTAAGAGGAGGTAGGCTAAGATGACTAATAGGAGAGATGTCTTAGACTTCTCAAAGTGTGTCCTTCAAAATGTTAATTTAAAGAAACTGTTGTGACTAGATAGTGCATTTGATACATGGGGCACAGAATTTTCAGAACCATGAAGATAGTCTAGATCAGGGGATGGCAAACTATGGCCAACAGACCAAACTGGGGCCACAGCCCATTTTTGTAAAGATTTATTGGAACACAGCCACTTCCGTTTGTTTACATATTATCTAAGGTACAAACAGCAGAGTGAGGTAGTTGCAACAGAGACAATATGACCTGCAAAGCCTAAAATATTTGCCATCTGGCCTTTTACAGAAAATACTTGCTGACCTGTGATATAAATCCACAATCCCTTTTTTGCAATCCTCCTAAAGCGTTTTTGAAACTTGTTTGGCAGCAAACCCTGAACTGACCTGAATCATTTGGTAGCAATGGTGCAATCTAACTTGAATTGATATGAAGTTATTTACAGTTTTTATTGTTGCCACGGTGACTATTTGTATTACTCACTGCAGAAATATTGATGTGTCATTATAGGTAGCTGTCCCAGCCTTCACTGAGGATGTTATAATATACACAGTACATTCAGCATACATCTCTCTAAACTCCAAAATGTTCTGAGTTCTGAAACTTATCTGGCCCCAAGAGTTTTGGATTTGATTTAGTAGGTCTGAAAACGCCAAAACTCTGGTATAAAAGAATTTTTAAAAGATCTAATTATTGAAGATTCTCAGTGGTATCAGTTCTATTAAGGGGAGATGGGGACTTAGAGTGGTAAGTGCCTGTCAGGAATATAGCAGTTTATTTCAGATAGAGACATATAAGTTATTTGAATGGCCTGTAATCTGTATTAAGGTTTGTGGCAAAGTACACAAGAACAAACAGCAATAACAACGATTTTTAGAAAAGAACTAATATATTAGCTCATCTAGATAGTGAATGCTGAATGCTCCAATATATTTGAATTACTGCCTCCACTATTATTTAAGAAAAGCAGCTCTCTTACTTTCAAGAGTCCTACAATGTTTACTTCTAGTATTTTAAAAGCTGAACCCCTTTAGGATTAATAATTTTACAATATGAGAAAACAAAGTTTCTACCTAAGAAACTCATGGAATGTGGGAAATGACCAAAGGACAGGCTAAAAATCCTTGCATTGTAAAACTAGTATGTTGTCCCTTTTTAAATGTGAATCTCAAGCGTGTCTAGAGGGTCCTGCTTTCAGGCAATCAAAGAGTTAACATTGGTGCACATGAGCAAGTTTCTGTTTGTCCCCTCACCACTTCCAAGCAGCAGGACAGTGATGGTGATTTGTGACAAATTTAAAAGTGGACATAAAAACATAATAAGTCTGAATAGGTGTACAAAGTAAGTAGCAGCCCGAGTTATCAGAAAACAAAGAAGGCCAGATTTTGATTCTGAAAAGAGTAGTTTGATTCCAGAAAGCCTAGTACATGGTACCCAGGGCATGTTCAGAAGGCGCTGCAACAAACTCTGGGGTTAGAGTAGGGCAGAGGCAGCCTCAGTACTTTTAATTCATCATAAAGCAACATATCTAAGGTGTGTCTCCACATAAACTCTAGCATAACTGAATTCTAAATACCTTTTTAGAGTCAAGTACCAACAATTGGACTAAAATATTTCCTTTCTTTAGTTAGTTATTTTAGAAACTTACAGTTATTTTTATATATTTACTCCAACTGACTCCAAAAGGGTTTTAAGTTGTGAAGACCCAGATATGGTCCTCCAAAAGAGTTAAAATTCCAAAAATAAGCCAAGTACTTCCAGAGAATTCTGAGCCTAACATAGAATGGAGAAATAGAAGTTCCAAGAAGGGAGAATTGACAAGGTATCTGATTTTGTGCTCCAACATGAAGCCAGATCTTCCAGAAAGCAGGAAACTGCATCAAGCATTTCAGGGGAAATTCTTCTTGAGGGTTTACTGATTACAAATATGAACTTCTCAACTCACATATTATGAAAGAAACCACTTTTCTTGCAAAAAAAAAAAAAAAATTGGATGCTGCATTTGGGGAAATAAGAAAGAGAAGAAAACAAAATTTGACCTTAAATACCCAACAGAGAGGAAAAACTAGAGTAGCAAGAGAAAGTTTTAAAATAAAAGGTGTGAAAAAAATCAAGTCAATACACAGAGTTTTTTCTTCTTTGAATGACCAATGTAAGTAAAAAGATATCAGGTTTAAATTCACATTGCTGGTATTAATAGCTCTCTGTGTCTTACTATTGCAGGAAAAAACGGGGATTTGGGTTGCTTCAGCAGTTTTGTTGACTTTGGTGGGTTCACCAGTCAGTAATTTGGCACTGCCTGTAGACATCACACCCATTCCACATGCCTTTTAACTTGGTTTTCTTCTATTCACAGTATTTCCAAAGAATGTCTCCTTTTTTTTTTGGTCTCAAAATAATTAATGAGAAATGCAGAATTTTCTTAAAAATATGAAAGCTCAATCTCTAATAGCATCACAAGGCCAAATGCATAAATCATACAGAATTGACAGAGCTGCCATATCTGGGGGTCTCATCTATTTACTCAATCATCAAAGAGTTTGCATACCATACAAACGATGGACAGACTAATCTGATGAGCTGCCCACATATAGTATATTTTGAAATCTAGGAAGGAACCTTCATGCCAAAGCAATGGCATCAATGTTATGGAGTCAGCCATTGGCAGGTTTTTATTTTCACTCTAATCCAGGACTCAGACATAAAATCTATCTCAGTGGCATTGTCTTGAAGTGATTTTACACATGCATACAACACACACACACACACACATAGTTCCCACGGGCATGGTAAAGCCTATATATTTTGAATATTTAAATACAGTATTGACACACATTAGAGACATTGGTGCCTATGGAATGTGTATGATTTCGGAAGAAGTTTTTTAATATAAAAACTCTAAGGGCAAGCGAAACCAATTCCTGAAAGTTTCTTTAGTTGATATGTCTATTGATAGTAAGGGAAAAAATTCTCAAGACCAGGACTCAAGATGCTCTATTAAGGCAAACTTCTTCTGTAAAGATCCAGATAGTAAATATTCTGGGCTTTGTGGGCCCTGCAGTCTCTGTAGCAACTACTCAGCCCTGTTGTTGTAACAGAAAAGCAGCTATAGACAATACATAAATGAATGGTGTAGCCATAGCTTGCTGATCCGTGATCTAGTTAGTGCATGGCGCTCTAATGAGTATGAATTGAAGCCAGTTCTGTGACAAGGTTCATTATTTCTGTATCTACCCTTCAGCTATCTCTTCCTCCTGGGGGTTAGTAATTCCAAAACTTCAGGATTCATAGGATTATGGCACCAATACATGTCCTACATATTTACATAATTGTAACCAATCTAGGTTAAGAAGAACTGTAAAGTGAGGATCATTTTCACCAAGCAGATCTCAATAAATTTAACAAGATTGAAATTATGAAAAGCACTTTCTCTGATAATCATGGAATAAAGCTGGAAATCAGCAACAGGTGGAAAAAGAGAAAATTCAAAACCATATGGAGATTAAACAACACATTCTTAAATAATCAGTGGGTCAAAGAAGGAATTGCAAGGAAAATCAATAAATAGATGAATGAAAACAAGAACACAACATATCAGAAGCTATGGAATGCAGCAAAGGCAGTGCTGAGAGGGAAATTTATAGCCCTCAATACTTACATTAAAAAAGAAAAAAGAGCTAAAATCAATGACCTATCTAAACAGCTGGAGGAACTAGAAAAAGAACAGCAAATTATTCCCACAGCAAACAGAAGGAATGGAATAACAAAGATCATAGCAGAAATAAATGAAATTGAGAACAAAAAATCAATAGAGAGAATCAACAAAGCCAAAAGTTGGTTATTTGAGAAGATTAACAAAATTGACAAACCCTTAGCTAGACTGACAAAGTAAAAGAGAGAAAAGATGCAAATAAATAAAATCTAAATTGAAGACAGGGACATTATTACTGACCCCACAGAAATAAAAGAGATCATAAGAGGATAATATGGACAACAGTACACCAACAAATTGGGCAATGTAGATGAAAAGGAAAAATTCCTAGCAACCTATGAACAACCTACACTGACCCTAGAAGAAAGAGAAGACTTCAACAAAACAATCACAAGTAAAGAGATTGAAACAATCATCAAAAAATCCCTAAAATATAAAGCCCAGGACCAGATGGTTTCACAGAGAGGTTCTACCAAGCATTCAAAGAAAATTTAATACCAATCTTACCCAAACTCTTCCAATAAATTGAACAAGCAGGAACGCTACCAAATGCATTCTATGACGCCAATATCACCCTAATACCAGAGCCAGATAAAGATATTACGAAAAAAGAAAATTACAGACCTATTTCCCTAATGAATACAGATGCAAGAATACTAAAAAAATACTTATCAATCGAAGCAAACAACACATTAAAAGAATTATTCATCATGATCAAGTGGGTTTTAACCCAGGCATGTAAAGGTGGTTCAACACAAAAAAATCTATCACTGTAATACACAACATTAATAAATCAAAGAAGAAAAATCACATGATCTTATTGATTGATGCAAAAAAGGCATTTGACAAAATACAACATCCTTCCTTGATAAAAATACTACAAAAGATAGGAATTGAAGGAATTGAAGGCAATTTTCTCAACAGAATCTTCTGTATCTTCTGGCCAATTATATTATTTGTCACCACAAGAGGGTAATGGTATGATACTGAGAAATATTGGCCCTCTATTTGCCTCCTCTATTGAAAATTAATTATCCACTATTCAAGGAAAGTCACTGTTTAGAAAGTCCTATGTTGGTTCCATCACTAACAGGAGAAAGATGATTTCTGAGAGTCACAGTTTAGTTACATGAGATTAATAAAGCTCAGTAAACATTGAAAAAGAACTTTTATTTTAAGAAAATCATTGAATGCTTACTATACACTAGGGTTTGGGGCTAAGTACTTTGCATGCATTAGCTCAATCCTCAGAACAATCTCTAAAATTATATACAATTATTTTCATATCCCTATTTTATAGATGCAGATTGAGGTTTAGCAAGATTAAGTAACCCAGGGTCATAAAGCTAATACATGACTAGACAGGAACTGAGTTTTTGTTTGTTTATTTGTCTAATCCCAAACCTATGATACTGACTTCTATGCTATATGGGATAGCAATATTATTACTTCCAACATTTTGGCTATAAAAATACATCCTTAATTTGCTTTTACTTTGAACAGAATATAGAACTATACAGTTACAGCTTCTAAAAAATTGAATTAAACTGAATTTCTTATACCAATCAAAAGATATAAAATTTTTGGTTTGTCAAATAATAACAAAAATAAATAACAAAACTAGCAAATTGGAGGGCATAAACTGCAAATACGACAACACAAACTGAAAAGGAAACACTAAGACATCAAAACAAAAAAGAATAAAGTCCAGAGGAAAACAATGCCCCAGCTAGAAAATTCAACTGGCTGACAAACATGAAAAAATGTTTTATCTAACTATTAAAGTAGAAATGTAAATTTGAATAAATTGCTGGGATTTTATTTTATTTTTTCTTTGTTTGTATTTCCGTCAACTTTGTAAAAAAATGAAGAGAAAAATTCAATGTGGATGAGAATGTGGTTAAATAGGCTTTCTCATACATTGTTGACTGGAATTAATTTTGCCCATTATTTTGGAAAGAAGTTTTCCAATATAAATTAAAATACGATAAAAATGTTTCTCAACAACTCAATTGTATTAATTCTAGGAATATAGTCTGTGAAAACGATCAGAAATGCTAACAAATATGTATGCAATAAAGACGCTAATATCAGCATGTTTTTAATAGTAAAAAAAAAAAGAACAAGAAACAACCAAACTATTCATCACACCAAAAGGAAAATGGTAGGTAAACCCTTTTATATGTAATAAGATGAACCATGTAAAATGCCTTTTATAGGAATTTCCCAAAAAGGCTGTGTATTGTCAGTTCCAGATAGCTCAATCTAATACATGCAAAAAATATTTTGCATTTGCTATGTTTCTGAAAAATTGGAAAAAAAGAGAAATGTTGTTATGTTACATGAGAAAATCAGAATACTAAATTGCTTAAGTAACGTAATATCAACTATGTACAAAATTCACAGAGAAGAAATTGGAAGGAAATATGATACCTCATGCCTCTGGGTGTTGGGATTATTGATGATTTTTATTTCCCCAGATTTACTCTGCTTTCATTAACCTACATGGTAAATCCATTTTATATCTGTAATTAGAAAAATAAATTATAAGAAAAGGTAAACAGAACCACTTTTTTTAGCAAGTTATTTTCATTCAAATATATGGAAATGTATCCTTTTAGATGGATGAAAAATATTCTGTGGTCAGAAATGCTTATGTATTTGTGTGAGCAATTATATCATTACAGAATTAAGGCATATTTCCCACAGTTATTCTTCTACAGATCTCTATTAATCTAAGGGCATATGAGTTAAGGATGAGGACTGTCTCCATAAACTAATGGCTTGCCATAGTTTTGTTTTGATCTTATGTAAAAGAACTTCTTTGCAGAAAAGCTGTTTGAAGTGGATATATGAAATTTTCTATGTGATGATTACACATCTGCATCCCTGTATTTATATATTTATATTTATACTGGAGATGTGCAATGAGTGTATGAGTTTGAAGTCTTCTGTCCTTCCTCCCTCCTTCCCTTCCTTTTTCTTTCCTTCCTTCCTTCCTTCCTTCCTTCCTTCCTTCCTTCCTTCCTTCCTTCCTTCCTTCCTTCCTTCCTTCCTTCCTTCCTTCCTTCCTTCCTTCCTCCTTCCCTCCTTCCCTCTCTCCCTTCCTTCCTTCCTTCCTTCCTTCCTGAAACATAATTATTGAAAGACTACCATTTTTCAAGGAAAATTCATTAAGCATGTGCTCATATTGTGAAGGACTGAACAGAGAGACCCTCCTAAATGTCGTTTCTGTTTTCTGTAGTTTCATTTGGAATCTCTCTGGTCATTATTCACACAGAGGTTCATCCACCATGGTGCTCTTACTTTTTCTGTCCACCAAATCTAAGGATTCTCTTTTCACCCTGCTACAGCTTCTGCAAATGGAAGCGCCATAGATTAATGGGCCAGCGCCAAGGAGTAACTTTAGTAAAAAAATAATTCTGCAAATAAGTTTGTCCTCAAGAAGTAAGTACAGGATAATCACTTTGACCCCAATATTTCTCTAGATACCATGAACCAATTCAAATATGGAGCGATCTGTATATTTGGGACAAGTTATGCTATAAAATAAATAAGTGTAGATTGAACTCTTTATAAATTCATCTTCAGCTATGTTAATGAAGCCCTTTTGCAACACTGTCCCGTACTATAAAGCCCTTTGCAAGAGATTTCCAATATATACCAAAAGCTGAAATTGTGCTCGAGGAACCATCTCTTGGTTGCTTTGGGAAGAGTCTGTTCTCTGGCAGCTCTCTCCCCTCTCATTAGGCTTCTTGTCACATCGATTATTCCCTCTCCACTCTATCTTCAGTTTTAAACTCTCTCATAATTCTTCATCTAGACTAGAGGCTAAAACATGCTCAAGTATCTCCTATCTTAAAAATAAATAAACAAAACCCTCTTTTGACTTTGAATTTTCTTGTAGCTACAACATGCTTTCGTTTCCTTCAGACTCAAACTTCCAGGAAAAAAAATGGTCCACACTCTGACCTCTTAGTCTTTCCTCAAATCATAATCAAGTTTCTGGTCTCCACCATTTTATTGAAGTTACTGTAATTACCAAATCAAATTGACACTTTTTAGTCTTTAGAATAGTTATCTTCTCTCCTGAATTTTGATTTCATAAGGTTCTGCGTTATGAATAAAAAGAGAAAACTCTCCTTAATGTCTTTGTTTCTCTATGGTTTTCTTGGCCCATTCCTCCTATCTCTCACTTCTCCTGGCAGTGGGGTGGTACCTTGAAGTCAAATCACACAAAGAACTGCTCCTGCCATCCGCCATGCTCGTTTGTCAGTTCTGAGTCCAGTACATTCATCCTCTTTTCTGCTGATGTTATGATCTGATGAAAAGAAGGAAAGACTTAAGTCAGGACACCTAGTGGCAGGCATGCTAACCATGGCAGGGAAACAGCTGTGACTGAAACCTGTGGTGATGGCGGTTGGGGGTGGGGGTAGGGAGCATGCCACTGAGGAAAGGCAGAAAGTTTGCTCCTCCAGGGCCATACACATTCATTCAAAAACATATCAAGTACTGTTTGAGCACTGGGGGGTAGAGCAATGAACAAAACAGTCAATAATCCCTGCCCCCAGGGGTTTTATATTCTGCTGAGGAATTTCCATTCATGCCAAAGGCCTCAGAGTTTTGGTATCACCTGACTGGTGAGCACCTGTGGGGGATTCATCTCATAGAGCTGGATATAAATTTACTTACCCTAGAGGATCTGGTGAATAAAACCAGGAGGTTGATGCACTAATTTGCACTGAGAAATACTTTTTGCTTGGAAGAAAAGCAATTGTGTCAACACGAACAACACATTCCTTATCTGTACTCCGTAGTCAAGCTACCTGGAAAAGTCAAACAATAATCAGAAATATCAGAATTTTTTTACCCAAAGATTGTCAACATAAATTCATTTACAATAAAAATGATGTAAGAACCTAGATATTGTCCATATAGACTTCCCATTTTCTCATTAGAGAAACAAATCTAACCATGATGAGCATGGGATCAAAATAGAGGTAGCTAATTAAGTGAGCTGGAGGTTAGGGGAATCAGGCTGAGCCACGCTGAAGCTCAGCTCTCTCATAATAGAGATACCCCTGCTCTTAGCACTTGTATGTTCAAAGCCTAATGGCCCAAAAGCCTAATGGCTCAGCCCTACACAGGGCTTAGAAGGCTACTGCTAATATTTCTTCTGTGAAGCTTTCAATTGAGCATATTAGCATTTTGGAAGCAAAGAAGATATCAGTCATATAAGCCTGGAAGTCATTAGGTCTCCTTAAGGTACCTTTCCCTAACACTGCTCTGATACTTTATATGCACCGGAAGGATTACTTCTCAGGTCACAGTCTTATTTCCCTCATTTCTGGAGAAAGCCTTAGGTTCTCTATGAAAACAGCGTGAGCATAGGTGAGTCATTAAACTTGTCTGGCCATCAGTCTTCCCATATTCAAATGAGCACATTGGATTCTATTGACCCCAGTGCTGGGGCAGGGGCAAACTGGGGTTGGTACCCTAGGAAAGTTGACCTGCAAGGGAAATGTAGCCAAGGTGGACTGGGACACTGCGGTGAGGAGAGTTGGGAACCAAAGTTATCACCAGAAAAAGGATGCTGAATGCTTAGTCTGAAGGATGCAACAGAGTCTAGTGAAAAATTGGAGGTAATCAAGTGTGAGGAAAGGCCTGAAGATGGCTATTTAGAACTAAAATAGTACATGCTAGAGATAAACCCGACAGAGTTTTTTTTCCCCTATTTTTTAAATCTGATTCTCAGCCAGATCAGACTCCTTTCTTATAACACATATTTTGTTATATGTTATAATAAAATAATCAGATTCTTGAGTTTATGTAGAATTACTGTGTATGTCAAATAACTATAAACGTCAACTGACTAGTACAGGTGTTTGAAACGGTAAACCCAATATGACAAACTGGTCAATGACATGATTTTCCAAAACAGTGAACAGTTTCCTGGCAAAGTTTCCAGAACAAAATGTAAAAATATACTCTCCCTGGAACATGCATGGTGGTGACATTCTGGAACAAGTCCATGTATATTAAAACCATGCTAAATATTAAAATGGAGGTCTGTTCTAGACTGGGTTAATTATAAACAGACTCTCACTTCTGTGCAGGTGTTACAGGAAATTCTGAAGTTTTACAGGAGAGAGGAAAGTTCTTCCACTGTGCAAGATGGTCTAGAATCTTTGGCCATCAATTAATATGATAACCAATAATCCTCCCCCACATTTTCAAAAGTGCCAAAACGTGTCCTCCATCCATAGCCCTAGCGCCCCCAACTGGTGGCACCTCCCTGTTAAGAATTCATGTGTACAGGAACGTGTATGTGTAAAAATTTTGCAGGTCTGGATCACCCTGCACCCCAAATTTTATGATTTCATTGTATCATTGGGACAACCTGCCCCCACTGATTCTCCACCTTAAGTTATTTTCCACTGCTGCCTCAAGTTTTGTGGAAAAGCATGTCAGTTGCTCACCATGATCACACTTAGTCTTCATCTGAACAAGGCAAATAAAAAATCCCTATTTGCTCTGTTAGGCTTCTACTAATGTCCTGGGACACTTCGAGGACATGGGAGATCTCCCCAATGGGCACTGAATGTCTCCAGCTCACTTGCAGTTTAAGCCATAAGCTTTGGCTTTCAGTTTCCTCAAGTTGACAGATTCATTTCTCCTATAAACATAGGTTTTAGCAAATATTTTTAAGTAGAGAATTGTGGGTAGAGGTAAAGGATAGAATATGGTGCTTTTACTTCATTTTCTCAATTCTTTGAGGGCCTGGCACAGGAGTATGTTAATTTCATGGCTGCCCCAACTTCCAAGTGGCAAAATGTATGGAAGGGTGTGTGTGTGTGTGTCTATGGGTGTAAGTGTCCCTGTGTGTATTTGCTAAGCTACTGGGAGGGTAACTTACACTTATATCAAAGTGTTCATCAATATAGGGCATATTTTTTGCATGTTAGCAAATTTTGTCAGATAACTCAATATGGAGATTTAAAATGAAATGGGAGAAAGAAAAAATGATTAATGGTGTTATCAAATCCCCAGTCTCTCTATTTCTTCTGGAATGATCTCTGTTCTGGCCTTCTTCTTATATAACCTGTTCCAGGGACTATGATACTTTACTACATACAAGGCAGTTTAATGAGGTCACAGCACTATCATTTCAAAACAACAGCATTAGATAAAAGGAAAATGCTTAAAATACCAACTAATGATCCAAAGAGCAGGTGTTATTTTGGAACTTCTTGGGGTTTTAAGCAGAAACTAGGTGTTACAGAAAGTGATAATTTGAATATTTGATATATCTTGGCATCTGTCTGCAAGAATCAGACCCAAGAGATGAGCTTTGGCCAACCGAGAGTGTGAAAGCTCACTGAAATAGTATTCACCAGTGGAAGTCGTTGCTTTGATAGTGTCAAATGGTGGCTAGACTCTATTCTCATGATGCTAGTTCTCATCATCTTGATTAGCACTAGATCTTTTAACCTTGAGGTAAGCATGTGATATTTGTACAGTGACCGAGGGGCCCCCTGCCCTCTCAGCTTTCAAAGGTAAGGTAAAAGGAGTCTTGTGACACTGACAAAGAGCTCAGTGCTCTGGGAAAACAGTGGTCACCATTGTCAGGGGTCATGACTATAAACCATCACTGCCTTGTACATTCCCATGGCCAGTGCCCTGGGGAATGTACTGCAAGCCATAGACATATACTTCATATGGCCTGCCTCGCTAGCCATTACAACATGAAGGGAAGCAAATAACGTCAACAAACCCACATTATGGTGGTTTTAAAACTTTCTCTGACCTAAAAGTGTTAAAGGACCATTTTAAGCATGAGTGCTAAAAATAAAAACAAATTAAACTGGTTGGATAAAGCAACATTGCCATTTATTTTGTCTTCTTTGGAACCTTTCGAGAAGTTTTCCTGTCATATAAATAGAATCTGTTTCTAAAAATACTTACTGATTAAAGAACATGAAAACCACACCCACAAGTTCAACTGCCATTCTACTCTGACCAATAAAATTCCATTCTTTTGCCTGAACTTTTTTCCTTCTCTCTCCTGAATCACAGAATGATATTCCAGAAACCTGAATCCTTTGATCCTTCAAATAAGAAGAAATATTCTCTGAGAGAAAGATGCACGGCTTATTTTGGACCTAGAAATCACTCCCATTTCTCAAGGATTCATTGTACAAACATTGCTGTCACTGTTTATACAACAAAACATTCTTTCCAAAGACCATTCAAACAAATAAATAAATTGTGGCATTTCTGCACACTCATAGAGTCAACCTGCCAAGTCCTCAAATAGTTAAGTTGAGCAGTTTACTTAGAAAGGCTGACAAATTTGCTTCACTTCAAAATATCATTAACACCAATAACACATTTGCCCAAGCCTATTTCTAAGTTGTAAAAAAAGATTGCTACAGATTAAGACCCTTGATATAATGCTATAAGCTCCTAACAATGGTATCTTTTATAGTGAAGCACAACTGCAGACACAAATTGCCCTCTTTCCTGCACCTTTTTCACAAAAATCAATATTAAAGTAGTATCTGCCTTAACTCTCCCATACACTATATGAGAAAAAAACACAGCCGTGCTTAGGACAGTTTAGGTCAATAAAGAATCAATACTGTGGTTGAATCTGTAGAAAGTTAAAAGACTTAGCACTCTCTACACAGGGACCCATTGTTTTCTTTCTATTCTCTAAAGCAGCAGAAGGACATCGCTTGTCTGTGAGTGGGGTGAGGGGTGGGGGCATCTTTTCCTCCTCCTCTTTTTTTAAAATTGATATGCATTAAGTGTTGGTGAAAAGTAAAGGGACAAAATACAGGAAGGAAAAACAAGAAGAGATGCAGGCTCTATTCCTACCAGAAGATTTTTGATTCCTTTTCTGAACACCCCTTCAGGGGGGTGGGGGATGGGTAGAGAGGAAATTTTTACATATATCCACCCACGACAAATATGAGGTCAGATGATGCAGTAGTCAGATAATATGGATTAAAATCTTGGCTGTGTGTGTGATCTTGGATGAGTTGCTTTACTTTTTGTAAGCCACAGTTTTCTCATGTGCAATGAAGTAAAGGATAACAATATTAGCTAATTGTATCCAGAGTCTGTGATAAAACTTAGGGGGCTCAACAGTGTCCTGGCATGTGGTGGCTTGACTGCTCAGCCCTCTTACAGTTAGACGGGGACACATGCCTGATTCTGACCAATGAAATGTGAGAGGAGGTGGCACATACAACTTGCAGGCTGAGGTAGTGAGCATGCCTTTCTCTCTTTTCCTGCCATGGTCCTCTTGAAGGGGGCCTCCTATCAGGAGATAGAGCCACAAGTTCAAAGTCACCTGGATCTCTGAGTCAGAGGATAGTTATCTTGGAGAATCATTCAAATCTGCAGTTTTGTGTGAGGAGCCAGTAAATATTTACTGTGTTATGCCCTTCACCTTGGAGGGTCCTTGTTTTTATTGTTCTAATCACATCATAACCTAGCCTATCATGAATACTCTTGATTGTTGTCAGGAATAGGTGGGAAAATGTATGAAAAATGTCTTGGCATAATGCTGGGAACAAAAGCACACTTAACATTTTTATTTTAAAAGCTTCATTCCAAGCAGGGGGAGCAGTTTGAGCCAAGAGAGAAAGTGTATTCTGTGATCCTATAAGTAGAGGAATTATTAGAAAAGAATCATAAAATATTAGAAATAGAAGACATCTTTTAAAACCTCCAATTTAGGATTCTTGAATGTGTGTTGTGTAGAACATCAGTTTTGTGAAATGCAGAAAAAGTATTGTATGGTTTAAGAAGCTTGGAAAATGCTGTCTTCTAAATATCCTATTTGGAGATTCAAATGCACTTTAAATTACTAAAGGCACTGAGAAGTACTGAGATAGAGAAATCTGATAAATTTTGTTTATTCTAGCACTTCTCAAATTTATTTCATCACAAAATGCTTTTCCTATGTGTTACCTATTAACTTTTTACAGAAGACATTGTTGCTGCTCCCAAAAGCTTATAAGCAAAATTGTTAGTGTACTGTTTAGTTGCATTTAGTCAAGGAATAGGTTCAGCAATAAAGAATGAGAAATCAGCACAACAGTGACTTTAATAAAACAAGAACAAATAATAATAGTCACACTAACAGCCTCACTTTATGAGGCATTGTCACAAGCTTTACATTTATCTTCCCACTAGGTATCTACCAGATGATGTAACCCTGAAGGCAATTTTCCAACTGAAATCCTAGTTTCCTCAGCTTTCAAGGGGAGAGGGGAGATAATAAGGGCTCTCCCCTCCTTGGGTGTGCATTGAGGACATTATATAAGTTAATCCATATAAAAGTCTTAGAATGAGGATGATCTAGCAAGTGTTCTAAAATGTTAGCTATTTTAGTTATCTGGATGCACATGGGCATTTATGCAATTCAAGACAAAGTAACTGACCTATGCCACCATATAATCTAGTTCTAGGATATGGTGCAAGCTCCACAGACAGGCAAAAAGAAAACCCCAAACAAAAACAACAACAAAAAGCCTGCTAAACCCAGACAGATTGCCTTGTGCTGAAGGAGTGAGCCAAGCAGCCGATGTGGACATTGTGTCAGACATTTGGGTAGGAATTGGAAGCTGGCCACAGATGATGTTCCCTTACCCCAGAAGCAGAAGGGACATTAAACAAACTTCCACTCCCACAGGATGCCAATAGCATTCATCTGTATTCTAAAACTTACACCTGTATAATCTCTGGTCAGGGCTTTTATTCTTTTTGCTTTCAGCCATGGAGGCATATTTCTTGAGCACTCCAAAATGTCTCTTATGCTTTTCCTATGTGATGTCCAAACCTTTAGACAGATCTTCTTTAGGTGTCATACATTTTATCCCACAAGATTAAGGGTTGCAAAAAAAATGTTCCTTCCACCTGTTCTCACTCTACAAAGTATAAAGACTAAGGAATATCCTTCCCCGGTATGTTATTGTTTCAGCATGACAAATCAGAGAAAATTGCAACATAATGTTTAGTTATCTAATCAGACAGAATTATTGATTAATTCTCAGCTGAGGGTTTACTGCTCTAGATGCTGCTCACTTCGCCACCTCCTATCTTCACCTTCTCTAAGTTCTAGAGAAGTTGAGCTAATATACACTGGGGTGTCACAATTTCCACACAGGGCCAAGTCAGGGCCAAGCCTCCCGTTGGCCACGGCCACATCCCGTGGTACCTCGTCAGAGCTGAAGTTCTGTTCCTGCTGCTGTAACCATAGAGGGATGAATTTTGTTAATAAGCCAGTCCGTTGTGTTATGCACAGAGCATTCCCATCATTCAAAGTGGGGAACTTTTGTACTGGACAAATGCCAAGCAGGCAGGAAACTGGCAGGAATGTCCTGAACAAACAGCACGTAAGGCTGCCTGAGCTAAGGACCCCAGTTTCTTGGAAGTATAGGGCAAATGGAACAGTACACAGACTCAGACTTCTGAAAGACTTGCTTTATAACTGGGTGGTTTGGGTTTTCTCAGCTCCAAAATCAATGGCATTATTAACTACATCGAGCTTTTGTGAAAATTAAATGAGGTGACATGAATAAAGGGCTTAGCACAGTGACAGGAAAACAGTATCTATTAGTCATCTTTTTTTTTTTTTTTTTTTCTGGAGGAGCCCTAAGGTGACACATTGAATTTGGTCTCCAGGAGGAAAAGGGAAAAAGTGAAAGAAGAAAATTATATTTGGGTGTGCCTTTTCCAGTTTGAACGTCTTAGGAAACTCTCAATTTGAGAGAAGGAGAAAGGAAATGAAAAATGTGTGTACAATATTGGATTCAACCTATTTCCTTGGGATGAAGAGGAGGTTGTAGTGCTGTGGCTGTCTGGGGCAGCAGCTGCCTCTTCTCCTGCTGCCTCATTTTGATCCTTTTCTGTGAGCTTCACGGGAGTCCAGGGCGGTGAAGGCACACTTCACGTCCTTTTGGGTTACAAGCCGTCTGTCACTCACGCTCCATCTCCAGTTCACTGCTCCACAAGTTGTTGCTCTTGCAGCAACCCCCTCCCTCCCCCTGCCCCTAGTCACCCACTCTCCATGCAGTACTTGTGCCAATTCTGCCAACTGGTTTGGGACAGGCTAAACATCAAAGTCTTTTCTTTGAAATTTTCCTTCATCTCCAACTGACTCCGTCCCAAACTCAATTTCCTCTTTCCTCTTTTTCAATTAACTACAGTTGCCCAGAGCTGGGGAGATAGGAAGAGATACTAGAAGTATACATCTGTCACCATTTATCTGGTAGTATATGGGGTATGCTGGCATTCAGATCCCTAATATAGCCTGCTGGACTCAAATAATTCTAGACATATTTGATTTTTGTAAAAGACAGAAACAACACACAATGAGCCTTTACACCGACCACCCAAGGGGGCATTTAGAGAGAATTTCCAATCTATTTATGATCTGTTATTCCCAGCCCCAAAAGTTTCCATGTTTTGGCAGAATATCTAGGGACTCCATATGTTATGGGAACACAGCAGAACCAAAATGAGTTGAAAGAAGAATGCATTAGATTCAAAGATGGGATGAAACAGTACCCAAGGAGGCCCTGTTTCATTGTCTCTACCTGGAACCCTGGGACAGCACAGCCATCTCATCCCCACTCAAGTGTGACATTTCTTTTGAATATGACAGTGGCGGCGACCTTGTCATTAACTGATGCTATGAGCAACATTTCAGCTTTCATAATTCAGTTAATTTTCAAGCCACTGGTTACTGAACCCCCAGTATAATTTTCATATAATTAAACCACTAGCACACACACACACATTCTCACCCACACAAACCATACACAAAAGTGGCAAATAGCAGAGAGAGGAAAAACTGAAAACGCAGGAAAGCAGAAGCAAGATTTGATTCTATTTTTTGTTGTTGCTGTTGTTTCTTATTCCTATAAGCATGCTCATGTGGAAGGAAATGAGCAAAAGGCAGTTGGGTTTGGAGTGGGCTGAGAAGGGAGAAAGTTCGTTTTTCCATTCCCATTAGTGTTAGTTGGCAAAGGCAAAGTTCAGCTTGGCATTCTCTCGATATTGACCAATTACATATTATACATACATGTGAGAAAAAAACTGACTGGGTAAAGGAACACTGCATTATCAATTTCAGTATTGTTTCCAAAAATTTATGTAAAAGCCTTACAAAGGGCATTTAGGTTCATTCTTCATAATAACAAGAATCTCAATAAGAGCTTAAAATTTGAACAAAATATTTAAGTATTTGGGTAACTAAAATCCATATAATGATGTCTTAAGGAAAACAATGGACTCATTTGCAATAGCAAGAGTTAGAATTAATACTGGAAAAAATCAGTCTTTCAAAAAATGTATATATTTGTTTTCATATATTGGTCAGGTGAAATCTGCTGAAGTTTGATCTTCACCATTGTATTCTTTAAACTTTTTAAAAATAATGGTATGAAGGATAATCTAAAATTCAGAAAATTTAGTTTCTTTCCTAACTGGATGTGATCTTTTCTCATCTTTGCAATTGTATTCTTTCAAAGTGACTTGTCACATCAATATGTGCCCTTCTCTCTCTTTACCTTGTTCAAATAACATCACAATTTTAGGATATTTTATGTTATTAAGAGAGATTCAAATTAATATTAGCCTTATGCTTATGTTTCTCAAGGAATATACATATGAAGATTAGGGATTTGAGAGGATGGGAATATTAACAAGATTTTAAGCCCTTGAAATCAGTTTTATTTCCTCTCCCTGATTCTCTTTCTCCTCTTTTCTCTTTTCCACTCTTCTTTTCATCTCCTGTCTCCATAGGGCCATCTGCCTAGGAAAACTCAGTAGAAAGAGAAGAAGAGGCAAATTGTAAATATTCAAAGAAGTGTTCAAAGAAATTACCTCTGTAATATGTAAGCAAATTAAACAGAATCTGGCCAGGATTTCCACACTGGATCAGTTAAAATTCCACCACATACTAAGAGCTCTTTGCAGTGGTAGAAGGCAATGACTGCAAACATAGGCTTTAGTTTGACATTCTGCTTATATTTGGGATGACCAAATATATGATGTGACAGTAAAGTATAAAGTATAGGTACCCCAAACTTGAAGGAATCAAAATAAGAGAGGTGAAAATTATTTCATGTGTAAATAGTATTGAAAGAATGATATGCACCAACTTGTTCACATTATTTATCTGTGGGATTTTAGGTGAATTTATATATTTTTCCACAATGTTCAAAGCATTTTATCTATCCTAAATCTGTGTGGAAAGTGCGTATTTTCTTCTTCTACCTTTAAACTTATTTCATCTTATTTTTCAATAAAAAGACCATGTTATGTGTCTACTAGATTATGGGGAAAATGATGATCTCTTTGGGGGAAGGCATGGGAGAACCTATGGAAATGGGTTCCAAGCCCATCCCACTACAGTTTCTCTTTTGGTTGTTCCTGTTGTTGTTATTATTCTACATTGTTTTTCAAAGACTTGAGGCATCAGAACAACAATCCTGCAAAAATAAAACAAAGAACTGAATAAAAGAAAGCTATATTTAGTGTAATCCCCGCCCCCCAGCCCCAATATTGCTTACTTTCCAGGTGGGTGTTCATGTCTAAGAGGATGGGGCATACACCAACCCTCCTAAGAGGTACAGCCACAATCTAATGAATCTCAACGTCAGAGCGATTTTCATGATGCCCATCTTCCATCTTCCTCTTCTGAATCTCTTCACATCACTCCTAGTTAGAGCCCAGCTTCTAGGTGAGATAATCCTGTCCCCTTCTTCGAGTCCCACCGCTTTCCATTTTAGTAGATGCTTAGTGGCACCCCCACAATTTTCTGCTTAGCCAAGCTCTACACATTTAGTTCTTTTAATCTTTCCTCATAAATCAGTCTCTCCAGCCCCTTAATCATTCTTGACAGATGATTTACCCAATAGTTTAGCATCAGAATGTGAAATCATTGTCTTTAAAAGTATATCAATATACATTATTTTAAAAAAAACATTAGTACTGAGTCTTTGGAGATCTGGGAAGAGAGAAAGAGAGAGAGAAGAGAAGAGAAGAGAAGAGAAGAGAAGAGAAGAGAAGAGAAGAGAAGAGAAGAGAAGAGAAGAGAAGAGAAGAGAAGAGAAGAGAACCACAATTATTTTCTAATGAGAGCAAGGACAAGGATGCCAGAGTCCTCTTAACTGAAAATATACAAAGGATTGCCATATGACTGAGAACTTTGAGCCAACTTGGGGAAAATATCTTTTCTACTTCAAGGAGAGTGTTATTTCTAGAAGGAGGTAGCTGACCATTTAATACTTCATGTAGTAGTTAAGCCAAGGAACTTTTTAAAAAAGTTTTACTGCAACTCTGTTAAAGAATGAGCAAGTTCTAGTAATAAAAGCCAGCTATATTCCCAGTGAGAGAAGAGAACAGCAGTGCTTGCTTCACCTTTGTGTTTCTGGCAGGGGAACTTATGAAGGAGGTGGAGGGAAGAAGTAAGAGAACACTGTATTTTCTGTTCAACATCGCATATAAACTTCCCAACATGTCCTAGGAATTTTCAAAAGCTTTCTGATCTTTTTACAGCCTGGCATCATATTCCTCTACAATGACAACATGGCTTTTACAGAGAGTAATCCAATGGCATTAGTATCTTCAAACGTTCCCAACCCATCAAAATTTGGCATTTGGAACATTTCCTTTACAACCCTAACTTTCCAAAGTTTTCTTTGGGTTTTGAAGACTTCAAGCCTAGATCCCAGATAACTTTCTATGTGTTTACAAACTGCGAGGTGTACCCTGTGAATAGCACCTTATAAAAGAGGCCTGGCTGGTAGGATGGTTTGACTGGAGGGAGGTTAAATGGACAGTTAGAAAAGAGACAAAACAGTCTGGATTCAAGCAGTAATGCTTTCTTTTTCTTTTTCTCCAGGTCCAGCAATTTACACCTCTTTTTTCATTCCCTTTGGGTCTATTCTAACCAATAACTGTCAACACAGGGTTTAAAAAAATATCCAACCTTTGTTACATTAGGGAGTTCACACTACTATGCAAACCTCCCAGAGACCAAGGCACAACCCGTTTCTAAAGTATCAAGAAGTGAAACAAAAATAGGTCAAATGGAGGTTTTTGTTTCAGGGTCATAACCAGGCAGAGTAGAAACCACCATCCAGCCTTCCTTCCCAAGAGATAAGTGAGGCTGGAAGCTGGGGTTAGAATGCTGCCCTCTTTCTCACTGACGGGTCTGCTAGAGCAGCCTCTCAAACTGTCTGTGGTACAGAACCTGTTCATTTTTTCAATTAAAAAAATTTTTTTTCTAAGCCATCACGGACCTATATGTGTCCTACTGAGCATGACCAGCATGCAACTTATCCCACATGCAACCACCCTACGCAAATTCAACTCCGTCCAAACCAGACTATTGCTTGTTCAAGGAAAGGATTGCCCAGCCATGCACTTGGATGTTGGCACAATGTCAGAGTGCTTTAAGTTTCTAACCGTTTACTTTCAGTTCTGTACTTACCATGTCCAGGAACATTTCTACAAGTTTTCTGACCTGCCCTAGGCCATATGCCATACTCCAAGTAGCACTGTACCAGAGCAGGGGTCTAGGGCCAAATCGTACGCCACACTGGTTTCTGTAAATAATGGTTTGTTGGGATGCTTATGAACTGTCTGTAGCTGCTTTCATGCTACTGTGGCAGAGTGAGTAATTTGGACAGAGAATATACGGCGGGCAAGCTTCAACTATTGACTATTTTAACCTTTAAGAAACTGTTTACTGACTGCTGTTTACCATATTGGGTACCAATCAAAAGGGGGTAAATTTTAGCACAGCCTCCACTGCCTTTCCTCACCTTCTAAGGAGAAACGCCGTCTAATTTCCCTCAGGCTGTTTGGACTGGACTCTTCTTTCTGGAAAGGAAGATGCCAAAGTGTTGGCTTTGCAGGGCAGCACTCAGACCTACGGATGACTTACATTTCAATTAACAGGAAGAAAGCCTTTCTGGTCTGTGTGTGTGTGTATGTTTGTGTATAAAACCGTTCTGAAGCTGAACCAAATCACTAGCAACTTGCTGCGAGAATAATTTGCTAGAGCCCACTGACCACGTTCATAAAGAAGCCCTTTTGTTACCAAAAAACACTTAGGAAGAGGGAGGGAAGGGAAAGGAGAGGGGCAGCCCTGTCTTTAAGGGGCCTGTATTGCTTCAATCAGAAACAGCTGTGGCCAGTTTAGTGCTATCACAGGGCTCATATATGTGTGACATCACGCAGAACTAAAGCTGGGCCAAGGAGTTTTACTGGCAATATACCTTGAACTCTAAGGATTTGGTTACAAATTTGTATGTGGCATATGTTTTCTGAATGAATTCACAACTGGGAACCAACGCCACATTGCATTCCTTTCTAGTACCTCAGAGGGCTACAAGCATGATGGTGGGTTTTGTTTTTTATTTAAGCTTAGAATTAAAATCTTTATTAATTTTAAGCTAAAGGGAAGTATATGAATTTGCTGTCATCCCAGTTTATTACACATCTAACTAGAAAGATTTTCACAATCAGACCAGTATCCTGGCCAAGTAGGAGGAACTGGGAGACACTTTATATTCTAATTTCAAACTGCAGGGCATCCCAGGTGTACTGTATAGGATTTCCTGTAATTTACCAGCAAAATAAGCAGTCTACAGGAATATGTTTGCCATACTGTACATTTGTATTAATTACCCAGCAGGATAAAGTGATTTCTTTGTGATAGAAAGAGATGTGGATCTACAGGAAATTCATTAAACCAAACCAGGAAAAAACAGACACTTTTCTGCTGTTAAGCAGTTTGGCTGGATTTGAGACTAGAGTCTGGCAATATATAATTAGTAATGTTCGTCTCATACTCACTCAATTTTCTCCAGGAAAGGAGAAGGATCTCTCCAATTGAAGCCAACAAGCAAAGCTGAGTGTACTGTGCTGGTCCCTCTGAGCCTGGCCAGTCTGCGGTGCCTTCTCCCAGGCAGTACACACGAGCTAGGAAATAAGTCACAGGCATGCAAAACTACAAAAGGATATACAAAACCGATGCTAAGTGCAAAAGACAATAAGTGCCAGGAAAGTTCAGAGGAGAAGGGAACACCGCAAGCTAAAGTGGTAAAGGAAGCCTTTATGGACAAGGCAGGGTTGGGATAGGATCTCAAAGAAGGAGTCTAATTTAGGCAGGTCTGAAGGATGGAGGCTCCAAGTAGTGAAGGGCAAGGGGAAAGGAGGAACACAAGGGGTGGGGTCAGGTACATGCAACGGGGTGGTCAGGCCATGATGTGCGGCCAGAGAGGACTCAGTAAGAGTTTAGTATGAGGACATGGAAAAGGAATGGTGGTCTCATCCTTCTGTGAGTTAGAGCAGATGTACATCACTTTGCAGGGTGGTGGGAATGTGGAGAAGCACAAGAAATACAATTGGTGTGACCTATGGACTGTGATTAACAGCAATACTTGCTCTTGCATCAATGCCAAAGATGTACTGTGTTGATGATGGGAGAGTGTGGAAAAAATGTGCCAACTGTAAGCTATGGGCCACAGTTGGTGGTAGTAGTCTGACGATACTGTGTCATGATTTGTAACAAATGTTCCACCACAATGTGATGTGTTGGTGAAGGGGTGTTGTGTGGAAATTCTGCACATGTGCATAATTGTTTTGTAAGTTCACAGCTTCTGTAAAAAAAATATATTTAAAAATAATAATAATAGGGTGGGTTGGGGGGAAAATACACCAAATGTAAGATAGGGACTATAGTTAGTCCCCTGATGATATGATGATATCCTTTCATAATTTGTAACAAATGTTCCATGACAATGCAAGGTGTTGGTGGTGGGGTGATATATGGAACCTCTGTTTATTTTGTAAGTTCACAACTTTTACTATGCACTTATTGTTTATGTATGTTCATGTACGAATGTAGTTCAATTAAAAAGAAAAAAGGAATGGTGGGGGAGGGAACCAGGAAATCAACAGCTGTGGAGCACAGACTATGCACCACATATACTAATTTAATCAGTGCAGCTATTTGAGGTTGTATCATCACCTCCATTTTTGAGATGAGCAGACTGCGGTGTAAAGGGTTAAATAATTTACCCAAGGCCATGAGACAAATCAATGAAAGCCTTGGGTATTCAAAACCAGATGCAATTGGACCCCAGTGTATTTTATTAAGCTACCTTAATGGTTCACAACCCTTGTTGCCCACCAGAATTATGCTTGGAAATGTAAATACATAATGAAAATTCCATAACCCACCAGCGGGAGATTCTGACACAGTAGTTTTGAACATGGGCGTGGGCGATTCTGCCCAGGTGTTTCTGAATCCGAGGGAGTAGTATGGCCCTCTGTACTTCACCAGGATGCTACCCAGCCTCCAGCCCCAAGGAGCTCTTTGCATCCATTTTGAAATAATCTGGTTGCCATCTTTCAAGTGTCATTGCCCACGTTTCAAATTTTCTCCCTAAGTTAGAACTGCCGCTGATTACAGCCTGAGATGGATCTAAGAAAGAAATTTCTGATTCCTTTCCATCCTAGTATATGACACTAGTGTTGGCACTATATGGCACCATTCTACTAGTCCATCCTAGCATACTATGGCCTCTGGCCAAGATGTGAGTACTTCTATTTTATTAGGGAGTAAAAGCCCAGGAAAGCAGAGTGAAGCAGAGGAGATAGAGACAGGAAAGAGAGTGCTTTGCTAAGCTGGCCCCTCTTTGCTTCATATTGTGAACTTTATTCTAAGAGGAAGCTGTAAATAGCTACACTTCACACTGAATTAGTGGGAGGCAGAGGGAAGATTTATCTTTTGGCTTCTTTCCCCCATTCGTCTAAAGTTCACTCCCGGGGCATTAGCTCCCCCACACTTGGGAGCTGTGCACCCACGAGCTCCCATTGGTCCCAGTATCCTGCCCTTGGCATCAGTGGGGGAACATCCCGGAGAGGGAAGGGGATGGTCGCTGAAGTGATAGTTGTGTGAACAAAAGCTTCACAAGTAAACTGAGGTCATCCAAAGTGGCACATGAAAGTGTCTGACTTGTATGACAAGAATATTTTTCACCTTGTTCCATGAAGGGGTCATTTTTTTATGCTCAGATAGTTGTACAGAAAATGACACATTTGTGACACAGGAAGAGATGGTATTAGACAAATGAATACTAAAGCACTGAACAAAAAATCCCAAAGGTCAAAATGCACCTTCCGCTACCCTCTCAGACCTTTCCCCGGGATATATCAAGCCCACACAAATATGGGGAAGGCATACATGGCAGTTTTACTAGTAGAATAAGAAGCTTAGCTATGTGAATATCTACTGAGGTTAAATAACAGCAGCACTGTGGAATTATTTGCACCCTGCCAAGGTGGGGGGAAAGGCCTGGAGTAATGTCAGAATGTGTTTCTCCTCATTCCACCATTTTCCTATCTCCTTTGCTATGTAAAGATGTATATACTGCATAAATGGAGAGTGAACATATTATCGAGATAGACTTAGAGGATGTTCACAGAAGAAAAAAAAAAACAGTTTAATTATCCATCACATAAACCAGTGGTTCTCAGTCTTTAGCTTGCATCAGAAGGTTGGTAGAACACAGAGCACAGCTGTTCCCAAGGGTTCCCAAGTGTTGTTAATGTGGCCCCACCCTGGAACATGCTTCAAGTCTATCACTTTTAGTCAAATGACTGTTAATCTGAAGCTTATGGGACTAGGCAGTAGTTATTTGATTTTTTCAGAGTAGTTTAGGTTTGACTCAAAAACCTTTTGGTAGAACATTTTGGTATAAGTGTATTAACCCTTAGTACTCAAGACATCCTGTTTGGACAAAAATAATATTTAAACCAGAGGTTGGCAAACATTTTCCGATAAGAACCAGATGGTCAATAATTTAGGCTTTGCCAGCCATATAGTTTCTATTTCAACTGCTCCGCTCTGTCATGGGAGTACCAAAGCAGCCATGGAGAGTATGTAAATGAATGGGTGATCAAATCAAAGTTTATTCTTTTAAAAGTAGCTGGCCAGATTTGACCCATGGACCACCCTATGTTAAGCTCTTTGCGCTTCAGCTTCCTTGTCTGTAAAATGGGCAAGGTAAGTGTGAAGATTTACTGAAATAATGCCTGTAAAATGGTCTGACAAAGGAATTTAACATTGTTCTTCCTTGCTTTCTTTCCAGTTTTCCTAAAATTCAAGTGCAGAAAAATTCTAATTAATTGATCATTTTGATTAGGCAAGTTCTGGTTAACTTATTTCCTATGGCCATACACACATACACACATAGACTCTCAGAGCCCTTGTTCCTCCAAGCTCGGTTTGGAGGTGAATCTGATTAGAGGGAGGAAAAGGGGCATGAGGAAATTGTTGAATTTTTGACTTGCATCTTTATCAAATTCTGTATCTTTTCAGGTGCCTCCTGATTGAGGAGGTGTGGTCATCAAGTTGAGGAAAATGTAGCAGAGGCTACATGAAGGTAAAAGTGTGCCTACATTGAAACATCTGTGATGTATCCCAGGAGACTGAAGCCTGATTAAGCTGGTGGAAAACACAGGGACTGAAGGTGAGAGGGAAAAGGAGAGACTCGGACAGAGAAAAGCCCAGAGAAAAAGAATTGGGTGAAAGAACAGAGCAGAATTTGACAGAAGGAACGGAAACAGTCTTAAAGGCCTTTCTTCCTATGATCGGCACCTCCTCTGAGGTCATATATACCATATGCCAATTTGAGATCATGGATGCTTGGAATATCCGTTTGGCTCAGAATTTATGAAAATGTACACGCAGAGATTTACCCCCCAGCCCTCCTCACCATATGACACCACCAGCTCTTGTGGGGAGCCTCAGCAAGTCTTTCCTGCCCTACCCTGAAGACAGGACTTGACCTAGTGAATTTTCACATGTATGATCTGAGCTTTGTTACCATGACTTCCTCAAGCTCCTCCCACCCCAGTGTGGTGCAGCTCCCTCCACAGAAAAATCTGCTGCGTGGGAAATCTTGTCATTGTTCCTTCATATTCCACACTCTCATATCCACCTAAACCAAACAGGAGCCATCTTAGAATATGCTGGTTTTGAGCCATCCTGAAGCCCACACTTGAGCCATCCCTTTGTGAGGGGGACGATTTTCACATGCTTTCTTTCAAGGTCATAAAGAAATTAAACCGTAGCCTCACCTCCCTTCCTTTTTCATATACCTTGAACAGTTCTAGAGAAACTTTCTAGAGAAAACAGAGCTTAATTTCTTGGAGGTGTTTTGTTGACAAGAAAATGGAAAGCATGTGTCCCTGCTTCGCTTATTGTACTTCCAAGTAATGAAAGTATTTAAGAAGGTACAATTATGATCTTGGCAAGCACCTGGGGCTCTTGGAACTGTTTTTTTCACACTGAATAAACACTGCAGATAATCTGTTTACATTACACTGTTTTTGAAAAGCTATCTACAACAAAAGGCCACAACCACTCTTCAGTTTCCTTTTCTTGAAAGGAAAAAAAATGCACTAATAATTTTCTGAAAATGATTTCATTGTCTCCGTTTTCACTCTAACCAGACAGAAATAGGTTGCAGTAAAGGAGTTTACGGGTTTCTTTTTTTCTGCCACTTTTAACTGAACAGTAAAAATCCATTTTGTCTAGTTACCTGGAATTCTCCTTGTTAACAATCCCTGGTGACCCAGGATCATTCACCTGCACTGACAAATGAACTATAACCCTCATCTGAATAACGAACCCTGAATTCCTTTCATCCCCCTAACCTAAATGAACTTTGAACTAAATGGTATCCTCAGTTTCACTGAAACATGGCACAACCCCACAAAAGAGCAAGCAATTCGTTTCTCTTTAGTCTGAAAATGGTAACCAGCCACCAAGTTAAGATACACTCACCAGATAATCACATGCCTGCACCTTGATTTGGTCAAAGCCTTTAAATTATACAGATACAATGGCAAAGTACCTGGCTAATATTGAATGCAGCAGAAAATCTGGAAAAATGACACAGGAGGAAAAGGTTCAATGTCGTATTCATATGTTTTGGACATTTTGAGACTCAGTGAGCAAGTTTTACAAAGGAGAGAAAAATAATCCATACAATATCACATTGAAGGGAATCTAATGCTTCCATTAAGCAATAGATGGTAAATACCCTAGCAAGTCAGAACAACACTCATTTTACATCACTCTGTTAATTTAAAGATGAGTTTCTGCTTGCCCCTGTGTCATAGGAGGTGGAGGTGGTCTTCATCTTTGCTGCATTAGTGAGTCATTTTTGGTGATTCATGGTCCATATACTATTCGGATTCGAGGGAAAAAAAACAGGTCCAATGGGGAAGAGTCATTTAGTTTATTTGAAAATGGCATTATCTGTAGATAATTCAAACAGGTGACCGGCGATAGATGGCACACCCTGCTCTATTTCTCTTCCCTCCTCCCTTTCAGGGCATTTTGAGGGGGCTGGAGGATGTCCATGAAGGACGGAAACTTGTTACAAAGGCTGCTGAAGGTTCCTGCTCTTGCGCTGCCTTTATCTCAAGCACGCTATAAACTCTATCTTAGATCTCACTTAGATGTTACTGGTCCCTAAGCAAGGTCCAACCAGGAACTTAAAATCCTGCCTATGTTGTCCTCAGGAATATGTGTATAGGGTGGGGTGAGGGGTGGGGGATTGCAGTGCCACAGGTTATGCTTCTAGAACCATGTACTTAACCAGGTACTAGTAGGAGCAGAAATAAATTCTTCATGACCTGGTCCATCCTTTTGGATTTGCAGGTGTGGGGACTGAGAGCTTGAGAGTTGAGTTGCACCTTTATTTAGTGGCTGAGCTGGGACTGGAACCAAGCTCCCGCGATCGCCTGTGGTATTCCTCCTGATCCACCCCCCGCCTTCCCCCACCCCCACACTCTTCCTTTCTTCAGTGCTCTGGCTTTGTGCCTGTATCCCTGAGCCCTTTGGTTCATGGGGTCCCTAAGCCTCTAGCCACTAGAGGGCAAAGCCAACCTAACCGTCTCAGTAATTCATCCCATCTTAGCAGCCGCATTTCCTCCAGCCCCATCCCAGAAGTCTCTTTCCAGTGATGTTTTGAATTAAGAAATTGCAATAACATTCTCACAGTCCCTTTCAGCTCTGCGGGTTGGCCTCATCGAAGGTCAAAAGAATTCACAGCAGCCCCCAGAACAGCCTGAGGCCTATTTCTCCAACAGTTATATAGAGACTCATTGTCAGAAGTGACAGAGTCTGGTTCTACTCCTCAGCCCAACATTTTCTGAATCTAAGACCATTATCAAAGCAGAGAAGGGTGGAAGACAATCTGTACCTGCCTCCCATCCCCTTCCAGGTGTGTGGGCTTCAGGACCAGGAATCTGGTCCTGAGAACAAGGCATTCGAGGGAGCTCTCACAAGAGTCAGTGTGAGGAAGTGCTGGAAAGGGAGCTGTTGACACTGGGAACGCTTTCCCAGACCTACCAGAGCACCTTTGTAAATACGTAATTATTGAGTGAATTTGTTACAAAGTTGTTCTCAGGACATCTGTGGGCTGTGGAAGAAGAATTTATGAACCTCATCTCACAGATGAGATGAGAAAGTGAGGCAGGGAGAACGGATTCTCTCAAGACCACCACAGTAGTCCACCCACCCTTTTAATTGGAATAAAATGGAGGCCATGTATGTACTTTCCTGCTAACCACAAGGCTCACTTCAGGAACACTCCTGATTTTTCTCCATACTTGATATTTGTGACAACTGGAATTGGGAAGGGTAGCATTTCTTTTTTTTTTTTTTTTTCCAGAATCAGTGCCAATACTATATTATTACGTGCTTGACTCTGTGCTTGGGGATAAATATTGTATTTTTATAAAGAATGTAATAATATCACAGTTGCATATTTGTTTTAGTTTCATAGGACATTGTGTGATATGGGAGGAGTCTCTGAATCCTCAACTGGGTATAAGAAACATGAAAATGTAAGGATTATTTTGGGAAAACATTGTTTTAAACTGTATTTGACAGTTTTCATTTGGCATAGGGACTTTCAAAGCAAAAACTCCAGATTGCAATGCAAATTACATTTATTTGCTTGTATTAAGACTAATTTTTGAGCAGGCTTGCTCATTGGTAGAGGAGGAAAGTATCTAAGACCAGAGGGGATTTTGTTCTGGTGCTATTCTACTCTTCACTTTTCCAGCTCTCCCCACTGCCTGGAAGAGATTCTAAACATGAAATTGGCTCTTTCTGCTTTAAAGACAATTTCCATTCACACACACACACAAACACACACAAACACACACACACAGACACACACAGAGAAAGAAACTTGAAATGGAAAAGGCAACGTTGGCCCTATTACTGTAGGCATAACTGAAGAACACAAAGATGCTTAACAATTCTCTAATCTTCTTTCCTTCTGCCACCTGCACCTGAAGCCTGAAAATACCAGCGAAGCAAAGAGCGTACACAAGGGCTTACAGATCCACGATGACTCTCTGAGGGAGAAGTTAGCCATTTGCGTGGAAGATTCTTTTCCTTCATGATAGAAAATTTTCTCCAACTCAATACTGCCAATGTCAAGTTATTAAAACCAATAGAAGAAAAACACATAAAAACTAGAAAATATCCCAGTCACTGTATGCAAAACAGAAGGAAGGAAAGCCACAGGAGGAAGGAGAAAGCACCACTCTTGGATGAGGAAGGAAAACGGCAAAAAAGGAGAGACTGCTAGAAAGGCGTGCCGTGGGACCAACTTTACTCCCCCATTCTCGTCCACATTTAGCTTACTCTGCCATCAGCTTGCCATATTTCTTCATGGGCTCAGCCACGGGCACTTTAGATCCTCCCAGGAGTCCCATGCCCTTCCAAGTAGTGTACAAGAGGCACAGAGATGGAGGCACCTTCAAAACATTAAAGGGAAAAAAGAGTCTCCTTTCCCGCCATCATCATTTTTAAAAACGGCAATTGATGTCGCCTGAAGTGGAGGCTCAGAAGCCCAATTATACCACATTTCATTCAAGTGTCAGCAATTGGAATAATAGTGCCCGACAGTGAGGGTCCCTATGTGAAACGATGTTGCCATATTATTTTGTTTTGGCTCAATGTTTTCATAAATTCAGGCCTGGAGCCGAGCCCAGTGCTGATTTCTTTCAGGGTTTTTGCTTCGCTCGTCCTTCTTATTGGTTCTCACTGCTCAGTTCTTTTCTTTCCTTCAGCAGATATTCCCATCTTGCCCTCTGCTCCTCAGCCTTTGGCTGGACTGTGCTGCCAGTCGCTGCTCTGTTACTGAAGAAGGCATGTATCATTGGAACCTTTTCCACACCTCTCGGGACAAATGTTTTATGTCTTTGGCCCTAAGCAGCCTTTTGGATTCTGCCATGAGGAGCCCCTAAGAGCCATGCAGCGGCCACTAACTCATAGATTATAGCCTGCTTTGTATATTATCGCCATTGTTATTACTCGTTGCCGTTCCCTGACAGCACTATGCACCTCGATGAGCTTTAATTATAATGGCTCCGCTTTGCAGATTGTTTTCCTATCAAGGGCCTCTGCGTCCTTTATGGTCATTAACAGTTAAGCAGACCACGTGCCCACCTAATAGACATTCTAGTCACCCAAGAGGACACTATTGGATGCAACATCCTCCCCAACTTGGTGTGCAAGGAAGCATTCTACTGCCATTTACTTACACTGCACTTCAGAAGACAGCGACTGTACCTCTGACGACCCAGGTGAGAATAGATGTGGCCTGCCTCCATGAAAAGATGTTTGCAAGGAAGGTCTTAGTTTTATTAACAATGGCTCGCCATTCCTCGGTTGATGGCAGCAAATTTCCTATTCGATAAAGTTTGTCTCTGCTCTAACTATCTGAGGGGCTTCCAGGGTTCTCTCTCTCCCCCACCCCCCACCCTTTTTTCTCTCTCTCTGTGGCTGCAAATGCTTAATGCTTAATTGACAATCCTTGTCTACCCATTCCTGGCAGAATATTAAATACCAATGCAGAACTCAGTCAAACCTCATCCTCGATCAATGATAGTTCATTTCTTAGGCTCTCAGATATTGACCTACATGCCTGGTTTGGGAACAGGGTGCTGACCACAGTCTCTTTTGGGGAGCTTACTTCCCATCTGTTTAATTCTGGTTTGGCTAGTCCTTTGGACACTGCAGCTTGGATACTTACTTTGATGGTGACCCATCTCTTCTATGCCAAACTCTGGTATGTTCTACATCTCCAAAAATTTTATATCCAAGTATTACTGCCACTCCTGCTCCTAGAGCCTCCAATTTCATTTTGTTCCTATAAAAATTGTATAGAATGGGTAAAAGAAAATAAAAGTCACTTTATTTCACAAGTAGGAAAATGAGGCATTTCATTTTCCTTACATATATTTGTTATCTAAGTATTTTAAGTAAAGAGTAAAATTTTGTTAGGAATCTGGTCTCACAGGCACTAAGAATGAAGTTCTTGGCCTAATACAGGAGCTGCCACCCAAGGACCAAACTCCACCCACCATATGTTTCCATAAATAAAGTTTTACTGGAATAGAACTAGACTCATTTATTACCGTGCTGTCGACAGCTGTTTTTGCACCACAATGGCAGAATCGAGTAGTTGGCAATAGAGACTGCATGGCCTGTAAAGGCCATGTGGCCTTTTATGGAATACGTTTGCCTACCCTGCTCTAGAAGCTCAGTGTTATCTCTCCACTTCTGTGCAAATAGTAGGTTGACTTTTCCAGTCCTTCGAAGTTAACAGTGACCATATGACTTATTTTGGCCAGTGAATTATGAGTAATGGATGCCTTTTGTAGATGGAAGTGTTTAAGAGTCTTTGTGTGATCTGCTATGTCAGATTTTCAGGGTACATTTTACAATGAACTTCTATGAACAGAGCACCCTTGCCAATTGGAATGGTTATGAAGTAATGAGTGATAAATAAATTCTTATGCTCTGGTTGTTGCCACAACACAACCTAGCCTATCCTGACTAATACAGTGAAGCAAATATTTAAGCAAATAATTCCCAATGAACAAGAGCATAGAAGAGGAAGTGATTCATCCTCTGTTAATTGAGAGAACCTGGTTAGGGAAGACTTCTCAGGGCACTAGCTGAGCTGGGGTGGGCAGTAGTAGAGGGTGGTGAAGAGGAATTTGCCAGGCACAAGGTCTGCATGGGAATTCCAGGCCCCAGTAATGGCATGTAGAGAAACATAATGCTTTGAAACAGCATGCTGTGTTTTGGGGAAATTTCAAGAATATTCTATAGAACTAGAATAAAGTGCAAGTGGGTCAGTAGAGGGCAGTGAGGTCCAAAAGGTGGATACATGCTTTGTTCATGAAAGGCCTGTATGAAGGACACCCATATGTCCTGGTTTGCCTAGGACAGTCTTAGTATATTCCTGTGGTCCCCATGCATTAATAGTGCTTCCTGGAACTCTCAGAAATAGCCCAGTCTGGGTGGTAAATTATGTGGTCACTCTATTTAGATGTCATGATTAGAAAACTGGCCTTTATTTTGAAGGTCATGAGGAATCAGCAGGAAGAAGACATGAATAGACTTTATGTTATGATTAGATTGTACAAACAATCCTTTCACAGTCAAATTTCAAATGTTCTTTCTACCCTTCTTAGAAATAGGAATCCTGAAGTTTAGTCAGTCCAATGTTACCTGGCTAAAAGACTACATTATCCATGATGTTGTGGCCCAGTATGGTCCTGTGACTAAGTTTTGGACTAAGAGATGTAAGAGGGAGTGTCAAATGGAACTTCTGAAAAGTCTCTTTAAAGCAAGGAAGAACACTTAACTTGAACCACAAGTTTGGGGCCATACCATAGTTATGGCTAAACCACCATCTAGAGTCAATCTGGGTCCCCAGTGATTTGATGGAGCCACCACAGCATCCCTTTTGCTTCCTGCCATAGCTCTCTTAGATGGGAACTAAAAAAGCTTCTGCTTTGTATGGACAATGTTATTTTGGATTTTTCTCTTATGCTGCTTAACAAATTGCCATTCCTTCACCAAGAGGGGTCAGGTATAAGAAGCATCCCTCATCCTCTAATCCAACTTTACCAAGGAGTCCCATATTTGGGGAGCTACTGGACCTTCACAAATAAAGCCGGTTGCTCTCCATTTGCCTCCTCAGGACACTTCTCCATTGATTAGAACCTGGAAGAGACGGCATTTGTTTTTGCCAACAAGCCTTCCTTAGAACCTTAACTCTTAGATTTTGTTTTATGCATTTTAAATAATTCAACTGAAAAAAAAATCTGCTATTGTTATCAGTCAAATTTTGTCCTCCCCAAAGACATGTTCAAGTCCTAACCCCCATTGCCAGACTCCAGGAGAGAGGCATAGACTGGAGTCTTCCCTGCAGAATTCAGAGGAAGCATGACCTTGTTGACACCTTGATTTCAGACTTCTGGACCCCTGAACTGTGAGGGAATAAATTCCTATTGTTTTAAAATGCCCACTTTGTGGTATTTTGTTATAGCAGCCCTAGGAAACTAAGATCATTATATTTTCAAGAGCTCTCTGCTGGCTGTGGAGTGAGAATAAGTTTTAATGAGATGGGGTGGGTATTGAATTCAGAAAGGTAAGAAGAGGGGGAAGGAAAGGAGTAGGCATTTACTTTTGAAGGAAAAATAGCATTCTAAATTAAATAGCTGTCCCAATAAAGCGCTGCCTGGACTTGCTATGTAAAAGGAGTAAAAGCGAAGTCCACGCCAGACTCTGATCGGGGAGATATATATAGGCACATATTTAATATATACATATTAAAGCAGCTAAAGGAATAGTTTAATGCAGGCGAGCAGTAAATGTAAAGAAACAAAAGTGGATCCAGCCAGATTATATATTAAATAAAAGGCAATGAATAAGCACTGAGTGAAATTTTATATGTGCACATTACACCAAACCAGTCAAAGATTCTGACCCCTGGCACTGCAGAAATGATGCAGCCATCTTCTTCATTCTGATACTTTCAATAAAATCATTCCCAAGAGGGCTGGGGGAAAAATTCTCTCTCTCAATAAAATGTGAAACCGTCGGTATTATGAAAAAGCATACTAATAATTGGATAGTGTTCTGAAGTCGCTTTCATAAAGTCTCCCTTTTCTCTTTCCTCCTCAGGTTTTAATATTGCCCAGCAAGTCCGTCAGATCTCAGATCACCAGGGTTTTGTTGGAGATAGAGAGTTGCAGCATTGATTGGTGCCCTTGTGAGGTGCAGGTCAACAACGTGCATATCAACAGAGATAAGGATGAATAATGAGTTCCTAAATACAGTGCACCCACAACGAATATGCTGCTCAACAGCCTCTAATGCTAAGAAAGAAATGAAACTGGTGCCTGGGCCCTCTGGACTCAGGGAAAAATCTTTTTTAAGTGACAGGAACCTTTGGCTAAAGTCACACTGGGCTCTGCGAATCATGTGCTATGTCCTAAAGAACCACGGGAAAGGCTGTTGTGATGGCGAAGGTTGGTGATGATAGAAGTGGAAGTCTTGTCAACATTTGGGATTGGCCCAGAATGTTAAAGGCAAGAGAAGTGTGCAACAGTACCCCGGATGGAATGAAAGTTTGCAGTCACAACAATTAGTACCAGTTGACAAGGTCTCTCAGAAACATGTCAGCAGAGGGAGTCCACATATGGTACCTCTTTTACACCTTTCCAAAGTGGGAGAAGAGTGGGAGGAGGAGAAGGGATGTTGACAGTAAACATTCAAGACAAGGGAGGTGAAGAATTTTTAAAAAGCAAGTGTGAGAAAGGCAACTCCTCAGCTTCAGGCTAAGCCAAGGGGAATGATTACTGTTGATTTCTCCAGCTGCCCAACCTCACTGTCCTCCCTGCCCCTTTGAAGGCAGCTGTGTCCTGCTTGCCATTTCTCCACAAGCCATGCCACGGATGGTCCTGTGCATTCTACTGCTTGGTCAAATCACCTTAACAT
The DNA here is from genome assembly GCA_026826555.1 of Tolypeutes matacus. NCBI lineage: Eukaryota > Metazoa > Chordata > Mammalia > Cingulata > Chlamyphoridae > Tolypeutes > Tolypeutes matacus. Next base: position 28,414,126 of record JAKSZT010054030.1, read on the forward strand.
GTCCTCTGGCTGTTTCATTGATATCTTCCTTATGTTCCCATCTCTTTCATAGCTCATAGGGTAGACCTGGCCATCCCCTAGGCTGACAAGAATATAGTACTGAATATACTGTTATGCTCCTCCCAATTTCCAACAGGTAAAATGAAATTGAAACAGCCATTTACTGCAGAACTGAAAAGAGAAAGAGGCAAGTGCACTGTGGCAGGGGGTGGAGTAGGAGTGAGGGCAATCCTACAATGGTGGAGATGGTAGAGATGGTGGAGACTATGGGGACAGCAGACTGCAGACCAAGGAGATAAATGGGAGTCACAGACTGATTTTAGTACTTGCAAGTTGAGCCAACCTCTCCCATGGATGTATGACTCTTCCTCCCACGTGACACTCCAAAGTGTGGGGCCAATCTCAATGTTCTCTGATTTTTCATATTTTGATGATCAAGATGTCAATACCAGTAAAATCACTTATATAGGTTGAAACATAAGACAGGTGCTCTAGAGAAGTTTGGAGGCAGAGAGGAGGAGAAGGTGTCTATGGAGGAATTGAGACACAAGCCATTTCCATCTCTCTTCTTAACCACTCCTGTACACAGGGAGCTGTGACCAGGCATTTTCCCACTCACTAAGATGTTGGTAAATCATGTAAATGCCAGGTGGAATGCTCTTTAATTTTCAAGACCAATCAATAGTGGGCAGTGGCACATTCAGTTTTAGGATACGATGCCATTTTATTACTTCTCCTTCTGGGACCACATGGCCCATTTATCCTCATCCTTTTAAGTATTCAGGGTTTTTGTCAAAGCACAGACTTCTGAGATAACAGCGTCTGGAGGTAATATGTTCCTCAAGGGAAGGTTTTAATCATTTTTTTCCACTGATATTAGAGAGCAGAATCTATTGGCTATAAACCAGTGAGTGGAAAGGAGGCTTGTGCCAGCTTAACATGGTCTCTACCTGTTTGAAGATACACCTGCTCTTGCCTATGGTAGACCTGGACAAACTCCATAGCGCAAACTAGAACCAAAAGGCAACAGTCCGCGGCTAACACCATTGCTTCTTTCCTTGGTCTTTAATCTCAGATCTCATACAACCAGGTCAAGAAAACCAAAGAAATAATCTTTCTTCTTCACATAATCAGAAGACTGACATCCACTTGGGTATTTACTGAAAGGAGCCAAATTGAAGCAATGTGCTGATAATGCCGGGAAGAGCACAAGGCAGGTGGCAATACTTTATTATCTGAAAGGAGAGTGAATATTCTGATTGAGGAAGGGATAGGGAGATAGTCTCTGAACACAGGAGCTCTGCCTTTGGTTCTCTCCAGCAGAGAGAATTGTGGCAGACAGCTCTTTGTCAAGACAGCCTTAATGCCAAATCCAGAAAGTCTTGACATAGCTGCTTCTTAAAGAACTGACCACGATGGCTCATGGGGATGCTTCTTGGAGCCTGGAAAAAAGAAAACTTTCCCTGTGTCCTTGCAGGTGACTGTAACTCCTTCTCCTCCTTCCAAGACTCAGCAGAGAGCCAGGTGAGCCCAGCCATCTCCTTTGTAAAGAAAGCAGTCGGACAAGGGCAGTGTTTCCCAAGGGATGTTCTTCAGAGCAGCAGTCCTACCAGGCACGTTGTGAAAACAGCACAAACCGTATTTCTGTTTCCCCTTTAAGCTTTCATTACTCCAAAATCTTGTCATTAGCTCCATCTAAGTAAGTTTTGCTTACATCCTTGGGTGAGTGTCAAATGATTGGGACTATCAGTGTATATATTTGCCCTTTTAGTTATTCTCACCAAGAAAACCTGGGCCCAGGCATTCAGGGACTATGTAGGCAGCGATTGGGTAATTTCAAGGAATAGCAAACCATCCATAAAATGGGAAATTTGGAGTCTACCCACTTCAAGAAATGTTTACGGGGTTCCTACAGTGTTCAAGGCCCTGAGACAATTCTGATAACAACAATGTTTATCTTAAAAGTACTTCAATGTTTGTAAACAATTCCAATATAGAGAATAAGATCCTCAGAGAAATTCTATGAGGAAGAGGACCCAGTGCCATCACTCCAGTTTTGCCTGTGAGGAAACTGAAGCCCTGGAGCATCAGGGGCTCTCCCGAAATTCTGGCACTGGTTAGTGGCCGAGCCAGAACTTGACTTCAGGTCCCCTGGTTCAAATCCATTGTGTGTTCGACTCCACTGTCCCCTTTTCAGATAGCTGTTAGATAAATTTCTGGGAGAGGAGAGTTTATAGAATGCTGGTTTATCTTCAAATAACTTTGGGCCAGCCAGTCTTTCTTATTCCTTTTGTTGATGGTGCTTTTATTTTTTAAAAATTGTTTCGCTTTGTTTTGTTTTCTAAATGGATCCACTTGGATAGAGGGCTTGAAGTATTCAAGATGATTTAACTCATCACTGAATTTCCTTAAAATCTAAGGATCAAGGATACCTCAGAATGAGGAGTCTTGGAAAATGGAAGGTAGATCGTCCGTAGGTAAGGTGTAACTGGAGACAGCGTCCACTGGAGCTCCCCGCTTCGGCGCTGCCATAAGAATTGGGCTCATTGATCTGATAATCATCACAACCACCAGAGAAGCAGAGGGAGAGTCTGCTCACCCCTAGGTTACAGGTAGGAACCCCGAGACAGAGACTCTCTAAAGACAACGGGAGCTGAAAACAAAGTCAATGATAACATTTGGGAATCCTGCCTGGCATCCTCACTGTGTAACGGAGACTTCAACTTTATTTCCAGAAATCTTTTGCTTTCCCTTTAAAAATACTTTGGACCTTTAAAAATTGAAAACAAGCCTCTTCCCTCTAGGCAGGTGTTACTGCCACAGTGGGAACACGCACAGACACACACACACTCGCAGTCATTTAACAAGGATGAGAGGGCATGATCCCAAAGGCTTTCCAACCTCCTGTCCAAGGAGAGTTCCCGGCTAGTCTAATCACTCTGGCAACAGCACACCTGAGCATTTCCCTCTTGGGCAAAGGAGGAAAGAAGGACCAGGAAGCTAGTTCTGTTGGACAAATCATAGTTGAGACTGGAAATGATAAGTAGATATATTCTGCATTAAGGGGCCCTTGCAAGCAAGATGGGGGAATCATCTATTCGAAGGTTCAAATTTGACTTGGTCACTGCTTTGAAGTAGCTAAATCCAAACAGCCTGCTCTCCATCAAAAATTTTCAAATAATAATAATAACATTTGAAAAGTATGATAATTATGTGTTCTGTACTCAGGATGGAGCAGAGGACAGCGAAGCATAGTTTCTAATGTAATTAAGGCTTTCAGCTGATTCCTCCCAATTGCAGTTGTTATTTCCAGAGTGAATTAATAAATCATGTCCAGCCTGCTCTGAATGGAAATTTGTCTCAAGCTTTCCTTTTGCACCCTGCAAACTCTGACTCAGAGCAGGAAGAGAGAGGCTGGGTAAAACTTGTTTTAGATTGGCCTGTACTAAGTCTCGATCTTGGTCAAACTTTTGGGGAGCAGGTTTCAGCTGGCACATCTGGAACTGTTTCTAAGCTTTATTGTAAGCAATCTGCAAATAGTCTTTCTCCTATGTTCTTATGTTTCCCTATGCTAAACTCATGGCAATTAATGCTGACTCCTAGATGCCCAGGGGATACAGGTCTCCTGGGGTTTACACAGAGCACTTTAGCTATCATGATGAATTAGTGTGAGGTCTGGTAATGCACCTTTAAGTATGTGAGGCCTTTTAAGGCTCTCGGAGGTCAAGCCTGTGGCTGTATAAAGCACATTTTCCCTTGGCAGACCAGAGACTCTGATGGCATACAAGATTGTATTTCGATTCATCACAGGTTCCAGAACCCAAATGTTCAGAGTCGCCACTTGGACTCTGGACAGTCGATGTTTCAAGCCGGTGGTAATTCAAGGTAAATATTTACCAAGGCCCTGGCAAGAGCACTCCACATGCTTGGTGAAAGAGCAATCTGTCACTTCAGGCGAAAGGTGCCATTTTTCTTTTTGTCCAAACATTGGTTGGGTGCAAAACCCAGGGCAGGGCACCACTGATTGGAAGCCTCCACCCTGGGCCTGGGTGAATGCCAGCCCAGGTGACCTCTGCTGATGTCCCTTTAGAAGGAAGCAGGGGAGTCCATGCACGTGTTTCAGGGCCTCCCTGGTGGGTGCTAGTAACACATGCAATGATGTAGTGAAGAGAAACTGGACTGAGCGTGAGAGGACTGAGTCCCTCAGGACAACTGCACACTAGCTATGTAGCCTTTTGCAACTTTTTCTTATTCCCTCTGGATAATAACTCCCGATTGCTAAAATGAGAAGGTTACAGGACCATTTTTGAAAATTTCTTCCAGGACTAAAAACTGATGGCTCTATATTCCTAAGCAGTTATTTTTCCTGGTCTGTGATTTTGTGTTTGGAACAGAGAAATGCATTAATTAGAGAGACTGAAAGTCATGCCCCTTTCTTTCACGCTCCTCCTCAGCTCTCGTTACCTTTCTTACCAAACCCTCTGTGCTTTTCAAGCTGTGTGAGCTTTGGCAATTTCCTTAACCTCTCTAAGCCTCTGTTTCCTAGAATCTGCCCTGTATATTGCCTCTACATTTTTGGTCAGAGTCCTGTGTCTTTAATCAAACACCTCTCTCTAATAATCTTCTTCCATGTTTAAGCTCCGACTGCCCCTTTGAGACACAGCTTAACTTCTTAAGCTTTCTCAGCCCATGCCCATCAGCCCTTAAAGAGGTTCTTCCTTCTTCAGAATTTGAATAGGACCCATTGTATTTTCTTATCTGAAATGCACTTCAAGAGTCCCTAGATTGTTAATTGCCCTCATTCCATATGTATTTTACATCTTTACCTAGAGAAGAAAACTGTATAGAATCGTTCTGTATTGCCCCCATCTCCCAGAACACTTCATTGTATAGAGTTAATAACTGTTTTCCATTAACAGAGAAAACAAATAGTTATAGAAAACATACCCAGAACTAAGTCACTGAAAATTTCACACAAGTCTAATGAGATTATCTCTTAACTCTTCTACATACAAGGTAATGGACCTCAGAAACCTCCTGAACGAGATTACTGTAAACACACCCCATCATACCTTGTTCATAGACATCCATTCCTCCAGGTGGGCCACTTGGCTTCCACCTGTTGGCTCAGCCCTGCTCAGTTTTTGGCTGAATCCTGGGAAAGAGAGTCAAAGAGCATTAGCCCAGCAATCTGTGACTCAGGATCAAGTCTCTCTTGTGTTAAGTCTGACTCTGACGTTAGGAGCTGTATCCCTGAAGCTACTGTCTGAGAAACCACAGCTGTGGTGCATCCTCCACAGTGGAAGGGGGCTTGGAAATGCACATTTGAATGGGTCTCTGGGGGCCCAGGCCTTGGCTAGCTACCCTGCACACACCCTGTTTCCTCCCAGGACTGAGATTTGGCCATGATTCACATGGCTGCTTGTTGCTTACTGCTGAAATGCCTGCCTGATATCAACCTTCTGCCTGTGTTCCTGGATCTCTGGATACTAAATTTTCTGGTAAATTCCTCGATACCAAGTTTTACAAAACACTTAGGACAACCCAGCCATCTCCTACATGGGATGCTTAATTTGTCAGAGCCTCCCATCAGAAAACTCCGGTATATTAAATACTTCTTTCTTAGAATTAGGCTCTGATTTCCCTTCCAGACTCATGTCATTCTCAAGCTTTTTAAAAGAAACAGCCTAAGGAAGTTCCAGAGCCCCTGTTGAACAAAAGTCTGATGTAATATACCATCTTTTGGACCTACATTCTGATGGCCCAAAATACATTAAGTTAAGTTTAAAATTGTAAAGCAGTCATTGCTGACTAAAACAACCAGTTTGGGTTGAAACACAAAGTGCCTGAGAGCAGAAGTGGTGAGTCTTCAAGTTGCCCAGAGTTGTGAACTTGGAGCCGAAGCATAACCCGCAAAGTGCCACGGTTTCTCTGGTCAGTCCTTACACAAGTATGGAGAAAGAAGGAAGCTGAGTGAGCTGCTGCCATCCTCTTACTTGTGAGTCTAATTTTAACTTGGAGTCAAGTGCTAAGCAGACTCAGAGAGAGCAGCCCTGTTTCTTCATATCCGTGTTCACAGGAGCAATTGGTTGGGCAGGACTGTTAAGTGGGAAAATGCCAACATCAACTCAGCCTCATGTTTAGCTTTAAAGTATTGATCCTTAGAGCATCAGAAGCCACTGAGAAAGGTGCCATGTGAGAGCCATGTCAGAGCTGGCTGGCCATCCCTAATAGAGGCAACTGACAAGGATTGTTAACAAGAGGAAACATTCACCAATGGAGAGTCAGCCACCTCAAGCTGCCTATGAAGTGTTTTACTTTGAGGTCCTCCTTTAAATTAGCTCATTCCCTAAGGACTTTGTCTAATACATATTGGAAAGAGAGAGAGCCATCAACAAGAGACTATTGCTATTTATGATGTTTAGGGAATAAAACAATATTGGCTCTTTTATATAGTCTTAACCAGCTGAACTAAAAACTTCATGCAAACAGTAGCAGTAGCTGCTCCCTCATAAGACAACATCTTTAAAAGGAAACTATCTCAATCCAGGGAGAGTGGAGAAATTGGAGGGGGGGAACCAAATGTTTGTGAAGATTGGAGCCAGTCCAACCAGACATGCAGAAGAACATATGACAATCCATTCTCCTGGGAGAGATCATGGTTCTATTGTGACACAAAGTAGAGAAACCAAGCCACGTTTCCTACACACCTGTCTGGCCAAAATAGATAGAGGCCCTGGGAAAGCTCAGGGCCAGCTAAGACCTTAAGGCGAAGTTATATGAGACCAGGTGAGAGACAGTGAGTGGGCACTGGCTTTAATTTATAATCAAACCAGGACAGGAAGAAAATGAGGAATTTCAATAGGCTCCTTCAATTAGGTTTATGACTACTTTCTTCTTCTTTTTTTTTTACATAGATTGATTGAAAACTTCTCTGAGGCATTTAACAAAGCATTACTTACATTAATCTTGGGAACAATACCAAAGAGAATGGCACTCTGATTCCACCAATAACCCCTTACCTTATTAAAGAAGAAATTAAGAAAAATACCTAATTCCCTCTTTGCCAGACTTCTGCCTTAGTCATGGTTTGCTTTTTGCCCTCCATAAACTGTGCTCTGTAACTGACACAAGATGTTTTCAGCAGTATTAATGTAGGGAGAGTTTGGTTGCATGTGTCAGAAACCACAAACTCCAGATAAAAGTTTATTTTTTTCCCAGGTAAAAAGAATTTTATTTGTGTCCCACATGGTAGTCTGAAAGTAGGCCTTCCAAGCCTGGTATGGGTTCTGCTTCATGAAATCATCAAGAGCTGGAATTATGAATTTCTTGACTATTGTCACTTTGTCACTCTAGAATGTTACTTGTCTACAGTCCAAGATGACTTGTCACTACATCATACTCTAGCCAGAAAGAAGACGGAAAAGGGGAATAAGGTGCACATATTCTTTCTTTAGGTCACATCCTAAGAATCGATACCTCACTTTCCTTAACATACAATTGGTCAGCACACAAGACCATTTTTAAAGAAGCCTGGGAAACAGTCTTTATCTCAGGCAAGCACATATGGTCAGCTGAAAATCTGAAGTCTCCTCTTTCTCTTTGGTGGTCAGCAGCTTGACTATGAGGTTTTTCTTTGTATTTATGCTGTTTGGGTTTTCTAATGTTCTTGATTCTGCAATTTTACGTCTTTTGATAAACTTGGGAAATTTTCAGCCATTATTTCTTCATATAGTTTCTCTTGCCCATTCCTTCTCTTCTGTGATGACAACTACATGTATATATATGACCATTTGATATTGTATAACATTTTTGTTCCTGAAGCTATGCTTACTTTTTAAAATCTTTTTTTCTCTCTCTTCTTCAGATTGGATACTTTCTATTGATCTACCTTCAAGTTTGTTGACTCTCCTCAGCTGTCCCCATTTTTTCCTTAAGCTCATCCAGCTAATTTTTTATCTCATATATTATTTTTTTTCAGTCCTAGAATTTCATTTCAATCTTTTTAACAATTTTTATTTATCTTCTGAGATTTCCTATCTTTTTATTCATTCCAAGCTTTGAGTACAGTTATAATTGTTGCTTATTCCAACATCCAGGTCATCATAGGGTTTGTTTCCACTTATTGTTTTTTCTCTTAAGAATAGGTAAAATTTTCCCGAATGAGTAACATTTTTTACATGTCAAATAATTTTGAAGTATATTCTTCTGAACTGCAAATACAGTGTTGCAAAGGCATTAGATTCTGTTCTGTTCCTCCAGAGAATTGAATATTTTATTTTATTAGGTAACTAAATTTGTTGGATTCAGACTAAAAAACTCTGTCTCTTTAGCTGTAGTTCAGATCTCAGTTCAGTTCTTTTATCTTTCACTGGAATCTGTTCTTCCCAGAGCAAAGGCAGAGATCAGAATCTGTTCTGATACAAAGTAAAGCCAAAGATCTGGGTAGAGTTTATGCAGAGAAACTGGGTTCCTTTTCTCTGTCCCTCTGCTTTCAGGGATGTGCCCCCCTTTGTTTGACTAAATCTCTTTGCCCTGGTCCTTTAGGCCAGAAAGACCATAGGTTGTCTATCAGAATTTAAGTGCCTTGCTCAGTGCCAACTGTGGTTTGACCTCAGTGTAAAAGCAAAAAAAATCAGTGAATCAGCTTCCCATCTTCTTTTTCAAAGAGTCATAATATGCCCAGTTTGTTCACTCACACAGTGCCTCTTGATCATTGTCTTTTTTATTTTGTCCATAGTTTATAGTTGTTATTTGTGAGAAAAACAGCTGGTAGAAGCTTACTCAGCCATGCTTGAAATAGAACCAAATCTGAAGTTGTGATTGGAAGAAAAGGAGACAGTACATATCACTGATTAACTAGCAGTCTATACCACAAGGGTCTGCCATATACTTGGGCTTTTCTCTTTTACTTTTGTGTCATATTCACTTTTCTAAAGAAACTTACTACTCACTGCTTCATGATAAGGCATAAAGGCTTGTTTTGTGATACAAATGTTTCCTAAATGCAGTTTGTAAAACTAATTATTTAAAAAATAAATTTTAAGAGTCTTATTTTGCTTATCACAGTGGAGTGGTCTAGAGCTACTGTTTCTTGCTATGCACACACTGTTGTAACTGTTTAGGTAGAATGTACTGACTGACAATCATAGCTACAACGTTAAAAGCCTTTCTACCTGTGATCAACCTTAGGCATAATCAGAAATTAAAGAATGTGATCCTTGATGTTGCTAACTGTTGGTAGCTGTACCTTAAACAATTCATCCAGAGAGCATTGACTGCCTACTATGAATTGAGCACTGAGTTAACTCTTATGCAGGCTATAAATGCATGAGGGACTGTGTTGCCACTCTGAAAGAATCTATATTCTTCTATGAGAAATTGAGAATATGGTTCTGTTTTTAATCTGCAACCATAGAATTAATGAGTTAAAGATATTAATTTCCCAGAACCAAAAATACAATCTAGTACTTGGGTAACACTTGGATTTGCCTCAAAAGTTCCCTCCCTCCCTTCCTTCCTCCCTCCCTCCCTCCCTCCCTCCCTTCCTCCTTCCCTCCCTCCCTTCCTCCTTCCCTCCCTCCCTCCCTCCTTCCCTTCCTCCCTTCCTTCCTCCCTTCTTTTCTTTAGGGTTGCAGGGGATAGGCAGGTAGAAGTGTGAAACTCATTCTCATGAGAAATATGAATATGAGAAAGAAAATGAAACAAAATTTCCCTGGTGAAATATTTCTATCTCTCTACGAACTTGAAAGTCCATCTATTTCTTGCTGAGATTATACCAAAGTATGGAAAAATGAAGTGATTATTATTAAAGTTAGTTTGGAAAAAAATAGTAGAACACTTCCAAGAGAAGAAATATTAAATACAGATATAAAAATGTAGAACAAAATAGCACATCTCTGCTTTTCAAATGGCTTTAATCCAATAATAATCTCCCTTTAAGAAGTAGATGGCCAGAATCTAGGATGCATCATGAAACATCATGGTATGTTGGTTCCCACTGAATAGCCTGTAAACCTGTGCAGACCCATGGCTTTCTTTCAAAGCACTCAGAAATCTATAGCTCAATAAGCAATATGTGAATAACTAAATGTATAAGTGGGGGTCTGAGAGTTTTGAATGCTAAAAAAGTTAATATAAACCATGCTTTTTATTTGGCATTGTTAGGGAATGTGGTCCTTTAATTAATAGAAATTTACAACATATAGAATTTTCCAATTTTTTAAAGAGTAAAAATGAGATTTGCTATTATTGATGATTTAGGGAATATTTCTTGACCTTGGGCCATCAATGGTCACCGTCCCAAGAGGGAAAGTAGCAGATTGATCAGGAATCAGAATACTAGAGCCTGCTTTACCAATTATAAGCTGTTACTTCAGGTCAAATTATTTATCAGATTTGTGCCTTGGGTTTTTTCCTCTGTAAAATGGGTTTATGAACCCACTGGGATGTTATGAGAAATATATGACTTAACAAATACAAAGAAATAAAAACAGTACCTGGCACATAATGGCTATTTAAGTGTTAACAACTGTTACTAATGGGATAAATGATACTGAGACTGGATATTTCAGTTATTTTTGAGATAATATCCTGGGACTCAGCTTAAAAATATTCTTACACTATCAATTAATATATGTACTCTTTGCTTTGTGTAAACCAGATAGGTTCTAAACTTTCCTCCATCATCAGCTGGCTGCATGCTATGGTCAGTACATCACATCAGATTGCTCATCTTCAAAATTATGAACCTAAAGTTACTTAAAGAGAGTATTCTTGATTTGTTCACAGTGCCTGAAAACAATTGTTATTAAATAGTGGCAGATGAAATTAAAAAATACAAATATTTTACCTGTGTGACTACGAGACTCTGAATGAGATGATCTCTTGAGAGTCCTTGCAAGTTTAAGATTGATGATTGCTTACCAGACATTTCTAGTGGAGAAATTAAGTTGAACTATTTCATTGTAAATAATGTTTATTCAAAATATTACATGTTAGCATTTACCATCAGCTTTTGATGAGCTTTGAATTATTTTCTAGTACTAGAGATGATTGTCAAATGTTATCCACAACCGCTTTCCTGGTCCTCTTAGTTACAAATAGCATTGCTGGATACAGAGGCACATTGTCTGGTTAAGAAACTGTTTTTTTCCTATTGCAGATCTAATAGACTCTAGTAAGAGCTTAATAGGATTTATTTGTTGCATCTCTAGTGTATGCTATGCAAGTTCCTGACACAGGAACACTGACCTTCTTAGTCATTACTAATGACCAGAAAGGAATATATCTCCTGTGTCTATGACATGTTCAAACTTCATGCAGGAATACTTGTGCTGTGAATAATATACTGTAGATGTACACATCTGCATGTGCAAAAATTGCACACACACATTATTTCTGGTCAATGTGTAAACAACAATGTGAGATTACTCACTCTCCTACCTAGGGGAAAAAAAAAAGAATTACTCTTCCTCAAAAATAAGATGACTTTCTAAATGATTATAGAACCTGAAAGAAATCTGAGTAATTTTTAGAGCATCTTATTATTTAAAAGAAGTTTTAAACTGTAGCATGTAACTAGGGCATATTGACAACAATTAGAAAGTTTAGAAACTTTAAGAACATTGTTATCTCCAACCACAGAATTGGAGGATAGGCACGTGGATAGCAGGGAGCTACTTGCAGCAGTTGTCTTGCTCATATGATTGATCATTCCTTTATTTACTCATGCCTTTATTTATTCATTCCATCATTCACTATTTATTTATTATTCTACCCATCTATTTCCTCATCCTTTTCATTATGCCCTTAAGAAGCTTACAGACTATTAGGAAAATGAATTGATTACTATTTGTGTGGTTTTCCTGAAATTTTGGTGACTACCTCTAGGTAAAGTCTAGGTGTTTCTCATATGAGGCCATTCAAAAGCACAATGTAAACGATTATTTCTTAAATTGATAAGATGTTATTAACACACAGTTACAAATATACATAACAGTAGTTTTCCTATATGGATGGATTATATGTTTTTTCACTTTGTTTATCTGCATTTTCTACAGTTAATACTTGCCTTAATGAAAAAAATAAAAATACAAGGCATATTCATTCAAAGTGAAGCCATAATTTCATGGCTCACCATAGCATATATATGATAGATATATCTCTTTAGATGCCAATGGTATATAAAATATAAAAAATAGTTTTACCCAATACACATAGGTGGGATTTAGAAATAATTTAAAAATCAACATCTCTAATAACTAGAAATGGAATGAAAATACCAAATGTGGAGTGGGCCTGAACCCATGTGCCTTTTGATCTTTAAGTCATATATAGGAAGTGGTGGTTAGAAGCTGGACTCCTGGGATGTAATGAGATAAAACTGCTTCATTTGAGAGGGTTTCTGGAGCCACCCTTGCTTTGTGAAGTCAGGGATAGAGGTACAGTCCATTCCTCCCATGAAAGGAGGCAAATAAAGTAAATAGATCAAATTCATACCTGTTGTCTTGGATAATGCCTTTTTAGAAAACCCTGGGCCTAGAGAAAAGGAAGGAAAAATTGCAGACTCGTATCTGGAATTAAGCCAAGCTTCCTACTGACTTTGGACAGAATGTGCCATACCCCTGTGTTACAGCAGAATAACAATTCAGTAATGTCCCATCCTGAGAACTAGTTTGAAACTGGGAACCCAAACTTTAGTTGTTGGTAATTACAGAAAAGAAAAACTGCTAAGAAAGGAAGAGAAAAACAAAACAAAATAAAAACAAAAACAAAAATTAATTCTAGGTCAAAAAGAGCCTGCATATCAGAACTCATATCACATGGAAAAATCCTAATTCAAAAAAACAAGATGGAACAAAATAAATTTCAGAACACTATTTCACACTATGAGAAGCTGACTTTAAAGAACAGCTTGACAAAGTCTTAAAATAAGCGTGGTTAGGGCTCTCAAAGAAAGAAATTAAGCGTAATCCTCTACAAAATATCTGAAACAAAACTTGAAAGATATGAAATAAGAAAAGGGAGATGTGAAAAGGAACAAATTTGAAATCTTATAAATAGAAACTACTACCATCAACTAAAAAACAATCTCCAATAGTTAGGGTAAAAAGACAGTAAATAGAATAAAATGTTGAAGAATTCTCCAAAAAAACATAACACTGAAAGACAAATTTTATATATATAGTTTGATAAAAATCATGAAGTATAAATTGCAAATCTTTAAAATTCATATAAAGAGAATTGCAGAAAAAATAAAATTGAAGGAACCTTAAAGAATCGTTCAAGAATAAAGAAATAAAATTGTTCTATGATAAAAGGTACTGCCAGAAAATCAAGTAAATAACTGAAATAAAACTGCATTTATGCACATTGTGATGAAAACTATAGAAACTCAATGACAAAGGGAAAATCTTCAAAGCCATAAAGAAAAGACATGTTACTTAGAGGAGATAATGGTTGTTTTGACAGCATGATCTCATCAGCAATGATAAAATACAGAAGTTAGTGTGGACTCTTACTTTCAATAAACTGATGGCAACTGTCAACCCTAGAATTTTATGCCCAGCTATACTATCTTTCAAAAATAAGGACCATATGTAGTGGTACTTCGTTACTCATCATTAATTGGTTCTGGGAGGCATTATGAGTCCCAAAAATAGTGAGTACCAAACAATTTTTTCCCATAAGGAGTAATGTAAATAAATTTAATGCATTCTCAAACCAAAGACAATGCACATTTTCAAGGCAATATGTAAAAAGATAGTGTTGTATATCATTACTTTACATGAGAAATAAACCTAAATATTAATGAATTCTTAGGTTAAATAAAATAAAAATTTCACTTTACCTGTATTGAGAAGAGTCCATGGCCTAATGGGATGGTGGCAGGAGAGTGGAGAGGAGGAGAGGTTACATGGAGTGCTGCTTGGAAGGAGAGTCCCCCTCCAATAGAACATCAGGGACTTGCACTTCAGGTGTTCTTTCTCTTTTCTGCCTGTTTTTCAACTTGCTTCATGGCTCTGACACACTCTTTGTCATCTTCATTAAAACTTTATCCAGTGAGGACTGCTTCTGTCTTCAGAATTCCTCAAAAGTGTGACATTGTTTGGTCATTCAATAAATTCACATTTGTGCTTGTCAGAGCTTTGTTCGGATGGTACTTCTCCACAAAGTTTTGAACTTCTGCCCATTTTGTACACGTTTCTTTTATCAAGGAACTGGTGACATCCTCCCTTATCTCCTCCTCACCTGAAGAAATCTCTTCAGCCACCTCTTGTTGTTGCTTCTTCTGTAATTCCTGCCACTCCTCAGTGCTGAGCTCTTCATGATGTTCCTCAACTAACTCCTCAATATCAACAGCGACCTCCAGACCCATGGATTGGCCCAAAGATACAATATCCTGCACAACTGTACCCTCTGTACCTGCAGGTTGGGGTCGGCCTCAAATCCTTCAAAGTCTCTCTGAGTCACAGCTTCTGGCCATAAATTCTGGTCTGGTAATGCCTTCTTCTATGTAATGTGGGTTCTACTTGGCATTTTTTTTTACCAAAAAACTCTGGTCTCATCACAGTTAAAAACTTGGTGGGGAATAAAACCCTCAGCCTCCACATAGTCTTAAAATTCACTGATGAATTCATCAGCATAATTTTTATTAGCACTCACTACCTCGCCGTGCCTCACAACACTATGGATGCTGGTCCTCTTTTTAAAATTATCAAACCAGCTGTGGCTGGCCTTAAAAACGTCAACACTTTCATCACTCGGTTCTGGTATGTTTTTCAAAAGATAGGCATGCAACACTTTCACTTTTTCACATATTATGTCTTCTGATACACTGTCGCCTGCTAACTGCTTCTTGTTTACTCAATTTAATAACAACTTTTCAACTTCCTCCAGTGTTTGGGAATGCTGTTTTGTTACTGCTTTAACTTCTTTCACAACATCAGCCTTTTTTTTATCACTTCTTTATTCTTAATCATGGTGGGGACATTTGTTCTAGGCATACTGTATTCCCTAGCAAGATCAGTTATGCAAATATCACTCTCATATTTACCTATTATTTCTTTTTTTTTTGCTCATTAGTGGTGCAAAGTAATTATTTTTTCTGTTTAGTGCTATCACTGATCATTTTCTTAGGACCCATGATGAGAAAAAACACAAAAATCCACAAAATAACCACGGAAGCTAAGATAAGACTGCAATGGGATGTGCACAGGGCAAGAGCTACCGTGTGACTAACACATGAGACTTTGTTTTGGCTGGAAAGGGCACCGAGTTCCAGGGCAACTGACACAGACAAGTTCTAGCATACGCATTGAGTACCAAACAAACAACGAGTACCAGGGCAAAATTTTCATATCAAAATGCATCAAGTACCAAATTCGACGAGTTTCAAAGCAGTCAAGTATCAAGGTATGGCTGTAAATACATTTTTAGACATAGGAAGACTAAAGTGCTTTTTTCCTGTTGACCTTTATTGAAAGGGTGAGTAAGTATACATGCCTGCAAATAATAATATATTGTAATAATAATATAAAATAAATAAATGAGAAGAAAGATTTAGGAAGAAAACAGTGAGCAGTACAGAAATGGATTAAAGATATCAGATAATTTAAGTCTATATTGACTGTTTTTATCAAACTTAAATTTTGGATTAAGGTAAGTGAAATTTGATTCCAGACAATAAAATCTTGAAAAGTGTTGCACTTAATGGGTAGTCAAATTGTACTAAAATTATTCTAATATTTAGGCCAAAAATAGAAAACTTGAATAATTCTTAATTTAAAAAAAACTATAATCATGTAAGTATGTAAAACAAAATTAGTGGTGTTCATTAAGTAAATTGAAAATGCAATGCATAGTTTCCAAATAACACAGGAAAAAGAAAACTGTGATGAAGTTTGTGGAGTGATATAGTGAACTAATTTATTCCTTACAAAATGTTGAAATGTAGGGGAAAAAGAAAAGGGCAGTAAACAGCAAACACAAAATTAGATACCTCAAGTAATCACATTAAATACAGAGGGTAGGTGCAAGTGCATAGAGAGTGCATAATTTCCTACATTACAATACAGAGTTTATCAGATTGTATCAAGCAGATCAAAATCCAGGTTATTTGAAAGAGATCTGCTAAATAAAGGCCATTAAAAGGTTGCTGATAAAGGGGTGGAAAAATATACCAAGTAAATTCTAACCAAAAAGAGGTGGAAAGAATATTAATATTAGATTAAATAAAATGTAAGGAAAAAAGTTCTAATAGATTAAAGAGGAAGACTGCATGTTAATAATGATTAGTCCACCAAAAAGTTATATCAACCATGAAGTCTATTCATCAAACAGCTAAGAATTCCATAAAAGAAGAAGAAGAAGAAAAAGAAAGAAAGAAAGAAAAACTAAACACCAGCAGTGCAAGCACACAACACAGTATGATGTTTTTGCTTCAGCCAGGCTAATGGCCAATGCTATAAGTACAGACCCAGGAACCAGGCTGCAGACAGCCTCAGTCTATAGAAAGTGTGAATCATGGGCTTGGAAGTAAAGAATATATTGTTAGCCTGGTCCTTATGGATAAAGGCTATGTCTCCAATATAGGATGAGGTTGGGACTGGACAGTGAAGAGGAGAGAGAGAAAGGGAAGGAAGAAAAGGAAGGAATGAAGGGAGGGGTAAATGAATAACACACATAGCTGAAAACAATCTTTTCATGAAGCTTATTAAACATGCTCTTAGTCCGTATAACCATGTGCTAATGCAGCCTCCTGAAAAGGTGAATTTATCCCTGCTGAAGAGAACAGCTGATATTTAGGTAAATGTCTGGCTGGGGAAAGCATGAAATATTTAATCAGGACATGCTTGGTATTGGACACAACCTGTAATACTGTTGGCCTTGCCAGATGTTCATTTCCCTTTCCTTGCCCTTCTCCCCATCTGAGCTGAGCTCAGTTAAAGGTGTATTCAGAATGCATACTCTGAGGCATTAGCTACGGACTGTCATCTCTGGTGAAATACATGCAGAATGTATGATTGGCCTTCTTCCAACGAAGTTCAGGGCCTCTGCTAAAACAACACTGCCCAGACCAATTTCAGAATCCTTCCAGTTTGCTTTATAAACTATCATATCAAAGAAAAATAGACTACTCAGCTGAAAATGAAATCAAAGCTGGCCTGAAACAGAGACACAGACTTGGAGGGTCAAGCTGATATTAAGTCAGCAGCTGGGTTTGGTCTCTAGGGAGGGGAGGTGGGCAGCATTGCTTTTTTTTGGAGGAGGGATACCTATGTTCAGAATGCATAGCTTTTTCTCCCAAATGCCCTGAGACATGCAGGCATGCAAATGTATGCCCTGGTGAACTCTAGGCACCATTCAGAAGAAGCTGGAAAAACATCACTAGGGCGAATAGGGGCCCCCTGTCATTCTGAGGGGCCTGGCCAAACCACCTTGGCATGGAAAATAACTTTAGCAAATGCTTCACTTTACAGCTAAGGAAACAGAAGCTCAGAAAGGTTAACTGTCTTGTTCAAAACCACTCAATCTGGTTAGTAACAGACCTGGGACTAGAACTCCCAGACCAAGGCTCTATTCTAAGTTGACTGATGGAATCTCCTATCTCATTAGAGTGGCCAACAGGGGAAAACAATCATAATACTGCATCTTACTAATTTGACAGATCCTCAGAAAAGCATTCAGGTAGTGGTTGGACTGGACTCATTTGATGTACACACCCGTTCATATCCTTATCTTGTACATATTGTGACAAAGCAAAGAGTAAGTGCATTCTGGGGTTAAGCACTCCTTCTGAATATGATTCATTATGTCAATAAAGCAGTTAACTAATAGCTTTAGTTTTGAAATAAACTCTTTTGAATTTTACAACAAGCTTCAGGAATTAATTCAAAAGACACTTGATAGCATTTATAAGTTAAACTATACTTCAAAAGTCCTCAATGTTCAACCAGAAAAACAGCTCAGGCATTGGGGCATTCTGACTCTGGGTGTGAGTTCCCTGAGAAGAGGAAGATATTTAGCAAGAAAGCCCTTAAATGCTTATAGGCTTTGCATTCACTATTGAAATGCAAGCCAGACATAGAGTCGAGTCAGCAAAATAATGATTACTGCAAATGGGTGTGCTAAGTTGGGTTGTTAGCAATTTATCCAAATTAAGAGTTGGGGCTTTATCATAATCACTAGAGAAGTATGCCATTCACAGCATCATTTATTTTCACATGTGATGCTCATCCTAATTTCTAAGTTTACCATCATCCCCTTCAAAAATATAAACATATATTCTACTCATAGCTCATTTCAGAGAGTTCTCGCAAGTTAGAAGGTAAATCTACAACACAGTACAACATTTTTTTCACTTCAGGAGGTTCTCCAAATTTTGAATTTTCATTTTGATCTTAAGCGTCTTTAGGAATTTCCCCCTTCTCTGTATTTTACTATTACACCATGTATCAGTTAGCATCAGTAATAGCACACTCAAATAGAAAAAAGAAAGTTTATTAAAGGAATAGTACAAAGGAGAGGGATTGGGGAAGCCTAAGACATTGTGCAGTACTTTGGGGCTGGCAATGGTTGAGAGCCATTACCACTCCTAATCCTGAACAGGCAAAGGAAGGGAGTGGTTATACAACCAGAAAGGCTAGCCATAACTGAGGAATAAGGCTGTCCTACACTAGCTGAGGTCTTCAGTAGACAACACAGCCAGCCCCCAGTGACTCAGCAGGGAAGGAGTTGAAGGAATATAAAGAAGCCTCTATTCTCTTCTTGCCTTCAGATCTCCTGCTGCTGCTTCCCATTGACAAAACAAAGGACATGCCAAAGGGGAAGGTACACATTGATGTCGTCCACATATCAGGCTTTTCTGCCAAAACAGGTTGGAGAGGAGTGGAGAGAGAAGCTGGAGGAGAAAATGGAAACTATACAGCATATAGATACCATTTCTTTCCCTCTAGTCAATTTAAGTTCTTTGAATTTTTCTTGGCATTACAATCAGTGTCCTGGGGAAACTGTAGAATCACTTCCTGCAAATCATTGAAAAGCCAGAAAATCAGTGCTAGCCTCTGGACTAGAGCCTAAAAGAAATCAAGCTGAATTCATTCATAGATTTGTTTTTTTGTTGTTGTTCTTCTTCAATTGTTTTGAGGGATTTTCCTTTATTTTTGCTCTATAACATTATTAAATTGGTGACAGGAAGGCCTTCCCACAAGTGCTCACGAGCTCTCCTCAGAAAGGAAAAGAGGCAAGGCCCATTTACTCAGATGATAACTGGGTTTTTCTCTAGGCAGAATGAGAGATGAGCCTTCCACTTCTATGAGAGAGTCACAGTAGCCATTGGCATCTGGTACACCATCTTGTAAACTTTGAAAGGTTCCAGAAGACAGATGATTTTGAAATCATCAGTTTCCTAGAATACATGAGTGGAACTGACAGGGTGTTCAAGTTGTTTTGCAGCTTTTGCAAAAATGGAATAACAAAATCAATGTTTCTTTAAGTCTTACTGTATCTTTTCATCTCCATGGGTAACTTCCACAGATAGCAGGTTGTCCATGGCATTCTCCTGTGTTCACACCCTTCACATTTCCAGTTAAGGGCAAATTGTAGCTCAATTTGGAAGGCAAATGCTTAACCTTGAATGAGAAACAGTGAACATGTACCTTTCTACTCTTTGGCTACTGTGACCAGTAAGCCTGGAAAATCATAGCTCCAGATATAGGATATCTGAGTTATAATTTGGACTCTACCACTAAATAATGTGTGACTTTGTGTAAGCTAAGTTTTCTTATGCAGCAAGTTAAGTTTCCTCATCTGTAAAGCAAGGGGGAAAACTAATAAATTAGTTGCTAAGATATTATTTCGGTAGACTCCAGTAAAATACTCTTTATTAGAATACCTTAACCAAAATGATATACATATTCATAAATTCTAAATATGTATAGTAGAATCAAACTAAGCTGCCCCCTTTTGAGAGGTTCCTCTCCGGATTTCAGGGAAGTGGCTCCAAGTCACTCATGCTTCCAGTATAGCATGAGCAACAAAAGAAAAAAGATAAATGGGACTTCATCAAAATTTAAACTTTTATGCATCCAAGGACTTCATCCTGGAAGTAAAAAGACAACCTTCAGAATGAGAGGAAATATTTGGAAATCATATAGCCATCCAGTTTTAATATCCAGAATATATAAAGAAATTCTACAATTCACAACACAAAAGACAAAGAACCCCATATAAAAATGGGGAAAAGACTTGAATAGACATTTTTTAAAGAAGATATACAAATGGCCAATAAACACCTGTAGAGATACTCAACATCATTGGCCATTAAGAAAATGCAAATCAAAAGCACAATGAAATACCATTACACACCCACTAGATGGCTACTATTAAAAAAGGGAAAATAAAAAGTATCGTAGAGGATGCAGAGAAATAGGAGCACTTGTTCATTGTTGTTGGGAATGTAAAATAATGCAGCTTCTGTGGAAAACAATTTGGCCATTCCTCAGAAAGTTAAGTATAGAATTACTATATGACCCAGCAATCCCACTTGTAGGTATATTCCCCAAAGAATTGAAATCAGGGACTCGAACAGATATTTTCACACCATGTTCATAACAGCATTATTCACAATTGCCAAAAGATGGAAGCAACTGAAGTGTCCATCAGCAGATGAATGGATAAACAAAATGTGGTCTATACATACAATGGAATATTAACCAGCCATAAGAAAGAATGAAGTTCTGATACGTGCAACAATATGGATGGACCTTGAACTCATCATGTTGTGTGAAATAAGCCAGGCATAAAGGACAAATGCTATATGATCTTAGTGATATGAAATCATTAGAATAAGAAAAGTGAGAGTCAGAAACTAGAACACAGGTTACCAGGGGTTGACATGGGGGTAAGGATAGGGAGTTAATACTTAATTGGCACAGAATTTCTGTTTGGGGGTGATGGGAAAATTTTGATAATAGAAGGTGGGATTGTAGCACAACATCGTGAATGTAATTAGTACCACTGGATTATGAATTTGAATATGGATAAAAGGGGAAATTTTAGGTTTTATACATGTTATTAGAATTTTTAAAAATTTTAAAACCCATAGGGCTGTCCAACACATACAATGTACACCAATGTAAACTATCGACTTTAGTTAATAGTACAATTAGAATAATATTCTTTCACCAAATATAACAGTTACCACACTAATGCAAAGTTAATAATACAGAAAACTGCTTGTGGGAGGGGCATATATAGGGACTCTGAATTTTCTGCATGATTTTTCTGTAAACCTACAACTTATCTAATTTAAAAAGCACTTGGAAAAATCTAATTATTAAACAATAAAATAAATCCTCACCCAGAGCACTTTTTGAGGGTTGAATGAGAAAATTTATGTCATCCACTTAACTGATAAATAGATTGATAAATAGTAAACAATAAATTATAGCTCTTAATAATGATGATGATAATAATAATTTTCTAATATTATTACCATGACAACAAATTGTCTAAACACAACCTTTTTAATCAACATGTACATATTAAAATCCTACCATGAACTTAGTGCTTTGATACAACTTGATAGAACAAGTGTAAGATTAGCTCCTTCCATGAGGGAAATTGGGCTTTAATAGGAGAAGAAAGATGCACAGGCAGGCGACAGAGCAGCAAATGTGAGACAACATAATTAGTCCAATCATATAGTTTAAACTCTAAGTGCGGAGTGGCTTGGAGAAGAATGAGGTCAGAAGATCTGGAGTTTCAGGATCAATTTCATGAAGGAAAGACCTTTAACTTAGGTGTGGTTTAGTGACACGGAGGGGTCTATCCTGACGGTGGAAACAACAGGAAGAGAGAAACCAGGGCAGGCAGGTACAGCCCTGGCTTAAAAAAGGTCTGTGCTGGTTGCCGTGGAAATCATGTTAGAGGGGTGGAGTGTGGCAGCCCCCGGCAGTGCTGAAGACAGAAAGGAGGTAAGCGTGGGCTTTCTGCAGTATTGATTGCATAGCTAGTGAAGGTTCTTAGCAGCGGAGTAGCCTGATAAGCTAGAAAAGCCACAGTATTTAGGGACGATTCATCTAACCAAATGGGAGACCTTCACTGGAAAGCCCAATGCCTGAAGACTAAGAGGCCAGCTAAGGGGTTATGGTACCAAAACCTTCTCTTTTTATTGTAGACGTTTTTTGTGGAGTTTGAATTTTTAAAAGTGAGCATGTACTTTTTTTTTCTGTAATCAGAAAAGATACATTTTAAAAGGGAATAAACTATTAAAAGAAAAGTTTAGCATTGAGAAAGGTATAGTCTCTCTTGAAAATAATGTAATCAACTCAAATAGTGAAGACTATATTTTCATTTGTTTCTCTTTTTATCCTGACTGCCAGGAGAGTTTAAACTAGTTTTATGCAAATCTTGCTTGAAAACAGATTTTTGATGTTGTGGTCCCTCCTCCATCTCTCTGCCTTGTTATGAGCTCTTGTTAATATTTTTTTTTCCACTCTTTTTTTTTTTCATTGTGGGTAAAAATCAAATTTTTCACAATACAAACCAGTATTTGTAAAATGATATATAGATATATATGCCTATATGTGCATTTGCTTACATAAATGTTTTTTTTTTTTTCATATATATTTTAAAAGATGCTTAGATTACACAAATGTTACACAAAAATTACAGGGATTTCCATGATGTCCACCTGTTTCTAAATCCACCTCCATCTTTAAATTAAGCAGGCTATATGCGTATTTTATATGCAATAATAATTTGATCAATCAGTGTGCAAGCATTTTTAGAAAAGCCAACTAGGAACCATAGGCCATGCAAGGGGAAGAGTACAAAATTTCTTAACTATCACCCTGCTACTCACAGCTCCCATTACAGTACCTGGAAATACGCTTTACCTTCAGGAAATAAACTAAGAACCAAAAAGAGATAGAATAGCTGCCATGCCTCCCAGAATGTACTATTACATGGCAGAGATTATAAACATAGCTAAAGGAAGGATGTGCCATTTAGGGGAGGGATAGTTCAGCCTTTGGTCTAAACAAAGAAGAGTTCCAGAGGGAAACAGTGGCAGAGCTCTTCCAGAATGGAAGAAGGGTGACAACATATCAAGCTGATGTGACTATGACAAGGCTGTAACAATACCACAATAATAACTAAAGTTGAGGGAGTGTCTACCCTATGCCAGGCTCTATGCTAAGAGCTTTAATTGCATAACACATTCAACCCTCAACCCAATGAGTTAAGTATGATTATTATTCCTACTTTACTGATTGGGGAACGGAGGTTTAGAGATTTTAAGGACACGTTCAATGTCATACAGCTATGGCATCAAATGGCAGAGCCAGGGGCAATGTTGCTTAGTGGGTCATAGCACAGTGCTAGAGACAGGCTTTGCAGGTACAACTCTGTTCTCCTTTCTGTCAGCTGTGTAACTTGTGCAGGCAATTCAACCCTTCTCAATCTTTCCATCTGTATAATAGGGATACTGATAATACCAAATGTATTGGATTGTCATGAAATAATGCATTTAAAGGGTATGGTGCTTACAGAGCACATAATGCTTGGTCATAAAGTCCAATCGGCAGGTACAGCCTATTGTGGAGTTGTAGATATCAGCCAGTGCTAGATCCTGTTGACATTAAATGTTCATGTCATGTCCTAATTCTCCTTGATCTGATTCTATGGTCTCCAGTCAAACTTCTAATAATGTGGCCTCTTATCTCATAGGATAAGAATGTTCTAGTGAGATCCTTGTGTTGGTCCCATTTGCCTGACAGGCTATTTGCTTGAAAGTTATATTAACAAATTAGCAATCTAGTTTTATTCATCACTTCCTGATCTTTATTGGCATGAATTGGCACCACTGAGTCAGACACTGTCAAAATCTACTTTCTGGGCCTGAAAGTCTAAAGCTCAGACGATGGCAAGTGGTTAATTCACCAGAGGAAACGTGTTTTAAGACCTTATCAGGATCATAGCAAGTCCTTTCCCCTAGAAGACCCCTCTCTCTTACTGTGGGTTCCCTTTAAGCAGCTGCAAAAAGCTACTGCAGTAGTACAGTTTCATCAAGGTACCAAGAGAGTACTGAAAACTAGGTCCTGGGTCACAAAACCAACTTCTCTCCACATAGCACTATCCAGATGGCTCCTTCAATATCCTTTTGGAGGCCCAGAGCCAAAGCCAAGCCCTGCACCTCCCCCACCTTCATTTATTGGGCTCATTCAGTGAAAAGCTTAGACAACCCAATGTTCAATAATTGGGAAATGTCAGAATTCAAGCTCTCTGGCCTAATATCATATATTAAAACTGCCAGTTTCCCTTTTACAATACCCCTGTTTTCTGCTTTTCTCCCTGCCCAGTCCTTTATTTATTCATTTTTATATTGTATAATGCTACAAAAGAGGCCTGAACACTATGCAGTGAAGAAGTCAGAACTTCTTTATTGATGCATGTAAAATCTCAGATGCCTGGATCCTGTGTGACGCTGCACTCTGTAGGCATCAGGAAACAAAGGGGTGAAGGACAGGGGCTGCCTGGTGTCTTAATAAGATGCAGATCAGCTGAAGAGCATCAGACCATCAAATCCAGGGTCTGCTGCAACTGCACACCTTTTGTCAGGCTCGGAATGGGCCGAGATGGATTCGGGGTTTTATTGAAAGATCATACAGGATGACTGCAAAATCCCATTACTTGTTGATTAAGTATTGATTGCCTCAGTATTAACAAGCCAGCTAATATGAAGTGACCTCTGAGGCCAGTGGTTTGGGGGGAGGGGGAACACAATTTACTAAAACAGGCAGGCAGATGAATAAGAGATCTAGATTTGCTCTTGGCTTTTAGCTTCGGTTAAAATGTCACACTCGATAGTGCAGATCAATGCCCACTTTATTTCCTCACAGCCGTCTTATTACCATCATGAGGCTGCCTCCTTTGATGCTTTTTAATGACCCTCTGAACCGCCTGCTCAGCTCACCCTCGGCTTTCAGCTAAAAGGAAAGCCCTTCCTGCCCCCTTGCTGCTGACGGAGAGGCCATGGCTATGAGGCTGGGCCGGGAGAACCAGTCAAGCATTGTCTGGGGTCAGCAGTGCTACACACCCTGTGCTTTTCCCCTTGTCCTTTGCTTTCCTTTGAGTGTCTTCAACATCAAAGCTCGGTTCCTTAATTCCAAATAATGTCAAGGCACTAAAACAAGAGGCTCTGCTCAAAAGTCCCAGCAAGGCCACCATGTGGGTCAGGAGGTATATGGGTTCATTCCCTGGGAAGGAACTCTTGTCCACTATTGGAAATGTGCCCCTCCCATCCAGAAATTGATGTCTTTGATAATGGCAAATATAAGTATATAGATAAATAACTCGAAAAATATATACAAATTTCTCCCTCCCTTTAATCAAGCAAACTGTGTTTTAAGAAGTCCCATGACATGCACCAAAAGAACATCAAGCAATCCTCTACTGTGGAATTCACAGTTTACCTTTCAATTTATAAAGAGGAGATTTTGCAAACATGCTCTGTGCTTTTAGGGAGGTGTTTAGCTTCTGTGTTGCCAAATACTCTGCTGACTACTTAAGCTGAGCTTTCCTTGAGTATAAATATTTTATCTGCTGGGCAGTGTAAGGATTCGTCAAAGCCCTCCTATTGGCCAGAGGTCTGCCTCCAACTTTCTGTGTCAGAAAGAAAATAGAGAAGAGAGTCTAGTGAAAAACTTTTTCCCTGGCAAACATACTCAATTGGTCTTTGAAATGAAAAGGTTTCCAACCCTGGATGGCTAGAGGGAGGAACAAGAGTACAGAGAGGAAACTTCAAACTCTCTAAGGCTGGTATTCAAAGTCAATGTCGACCTGAAGATGAAAACCAAAACAATTTCTCTGGGGCTTTAAGAAACTGCTTCAGTACATTTTGTTGCTGCAAAATTCATAATTTAAAGGCTCTTCTCACCTATTCCAGTTTAAATTGTGTGAATAAAGATCATTTTATCCGTTTCCTTATCTGTCTGAGTCTTCTTTCTCAGGCTCTTATCAGGATTCCCTACACAGTACTATAACTCACAACCACTCACGGCTACCGCAAAGAGCACTATTACCCTCTCTCTGTTCCCCTATTATTTTCTTATTTTAAAAATCCACTAAATCCCTCACTGGCTTTCCTCCTTTCTCTACTGTCTTATTCAATCAACTACAATCACTAAATATTTATTTAATGCGAGCCATGTATACAGTGTATGGCATTGAGTTGGTGTTCAAAGGTGTGTTGAATGAATAAACTCACTGTTTTGGATTATTTTTCATTGAGTTCGTGAATTTACTGCTGGTTTCATCAACGTGTGGAGACTGGTTCTTTCTACTTTATGACATTTAAAAATCATAGTAAGGAACCTGGTTTGCATTCTTTCCTCAGTGAATTTTGCTTAAAACCATCTATAATAAAATGGGCTCAGTAATGTGAGAAACTTTTAGAAGAAAACAGAAAACTTTCATAAAGAATATTTCAGGGAAGCGGATGTGGCTCAAGTGGTTAGGCTCCTATTTACTTTATGGGAGGCCCCGGGGTTGATTCCCTGGGCCTGGTGAAGGCAAGCTGGCCCGCTTGGCACAGTGAGTTGACAGCCCACGCAGCGTGGTGAGCTGGTGCAGCAAGATGATGCAACAAAGACAAGCAGACACAGAAAAACACAATGGACACAGTGAGCACAAGCAGCAAACGAGGAGGGGGATAAATAAATAAATAAAATACATATTAAAAAAAAAAAAAAAGAGCATTTCACCACTTTCTATAACCAGGAACCTCTGCGTGAATGATATTCTATTTAATTTTCTTGCATAATTACTTTTACCCTAGAGAAATCTTTAGCTTGTGGATAATCTTAACCTGAGATATAATATAGGCAAAAACAGTAACTGTTCTCAAGAAAAGTTTACATAAAGCTATAAAAAATAGATTCACAAAAGGCTATGAAGGGAAACGAGTTTTATACAGAAAGCATTCTTAAATTTCTGAGTTTAGTGTCATGTTCTGTTTTCTTACCTAGCCATACCTTACAGTGAGCCATTCACGATATTGGAGAAGTAATACTGGGCTGGGCTGACTTTAGAGTATGAGTCAGAATGACAATTTTTATGGATTAGTTATTTCTTAGAAAGTTGAGTAGCTAGGACTCAACAAAATATCTGTAACAAAACTTGAAATGTATGAAATAAGAACAGGAAGATGTGAAAAAGAACAAATTTGAAATCCTGTAAATAGAAAATACACTCATCAAATGAAAATGAATTCTCAATAGTTGGGATAAATTCTACATGAAAGAGAAGAAATAATAAATAGAATAGAATGATGCATTTCCAGAACAACATAGCACAGGAAGACAAATATTATGTATAAATTTGGTTAAAAGCATGAAAGATAAAGTGAGAATCTTTAAAATTTATATGAAGAGAATTGTAGAAAAGTAAAATGGGAGGACTCTTAGAGAAGCATTCAAGAACTGAAAAAATAAAAGACTTCTATGATAAAACAAAAAAACAAGAATGGTGTACAATTCTCATCACAATAAGATCTGGCCTCCACCCTATATGGCCTCCTATTGTAAAGAACTGAGCTACAAAGATTCGGTTGCCCTTATCATTTCTGACCTAGGTTAACCTAGTCTGAGTGACTTCCTAAAACCCCTTTTGGCTAGGCTTATATTCTAGCAAGTTTTTAGCATTTTTCTGGCTGGTGAGATATGGGGGAAAAGTCCCAGTGAAAGACAGCCTAGGCATTAGCAAGTGATGATGTAAAGCAAGGGAAAATACCTTGGACTTCTCCTCAAGACAGGATAGCAAATGGGTTTAATACCATGCCAAGAACAATGGATTGGTGGTGGCTGCTTGGATCATGATGCTGAAAACAATACTGAGGCAGTCTCTGAAAACGGAGCAAAGACACTGTGGTCATATTAGCTATCCATTGTTACATAACAAATTACCTCAAAACTTTATATCTTAAAACACTTAATTATCTTACAGTTTCTGTGAGTTAGGAATTTGAAAGTAATTAAGTGGGTAGTTCTAGCTCAGAGTATTTCATGAGCTTGCAGGGAAGATATCAGCCAGGTCTGTAGTCATCTGAAGACCTGACTGGGGCTGAAGGACCATCTTCACTAGTGGCTTTCTCAAGTGGCTGCTAGCAGGAAACCTTTGTTCCTTACTAGCTGTTGCCAAAAGCTTCAGTTCCTGACCAGGTGGGTCTTTCCTCACAATATGGTAGCTGGATTTCCCAGAGCTTTTGTTCCATGATGGATGGGGAAAGGGACAGAGGCCATGAGTACTTTTATAACTTCAGAATTGATATACTGCCTTAGTTTCCAGACTGCTATACAAATACCACACAATGGGTTGAGTTAACAACAGGAATTTATTGGCTCTCCATTTCAGAGGCTAACAGGCTTGTTTCTCCCAGGGTCAGTAGCATTCTGGCTGGCCAGAAATCCTTGGGTTCTTTGTCTTTCCCATCACATGACAATGTGTCCTCTCCTTTCTCTTCCCAGTTCCAATGACTTCTAATTTCTCCTCATCCGTGTTGCTTTCTCTTTATAAAGCCTCTGGTAATAGGATTAAGCCCAACCCCATTCAGCTGGGCTACACCTTAACGAAAAATAACATCTTCAAAAAGCCCTTTTTACAACTAGTTCACACCCACATGAATGGATTAACATTTTTGGTGGGGGTGGGTACATAATTCAACCCATCACATATACCATCATTTCTGCCATATTCTGTAGTTCACACAGACCAACCATGATACAATGGGGAAGTGAACTAAACAATAGTATGAATACCAGGAGCCTAGACTCCCTGGCTGTCATCTAGGAGGAGGGCTACCACAGTGCTCAGCTATGTCTGCACTAGATGAGGAAGTGGCAACTGATGGTACATGTCTGCTGACTCTGCGCTAGAGGTTAGTATGGTTACCTGATGCATATCCTATTAATCATAAAGTTGGAGAATAATTTCTTTAGAAAATAATTATTAAATATTTAAGATCTGTTTCCTTTCTATTAATTGAGGTGAACTTTATTCATCTCTAACAACTATGTATGGAATGGTGACTACACAGCGCCAGGCACTACATTAAGTTAAGCATTACAGAAATATATATGAAAAAGATGCAAGTATGTTTATTTTCTGTGGAAAGGGCCTAAGGATGCTTTCAGATTTCAAAGGGCTCTAGGACTCTTAAAAAGTTTAGGGACCACTGTTTAGAATTATGTTCTCTCTCAGGATGCTGCTTTATGAAAATCTTTATTATCTGCTCCAATCTTTCTCAGCATTCTCATTTTCTACTCTCCCACAGTTGCCTTCCATCATATACCATATGATTGTGAAACACTGAATTAATCACTGCCCCCATCTCTGCCTCCATTCTGAGTTTCCCATTTCTCTGTGCCTCTGCACACACAGCTCTCATTTCTGGGTGTATATTTATTCCCTTTCCTTCTGAAGGATCATCCATTTTGTAAATCTTTCTAAGTTTTCTCTGACAGAATATGTTGTTCAGTTAAAAATATATATATTTTAAGGTTCTAATTTCAAGGTACCATACTAAGGACCAGTGATAGGAAATTGAGTAAGTATACCCTAAGGACTTACATGGGAAAACATATATGCAAATTAATGATTGTAATATAATGTGATATTGATAACACAGGATATATAAAAGATTAGTTTTAATAATAAGAAGATTTTGCTTCTTTCTGGAAGGGTAAGACAGGAATAAAAACCTTCAAATAGAAGACATAATGGAAGATTTGAGTAGTGCTTTAGAAAGGTAAGGTGGAATGGCATTTGAGATGGAGGGAAAAGCAGAGAGATGTGCAGTAGTATGGTGTCCTGCTGGAGTGGTCTTTACCTTCTTCCCACAGCCTTCACTGCATTGCATTTTCAGTTGCAATATGGCTGCCTCTTCCCACGTGACTATGAACACCATGAAATCAGGTCCTAGTCTTATTATCTTGTTGCTTCCACCGAGTAGTACTCAAACTCAAGGTATGTTTTTTTTTTTTTTTTTTTTAAGGTACTGGGACCTGGGGATTGAACCCGGAACCTCATATATGGGAAGCTGGTGCTCAGCCACTGAGCCACATCAGATCCTGTGAGTTGGTTTTTTCGTTTGTTTGTTTTTGTTTTTTCAGGAGTCACCAGGAACTGAACCCAGGATCTCCCATGTGGGAGGTGGGAGCCCAACCACTTGAGCCACATATGCTCCCCCAAGGTATACCTTTTGAATGAATGGTTTTGTCAAGTTCTCTACAGCCTTACTTAACACATAATTAAAAAGATGAATAAACACCTTTATATTTCTTATGCTCCTCAGTATCATTCAGGTCTAAATGCCTAAAGTGAAATTCAAATAGCCAAATACGTTTCCTTTAACAAGTGCATCAAATTTGATAATGGTCTGTAGTTGGGCATATATGCAGCAACAGTGGTGGTGGTGGGATGATTGGATTTGGGTGGTTGGTGCTATGTTAGGACTTGAAATTAGTGTTGAGGCTTTTTAGATTTTTAAGTGGACACTCCATCTCCTCATAGACTGGTGAGGTGTGTGGTTGGAATGAGTGAATGCCCCACTAGAAGGTAGAACAGTTGCAGGGGGAATGATGGAGGAACTAAAGAGATGGTTATGGTGGAAAACAGGGTGGGCAAAGTTTAAATAGGCAAGGAAATTCAGGATATGGTTATGCTAGAATGTGGCAGATGGGAAGATAAGGGTTAAGGAAGGTAGATGGTTTATAGTTTTAAGGTCAAAGAATATTACCTGTTAAAATACAAAGGAGTTTTAAAGAATTAAACTAAAAACAGACAATGTGAGAGGAACAAATTTTTGCCTGGCATTCCCAAGAAGAAATAATATACTTGTTATGCATTACAGTCTGTGCTCAAAATGCTATTTCAGCATTCTGGGTATTAAAAAAGGAACCTTATGTGGTCTTGTGGTGAACGACTGTGAAGGATTATTTAAAGTAAACTGTAGGGAAATATAAAACAAACCCAGCTAATTTATCACAACAGTGAAGATGCATAAATAAGATGTTTATGAATAACAAGGACAGCTTACCTATTATTTAAAAAAAAATGTTCCTTATTAGTTGAAAATATGCCACATCTTATTTAAAGGAGAATGACCCCTATTTTTCCCCCCACAGCTCTACAGCCCCTGGTCCATTCTTACTTATTACTATGAATATAACACGATGGCCATTTTGGTAATGTAACTATGCCACGATCCTCTGGGAATCTTGGCTTAAGAGGCAGATACCTTTGCACTCAAGACTAATATTGCCTGGAAGCTCTAGAACTCTGGAAAAGGGGTTGCCAATCAATTGGCAATCAAAAGAAAATTGTATTAACATTATCCAGGATTTTGTGGAAGAAAACATCATTCAATTTCTCTGGCCAAGTAGTTCAATGAGTAAACATTCTACACAGTTTTTCACAGGAGGATCCAGTGGTAGGCTTGGGTTTTTATCTGAGTCTTTAGTTTTTTCTCATTGTTCTGAAATTGGCATACTGATTCATGTTGCATTTTGGTCAATCATCCACCAAACGGTTTCCCCTTTCCTCCTGAACTCATAGGTAGACTATATTTCTCAGGATCCCTTTGTAGTGGCATCATAAATTGATCTCTGGCCAACGCCCTGGTCCATAAAACTCCCCGCATGATCCTTACCATTTTCCCTCTGGGCTAGTTGAATGGAGAGGTATCCAAGGACCTACAAGGCAGTAGAGCCACAATGTGGAAGCAACCTTGTACTTGAATGACTACATGGAATTTCTTTTGACTTTCTGACCAACTTTATTGTGCAAAGTAACTCAGATTTGAGGTTGTTAATATTTGGCCTACATTCTCCAATTCATCAAATGCAAAATCTTTCTAGTGCCCATTTGCATGTTTCTGCTTCTTAAAGTTTTAGCTGGACTGTACTCTTTCACCAAACAAATAAGAAGAAACAAGCTAGGAAAAGTTAACTTCTTTCATTATTGAGAAGTTTTGAAGAGAGTATGAATAGTCATATCATATATACACTACTCTAGAACAAAATTAAATATAACCAAATCATAGATCCTCTCATCATATTTGGAAAGGGTAAGTGAAGAAAACCACATAAAAACAATTCAGAGGAGCGAATGTAGCTCAAGTGGTTGAGTGCATGCTTCCCATGTACGAGGTCCCTGGTTCAACCCCAGTAATTCCTGAAGAAAAAAAAAAAATCATAAATTGAAAAGAAAACAAAAACCCTTCTGATTTGGACAAACATAGCTCAGGCATGAATATATGCCATGAGTGAACTATGTCAGTGACCACTGATCTGTCTCTCCTTGTGTCAAATGAGATACGCAACACTGTTTTAAAAACTTCCTTAGGAAACTCGTCATTATGGAGTCGAGTTCATCGTGCTGTGAGCAGGTTCATCTATGCTAGCTGTACCATCCTGAAAACTCCAGGTAGGTTTTGGGTCCTTTGAGACACTGAGTGTTTTACAAATTTAAAATGTGAACACAGACCAAGCCTCCTTTAAGAACCCCACAAGGATGCAGAATAAAATGTCAAAAAGATGTTTTTTGAATAGCTTCATTCACTTTCCCCTGGAAAAGTCACATAAAATGAAAACCCTACACCTTATCCCTCAATGCGTCCATTAAAAACCCATCAGTTGAGGAGAGGGAGCTTTCACCAGTTAGAAGGGCTACACATGAAAATTCACAAAAAGGACAGATTTCAATACATCATCTTCAAGAAGTGATGCTCTCAGAGGCTTGCACCACTGCTCTTTTACAATATCTTTGATTTGCTTTTGATATGCATTTTCACCCTTTCAAATGCAACCAGATCTCAGTACATATCACATTTTTAATAAGAAGAAACAAGCAGGTGTTGATGTGTTATATATAACTGCAACAATTCCAACTACATTTGTCTAATGTATATGAATATCCTTTCCAAGGATACACCAAGGAAAAATGAAAAATAGAATAGAAACCCATCCCTGAATTTGCTATCTAGAAAGAATAAATTTAAGTGGTAGATTTCTTTTATTTTAGGCTAATAAAAAGCAACAACAGTTAGAGATTACTGAGCAGACATTAATGTAAATCAGGCTCACATTATTAATAATTTGCATACTAATTAGTAACTTATCTTCTGTTCTTGAAAGCATATATAGGTATGATATATTTATTCTCAATTGTTGTTGGGTATTTCTGTTTTTAAAATCCATGCCCTTCAAAATAAGTCTTTATCGTAGGTGTTTCTTATCTGCTCTTATCAAAAAATCTTAATCAGAATATATGCACTCAAACTGTGGAAGGGTTTACATATCAATATGTTTGTAATCTGTGCTCATAATTTTCCTGGCTTATAACATGCTATTGGTTACAACAAGTTAAATCACTACCAACAACAACCAAACATTTAGTAAGTCTGTCTTCTATAAATAAAATGTTTGAAGGAAGAGAGAAAGAAGTTGTTTAATGTGATCCATGCATTCTGAGAATTTACAGACTATTTGACAAGACAAGAAATGTATGTGAGCATAATTGCAAAATATAATGTTCCCTAACTAAAGTTCATTGACAGCAAGTCTGGGCAGACCAGGCAAGGTCAATATAGGGCCCACTTTGGGGCAAGTCCATATATAAGGCATCAGGAGGTGGCATTGACTTTATGGAAGTCTGACCAGCCAGAATTGGGACTTAGTCATGAAGATGGGTTCATGGGCAGGACTCCAAATATTCAACAACACAAGGCTTTGTTGACCTTGAAAACAAGGTCAAACAATGCCTGACTGACATTGATCTAAAATAGGATACAAGTAGTCTTAGCTGCAAATAATGGAAAGATACCAGGGTAAAAAGCCAGGCAGATTTTTATATTAAAAACTCATTTAAACATTTTAAATGGCAACAATCACAGAGGAAATAGAATTTGAGTGGGACTTCGAAAGAACTACAAATTTTAGTTAAATATAGAGAACGGAGAACTGCATAAGCAAAAGTTAGATGCAGAACTTTATAGGGTGTATTTGGGAAATGTGAAAAGCAAAGATGCCTTGTAAAGGAAGCAGTAAGAAATAAAGTTGGAGAGGCTGGTACCATGGAGAGTTTTGATGTCAGTCTAAGGCATGTGTTTTCATCTTCAGGCATGTAGTTTTGTGAGTAGTGTGCTGATGAGTACAAAAAGTATGAAGAATAAGAAATGTAGTTAGTCAAGCATTGAATGGCATGGGGCTACACTAGGGTGACACCAAAGGGAATAGAGGTTAAAGGACTGATATACAGAAAATTGTAAAGGATTTAGAAGAAGACATGATGTAGAGAGGTGGCAGAAGAGAGATCATTTAAATGTATTCCTAAAGATTTGATTCTAGGAAACTGGGAGATTGCAGGAATGACCAAAAGGACCAAGGGAATAGAAGGGAAGATGGTGTGGAAGATAAGTTGTGAGCTTAGTGTTGGGGATGTGTTATTTTATATGATAGTCTCCATGCCAGGAGAATGCATACTCCTCTTCGACTTCCATGTCTAAGTGGGTGCATTTCTTTTACCCCTGGATTCAAAGAGAAGAATCAGAATTGATAAAAAATTTTGAAAATGATGAGGAAGAGAAAATAAGAAATCAGCTAGACCCTGATAAGATGGGTAATGAATAGCTAAATTTCTAAGGCCAAAGTAAAATGCCCTGTAGAGATAATAAGACATTATTTATTCCCGAGGACTCATGTATATCATGCATAGGATCTATTCAGGGAAACATAAAATTCTCCCACTTTCTAAAAGCTGGGACTCATAAAATGTTAGTTTAGATATGGACTGATAATCTAATCTAACCCCATTTTACCCAGAGAGGTGAAAAGAGCTTTCCAGGTTAATGGAAGGGTATGAACTAGAACCTGAATCTTGCCACTCCTCTTGTCAGTGGTCTTTACTGCATCCCCCTGCACCCTTCACTTCCTGATCATTAAGTTGGTCAACTTAATAAATGACTGCATCGTATCATGAATCAGTCTCATTTCTATTAGTTCTTTTAAGAATGGAAATATAAAAATAAAAAAATCTTACAAATGGTTGTAAAAAATATACTAAAATTCTGAAAATATTACTAGCCAAGAATACTCAATAATTAAAATTATTGAGAAGTAACATGAGTCCCAGGGATGAGACTCCCTGGCAACTAGGGAGTATTATAAAGCGCCAAGTAGCAATGCATTTGGAAAAAGACCTTGACCAAAAGGGAGAAATATTAAATACAAATGACTTTTTATGGCTATGAGATTTCAAAGTAAGCATAAGTAAGGTTATGCTTATGCATGTGTCAGGACTTATGCAGGTGTCACTGACTGCCACAGTGAACAGTGCCTCAAGCTGGGGAGCTCTTGAGGGCTCTAGAGATATCTAGATACTATAGGCAGGGCTGACAACCCCGGGAAATTGGTACCCCATCGGTGGGCCTTATCTTGGAATGTATGATAACCTATCTCCCCAATGTATCAAAGTTAGACTCATTTATAATTTTCCTACAAATGGTTCTTCTGCCCTTTTTATTTGAACCTATAACTAGCACTATACCCATAAAATATATATCCCAGAGACTTTAATCTTCCAGCTGTTCACATGCTGGTTGAGTCTTTAATCTCAGCAGCATTGCAGCCAGCACCTACTCTCCAAATCATCGGACCCACCCAGAGCAACTAACCAAATGATGATTATGGACAATGCCCATCCTAAGAAACAGAGTGTATGTACAACTACAAGCAAGGCAGTTCCATCCATAGGCCCCCTCTCAATTGGAAGCAGAATGAGCATCACCATTGCAAATTCCTCAAGCTTGAGGAACAAACAAACATAAGGTGGGAAAGTAACTATGGACTAAAGTAGACATTATTATTATAGTAATGGAAGAACTAGTAACAGTCATATAAAGATAGTGGTCACCAGAGGTTCTGAGGGGAGAAAGAGGGAAGAATAGGTATAACATGGAGCATTTTGGGGACATTGGAATTGTTCTGTATGATATTGCAATGGCAGATACAAGCCATTATACATTTTGTCAAAACCTATAAAATTATGCGGTACAAAATGTAAACCATAAGGTAAACTTAGTAACAATGATTTAATATGTGTTCATCAATTATAACCAATGTACCACACTAAAGAAAGATGTTGTTAATGGGGGAAAGTGTGGGAGGGGGAGGGGGTAAGGTATATGGGAATCCCCTATATTTTTGATGTAACATTTATGTAATCTAAAGCTTCTATAAAATAAAGAAAAAAAATTCACTCATCCTGAAACAATCTCTATTAACACATATAAAAATGGGAAATATATTGATATTTCCAGAATATTTAGAAAGTTCTGAATTTGTTAAAAGGGAAAAACAAGAAATAGAAGAGGAACAAACCTTTTTTGAAAACTACTATGTACCAAGCATAGTGCTGTCAGCTATGCACATTATATCATTTAATCCTCCAGCTTTTTTTTTTTTTTTAATGTATTGGTAGCAATGTGCTTAATCATCTTTATTGATATATCTACTCTATGCAATATAATGCATCCCTTTTAAGTGTATACTTCAATGAGATTTAATAAATGTACATGCTCATGTGGCCAACTCCATAATCAAAATACAGAACAGTTCTAAAATCCCAAAAAGTTCCCTTGTGTTCTTCTTCAATGAAATTTCCCCCAATCCTGGGCCCAGGCAATAACTGATCTGCTTTCTGTCAGTATAGCCTAGTTTTGCCTGTGTTAGAATTTCTTAAAAACTGAATCATACAATGTGTATTCTCTGGTGCCAGGCTTCCTTCACTCAGCCTAACAATTTCTGTTATTCATCCTTACATTCTTTTTTTATTGCCAAGTAATATTCTGTTGTATGGATACACAACAATTTGTTTATCGTCAACAGTTCTTGGACATTTAGACTGCTCCAAGTTTTTTACTTTGATGAATAAAGCTGCAATGAATATCCATGCACAAGTGGACACATTTTGTTTCTTTTGGCTAAGTAACTGTGTGTGGAATTGCTGGGTCATACAGTAAATGTATATTTAACTTTCTAAGAAACTGCCCAAGCATTTTCCAAGAGGCGATGAAATTTTACACTTTCATCTATTCTGAGAGTTCCAGTTACTCCACATCCTGGACAACATTTGGTGTTGTCAGTCTTTTTATTTTAAACTTTTCTTGTGGGCATGTAATGGTGCTTCATTTGGTTTTAATTGCATTTCCCTGATGATTAATGATGTTGAGCATTTCTTCCTTGTACTTATTGGCCATTCATATATATTCTTTATAAGGTGTCTGAGAGAGATAGAGAGAGAAGTATAGATAGATAGATAGATAGATAGATAGATAGATAGATAGATAGATA
>JAKSZT010054030.1:28451550-28548360 GCA_026826555.1 Tolypeutes matacus
ATAGATAGATAGATAGATAGATAGATAGATAGATAGATAGATAGATAGATAGATAGATAGATAGATAGAAAGAATTTAACTTACCTCATTTATTCTGGTAATTTGGTGACTTTTAAATTTTATTTTTGAATGTTAAATTAACCTTGCACCTTTGAGATATAGCTCACTTATTCATCATGTATCATAAACTTCATATACTGCTGGATTTGATTCATTCATATTTTGTGAAAGAGTTTCCATCTATGCTCTTCAAAGATATTAACCTATAAATTTTCTTCTTAAAATTTCTCTGACTTTTTTTGGTATTAGGTTAATGACAGCTTTACAAGTTGTGTTAGAAAATGTTCATACCTCCTCTATGTTGTGTATATTGGCATAAATCATTTCTTCATTAAACAATTGAGAGAAGGCACCAGTGAAGTTATCTGGGCCTGGAATTTTTATTTGGGAAACATTTTAAAATTACAATTTCAATTTATGTTTTCTCTTTATTTTAGTGTCTGCTTTAGAAATTTCTGTCTTTCAAAGAAATTGTCTCTTTCACCTAAGTTAGCAACTTTATTGGCTTACTGTTGTTTTTAATATTTTCTTCTTACATTTTTAATGAACCTACGGTCTATAATGGTATCATCTTTTTTTTCCCCTGATGTTGAAATTTTTGTTTGAAATTGATAGAACTTCATCAATTTTATTGATCTTTTCATCAATTTTATTGATCTTTTCAAAGAGCTACCTTGTGATTTTTATCAATTTGATCTCTTCCTATTTTTATTTCATTGATTTCTATTTTTTTTTTTCTTCTTCTTCTTCTTCTTACTTTGGGTTTAATTTGCTTTGCTTTTCTAGTGTTTTTTTTTTCTTTTAAATGTATAACATTTAAACTTATCATTTTAATGTAAGTATTAACAATATAAATTTATTAAGAACTGCTTTAACTTCATCACATAAATTTTTAAATTATCACAACCAACATTCAAATAATATTATATCACTTAACTTTTAATGTAAGAAAGTTGTAAGAGTATACTTCCATTTTCCCCTTCCAACTTTTCTGCAATTTTTGCAACTTTTACATATGTTACAAACCATAAATACATGATTATTATTCATGCTTAACCAGCTAATTGTCTTTAATGCAATTTTAAAAGGAAGAAAAAAAACATCTTTTTTACTTAACCACATATTAACTGGTTTTGGTGCTCTTCATTCATTTGGGTAGATTGGAGTTTCCATATATTATAACTTTCCTAATGCCTGAAAAAAAAATTGTTAAACATTTCTTGTAATGCAGATCTGCTTGCACAAATTCTTCAAGCTTTTGGTCTTAAAAATATTTTTATTTTGACTTTATTTTATAATGACATATTGACAGTGCATAGAATTTTAGGTTGAAAATTTTGTTTTCTTTCAGCACTTAAAAGATTTTGTTCCATTGTTTTTTAGCTTGTATTGTTTTTAATAAGAAGTCTGCAATATTATTATCTTTAATTTGTATATATAATGCTTTTATTTCCCCCTGGCTGCTTTTAAAATTTTCTCATTTATTACTATTTGATTTTGATGTTTTTTGGGTATGGTTTTCTTGTGTTTTTACTTATTAGAGTTTATTCAACCAGGATCAGTAATTTCATAATTATTATCAAATTTTGAAAAAGTTTTATGATTATTTCTTCCATTTTTTTTCTGCCTTTATCCTTTCTTCTCATTCTAGTTATCCAATAACATATATGTTGGATTATGTCCTATTTTCCCAAAAATAACTGAAGCTAAGCATTTATTCTAGCCCTCTTCTCTTTAGATTTTACTTTGCAGAATTTCTATAGCTTTGTCTTCAATTTCACAGATCTTATTTTTTGAAGTATCTAATTTTCTATTGAATCCATCCAGTGAATTTTTCTTAACAATTATCATAACTTTCAACTTTAGAAGTTCTATTTGGTTATATTTTTTCTTTCATTTTTCTCATTATTTTCATATTTTCCTTTAAATATTTCAGCATATCATAAAAGCTCTTTTCAAAAACTTCTCTGTTAATTCCATCATCTCTGCTATATCTTGGTCTGCTTATATTGACTGATTTTATCCTGTATATGGGTCATATTTTTCTTCTTCTTAATTTTTATTTTGCTTTGCTTTGTTTATTGGTTGCTGGTTATTGGGAATGTATATTGTCAAGAGTCTGGCTTTTGTTTCCTTCCTTAAAGGGTGTTGAACTATGTTTTGGAAAGAAGTTAAGTTGCTTGGTGATAAAGACTTTTAAATTTGTATGTACCCACAGTAACCTTTCCACCAAGGCTAGTTTAATATTATTTCTAAGGTGTGAACCTGCTGAGATCATTCAACAGGGCCTCTCCCTCTGGCTGTTGAAAAGTTAAATGTCTTCCAGACCTGTGTGATATCTTGAAATCTTTTATCCTGCAGTACTATAGTTGCTTTTCTTTGCTTGGCCTTGTGGAGTTTCAATGAAAGACTCATGAGGACTTCTACTAGATTCCTTGAGCTCTTTCTCTATGTTGTCCACTCCTTTGCATTGTTATGCATCACAAATTCTAACCACCTCATGCCCCTATATTCTGAAATCTGAAATCTGTCTACTCATATCAGTAATATGACTGTTCTGTGCTTTGATTTCTCCCATCTTTCCTGTGGTTCATTACATGACTCCAAGCAGAAAGCTAGCATGATTATAGGGCTTATTGCATTTGTTTCCCTTTTCTCAGGCATCACAGTTCTGCGATGCCTATTGTCCAACATCTGAGAACAGTTAT
Source organism: Tolypeutes matacus (assembly GCA_026826555.1). Lineage (NCBI taxonomy): Eukaryota > Metazoa > Chordata > Mammalia > Cingulata > Chlamyphoridae > Tolypeutes > Tolypeutes matacus. The sequence continues at coordinate 28,454,319 of JAKSZT010054030.1, forward strand.
TTCATATATTTTGTCCATTTTACCAGTTGTTCACAGTCAGGTCAAGTCTGGTACCAATGCTCTGCCATGATCAGAAACAGTAGTGTGTTTTTACAGATGTGAGAAACTGACACACAAGATTTAATGTTTCCAATATACACAACTAATAAATAAGATTAAACTCTTAGTTATCTTCTTTCCATTCTGTCAAGCTGCCTCTTGACTTATTTAACTGATATTAATTGAACATATAGATAGTATTTTGCTAGATTTAAAAAGAATGTATATAATATTCCATTCCCTCAAACTTATTATTTAATTGAGGTTAAAAGACATATTTACATGGAAAAAAATGAGGCAGTGAATTATACAATCTGTGCTAATAAAATAAAAGGAAGTTGGGAGACAATGTGGTTTCCAATATTGTTTTAACAGAGGAACAATTCTTTCATATGTTAGAAGTACAAGTAAAGTGGACAGAAAATTATAATAATATCTAGACAATATAATCCAATTCAATGGTTGACACTGGTAAGAACTTTTTCATTTTAATACATTTTGATGTCAATCGTTGTGGTCTCACTAGGGTCAGACAAACCCATTTTTGTCTTCTTATCTTTTCTGTGACTCTGTGAAGAAGTCTTTTTGAGAATCATTTATTATCTCCATTACAAGATAGACATCCTAAAAGCTCATTTATTTTAATCAGATTAAAGGCCTTAATGGTAAGAAACCAAGCACATTTTAGTGGACAATTTGAAATGTTTTAAAGCAACAGATCCTACAGAAAACCATGAAAAGCATCTAAAACTTTCAATGCAATCCAATGAGCTATTATAAATTCTGTTTGTTTAAAGATTTATTCATAATTTAAGATATCTGTCCATGAAGGACCCAGACCTGCAACAACAGCCCTAAAGGGGAAAAAACTCACCACTAAACAAAAGGGTTTGCCTCTGAGATTCATTATTGTTAAGCATCAAAATATATACCTCATTGCCATAAGCAACACGCCCAACACATATCAGAATGCCGTGAGTATGAGGCTTTTAAATAAATATTAGCATCCCATATATTGGTGGTTGCTGTGATATACATACAAATGGGAGTTTCTTGGCTATTTTCCAAGTTGTTCCACATTTCCTGAGTTTGCAGGCTCACTGTATGTTATGTGTAACTCCCGCCCCCCACCATCTCATCCCCCAACTCTCTAGTTTTTCCTAGATCTTGGTAGTCATTTGATTGTAACTAAAAGAAAGAAAGTAGTTTGTTGACCTTCAGGCACACAGACACACAGAATTATTGATGTGTTCTTGGAACAAGTCAGTCTATTATTCACAAAGGCTGAGTAAGAATTTCAAAGTGGATGGAAAGAGAGGAAATGTAAACTGTACATAAGATTGGCTCCTGGAGGGTAACAGATGTGGCTCAAGCTATTGGGCTCCCACCTACCATATAAGAGGTCCAGAGTTCGATTCCTGAGGCTTCCTGATAAAAGGCAAGCTGGCCCATGCGGAGTGCTGGCTCATGTGTGAGCTGGCACAACAAAATGACACAATAAAAAGAGACACAGAGGAGAGACAATAAGAGATACAGCAGACCAGGGAGCTGAGGTGGTGCAAGAGATTGAGCAACTCTCTCCCACTCTGGAAGGTCCCAGGATCGGTTCCCGGTGCCACCTAAAGAGAAGACAAGCAGACACAGGAGAACACACAGTGAGCATGAAACAATGAAGGAAGGCAGGCAGAAATAAATAAATAAAAATAAAAATCTTTTTTAAAAAATGGCTCCTGGAGCAGCTGTGATGAACATGTATTTGTATCTAAGCCTAAATGTTTGAGGAAGTATCTCTCACTGAATCATAATTTCTTAATTAAAGGTAGAAAAAAATTCTGTTGAGGATCATTTCCACCCTGACCTGTGTGATAAGTGCGATGGCTTATAGCTCATCACTATCACTTTTTCTGAAAGTGCTAATTAAGCATCTTGATATGTAGAGAGAAAAACAGCCACTCTAGTCCTTATGGTCTGAGGTGGACAGTCAACAGTGCACATGGAAATCATGCACATATTTTTAAATGTCTACAGCTGGAGTGGAATAAAAATGGGTATATTAGTCAGGATTCTCCTGATTGCAACCTGAGCAACCTGAGAGAAAATCTAACTCAAACTTTACTAAACATAAAGGGTGTTTTTTGGCTTATGCAGATGGGAAGACTTTGAGCTCACAGTATTTTATGTGTGTGTGTGTGTGTGTTTATGTATAAGCTTCAACACAAAGCTTCAGGGACCATTGTTGGCACAATTTCCATGCTTCTTTCATTTCTGCCTATCCGTACTTGTGAACTTAGAGTGACATTTCTCAATCTTGGCACTAAGTAGAGAGTCCTCTGTTGTGGGGGGCTTTCCTGAGCATCGTAGGTTATTTAAAAGCAGCCCACGCCTCTACCCACTAGATGCCAGTAGCACTTCTCCCTCCTTTTGTGACAACCAAAAATGTCCTCAGATATTGCTATGTGTTCCCTGGGGAGCAAAGTTGCCACCAGTTGAGAAACACTTGTCTAGAGATTTAGTAACACAGACAGCACAGATTCAAAGTCTGTCTCTACCACTTACTGCTGTTCTACATAGAGCCAATTATTTTACCTCTCTGTGCCTTAATTTCCTCATCTCTGTAATGAGGATTTTAACATTACCTACATGATAAGTTTGTTGGGAAGATTAACTGAAAGTATACAAATAAAATTCTTAGGACAGTATCTGTGTACAGAGTAAGCATTCAATTACTGTTATTTCTAAATATTAACAGAAAGCTTTCTTCCTGTGGTGAACAACTGGCTCCTGGCAGCACCAGATTAAGCAGGACTAGCTTAACAATTGCAGAGGAATCAGCAGCTTCCTTCCCCCAATTCATCAACTTGGATCACATGACTATGTCTTGAATCAAGTAGAGCTGCCAAGGGGATGGAGTATTATGTTGGGCCAGAATTGAGTTGTACTCCAATTTTATGGTTAAGGGGGAAAGACTTAATGCAAGGAAGTGAGATGGGAAAGCACATTGAGCAGACAAAGTACATAGCCACCAGAGTCCACTACAGGATATTAAAAAATTGTGTGAGTAGATTTGCTACCAAGACAGGCAATTCATGGATCAAGAAAACCCATCTCCAGTCAGGTATTGATGAATCTCTTGGGGCAAAGAAGTCAGACAACATCAATGTATGCTAAGGAAACAACCATGTGATAGTGTATCAGGTGCAGACCTAGGGGCAGGGAAGGTCTGGCTGCAGCAAAAGGAATGGACATTTCACTTCTTTGCAGGTTGACACTGAAGAAGATAGAGGTAGGATGGTTATGATCAAAGCTGTCATTCGGTGAGTTCTTCCCTATGTTATGTTAGGTGCTTTGCATGTGCTTTCTCGAGTAATGCATCATCTCAACATGGCAATTGTTATTATTCCCATTGCTAAATGATGAAACTGGAGCATAGAGGGAATGAGTAAATTTGGCTAAGGCCACACAGTGAGCGGCAAGGGATGGAGCCCAGGCTGCCTGACTCCACTGCTCAAGTTCTTCATCCTCACACTGCCCCTGGGGAGCCTGACTGAGATTCACAGGGAAGCTAGGCTGCCGGGCATTTTCCTCCAGGTACAGACTTAATGAAAAAAGCATGACATCAGTTAGGACTTTTCTATGTGGCAACTGAGCCTAGCAAAAACTGCTTTGGGATCTCCCCAAACCTCATGTACTAGAAAGTGGAGGGCCAAGCAGAGATGGGTCCATCCTGACAGACATTCTTTTCTCTTGCCTTAAAGGAGTCTTGACTATTTGCACTTTCAAATCTTGCCCTTTGTTTAACATCCAGCTCAAAAGCCATCACTGTTGAAGGCTGGTCTGAGTCAAGTAGACCCCCACGGGCAGTTAATAATTTGGTACTTTCAAAACAATATTCTTTACTGAATATATATATATATTTTTTTTTTTTTTTCAACCTGTATTTAGTAGGAGTGAAGAGAAGCCAGGTTTCAATTAATAAAGTTTGTGTATCTTTTTCTACACACTCATAACATGAATTGAATATGACATAACATTTCAACTTACTTGAAATTGCTTTTCATGTCACAGTTTTTGTGTTTTTTCCCCCATTACTTGTGATTCCATAGCCCTGTTACTCACACATAGTAAAGTCTGGATCAATGTAAACGTGGTGCTCTTGGGATTATAGGCAAGGCTTGGTTGTACCTCCCAACTTGAAAATATACTCTAACAAGTCAGGAGTGCCAGTGAAGTGGGGAAGTTACTTTCTCTACCGCCATGATGCCTACTTTGGTAGTAGCTGGGCTAATTTAGAGAGAGAAAGTTACAGAAGGCATTTCATGCAAGGTCAATTGGCACCATATTTCTGATTTGTATCATTTTTCATAGATTACTCTGTCCCATAATTGCTTGACTACCCAGGCTTACCCTTTCATCTGGTTCTGCCCACAGGGTATAACTTACCCACCCTGCCACTAACTGGTTTTGCACAAGTCTATCTCTTCTTGCCATGAGCAGCTACTAACTTCTTCACCTTAATGTCTGTCACTCTAACTTGATTGCCAACCACATGCCTTCCATTTTTATTTCCATTTCTCACGGTACCTAGCTAATTGCAAATACTTATTAATTTTTGATATAATTAATTTGGGGCATTGTATGTATAAGGACCAGGATTTAACTTTTTGCCTGTGGAGTATTTTTCAATATACAAATATATTTTCAAACCACAATCAAAGAGAAACTAAACATGCCAGCTTCAGAGTAGAGTTAAAGTTTAGCCACAAGGCATGAATTTGTATCAGGAAAGAGGGATATATTGAGTGGCTCTCTCCTTTCTGCTTATACTATATGTGAGGGAAATAAAATACCCATATGTATTATAATCAATTTAAGCTGCCTCCATTGCTTTTGTCCCCAGGCCAACTTGTGCATGCCTGCTTGGCTGCTCTCTGTGTGGGGCCCAGTCTACAGGCTCACTCACCATACTGGCCTTCCCCTATTTGGCCAACTCAGGCAGTCAACTCAAATTCCCAGTCTTGTCAGAAGTGGGATGGTTTGTGGCCATGATAAATTGGATGAATGCTGATTTCCTGTACCTTTCCATCTTCATACTTCAGGCACCTGTAATCCTAACTGTAGGCTCCCAGCCATTCTGAATGTATTCCAACCACATCACATACTTTCCTACATAGAGAAATCACACAGGGTGGGTGATAGAGATATCAGAAAACACTTCTTACTCTTAGTGTTCATAGATGACATATGTGGTTGGTGTGACTCATGGCCTGTCGTCCCTTGGCTTCATCAGGATCTTGTACCTCTGCCTGGCTACTGTGCTTTACCTTGACTCTGCCACATCTTCCATCCCCTCTGTGGCTTGGACGCCTAATCTTAACTTCCGCTGAAGGCTACTTATCTAGTGGTATACAATACTACTGGATCTCAACTTGACTGCCTTCTAAATTGCTTCTGTAGAAGACAATGGCACTTTTGGCTCTTTTCCATGCTATACAGGATATGACAGTGGTCATGAAAGATAAATGTAAGGACTTCTTTCTGCCTATCCAGGCTGAGCTGTTAAATATATAATAGCATTTAAGGGTGGTAAATTGGGGTTAGAATAGAATACGAGAAGAACCAAAGGGTACTTATTTCCATAATCCTAACTGGGAATCTGAGTAGAATTACCTTTATCTTACAACAATGACCATACTTCAACACATTTCCCCTCTTCAAACTGCAGTCCAAAGGGGGCCATTAGGACCCATTCCATAGAATAGCTAGCTTTCTTTTCTCCCACATTTTGATCCTCCTCTTTCCACCATCCTCCATGGCTAGAAGGAGTGCACTTTCTCACCCCAGTCTTACCAATTCCTCTTCCCTCTGGACTCCCCTAACTTAAACTATTGTGATCTAATTCTCCAAACGTGCTTTTCAATCTCCTATCTTGCTAAAGAAGTTTCTCTTTCCGGCCCTGGGGTACTATACCACAGTGCGCGGTCTGGGAGAAAGCCAGAAGGTTGTAAGTGAAACACATTGTTAAAGGGGGAATTAAAATGCATGGGGATATCTGTAAAATTATTTCCCTCTTTACTGACAAATTGCAGATCACTTAGCTGGTTGCTAGCGATGACGCTAGCCTGATGAGGCTGATGGTTTCGGTTTTGGTATGGATCTGGGACAGAATGGAGCCTGTCATTGGAACTCATCCGGGCTGTGCTTGGGTAGGCCTGGAAAAGGCCACAGATGACAAAGGCACAATGTGATAAAAATGACAGTATTACCTGACATTTTTTTGAAAGGGTCTCAGGAATAAGGATTTTATATAATTATATTTTTTCATTCACATTATTACTCTGTGAGTTGGGTTCAGTTATTAATTCACATTTTAAAGATAAGGTTAATTTTTTTTTCCAGGGTCATAGAGAAGTTACATTGTAGAGCTTAACTTCAGGGCTCATTACCTAAGTGCTCTGTTTTACTTCCTATCGGCACTGCATGGAAACCACTTGGTAAAGTTTGGAAAAGGAGAGAAAACCCTCTCAAACTCAAAATCCTGGGAGGTAATTTTTAATCCATTTTTACAGATGATGAAAATAAAGACCAGTGAAATTAAGGAAATTGTTCAATGCTACACAGCTGAAAACTGTAGAGCTGCTCTTGAGCTCACTCTACTTGAAATCCAGGCTTTCCTGCCATAGCATGCAGGCTTCCAGAGACATACCATAGCACTGCCCTGCATTATAAGGTGGAGGTAGAGTGACTCACATAATCCAAGCACACAGTGAGGGCTATGGAGTCTTTCTTTACATCAAAAACATGTTTTGTTTTCTTTTTAGTATAGGAATTAAAACAGATTCTGAAAGATCTCTTAACATGGGAGCTCAACATTGTTTACTACAATCATCTGCAATTTTCCTAGAAGACCAAGAAGCTCTATGAAACATGCCCAAGCTACACGTGGCCTATGACTTCAGGGCTAGGTCCAAGAAAACCAGTATTTGTAGGATGTGTGGCACAAAAAGCAGAATGTGCTGATGGAATGGTTTACATAAAACAGAGAGGAAAGAAAAAAGGAGTTACTAAGCCCTTGTTTTTTGCCCACCATCTAGAGTTTGGCTTCCCAGAGGGAACTGGAGTGATCAGTCCAGTCTATGCCAGGGATCTGGGTCCAGGCAGAGGGTGCTGAGAATGTGGGGAAATAGAAGTGCTGTGCCTGATATAGAATGTCACAGCAGAGTGAAAACTGCTCTTACATTTTGAGTGTTGGGTTGGCCATGCAGAAGAAAGTTATTTTGCCTCTTCCCTATGGGACAAATGTCAACAAGCTCCATAGGGCAGATGGGATTGAGATTTGTCTTTTGTCTGAGAAAACAGGTCTAACCTATCTCACTTCATATATGTAAACATTCATGCCCCAGGAACACTCTAAGCATCTTGAGGGCAGGAATTATCTTCCATGTCTTTGTACCTCGTGAGCAGACAGATACCTTTTAATAAGTATTGGTGAAGGAGCTGTCCCTGCAATGACCATTCACTTCCATTTCCCTCCAGCAACTGTAGAAGGAAAGGAATTTTTCCACTCAGTTCATCTCCTCAGAAATGCAGCATAACTCATCTGTCAAGAAAGTCCCCTTCTGTCAAAGCTTCTCCCAACCTCTGCTCTTGCGATCACTTCCACCTTAATTTTCTTCTTATTCTTTCCCAGAAAACTGCTTTCCCTCTTCCTCCATGCTTTGCCTTATATCCTCATCCTTTAAAACCAGGAGACCATGGACACGTGTGCTTTCATCTGTTTATGTGGATTTTTTAGTAGCTCCTTGTAAAACCTGGAGTACTTGTTTGTACTCTGGCCTAGGCATTTTTGCCCAGTATGTTTTGAGGAAATCAAATGGTATTGATAGAACTATATGCGCCACTATCAGCCATACCTAACTGAACAAAGAGAGAAGGTAGAAAGAGAAAAGTGTGGTGGGAAAACACTCAAAGAAAAATTTGTGGTTTTGAGAAATACAAAAGTTACTAAAACTGAGGAAAATAAAATATTCTAACGTAATGATGGACAGGATATGGAGGAGTGTTCCACTTTACGAAAACACAGAGATATTCAGTACAGCATCCAGGGGGTAAGACAAGGAAAAAAAAATTAAAAATTGCATACTTTCTTTCAAATACTGAGAAAGAAAATTAGCCTCATGGGATCAGAGAGAATAGGTTAAATTTGAGGAAAGTGGGGCTGCACCCTCGTTACTGAGAGATCAACATAATTTAGGAGAAAACAGCCAGGCATCTCTTGCTCTCCAATTTCTTCCAATGTCTTAAAATGCCCATTGCTTACTTCTGGAATCTGTGACATTTCTCTTTTCATGTCTCAGACTACTGAATCACCAGTTGTCAGTGATAGAGCCCATGGGGTTCAATATCTGTCATGGCTACATCCTAAAAGATGTGCTTAGAACACTAGCCACACTCTGCTTCTCAGAGCCCTGGTCACACCTGCCTCTGACATTTGTAGCACTTGGGTCAAGAGTATACATAGAAGCTTATGTATCATTGATCTAAATATTTAAGTTATCCAAGCTAACAAACTATTTATATATTCCATCCTCCTACTTTGGTGAATACATGTTTATGATCTTGGGAAGTCAAGTTCAAATTTAAATTCTAGGATTCTTTGGAATTCCTTATTGGAACTTGGAGATGTGGAGAAAGCTGGCCTTCAGTCCTGTAACCCTAGTTCATAACCCAACACTTTCTGTTCCCAGGTTCCATCCCACATCCCACTTATTTGGACACCCTGCCTGTCTACTCATCCCAACTTTTTTCACATCCCCATCCTCATATATAGCCACCCTTTGGCTTACCCTTGGCCGCTCCCTGGGCCTTGATGTGTACCTCCCAGCAATGTAGCATGCCCAGAGGAAGATAGAGCTGGGGGGAAGGTCTGCACTGGCTCTGGAAGCAGGTTCAGGATGCACAGAAGTTTGTCTAGAAATCATGGCAAGGGCTCTGATTCTGGCCCACTGTGGTAGCCAGAGAAGGGGCCTCTAAATCATGATCTCTGAGGCCCATCCTGGCCAGGTTTAAGGGTGGCATTGCCTCTGCAGTCATTAACTAATATCTACTGAACATTAACCTGTGGGAACCACTGTGTTAGCCTGAAAACTACGAACAGCAGTGCAAGGGAAAACAGGGTAAGGGATAAATGGTTAAGATGGTTAAATGGCTATGTGAAAAAGGGCTGGCCAACTTCCACACCTCACAAATCTTTTCCAGCCCAGCTTCCTCATCTCAATCAATGGTACCACCATGTCAGTCCATGACCACCAGAAACTGGGAGTCATTTTAGATTTCTCCTCCACACTTGCCACCTTCAGTCAGTCATTCATTATGCCCCACCCGCTTCACCCAGTTCACTAAGGATCAAAAAGCCCCCAGCTGATATTCAGGCCACAATTTGTAGAGTTATTGAGAGTTATGGACACTCAGAGGAAGAGCCAGTGAAGTGACAGGTGGGGCGGGACTAATGGAGGGGTTCTTAAACTTTTTTGTTCCATGGACCCCTTTGCCAGTCAAGTGAAAACCAGGGACCCCTTACTAAGTCCACGTTGTACTGTGTATTATTTAATAAATATATCACACCCGCACCAATATGTCCCCTAAGAATAATGGTTTGTTTTTTTTTCAATTCAAGCTCACTAACCCCTTGTTAAGAACTCCTGGAGTACTGTGTGTGTGAAGCCCCTTGTTAGGAACTTCTCACACATTATCTCTTGGAGATGGTTGAATCTTAAAGAAAGGACTAGCCTTGGATTAGCAAGGGTAGTAAGGCCAATCTGAGCCTGTATGATTTTGTGCAGATACCTGTAAAAATAAAACAGGAATCAGGCTTCATTTCTTTAGTTTATTTTTCGGGGCAGCTCATTCCTAATTTTAACCAGAGCCACTCTTGTCAATGAAAAAAAAAACAGTATTCTCCCATAAGGGTCAAAGAAGCTGGTCTGCATTTCTGTCTTTGCATTTTGCTCTCTTTCCTCTCTCTCTTCCAAGCTCTTAACTGGTTCACCTGTTGGATCATCTCTGAGAATCTTTTCACCTTCCAGAGGCCTTTAAGAATGCCTTGTATAGCAATGTTTGCAGCTCAAAAAGGACAGCTCTGGGGCTGAAGGCTTCTAGCCTGGCTGGACAGAGGAGTAGAAATCAAAAGCAATGTCAATCTACCATGTGGACAATTTTAATTCATCTCTAATGTGCATTTAGCTGCCCAGCTCTAAATAGAAGTCTTGTAAGTAACATGGAACCTTATCTGTTTTATAACTTCCTCCCAAACTTCAAAGCAGTTGGCCTGAATGAGCCAGTGAAATCTGATATGTGTATATATATATATAATTTTTATTTTGTTTCTTGTGTCCATGCAATTGGAATAAACCATAAATTAGGTGTTATAGCACTCTGGTTTGGTTAGATGTGATGGTTTAAAACTGCAGGTTTAGTTTGTTATAATAGCTGCTTTGTTTTGTTTTGGCAGTAGCAAAAAAGTAAAGTTTCTATACTGCAAAACGTGATAACCAGCTCTAACCACTGAAACAAAGCCACAAACAAGAAGTGGACCAACCCTAAGAACTTTATGGCAGAAGCTATGATGAGTTCCTATCTCTGAATAAATAATGAAAGGGGACCTTGTCATAACCAACAGTATTCTATAGATTCAGATTTTTGCCATGAGTCAAATCATGTCCCCCCAAACCACATGGGATAACATCCTGTTGTAATAAAGAAAAGTTTTATGCCATTTAGATCACCTAGAAAGGAATTTTGGTTGAACTTAGGCTCATATTCAGATGTACCTGTGCATGTATGAAGAACTGATATATTGGTCAGAGTCTCAAGGAACCAATTTCCAGAGAAATGTGGCTGGAGGAAGTATGTATTTGATTTGTTTTGTTTTGTTTTTGTGCAGATGCCTGAGAGAAAGCTTCAGATGGATAGGGAAGCATGGCATTTATTTTGGATATTTTTCTCTATTTGGGTCTGTATTGGTCAGCCAAAAGGGGTGCTGAGGCAAAATACCAGAAATCTGTTGGATTTTATAAAGGGTATTTATTTGGGGTAAAAGCTTATAGTTCAAGGTCCTAAAGAGTCCAACTCAAGGTACCATAAGAGGTGTTTTTTTCACCCAAAGTTTGATGCCATGTGTTGACACAAGATGGCGGGTGATCTCTGCAAATGTTCATTCTTCCTCTTTTCTCTTAAGGCTCCGTGGGCCCAGCTTCTTTCAATCTCATCTGTGGGCTGGCATAGGGCTCAGCTGCTTTGTTCTCTACAGCTGCAAACTTATCAAGCGAATGGTTCCTCCCTCTTCCCAGGGCCACAGGATCCTCTTCCGTGTCTATGGAGCTCACGTTCTCTTTTCTCACATATCTGCTTTTGTGTATCTGCTTCTGTGTTCTCCTTGAGTGAGTATCTATATATATAGCCCACAAAGGGGGTGGGGACTCAAATTGAGTTGCCCTAATGATATGATCGAATGAATCAAAGCCCTAATCTTAACATAATTTAATCAAAGTCATCTCAGCTGAATCTAATACAATCAAAGGGTATCATGCCCAGAGAAACAGACCAGTTTACAAACACAATCTCTCTTTTTGGAATTTGTAAATAATCTCAAACTGCAGCAGGATCCTATGGATTAATGCCTAAACTTTGTGGAGGAAGCTGTAAGCTGAGGTTGAAGAATTTTATAAGGAACCATAAGTGAAGGGGCTACCATGGAACAGGGTTTTGTGACCTGGTAATAAAATGTGACATGTTGGGGAGAGAGATGTTTTCAATGTGGGGAGCTCCCAAGTGAAGTCAGTAAGGGAGTATGACTTTGACATTTGATGTAACCCATCAAAAAAAGTTAGTAGCTTTGGAAGCAGTGGGAGGGAGGTGGTGACTTTGGCATTTTTGGCCTCAGCTTTCTCATAGGCCCTGACTGCAGCCCCAGGTCAAGGACTGAGATTCAGCCAACATCAACCAGAAAAGTAAGAGACTATACATGAGCTCATGTTAAACAGTTGAGAACACCAGTAAATATTTTTAAGTGGGGAGAGAGGTGACAGATGGGTGGGCTTTACAAGGTGCTTCATTATCAATGGTAAGGCAGATGTTGACCAAAACCAGAAAAATTGGGGCCATTGCTACTAATATGACCTCATCTGTGCTCTGAAGCTGGCAAGGCCCAGAAACATGGGTTAAAAATGGGAAAGGCTTTGGTTTGATACTAATTGCTAATATTTATTGAGTATTTACAATGTGCCAGAGATTGCCTTAAGGACTTTACATGTATTTTTCATTTAATCTTCACCACAATACTCTGAAATAACCAATGTTTTCTCCATTTTACATATGAAATGACTGTAGCCCATTGGTCTTACCCAAAACACAACTGGCAAGTGGCCAGAGCTTGGATTTGAACTCATGCAGCTGGACTCTAGAGCTGTGCTCCTGGCCACTGCATAAGCCCCACAGTCACTCACATTCTACTGAAAGCCACTTGGTGTGTAAAATTCCAGAATGATATTTCCCTACTGGGCAATTCTCTCAGGCCCCAGGGCAACATATCAGAAGAGTTAAATTTATATAAATACATAATAACCATGCAAAATATACAAAGATGGTGCTCTTCTTCAAACACATTCACATCATAAGTAAACAATTTCTCTTAATTTGGTGGAAAAGACAGATATTCTAAAAAAAGACCAAAGTGTAACCTAGAGGACAAAACCATTGTATTTTGTGTACAGTGACCCACTGTGGGACTTGGACTTACCCAGTTTTCTTAGAATTCCATTTTAATTCGGGGTAAATGTACCCTCCCAAATGGCCTTGGAATTAACTTTAGAATGCTCTAGTACCTTACCCGCAAAAGGTACATGTGGCAAATACATCGAATTTCAGGGAGTTGGGGGAAATGGCTCAACTTTGTTTATAGACTTTCTGATTTTTTTTTTTTTTTTGGTTGTTAAAAAGCTGACAGGCTGTATTACCATTTACATTCCCATATTGATTAGGCCATTTCTGAGGCTGGCCTCTCTGTGACAGTAGCAGCGTAATTAGTTTTTTCCTTGTTAAATATTTGTAAATCATTCATACTTTTATGGGGTACATAACCTGGCTGTTGCCCTTTAAATAATCTTCTTGTAACTTGTTTAAACAAGAAATATCTACTAGAGTGCTGTGTCATTCTGTCCTTCAGTGTGACTCCAACAGGCGGATTTCTCTTGCTGGTGAAACACAAAAAGACATCCATGCCGCTGTTACATAAAATAGGCTCCATCTGTTTTAACTCAAATAGGATGAGTTAGACTCAAGAACATCCACTACAGCTTAGTTGTTCTGATTACACCACTAGGAAGCAGCTGGATTAGGAAAAATAAAATGTTTGATTTGTTTGTTTTGCCTATGTTTGTGTTTATTTATTTTAAGCTACTAGAAGCCAAAATTATTAATCTCAAAATTATTAAAAAGCACTGATTTCGGGTCCACAATGGAGAAAAATACCTTCCTACCACTTGCAATTACATCATCTATCAAAGTATTTAAGACCATCTGGTGATATTAAAGTATGCATACTGCAAGGTACAACTCTGAAACATGACAAGCCCAATGAGGGTTGCCATCTGAAAAAGAGGCAGCATGGGTGGACATCCAAGTATTCCAGTGATACTACATTATCTCAAAAGGTTCTTGGAAATCCTCTTTGGAAGTGGATTTCCAGTCTATAGCATACTCTTTTCATTGTATTTTTTTTTCCATTTTAAAAAGTTGGAGTGAATTTGATTTTGAGTACAGGCCAAAAGTTACTTGGATATAAATTTGGGAAATGAGTCACATGAAGAAAAAAAATCTGTGTATGTTGATCAAAAACACAACATCTAACTCTAAAGTGGGGAGAAGGACTGTGACTCACGAACAAGCCAGAGGGGCACGAAGGCAGGGGTGGCATCCCTGGAATAGACACCTACCCTGGAGGATGAGCCTCTCCGGTTTGTAGGTAATAGAACCCCCTTCATACCAGTTCAAGGAAAAATCATAAGAATGTACAATAGCTCATAAAATCTTAGGGTGGGAAGTGAAGTTGGGTGCCACGAGGGACCAGAATCAGAAATTGGAAAGCCATAAAAGAAAGGCAAACAGCTGTTGTCAGGGCTTCCTGAGACCACTCGTGCCCATCAGCACCTATCCCTGGGCCTCTTCAGTCCACTCCCACAGAGCAGCTGGCTACTCCACAGGAACTCAGTTTAGAAAATTAGAGAGGCTGAACCAAGAGTAGCCACCTAAGCTACTGAGAAATAAAAGCCGATGGGCTCATCTGAGCAAGCTGTGGAGTGTGGGTGCGGCAGTCGCAGCGCAATAGGGAGCAGAGGAGGCTGCGCATCTGTGCACAGTCAGAGCGGAAGCCAAAGACATAAGGCTGCTATGTGGTGACCTATGAATGTCCGGAATGGCTTACATTTAAATGTCATCAGAGAAGGGAAACGTTTAGAAAAGATTTGGGATGCTTTGCATCCAGATGATGGTTACAGAGAAGCCAGCCAGTTCATTCATTTTTCTGCCAGATAGGTAAGGAAAAACGTGCAGAGATTCAATGACTCTTTTGCTTCCTATTCAGCCCTTAACTCAGAATTTACTAGACAAAGGCCAGTGATGAAAGTTGATTCACACCATTCAGTCCCCTCAGTCCTTCTCTTTTGCATCCCAGGTAAACGAATGTGTGGCAATCTGTGTCAATTATTATTACAGTTGTACCAAATGGTTTTCTTGTGTGTGGGCACACACAGACACATGTAAAGATTAGGATAATAAAAACTTTACAATTATATAGCACTTTATAGTATTCCAAGATGTTTTAAAATAAATTTGATGGAGTAACTCTATAAGACAGGGGCAGGTATTGGGTTAAACCAATATGTATTAGTCAGCAAAGGGGGTGCTGATGCAAAATACCAGAAATCAGTTGTTTATTATAATGGGTATTTATTTGGGGTAGAAGCTTACAGTTACCAGGCCATAAAGCATAAGTTACTTTCCTCACCAAAGTCTATTGCCATGTGTTGGAGCAAGATGGCTGCCAACACCTGCAAGGGTTCAAGTTTCCTGGGTTCCTCTCTTCCTAGGGCTTGCTTTCTCCACAAGGCCAGCTGTAGATTTTCAGGTGAATGGCTCGTCTCTTTTCCCAGGGCCTCTGCCATATCTGCTTCTCTGTATATTTACTTCCCAGGCTGCAGCTCAAAAACTCCCAACTCTGTCCTTTGCCATGTCTTTTCTCTGTGGGTCCCCACCCACCAACGGGGGCAGGTTCTCAACATCCTACTGACATGGCCCAATCAAAGCCTTAATCATTAATTAATCAAGTGAAAATGAAACCCCTGAATCCAATATAATCTAATATACCCAGAGGGACAGATCAGTTTACAAATATAATCCAATATCTATTTTTGGAATTCATAAACAATATTAAACTGCTAAACCATATAAAACTGTTATTTTTCTTCATCAAAAATGGCTGAGTATTGGAAATTTTATATGGTTCAACCTAATGTTAGTGTATCTATTTAACACATGAGTCAGCCAAGTTATAGTGGTGTTAAACAACCAACTTACCTGGCTCCTAGGTACTGGAGATGGAACTAGAATCCATGTCTTCTGATTCTTAGCTCAGTTTTATTTCCATTATAATGTAATACACATAGAAAGAGCACACCTAATTGTAATATAAACCAAACTTAAGCATCTTGTCTATATTTGTTTTGTGATAAATTCACTATAGATAAAGATAATGAGAAAAACTTAAAGAAATATGTTTTAAATGCTATTCATTAATTTTTTGCAACCTTATGCATTTTTTTCAAATTAGCAAAGTGCAAAGAATCAAGTCATTTATGCTATGATAAGATTACATATTTAGTTTTTCAAATTAGTTGGCTGTGAGTAAATTATTTTTACCTCTTCTGTTTAGCGTGCAGGGAGCTGAAGAAAAGGAAATAGCATTAAGTCTGATTAAATGAAAAAAATCATCAGAATTATTATGTCCTTTAAAAAATCTTTATTTCCCTACTTCTCTCACCTTTCTTTCTGAAGAAAGAAATTGACTCAAAGTCTCTCTATTTTGACAAAAATGGGGAAAGATGGGAGTTTGAATGAAGAAGCCAATCCTTTGTTTCTGAGACAGACTTCCTAAATAATATCTGAATTGGAATTCAAATCATGAACCCGATTCTTCTTCTGATTATACTAATGTTGCTTTAAAATACAGATATGCTTCAAATGAGTAAATCACATATCACTTGTTAGTTGTTTTTTAATGCTACAGGGGATTCAAGCATATTATTACATATGCAATGTTTTCCCAAGATTCAGCAAATGACTATCAGACATGGAAATACAGTTTAACAACTTAAACTAAAAGAAATGTGCATCATTAATTTAAATTCAATTAGCTGGCTGCATCCTAGTAAACAGCACTAGTGGAGTACCTCGAGTGTGTGGTGTGGGAATTCCACGGGTCCAGCAAGCCCCTGATTTCCTTAAGCAGTTCTGTACTTGCTTTGTTGCCCTAGAAGATAGATCTTTTCTCCCCACACTGCACTCACAGCTTCTCAGGGCATGAGGAATATAACACCAATTTGTTTACCCATGAATGCTTTTTTGAGAGGAAAGAGGCCTCTGTGCTTCAAATCTTCCCCCCAGACAGAAACTTGAAGCAGGTTGGGAGGTGGCGGGGGGAGAGGGGGCAGAAGGGGAAGGATAGGCAGGGATTCTCCTGTCATTTGAGTGTTTTTCTTTATCTTTCTAGCTTTTCAAAAAGATTTTTCTTCTACTTTCCAAGTTCAAAACATAACAACAACAAAAAGAACATTTTCCACGCTATTGCTCATTATTCTCATTATTTCCAGACAAAAACTGGTTATCAAAAAATTCTCACCATAGAAAGAAATCTCCAGAAATGGTGTTTGAATGCCTGGGAATTTTAACTGATACCTGGTAGGTGTAGTCAATACGGGGGGATCGGTGGGCAAGAATCAGAAACACATTTCTCTGGATATGCTCTCTAAGACCACTGAGCTTCTCCCACACTAATTTTGGATTATTGGTCTCTGACTGTCTGTGTTGGCTCAGAACAATACATCTACAACAATCCGTGGCTAACACTATGTACTCAGTGTGATACTCTTCATTGGGAATCATTTATCTATGTGTACGATATTTAAATGTCCAGTTCACTCTTTAATAAAGCCACTGCTTCGTCCTGACTTCATGGATAAGGAGTGGAATGTAAAAAGGTCAAAAACTTAGTAGCTCTTACCAGACCTTTTTACAGCATAACAGTAATAGCCCAAAACTACCAGAACCCCAATACTCAGTGGCTTAAAACGTTAAGCAATTATTGCTCACAAGTCTGGATGTCAGCTGAGTAGTCCTGGTCTCTGCCAGGCTCGCGCTTGTAAGCTGTGGGTTGGCTCGTCAGCTCTGCTGGTCTTGGAAGGGGTTTCTCATACGTGTGGAGGATAGCTGGGTGCAGGCTGCTCTCAGGTAGCCTCACTATGTCTGGTAGTTGACTGGCTTTTGTCTTAGACAACAGGGATGACTGGGCCATTGCCTAGCAGCATCCAGCAGGATAGCCCAAGCTCACGCACATGCTGCTGACAGACGTCCAAGACAGTGAGGGAAAGGACCTAAGGTCTTTCAAAGCCTAGTCTCAGATCTGGCACACCACCACCTCCACAAATCCTATTAGGCAAAGCAAGTCACAGCATCATCCCGGATTCAAGGGTAGAGGAGAGACTCCACCATTTTAATGGAAGGAGTGGCAAAGTCATTGTTTTAATTTCCTAGGCTGCCCCAGCAAATACCATGTAATGGGTCAGTTTAAACAATGGATATTTATTCGCTCACGGTTTGGGGCCGGGAAAACGTCCAAATCAAGGTGTCATCAAGACGGCGTTGCTTTCTTCCTAAATACCGGCTGCTGGCAATCCTTAACTCCTCTGCTGCATGGCAAGACACCTGGTGGCGTCTTCTGGTCTTTTTTTTCTCTTCTGGGTTCCATTTCTGCTTCTTGCTTTTGCAACTTTCTCTCTCTTATCTAAATTCATTCTGTTTATAAAGGACTCCAGTAATATGACTGAGGTGGGCCACGTCTTAAGTGAAGTGACCTCATCAAAAGTTCCTACTTACAATGGGTTCACACCCACAGGAATGGATTAAATTTAAGAACATGTTTTTCTGGGATACATACAACTGTAAACCACCACAGTCACATTGCAAAGAGCATGGAGACAAAGAAGTATGAACATTTTGATTCACTTTTAAAATCCTTCTACTATAGTGGTCAGTCAAGTTTCACTAAAGTATGTTCCACAAAACAGTGGTTCCGTATGCTATTAATAGATGGTAGGCAAAGCAACACACACACATGCAGAAAGGGTGAAGGTTAGGATTCCATGGTCAAATACAACTGAGACATTCTTTATGGAGACCAGTAGTGACTGACCTTGGAACCTTCTCTGTGATACTCAGAAATGAACTGGCAGGGGCAGTGGCACCAAATCTCTCAGCAGCGTCTGCTATAGATCCCATTGGTTCAGAACTGCCTTCTACTCTCAGCAGGGGTGGGGATAGGTGGGAGTGGGGCTGCAATGAGTTTCAATTTCCTAAAAGATTAGGCCTCTCAATGTCTCCAGGTGATGGGCAACTGGAATTTCCAGCAACACTCCAAAGAGCTGGAATCCAAGTTCAGACTGCAATGGGCCTGAACCCAGTTCTCCTCACTGCAGACTGATCTCATGCTTACATTGTATAAAGAAAGAGCAATAGGGGGGCAGATCCCCTGGTACAGGAGTGCAGTCCCTCAGCATCCCCAGCTAAGCACTGCCCCATCATACCACTCTCACATCACAGAAGGGCTTTGAGAGAATGGGGCCCCATGTCCCTGCTGAGATCCTGCCCCAAATAATACTAGCTGGTATTTTAAAAAGTATTAGGATTCCTTGACTTCTTACTACAAAACCTAGTATCTTTTGTTGATCGACTTTCCAAAATATAGAATACATAGAATTCCCAATGCTTCCATATTTTATTGATCAAGGAACCTATTGTCAAGAGCATGTTGCAGGACTAGTATTGCATAGCATGCACTTTAGGGACTGCTGTCTCATTTAAAGGATAAATTTCAGTAAAATAAATATATCACAAATGCAAATTCATACACAACTCTCATTGTTTATTTTTTCACATATGCTTATTCTACTTTCAACCTCATCCAAGGAATTTTTGACAGTAAACATAAGCAACCAAAGAAAGGCAACCAGAAAAAAAACCAAACATGAAAAGTAAGTTGAAGTTTAAGAAAGACAAGGCCAAGAAGGAAAACAGTTAAAGCTGACAGATAAAATAGCCCAGTGTCTGGTACATTTTAGGCACTCAACAAAAGTGTGTTGAAACAAAAATGACCATAAAATTTAATTTGAATGAGCAAACCAGGAAACATAATAATCTATTATTCATTCAGCAAATGTTAATTATGTCTCTGCTACTGGAGACACAACAATAAATAAGACAAAGTCTTTCCCTCAAGAGGCTTACAGCCTAGAGCAGGGGTTGGCAAACTACCGCTCACAGGCCAAATCCAACTCACTCACTACACCTTTCAATAGGTAAAGTTTCATTGGACCACAACCTGCTCCTTTGTTTGCCAATTGTCTATGGCTGCTTTCACAGTACAATGGCAGAGTGGTATAGTTACTTCAGAAACCATATTGCTATAATAACATCTGTGTTACTCTGGAAGTTCTCAAAGAGCTTTCTCATAATTAGCTCCCATACTCCAATATGCCAGGGAAATAGAAAATCATGGGTATTATCACTCTTCAGTTGTGAAAGCAGACACAAAGGAGTTAAGTCATTCATCCTGAATATATCCTGAAAGAGGAAGTTACTCCTAAGTTCCAGCAGAGCTGCTCCTTCATATAACCCAAGCAAGATCTGGAAAGCCAGGTCCTGCTCCAAGCCAGCTCTATTTATTGAATGGACTTCCGTGAACTTTCTCTTCGGGGTCCTAATTTCAATTTAGCTGCTCTCTGTCCACAACTGGTGAATCACCAGAGGCATATCCCATATATATCACTATTATTGGGTAAAGGAATGACAGTGCAAATCTTAGTGTTATTTTTTCCCCAAGAATCCCCTGGGATGTTACTTCTGCCTACATATTGCTCTCAGTCTCTCTCATGGTATGCATGCTAACTCCTTTTGCTCATTGCTGAAGTTGTTTAAGACGGCAAATGCAATCAGCTCTGGATAGGTGGCAAGTTTCTAAGTCTGCTCTTTTTCTTCAATGAAAACACTTCTTAAAGGAAAGGGTGACTTCCCTCTCCTAGTTCTGAGAAGCAAATTCTAGGAATGTAGAGACTTTGAAAGTTGAAGAAATTTTTATAAAAGACAAAGAATTGTGATTATTTTTCTCCTAGGGATGCTGGAACTTAGCTTTTATACAGCTCTAAAACTCTACTCACTCACTCTGTCCTCCATGTATTGTATTTCAATAAAAACTTAATAAACAGAATATTAAAGATTTGAAGAATTATACAAAGTATTACATTTGTAACTCTGCCATTTATTTTATTTTTATGAGGTATCAGGACCAGTTTAATAAGTATAATAAACATAAACTCTGGCATTTATAATACTATTCACCAGATTAATACCAGATAATATTTTCTAAAAGTGCCATTTTAATAGGATAAATGGATAAACGGATGTGTCTTACACTGACTCTACCAAGAATACAGGAACCCAATTTTTGAAAACAAATTAACAACCAAAATCAATATTTTCCCATTAATTCCACATTCACTGAAAATGTTTTATTAGTAGAAGATAACAAGACATGCTGGCATTGGAATAGCCAAAGCTGACTTGGATGCATATTTAAAGGAGAGAGAGCAGGTGTAACTCAGTGGTTGAGTGCCTGCCTCCCATGTATGAGGTCCTGGGTTCAATCCTCAAAAAATAAATAA
Organism: Tolypeutes matacus; assembly: GCA_026826555.1. NCBI lineage: Eukaryota > Metazoa > Chordata > Mammalia > Cingulata > Chlamyphoridae > Tolypeutes > Tolypeutes matacus. The sequence continues at coordinate 28,475,399 of JAKSZT010054030.1, forward strand.
ATAAATAAAAAGAGAGACTCGTCCCACTCTCTTATCAGTCTTAACAGTTGCCCTGGCCTTACTACTATAGGTCTGTACAAAAACACCTGCACATGCACAGCTGCGTGTAATAGTATCAGATTCCTTTGAGGCTGGGTACATTACAATGTATTTTTATTATTAATATTTCTAACTTATTATCTCCCACAGCTCCTTTTCTTCCTATCTCCCTGTTAAAAACTTTCTAGATGATGATGACTTTAAAGAAGCTCCAGGATCATAAAATGGAATATCAAGAGAAAAGTTTCCTTCTTAGACCTCAAGGGAAGGGTAAGAGATAAGTTCAGGAATTTGAACCACTTAAGATAATGCTGACACTTGTAACATTGCAAAGTTTGCACAGTTTAATACCATGTAAATTATACAGCATCTAAATGTTTAAAAAATGTGAAAAAAAGGACAAAATTATCAATAAATGATCCCTAAACCACAATAAGATACAATTTTCACACGTAAAATTGCAAAAACTAAAATTTTAACCAATATCAAGTTTTGGTGAAGGTATGTCAAAACGGCTATTCTTAAAATTCTTATAGAAATTTTTTGAGGAGATTGCTATTGAGGCATCAGTTACAATTTAAAACATACATTCACTATAGCTCAGCAACCCTGTTTTTCAGTCTGTCTAGCTTAGAGATATATACACAACTCTTGCACATGTTTACACATTGATGGTTATTATAGAATTATTTGTGATAGCTAAAGTTTGAAACAGCCTTAATATCTGCCAAGGCAATGACTAAATAGACTTTTATGGAATGTGATGTGAAAACTGAACTCTAATGTGTTCCATACCAGAAACATCTAGAAGATTTGTTTTTCAATGGAAAAGCAAGTTGCAAAGTCTATATTTAGTATGATAGTATTTATGTAAAAGCATGCACACATACACAAACTCACTCATGCACATACTAAGCCACACAGTGTTTTTTTACTTTTTTACTGATATTTACATATTTATATAAATAATTAAAAATGTTCTGATATCATTCATATCAAATTGATAACAGAGCTTTTCCTCCTCTGTCAATGGGGGGCAGAAACTAAGTTTCTTTTGCAAAGAAGATGTATTTGTATTACATTCCTTTGTTTAAAAAATTAAAATCAAATATGCTTCAAACAAATGATACATACATACACGCCCAACCAGAGTGTGGAGGATAGAAAATTAACATTTATTAAGCACCTATTCTATGATGGGCACTCTATTAATTAGGATATTCTTTTGGGGTAGGCAGAATTCTAAGATGCTTCCTCAAGATGCCCAATCCCTGGTGCACACACACTTCTCAATTGTTCTATCAAACACTATTCTAGGTACTGCTGTGAAGGGATTTTTCAGAGTAAATTTAGGCCCCAATTAGATAAACATAGAATAGGGAGATAATCTGGGGAGCCCTAAAGTAATTACACAAGCCCTTTAAAGGCAGAGAGTTTCTCAGGTTGAAGAGGAAATCAGAGATCCAAAGCACAAAGATTCAATGTTCCTTGGCTTGAAGGTAGAGGACCACAAGACAAGGAATGCAGGTGGCCCCTAGGATCTGGCAGCAATCCTTGAGAGCCAGAAGGAAAATGGGGGCCTTGGTGCTGCAAGATGAAAGAAAAGGATTTTGCCAACACCCAGTGCATTTGGAAGAGAGTCCCCATCATAGTCCCAGGCTGCACCTTCATTTTTCAGTTTGCTGAGACCTAAGCAAATAATCCAGGCACACCAAACCTGGATTTCTGACCTACAGAATAGTTGTGAGATATTAAATATGTACTTCTTTAAGCTCCTATGTTTGTGGTGATTGTTACGCAGCAATGTAAAACTAATACAGCCATATCGTGCTGAGGTAATAAACAACCCCCAAAGCTCTTCAGCTTAACAGAACACAAAGTTACCTCTCCAGCTCTGTGCGTCAGGTGAATTGTCCAGGGCACCTGCACACCAGAGCTATTCAGAAATACAGGAGGAGCTGCTGCTTACAGAGTAGGTGAGCCCTGGGCTTCTCAGGGGATGAGGCATCTGGAGACTTGCACAGCAGCTCAGCGAAGCCTCGACCCAGAGTGGCACACACAACACTAGTCACAGGACCACAGAACCAGAACCAACACTAGGCACCAGACCAGAACTAGTCCCATGGCACCACTTAATCGCTAGGCAGCTAGGAACTGTAAAGGACCAGATAGAATATTTGGTGAGCCCTTCTGCTTTCACTGTGGGAATTTGATGAAATTCTTATGATGACATTAAAAGAACTGCATTATCAATAGTTTTTAACAAATGGGCTAACTGAAGCACAGAGAGACATATAACCTGCTCACATCACACAGTTATGTGAACTTAATTCTGGATAACACATTCTTTTCACTGTGTCATGCTGCCTTTTTGCAGCATGAAAGGACTAATAAAGAGGCTTGGTCTGGAGAACAAAATGGGTGATTGAGTTGGAACTAAAAGTTATTCTGGATCTTTGACTCATCTTTAAACAAAACATATAGTGTCTTGGTCTTCCCAGGTACAAAATGAGATTCAAACTATATTTCATCAATTGTACTCATTGATTGTATAATTTGCCATCATTTCATGTTTCACAAAGAAAGAAAAAAACATTGCCGATTAAACTATGATATGCCAGTGATTGTAAGATATATCCTAATAGTGAAAGTATGTGCATCTCAAAATTGCTGAAATGCAGTAAATTCCTACCCATCCTCATCTGAAAGTGTGTAGGTTAAAAAATTATAGTATAGTCTCATCACTACAATTTTGTCTTGGGGCTCCGTAGGCTTGGACTTTGATTTACAGACTTATTCATTTGAGAACCTTTAGGTCCTTTCAAGTAACTCATGTAAGACTTGCATTTCTTCCTACTTATGAAGGGATTGATAGCAATTAATCAATAAGCCAAAAGGAAATATTGGATATTTAGGGCTGATAAAGCAAATTACATTGTACTATATGGTAAGTATTATTCTAAGCACCTTAATTTTAGTAACAAAAACACCACGAACTAGTCATTATCTTCTCCATTATACATGTAAGAAATCTGATGCACTGAGTGATGACTCTAAGACATACAGCTACCCTATCCCTGCCTTTAAATCATACCTATTTTCACAGCACAGTTCAAATTTCACTTTCTTGACCAATCTCTGACATTAGTGTTAGTTTTATTTTCTCCAAATCTCTGAAAAAGATTGTGCTCATATTAGAGTATAGATCATATTCTATTTTGGACAGCAAGAACATTCAATAAGTATTTGTGGTAGGCTGCAGGCTGCAAAATCCCCCCACCCAGAAAAAAAAAGATATCCACATTCTGATTTCTGAAAACAGTGAATGCTACTTAATATGAAATATGAAAAAAAAAAGAATGGGGTGGGGGAGTCTTTGTGGATGTGATTAAGTTAAGGATTTTGATGAGAAAGAGAGATTACACTGGATTATCTGGGTGGGCCCTAAATGCAATCACATGTATCGTTTTAAGAGGGAGGCAGAGGGAGATTTCATATGCGTGCACACACACACACACACACAAGGAGAAAAGGAGAAGGCAATGTAGTGACAAAACCAGTTTGGAGTGATGCACCGCAAGCCAATGAGGCTAGGGAATGCTGTCAGCCACCACAAGCTGGAAGAGACAAAGAACGGAATCTCCTCTAGAGTCTCCAGAAGGTAAGTGGCCCTGCCACTGCCTTGATTTTGACCTTGTGACACTGATTTCAAATTCTGGCTTCCAGACCATGAGAGAATGATTCTCTGTTGTTTTAATCTGCCAAGTTTGTGGTGATTTGTTACAGCAGCCAGACCAACTAATACAGCATTTATTCAATTTAATTCAATAGTTATTCAAATTGATTAAATATTTTTTCACTTTAAGTTGTATATTCTAACATAAAATCTTGAATAATAAACCTATATTTACAGATATGTAACTCTATACTATGCATTTTAGTTAATCATTAAAAAGTTGTGATTCCATCATAAGATATTATAAAAGGAAAAACTGATGAGTACATGTACTGTCAGTTCAATCATCTGTTTGCAGTTAAGGAAACATGATATGATTTGTTGGTGTTTGTCACTAGTAGATTTCCAAAACAAAATTCATCTTTGTTTCCCTTGCTTCTAAAAAATGAGTACCTGAGCTTGCTGCAAGTTAAATCAAGGTTTCATATCTCATAAAGAATAGCCCTGTTGTTTATTTCTTCTGGTTAAACAACAACAACAACAACAAGAAAACCCAAATTGAATGATTTTAAAACCCAGGAAACATGCAGCCAAAAGTATTACATGGAAAAGGCCAGCACTTTCAGAGAGAAAGCCTACTGTCCTTTACTCTCAAATACTAAAGTATACTACCAAGGACTTCTGGATTTCTTAAAGGATTTCTTAAATCCTTAATAACTGAAATAGCTTCTACTATTCTCTAAACTGTGTAAGATGACTATTACTTTTTTAAAAAAAGAAAGTCATTTCATGAGACTTTGATCAATACAAAATTAATATTGCAGGTACAATGAATCTCCAGGGTGGGCTAATAATAAAAACTTCAATACACCCTGCAACTTCTGCCAAAATAAGCCGGAAGTTACTTTTCGTTTGAGCAGTCAGATTTTTCTTCTGTCTGCAAACAGAGCAAAATTCAGGACATTTCACTACTGGAGAATCTCTAATGAGTGGGTAGTAAAATACCCACCTTTCTGACTGCCACTGGATATCAAAAAATTACTCACTTCTGACTCAGTAATTACCCACCAAAAATTTAGATCAAGTGGTCGTCACGTCACGCAAATTAGTACCTGACAAGGAATGCTTTTGGCAAGGTTGGCAGCTGAGAAACAGGAAGTGAGTTGCAAAACATGATTAAAACTTGAAAATAACAGCCTTAAAGGTGTGTGATCTACCATTCAAATACTCACAAACTACTAAGAGGGAAAAAATCTTGCCTGGGCAAAGGGAAGCTGAGGGAGCCAGTGGAGGAGGCAAAGCAAAAGAAATGTCACTTTATCTTCACTCACCCAAAGGGCCACAGCCAGTTCTCGGATGGCCCATTATTCTCACTGTTATATTTTCTAATGTGCCAAACTCTCATTGTAACAGTATTTGAAAGGAAGTAGAAGTTCCAGATGTTTGTTTGCAATGGACTCTGAGGGCCACAGCTGTGCTCTGAGAAACTCTTGCCCATGGTTGGGTTACTTTCTAAGCCATGTGTAGTGCAGGCTCCAGATTCCTTCCCAGAGCCAGAAGGCTCACCTTGGAGTCTGGCCAGGTGTCTTGTGTGATTCAGGTCGCCATGTTTGGAGATACTTGACACAAATCGAGAACTCTGGTTGTCTTTTTCTTCACCCTTAGTTTATCTGTCAGCTAATGCAGATCCCTCAGGAGAATTGAGCGCTTTCTTGACATTTTGGCTTTAAATTAGACTAACTGGGTCACTGAAATTCAATCTTTTTATTTGAACATTATTTTTGGTAGGATTATTGCAGTATTCACTCACTACTCAATCTATACACCTATAATTCAACTTGAGCATTACAAATATAAGTTTTAAAGGAGCAGTGACTTCAGAGTTATTATTGTCATTTATTTTTTGTTGTTGAGCTACATACAGTTCACTAAGAACTGCTATTGCCATGCAGAAAACTTCAGTCCAATGGTCTCTTCTTAGGAAATCAGAAAATAGCTAGCATTGAACTAGATAGGTAGTGGTCAAACTATGCCCCATGGGCTATTTGCAGCCTGGCCTATTCATCCACATGCGGTCCTTGCTACAACTGATGCAGAGGTGAGTAGCTGCAACCAAGACCATGTAGCCTGCAAAGGAGAAAATATTTACTATCCGTCCCTTTACAGAAAAAAATCTGCTGACTATGGCACTAGAAGTTGGCATAAATATTATATGGCTTGAAGTCTTTTCCAAGAGAACGTACTCTGCTTTCTATATTGTTACTGACTGAGGGCAATCTTGACTGTTTTCAAGCCTTCCATGATCAGCTCCCATGCTCCACTACCCTAACACTTATCCTCCAGTCCTGTTCTATAATGCATTCCTCAAACACACTGCGACATTCACACATGAATATTGCTGCCAGTCATCAGGGGTACCAAGTCTTATGAAGATTTGGTTGCTTCCTATAAAGCACTGGCAATCTAGCAGAAGCTCATTACCCAGAAAGTGCAGTACCTGGGACAGTGTGGGAGTTCATACATGTGTATCTTACAGGCTACTGAAAAGAACTGAGCTGAATTAATATATCTAAAAAGAGAACTGTTACAATAAGATTGCATGATGCTCCCAACCAGGCATCACTTCCTCATCAGACTAAAAGGTCTTCTTTGTTTGTTTGTACTATAAAGTTGTAGAAGAAATTCCTTGATAAATCCTTGACTAGTTTAGGTACAGCATTTTTTAAGTTCAAGTCATACAGTAAAATTAATCTACATTATTTGAAGCATTTTAATGAGTTACTCTTTCTTTCTAGATATTAGAAATTTTTCTCTTTCTTGCAGAGGAAGAGAGAGAACTAGAGGAATATAAGGCCAGTATGCTGAGCACTTAGGATTCTGCTTTGTTTTAGCTATGGATAATTATTTGTGCCATGTCACGGATTCCATTTCTTGACATAGTATCATTATTGGTACTGCATTTTTCTCCTGAGGTGATACTTGGGGGTCCACTTATGAAATTGTGTTTAAATGAAGGCTAATTAATTGCAAAAGGACCTCTTGGCAAAGATTGCTCAAATTAAATAATAATTACCAAATATCCTCTTCACTTTATGTTACATAGACTCAGCCTCCAAGTTTCACCAGGCTCTTAACAAGTCAGTCCTGGCTGGTAATTACTCAATAATCTCTTCTGTCAATGGCATGAACCCTTTAAGTTTTTCATAGCATCTTAAAAAAAAAAAAAAAAAAACAAAGAATTTCACCCTTGACTTCCATCTAGACATGTATCACCTGCAAACTGAGCATTTTAGTTCAACAATTCATCTGAATATTCCAACACTAATTGTATGAAGAATTTCATTGGTGTGATTTTTCAGGTTTGCAAAAGATATTGTTACTGTAGGCTCGATTTCAAACTGGAGTGCTAGACCTTTCTGGCACTCAGACCTGAATGTCCTTACCCATTTTGACTATTATGTAATGGTAATATATATATGTATGTGTGTGTGAGTGTGTGTGTGTATTAAGGATTAGGTAGAAAGGAGGAAAGGTGATTTATTATGGATGTGCCCACGTTACTTGAGGTCTGTTCCAGGACAAGTGTCATAATCACTCCACATTGCCTTCACCAATTATGACTCTTTCAAGTCAAAGTAGTTTGCTTTTCTTCATGGCAAATTTGTGTAGTGTCTGCCTGACTTGTCTAAGTGTGGAGGGTATCCACAATTTTTTGAGTTACAGCAATGCCGTTTTCTCAGCTCTTAGACCAAAGAAAATCAATTTCCCTAACTTACTAAAATATACTTAAATTTGACGTTTAAATAAAAGTTTCATGAGCAAAGGAGGGGTAAGGTGTGGGGGTCAGCAAAAAATATCCAGCTGTATCCTGGAAACCCAAAGCACTTTCATATTTTTTAGGAAAGGAAGTACCTAAAGGAGCGGTCTGAGTCTGATACTTTGATTAATATGTAAACAGACTCTGAGTGCCTCTTCTTCCACTTATCGCCAAGATACAATTTGGCACAACAGTTTTGTTTGATAGACAGCATTGGCCTATGCTTGTCAACTAGCCAATGCGAAATAACATTATTACTGTATAATGTCGAGTTAGGCTGCATAATATTTCCATTGTATGACACACATGATGAAAAGATTTCAGAGTTCTCAACTGTTTACATAATTAGCATTACATATTTGTGAAATGAAGGTACCACTATCACCGTTATTACCATAATTCCTTCCTTCCAGGGTGCTGATAGGGATGTGTGCTCACTTTTGAGAAAGATCAGAGGAAACGCCTCCATCTCCAAAGGCACTCAATCTCCCTACAGTCCCCATAGAAGGCAATGGAACACCCACTTAATCTTGTGGCCTTGCCCAAAATAAAATAACCAGGGCCAGCTTGAGGAATGAGAGGAGAGACCAAGAGGCAACCTGCCTGAAAGGCCTGACTCTGAATGTAGTTTATCGCTCTACTGCTGGTTTGAAAGGATTATGTAGCCATAGGCTATCTCCAGATAGAAAGATGGTTCAGTGACATCCTTTTGGTAAATAAGTAGCTATTCCTCCTCCCTCTAAACGTCACATTGAAGTAGGCTGTGTTTTCTGATTAATTCAGTTTGAATACCGCTGACTGTCTGTCACTATAGTCATATGTCACTGGTGGCAGCTCAGAGAGTCTAACCTTCTCTAACATCAGTGCACACAATTCATTTTAGAATGTGGTCTAATAGTTACGGAATACCTGCAAGGTAAATGGAAGATGGGATGCATTTTCCCTCAAAATAGCCTGCAACCAAATTTATGGAAGCAAGCTCTATAGCACAGGGGCTGTCTTTGCAATGTGAAGGCTTTAAGCCACTTGGAAATTTCCCCCAAGAATTGTTCTCATCTATTACTGGAGCCTGACCAAGCCCTTAGCATGCTGATATGTGAGGAAATAGGACAGCTCCTTTCATTGTCTTCAATGTATCATTAGAGAGAAGCAAAATACCAAGACACCTTGCCTTTGCATTGGTCTGAGTGCATGACCCTCACTTTTTCACAGCTGGAAGCAGATCCTAGTGGAGGTCTGTCCAACACATCTCACTTTTTTTCATTTCTAGAGGCAGAGTGGTATGGTAGAGGTACTAGGCTTTGGAGTTGAACTTGGTTCAAAACACAACTCCGCTCTTAAATAGCTTCCTAAGGTCAGGAAAGTTAGAAAACTTTCCTGATCCTCAGTTTTTCATGCACAAAATGACAATGATATCACCACATTAAGTAGCTGTGATGAGCACATTAGAGCCACAATGGGAACATCTAGTACCCCGCCCCTGGTTCTCTGAACACACATTGGAAAACACTGCTGCTAAAACAGGTTACTTGTTTTTTTGCACACCCATGTGCAAAAGTGACCAGGCTTTTACCCAATCTTGCCCCAAGCTTTTGCCTCCAACTCCAACAATAAATATACACTTCTCTGTTTACAACTCCATAAACAGGGACCTGTGTTTCTGTTAGCAATGTCTGCTCTGGGCTGTCTCTGTGATCAATTATTTTCTATCATTTTCAAATTGCCACATGTTTACATCTTTCCAGATAGCTGTGCCCTGAAAGCAAAGGTTCTGCCTGATTACGGTATGGTCAGAGGGGTTCCCTTCAACTTATCACATCTAGAAATGCCACGGACAGAAATGCTTTCAGGCTATTTGCTAAGAAAAGCAGCATAAGCTGCTTATCAGAAAATATTATATTTTCCCTGAAAGGTGAACTGTTTTGTCAGTTGCTTGGACTGTGTGAAATTCCTTTTTTGTCATGATAGGTCACTGCACCGAAGCTAACAGTAGACTTCTCTCTCCCCAGTGGATGCCAGGGCTCCAGGCAAAATCCTGAAAAGCTAGCCTTTCTTTAGGGACAAGTATGCAATCACTGGAATCCAAGGCCTGTGTCAATATTACCAGTATTAGTGTTGTTAGAACGGGGCTATTTTGGAAAAGTTATCAGTCAACTAACCTGGCGGATCTAGACACACATAAAGCTTGGTGTTCTTCAGCCTCTAATACTGGCAGAAAAATTTAGTGGAAAATATAACATTGTGTTCTTGAAATGCTTCAATGTATGATTCAAGATCCAAATTCTTGAGCACTATAAGAAGCTGAAAACTTGAGTTTCATGTCTTGTTCTCTTACTTATTTGTGCAGTGGGCAGGTAATTCCAAATCACTGAATCTCAGTTTCCAGATCTGTAGAATGGCAGTTATGGGACTCGTTGGGAGATATGAAATAAAAATTCTTATTCGCTGCAAAGCCCAAGACAAATACAAGGCATGGAAATTACTATTATTATAATCGAACACATTATCAAGTTCTACACAATGGCGGTGCCAGAGGCTAATCACAGCTGCTTCCAGCTCTTGGTTTGGTACTCAGTGTCTTGGGCCCAGCTAATCAGTGTTCTATTTTTATGCTGGGTGGATGATGACAGAAGAGGATTGGATCCTGCCTGATTTATGGTCTGGACTATACAAATTTGCATTTTGAACAGAGACCTGCGAGAATTTACTTTGTTTCATAAAGTTTTATAATTGAAACTAAGTGTAACCATAGTAGTAGTAGTAGTAGTAGTAACTCGTAGAGGTTAAATGGCTTGCTCTAGGACACAATAGCTGGTAAAGGATGAAGATTTAATTTACAACCAATTCTGTCTGGATCCAAACAGCATAACACGGAGGCACATGCTTCCACCATCTCTGCACCCTGTTAAAGGTGATGATCAGAAGTCTTGTAAACTCAGGCACTTTCCTTTAATTCTCAAGATCAAGTAGAAGGGGTTTACGTGTGATTTTTGTTGATGTTAAGAAAGAATATCCAGTCCCAAGTGTGGCGAAGCAGAGCAAAAATAAACAAGCATTTTTTATTGCATTTACTCTCCTTTTCCTTTCATTTGAAGACGCAAATGCTCTTTCTTTCTGGATTGTCTTTCTCTTTCTCTGTGGGTCTCTCTCTCTCTTTCCCTCCTTCCTCCCTCCTTCCCTTTTTCTCCTCTTCTCCATAATCCTCTCCTTTTCTCTCTGCCATTCTATGGCGATAAACTGACCCAGGGATGAGAGAAGAGACTTTAGGCATTGCACCGTGTTGAACTCCAGCTCTACCACCTCCTGGCTGTGAGATCAGCCCTAAGTGTACATGCTCCTGAAAGAAACCCAACACTCCCACCTAAGACTCCGGTGTGGACCATACAAAATAACATAAGCAAGGTGGCCTAGCAGGATGCCTGAATTTAGGCATTTAGGCATTGTAGTTCTTCTCCAGTCCATATATAAAATCTGAACAACTGGTACTAAAGTAGCAAACAGAAATCACTGAGGTTTTATCACCTAAATATGGAAAGGTCCTTGTCAAACTGATGTATTTTCATGGAAATGAATGACACAGGAGGAGCATTTTCTGGACTGCATGTTGACTAGCAGTTCCTAGATGCTCCCTGCATGGCTTCTACATTTCTTCACTATGCTGGCCAGTGGTGAGGCTCAAGGCCTCCCAAGTGCTCCCAGCAATCAGCGCAGTACAGCTCTGTATCTTCACCATCTCTCCCTTTCCCTAATCATTTGACACCCGCTTCATAGCTGAATTCCTGGGGAGAGGAGGCCAGGATGGTGCTGGGCGTGGATTTGGTTTGCTTTATTTGCAGGAATTGGTTTCAGGGTTTCTCAGCATCTAACCTCATGTCCTTTTCTGAGCTTGTTACAAATCATCTCCATTATCAGCCTTGGTATCCAGTATAAGGCAGAAATTAAAGCCACCAGTGCTGAAAAGCGCTGCTATTTGAAGTCAAAAATAGCCCGAAGCTTCTAGTGCGGTACAGGAAACGGTCCCCAGGCCCTCATCGTCCTTCCCCATGGACAGTCTCTGAATTCTCTCCAACTGTTATTTCCTTTTCCTAAATGTGGGAAATATTTCCTATCTATACAGATTCACAAAATATGTGCCTGGAAAGTACACTTGTGATTCCAAGGTACCTGAGAAGGGCCACTGCATCAAAACCATTTTGATTGCATGGGGAAGCAAAGTGAAGTAAAAATTTGCTTAGGCCTTTTCTTTTTCTTTCTTTCTTTTGCAGGATGGTAGATGACACTTAACACACTGTGAAGAAGTAAGATAAAGAAATTGTTTTTTGTTTGTTTGTTTTGTTTTGTTTGTTTGTATCCATAAGGTCAAGGTATAGCCCTCTAAGCTTTACTGCTTCTGGATGACTCTGAATAAATATATTCTAAAGCATTTAGATCTTACATAGTCCAAAATTGCCTGCCTCTTGGACTTGCCATTATTCTAATTATTCTGAAGTGTATATATATTTCTGTTTCAAACAATGGTAATGGTAATGAATTGAAGGAAGTCTCTATAACCTGCTGTATTTTTTCACAGTGCACTCATCTGTAAATATATTTTAAAACCTGAAAAGCGCTATACAAACTAAGGAATTTACTGCATATGGTATGTACATTTTTATTTTTATTTTTACATATAACCACAATCAAAATAAAAGGATTCTTTTGACTTGGTTACATGCTAACCACAGCAATACCTTTTCACCAAACTCACACCTCAGCAAGGTTCACTGCTTCCTTCTAAATTTGCAGACCAGACCCAGTGAACCCTTTCTGATCTGACAGCCATCACAACCCGTCCACCTGAGTTACCATATGTGACTCCAGCTAAGAGTATCACCACAAAATCATACATTTTTACAATGAGTCTATAAAACAACCATTATAATAAATGTCTGCTTAATTAATACATTAGGACATAAAGCAATTTATTATGCTCTTATTTGCTATCATTCTCCCTGCTCAAATTTAATAATGCAAAAAGGTTTCTCAGATGCCAACCCCTGGAAATAATAAAAATACATTCATCATGGATATTGAATGCAGACACACCTGGCAGTACTGCTGGAAATGGGGAGGCAGTCAAATGTGGAGGGAGAAACTAGGGGATGCTTTGCACAAGCTTGGCTGGAAGCAGGTCTCCACGATAGAGGAAGGCGCTTAGTACAAGGCTTGGCATGGCAGCAACGAAGGTGCCCAGAATAACTATGATTACAATATGCAACTAAAGGGGGAGGGAGAAAAGGAGTTGGGGTGAAAAGCTTTCGAGTCAGTTAAATTCATGAAGGCTATGCAGGCTCAAATTGAAATTATCTCACTCTGTGCTGATAAATAAAGTAGCTCTGGTACCTAAATCATGACACTAACTATACGTTTCGATTTTTTTAAAGTAGTGATTAGGTGGATACTCTGGGGAACCTACCAGCCTTCGCAGAGATAACAGACTCAACTTAATATCAACTTAAAAAGAGACTTGAATTCTAACCAATCTCATGTAATGAATTGAAATTCTATAGCTTTCAGGGGGTGGGGGGAGATAAAAAAGCGACACGGCTCCATTCTCTAACTTGCTGTCAGGAAATATAATTTGTGCTCTCGGTGATTCACCTAGCTCATATGCAGCATGCAAATTTATTTCCCTAATAATCAGACCTGGAGATTGCCCAAGAGGATTAATAGCATCATTCCTTATGACCGCCAGGATATTATGCACCTCTGACATGGAAAAATTGTGTTAGTTCTACAGAGAAAACGCAAGGATATTTGTCCTGCTAGACAATATAATAGGCTGGTGCATCATCAGATTACAATGTCATTTCAAAAACCTTGAATACAAATAATGTACAGTGGGGGAAATGTTGGAACAACCTCCCTTAATTCAGTAGCCTTGAATTCACATGTATTTTTGTGTGTGCTATGCGGCGTAGGCATATTTTTTTATTAGAGCTTTCCGACATCGCATGCAAAGAGGCAAAAGTATTCTATATTCCATGAGATCTTGTCATTGTGTGTTGGAAAATGGATGAAAAAGACATGAGAAAAGGGCTCTTTCTATGGTTTCAGTTCATTTTTCCCCGCCTGTACACCGCTGAAGATAACATTCAGAAGCAGAACTTCCATAGGGATACGCCGGTTGTCTGGTGTTTATGTGTGAGGTGTGCTTGTTGGTATGTATACAGGCAGGGGTATCTAAGAATTTAGTCTCCACTCATATCTTTATTCCAACATGGAGTCTGTTTTACTTCCAACTGCTTAGTGCTTGATACTCTAGGTAAAATAAAACATTAACAATCGTAGTTTGGAACTATATTTTATTTTATTTCTTTATCTTTTACAATGAATCGGTCAGAAATTTTCCAGAATGGTAATGTCTCCAGCTGTACTTTAGACCAAAGAACGCTGCCTTGAGACAAGACCAAATTTCATTATTATGCGCATGGGAGCAATAAGATTAGCTCCTACTGCTGCCCCTAAGGTGGAGCAGCAGGAAGAACCAATGAGATGATGCTAATGTGCATGTTAATAGTATTCTGCTAGAAGAAGTTGGGATAATTAAACATGTACCGTCTCTTTAAGACAGAGCTGCACACATTTTCTTCGGATGGGTGTTTACAAGAATTCCAATTTCAGGTCATAGCCATTTCTGAGATTGCTTAAGAAAGAGATGGGAATAACTTATCTTATTCATGTATTCAAGGAACCTTATAAAATGTGCAAAACATAACAGTTTTAAGGGGCAAAACATGCATCTTATCTTGACAGAGCTGCTTTATTATGTGTACTGTTGTATACTGACCTAATATATGGAGCATTTTTAGCTAATATACCTTGCAGGAAACCAGCCTTTAATGTGATGGATTTTATGGTATCTCATTAGGGTGTGTTTATATAACCTGATACTAAACACGTTTTCAGATTCATGTTCCTTATTAAAATTGTGAGCCACATTGATTTTTAGTTGGAACAGCAACAGAGTCATTTTTACTATTTAAAAGGGTGGCTCTGAAGTTATTCCCGGATCACAACTAATCTCTGTACTGACTTGACCATCCCCCCCACCCCTTTTATTTTTGCCTTTATTAGCAGAGTGTTGATGGAATGGCCCACTGTCCTCCTGATTGCTGAGGAAGCTCTCTTAGGTTATTCAGAAGGCAGAATTTTTTATTTCATTGGAAAATGTTCTTTTTTTTTCAGTGAGGAAAAAATTCCCTTTTATCCTCCTGTTGGTTTCCCATCCACCTCCCTGATTTTATCAATTAACCCCCAATAATATGGATAGTTTGGCCCCACAGGTCCACTTATCTTCACAGTTGAGCTCCTGGAGATTCCATAATCAACAGTGGCAAATTAAAAGAGAGCGAGAATGAGAGTAAGAGCGCGAGAGAGAGAGAGAGAGAGAGAGAGAGAGAGAGAGAGAGAAGAAGGAGGAGGAGGAGAGGAGGACAGGAGGAGAGGGAAGAGAAAGAGAGAGAGGGAGAGAGGGAGAGAAACTTAATTCAAGTTGTGTTAAACAAAATAATGACTTTCACATGGTGAAGTCTCCGTTTTGTAAACTGATCCTGTGAGGTAACTCAGAAGTCAGCCATAAATAGTGTCCCAGGGTATTTCAGTGGAGTCAGGGGAAATAATGACCTAGAGGTACTGTAAATAGTTTAAATTATTGGAAGGTCTTTCTAAGAAATGTAATGTGAGAAGAGAGAGAAATGTTTTTCTCTATTGTGAAGTGAGTGCCCTTTGGAGGAGATCCAAATTCAGAATGCAAATATTTAGAGAAAAGGACTTTCTTTTGAGAAAATCAAATACTGTACTTTTCCGAGTTGATACAGGGAAGCTAGTTAACACAATCCAACCAGGAAAACACACACACACATATACACATATACACAGAAGCACGGATATGTTTATTTCACTTCTGCATTTTAAACTAAAGTCACAACTGTTTAATAGGAAGAGGAAGGAATAGATTTTCACCAGCCTTATATAGAAAAACCAGTAGAATGATAACTTTTATGCCAAAGTGATGGAATAGTATTATTCATGTACTTTCATATTAACCATTTTTGTAACTTTACCTATAATTCTGGAGTTGCAGTTCACAAGCTACGAGTCATTCGTATAAGAAATTTTAAGTCTGACTTGGTCCTCAGAAAAGAAGACAGTTTACCTTTATTTTGCCCCTGGCATGCTATTCATTATTAAACATAAAAGTTGTGTCAATTATTTTCATAGCTGAATATTTTCCCAGTTATGCTCCCAGTTATTCTTCCAGCGAATCAAGTCTTCTTTAAAACACGTCTGACAGGGACTATGAACTGATATACAGAATAGAATTCTTTGTACTTTTGGTTCCCTAGCTAACCGCAGAGATTGGCTAATTGTTTAAATTCACCCCACCACCCCACTGCCCATCACCATCATCCCCAAATAACATGACGAGATGATTTACCCATTCATTTTAATCAATGTGGGATTGAACCACAAAGTTACTCTTTGGCAAACCATAAGAGCCAAGTTCCTGCACTCGTTTGAAATCGGGATGAGCCGAGCTATCCTGAGAACAACTCTGTTGTTACTATTAACAGCTTCACAGTTATTCGGCTTGAGGTGTAATTATTTTACCATTATTACATGCAAGGCTTTTAACAAAACAGTCGTTCCCTCCATTTAAGCAGAGAGTTTTATAATTTATTACATCTCTTTGGCCATCAACACACTATACAAACAGTTGGCCACTGGTGACCAATTACATTAAGGTTAAGCAACATAACTTTAAATTAGAAATAAGCTAATGCATCTTCATCAAGGGCCTGCTGTGTTTTCACTGCTGTTTATGAGATGATACTAAATGTGGATATAGAGCACGCTCACTGGGACCAATTCCTCTCGGCCTGAAAATGGGAAAATCTCGGGTGTACCCGGGTCCAGAGCTAATTAATGGGATAACATCTGCTTTAAGCATTGAGCTGGAGTAACTTCTATCAACTTCCTAGAGGAGGTACAGGGGAAACTGTGAGAGAACTAAGTTTCTATCATGAGCCATATTAATCGTGACAGGACTACAAAAGACACAACTAATCACCATTTTATATTTATTTGGGGGCATTGCCCCTCTCAACATGGGCTTTCCTCCCATGCTTCCTTCTTCAGGGCATGAACAATTGTGGGGCGCGTAAGCGAATCACCTATTATATACACATAAGCCAGAGAACAGGTTCGTGTTTGCAAACGTTCGACATAGAAGAGATAAAAGACGAGAATAAAACAGCCATGTTCCTTCTGAAACAATCAGTTTCAGCCACAGAGATGTTTATGTTGTTTATCGTATTACTTAAAAACGCAGCAGGATTTGCTAAAGAGAAATACCAGTACTGTAAAACAAGCTTCAGAAGGGATAAGTCCACTTCTTTCATGCTATTTCATGTTATCAGCTCTTGTACAACATGGTTCCAGCTTTAGTAGCAACTGAATAAAGGTGCCTGTCCTGTGTGGTGATTTACATAAATCCAACCTGAATGGAGGGAAAAGCAATTCTCTGACAACTTAAAATAAGTGACGTGTGTGAAAGCAGCAAGAACACTTCCACAAATTCTAATTATTTATTCATGCATTTATTTACTTGCTGTTTACCTCTCTATATATTATTGATTAAGAGATTATCTCATAAAGCATTCAGGAAGACATATTTCAATGTGCATGTTCTTTTGGAGAAAGTCCCCAAATTAGGAGGCTCACTGTACAGTCATATAATCAAGCAAACAGATCCTAGTGATCAATAGAAAGAGAGAGAGAAAAAATACTTTGTTCAGTGGTTGGGCTGAATTATGCTGATGCCATTTTTAAAATAACCATGGACCTACTAAATGAAATATATAAAATACAATGCACAGGAAGAAATTGCAATAATGACCATTCATCTTTACTTGAAAGCTGATGTGTTCAAAGGCCAAATGTCAGCTCACAATGAGGATGGGGGAATTTATGGTCTAAAAACCCACAGCCTCCTAACAAGGGTGCCACTTAGGGTTATTTACAGAAACCAAACTGAAAAGAGAACCAGGTTTATTTTTAAAAGAACTCTAACATTTATACCATAGAGGAAAAAGAAAGTTATTATTTTCTTTAGATATTTAATAATCCCAAGAACTTTTTAATATTGCTAAATCAAAATCATGGCTGTCCCCAAATCACATATCTATACAATAATTTTGTAGTAAACTAATAAGTTGTGTTGGTTAATTGTCAAGCTATTTTACATACAGTTGAGTTGAGCATATAAAAATAGGCATGATGAAACATATAGTATTTTATAACCCAAAGCAACCAACATGCTCATACCTAATGCAGGCACACAAACTGTAAGCCAGGACAAATTGCTCATGGTAGTACTACCACAGGCTGGCAGGCAGAAAATACATTTGGTGCCTAATATGCATAAGCACAGAAATATGGTCAGGCTCATTACTGTAATAAAGCTGCGATTTGCCAGCAGGATCAGTAGAAACACACTTGAAGCAGTCTGTCCCTTCCACTAGCTCATGTGCCATAAAGCAATAAGGTTGTAACAAGGGTGAATCCTCAATTCAGTTGGGCTACCTTGTCTGGGTTATTTGAACCCTTATTTGCCTTAAGGGGCCCATTTGCTTGTCCTAATGTGTACACAGTAATAATGTAGCCATTTGCGCAATAAGGAAGGACTGCAAAACAGTAGTCTGCTCTGCAATAACGTGGGGTGGAAAGATTATGGAAAACTGGGAAATGTTGGTCCAATTACTTAACTCCACAGAGCCATCTTCAAATAAGAACTGTGGCTTTTTAATGCGCTTCAGAGTGAGTATTGTACTGGACAAGTAAAAAGGCCACCTGGATTTCTTTTCAGGGCTTTGATGAAATTAGAAGCAGCTTGATGAAAGGAAATGCCTTGGGTCCTCTGCTTGAAGTATGCATATTACCCAAAGGGCACTTGAAAAATTACAGAATTTACATTGAGTAAGAGGTAGGTCAGGATGGAAGTTTCCTAGTTGGAGGGAAAACACTCAGAGGACATTTCCCTGTGGGAGGGGACATTCAATAATCACACAAGAAAAGTCTGAATGAAAAGATGATATTTAAACTGGCACCAAAATGAGCCATGGTGCCCTTCAAAAGGTGCAAGCACCTTGGAGCCTTGCCTTTGAATGGGCTTGGGAAGGACCTTCTTTCATGGCCGAGGGTTAGAAAATTGAAATCAAGTTTGAAGCCCACGAGCAGAAACTGTCAAGATCGCCATGGTACATATCTTACCCCTATTCATTTTCTTTACGTTTTTGCCAACTTTTAATGACAGCTATTTTTTGTATTTTTACATGCCCATGTAATCAGGCTGAAAACCTGAAGGTAAAGTGTGAGGAAGAAAATAACTAAATTAAATATCTGTAGGACACACATACCTGTCTCAAGGTTCAGGAAAGATTTTGGTCACCAACTAGGAAAAAAAAAAAGTCACTTTCAAATTCTGCTTCCAGCATTATTTCCCATACTTTTCATATGCTAAATATCAAGAGTTCCAAAATGGCATTATTGTGCTGGCAAATCCCAATCATCTGCTTCATGAACCAGTGTGTTGAGAAAGATTCTGAGGTCACATGCATTCTCAACATACATGAAAGAGGTAAGTAGTAGAATCTATTCCAGCTCTTTCTTACCCACAAGTACCAAACGTCATCCATGGCATTCCTGTCCTCTCTCATCTAAAATACCCTCCTGCATTCTTCAAGATGTGTCACCTCAGAACACATTCTTTTCATCCCAGTGGGGAAAGAAATGTTGGGTAGGATATGTAAATAATCGTTATACAGTATATGGGTTCTATGGTATGAATATTGTATACACATTATTAAATATGAATGATTTTTTCTACTCACATACCTGAACATGGAAAATAGAATAATATGTAAAGGTAATTTTATGTTTGTATGGCTCCTCTTTGGGAAGTGGATTTGTCATGGTATAAGGAAAACAGAAATACAAGGAGCACATCCAGGATGGCCTAATGGAAAAATGGAAAGTACAGCAATCTGAGGAGTGCAATCTGAATTGGTTCAGAATATTTGCATCTTAAGGCCATTATCTCCAATGGCCTTCAGTGGTATCTCAGAAGCCAAGCAGAATCACTGCTATGGGTCGTCACCAGGAATCCATGGAAACAGCAGGATTGTTGGTTTTTTGTTTTATTTTAAAGAGACGTGCTGTAGAATGAGTAGGAATATTAGCAGCAAAGGACTACTCTGGGAAGGTCCCTCCAGTCAGAGCTGACCGTGGAGGCTCTGGGTTCCTGAGAACAAATGATGTCAAATCAAATCAGCATATATTTGTTACATGCTTTCTAGATGCCCTGGGATCTATTGCATAACACATAGGCAATGAATGGCATGAGCAGATATCTGAATGGCTCAGATGAAATGTCTTAGTATGGGAGACCTGACTCAAAGAGAATATCTTTGGTTTAATACTTATTATCTTGATTACAAAAAAAATACAACTGTGTGATATTTTTATTCTGTATCAGAAGAAACAGAGCCATGGCAAACATTTGTCCATTTATGCAGCTTTGAAATCTTCATCACATTTGTGAGAATTCACCATTTTCCCCATTTCTAGGCACTTTCACTAATAGGTTTTAACCCTGTGAAGGGGTTTTCCTCTTCCCATGATGACTCCACTCAGTGTTCTGCTTATAAGCAGTCTCTGCCCTTGAACTTCTTTCACTTTCATGGCAGAGGAAAGATGAGTCAAAATGAAGACAGTACTCACAAATATTCGATGTTACACACATTTCAGGATAGCAGCACAGCTGCAGTGTGCCATTGGCCAGTGTGTCGTCACATGCCTGATGCTGAGGTGAGGCTGAGGTGAGGCTGAGGTAAGGTCCTGCTCAGCAATGGGCAATCAGGAAGAGGCCTGAGATACGCTTTCACAGAGTTGCTTGGGACTGGTCCTGAGATGACCTTTAGAATGGAGGATGCACCTCACCCTAGGAGGCCTGCCTCCTTCGAAACACAAGCATCAGTCTGGGACTATTTTGGGGGGGCAGTTTGATCAGTGGAACACTCTTTTCCTGATTGGCCTGTTTATACTTGAGTTTCCCAGCCATTAACTGTTAATTGAAAGGCATTTCTGTACTTTGGCTTTCCTTGTCTGCCTTTCTCTCCATCTACACCTCTCCTGCTGCCCCCACTGCTGCCTCCCTCAGGTCTCCCCAGATTTGATCTGTGGATCCAGATGCTGAGGCTGGATTTGAAATCTTCTAGAGCATCCTTAACATGCCAGAATTAACTGGCCTGCCTGGGCCAGCGGCCATCTCGAAGCTGCCACAGACTCCACGGATTGTTTGGCAATAAAAATCAGCTATAAAAGTGTGAAAAATACCAGAGACACAAATGTGAGAGAGAGGAGAGCAGGAAATGGTTCTTACATCCTTTTAGTGGACATCTGATTTATTTTTTAAATGGTAAAGCCACTTTTATAGCTACTGTAGTTCAATTATCTCTAATTTTACACGTTTTATGCAAATTCTCTGCATCTTAATTGCAAATGAGAGAGAAACTTATTTTTTAAAGCAGAACAGCAAGGTATAGTTTGGGATTTTTCTTTTCAATTTTTAATTCCTATTCTTGGTTCAGCACCATTAAACTTTTAACACTCTTCTTACACAGTTGTTTAAAATTATGTGTAATTTAAAGCACACTCATAGGTTCACAAACACCCATAGTCTTAAACAAATAGCTAATTTTATTCCCAGACCTCCCTCTCCCTCTTACAGAACATACTGTGATATTTTCATATGTACAGTTTTCAAAAGACTGAAAAAAGATACACTCAAAAGGTTTCAAAAGAACCTGGGTGTCATGTCTTAAAAACCAAGCGTATTGGAACAGATTCTAAGCACTGAGAAGTGTGCTTGTGTCTCTTTGCAGGGTGGGAAGAGGCAGGGAAACCTTGAGTTGCAGCACTTACCAATTCCCATGGTGTAAACACCCCTACCACAGCCAATTTCAAGCTACCAACATATCACTAAATGTGATGGTAGGAAGAGATGTGCATGAGCAGCTCTTGTGAGTGGAGCCCTTGTAGCTCGGGCTCTAGCATACAAAGCTCCCTGCAGTCCAGATGTGCTTTATGATTTCAGAGGAAGCCTAGAAAAAATTATCCAGTCTTTGGGGATTTCAAACTGGCTTTACTGTGATTTGAGGTCTCCAGAGGTATGAAAAAAGAACAATAGAAAACAAGCTTTCCACATTGAATTAGGGTTTGGGAGATTTTTGACGATTTTATAGACCGATGGGAAGCTTAGCACAGAGCTTATAAACAGTCATGAGTTCTGGTCAAGAATCTGGCAACTACCACTGCCAAGTCTTTGCCACGGAATCTCTGCCTCCTCATGTGAAAAGTAAGGATAATCGAGTTTGCTCTGCTTTCGGTTTATCTGCCAAGAGCAAAGGAGCTAGTAGCAGTAAAATCGCTTGCTAAACTCAAAGGGATATTCAGGCAAAGGCTAATGTCTTCAGGATTTTTTCAACAATTATTGGTTTCATCAACAAATATTTCTTGATGTCACCAGAGGAGACACAAAGGTATATCTAACACAACACATAGAGTCACTCTTTCGTAGATTGTGATTAGTGTTTCCGTGAGGAAATCCCATACCAGCCTTTTGTGGGAAACTTAAATGTTTTTCTGGACCCTGAATCTTAAGAAAAATCAGTGATGATTTTTCACTACCATCCTCTTATGATTATGTGCTAGATTTCTCCAATAAAAAAGACAAAGGGAGCACAGAGAATGTGTGACTAACACTCCTTGGGGTGCGGGGGTGAGTGATGCCCACACAGGGCTTCGGGGATGGTGATAGCATTAAGCCAACTCAAGTGCTCATCACATCCCTTGCTACAAGCGCTATTACCCTGGAAACCTCCTCAATGGCCCACCAAACTATCTGTGGCCAAGACACTTTCCAATCCAGCTCTTTCTTCCCTTAACAGCCATGTTTCATTCTAGCACTTTGAGCAAAGGGAGCATGATCATTTGCCTCCAACAAAAATCCAGACTCCTCTGAAAACAGAAGCAATTGAGGATGAAAAGGAAGGTCGTATGTGTAACATCTCTCATTAGGCCCTCTGCCTAACAATGAAGCCTGCTCTGATTAATGTTGGACTCCAGGCAGCTGGTCCAATACTTATTTTCATGAAGGAAAGTGAATAGTACACATGAGTCCCTGACTTCCTTCTTCTCTTTGCTCCTTTCCCTTTGTGACTTCACGCTGCTTTGCAATTTGTGTTTTCACCACTGTAGTTAATTCTAAGACACAGTCGATCAACTCGTAGCTCCTTAGTAATGGAAGTACCTCTAAATAAAATTGCGTAAAGCTCAACACTTCAATGGAGAGAATCCCTACCAGTCTTTTCATCTTGTATTTAGCTGGTTACCCTTCATTGAAGTTACATTTGTAGCATAATTAATGAAATAAGCTTTTCTTCTGACTTGCCGAAATAGCTACACAAGGTGACTTGGAAAGTCTCTGACGATACAGAAGGAAGCACTACTACCTAAATGATCTGAAACGTTTCTCCATAAGCTCTGGCTGACAGATACAATATTCCACCCTGAGCATGGGGCTCGGACCTAGCAGGCTGAAAGATACATGTCTCATAATGCCTGTCAACAGTTTTACTGTCTGGTACATACGGAAACTTGCTGAATTTTCATATTCCCTAAAATGCTTTTCTTGGTTCTGACTTAGTGGTGATGTATTTAAATGTCTGGGAGAAATATTCAAAAGAATGAAACACAGAGCTTCAGTTGAGGTGCCTACACTTCAAATCAAGTACTGGCAGATCATTGAGTATCCTGGTTAATACCATCCTTATTTGATTAGGATAATCCAGGGAGACACTGACTCATTCCATCAGATTCCTCCTTTTAACCAATCAATACTTTTAGGATTATGGTTTTCAGAAGGCAGGTGATAATTTTGGTGCTAGCATCTCAGGGTGCTACTGATACGGAGTTGCATATTAAATATGTTCCTGGAGTGACAGTACCCAGCAATGCTGGAATCTCCCCTGAAAATATATACACATAAATAGCCACCCACACACAGTGCTACTAAGCTGTAGCTTCTCAAAGACAATGATATAGATTTAGCAGCCTTACTCTTACGAATGTCAATGGAAATTTGAAAATTTGAGGGCTGGAGAGTGCACACGTTTCCTCTGATGGTCCTGTCTTTATAGTGTAGAGAAACCCCTGAGAAGGAAAGGGAAGAAGCAGCTCCTCACCCAAAGATCAGTAGTGGGGACAGGAAGCAGGAGCAGTGAGAAGGGAGCAGGGAGTTCACCTACATTAGCCCCTGCCTCCACCTAGCAGGTGTTCTAGCACAGAAGAACAGGGGAAGGTAGAGGATAGCAGAGGGGAACCATGAGGCTTGGGGTTTTTTGAATGCCATTAAAATAAATCTATTTTAATTTCACATGACTAAAATTATCTTCCGGCTTTGTATTAATTTTGCCTTGACTGAAATTAGTTGTCAGACCTCTGTTTATAGCCCAATTACCTTTTTCCCTGAAGGAAAAAAAAAAAAAAAAAAAAAAAGGTAAAAGAAGTAAACATAAATTTGTAATGCAAAGGAAACAAGTTTGAAGTATTAGTACAGATTAGGGATGGTTCAAGGAACAGGGTTTGAAAATAATCTAAACAAATATGGAAGACACTAGGGGTTTGCTAGTTCTCTCTTCCTTCTTTAGTGCCACAATTATTCTTTTTGGCCAGACACTTGCCTGTGACTGGTGCTCTGGGCAGCTGCAGCTTGGCATCTTCTCTTCTACTTGAGTCCCCTAGATAATCGAGCATTCACACTCAGGACCAGAGGCTGGTAAATTTTTCTGTAAAGGCCAAAGAGTGAATAATTTAGGCTTTGTGCTCTCTGTCATAACTATTATATTATATTTATATTGGCCATAGACAATATGTAAAAAAATGAGCATGAGTGTATTCCATTAAAATTTTATTTACAAAACAGGCATTGGGATGGATTGGGCTTGAGGGCCATAGTTTGCTAACCCCTGCTCAGGAGAATTTGATCAAGGGAACAGGAAAGAAATGAATATATGCACAGCAGAGCATAGAGTAAGTGTTCAACAAATATTCTGAAAACAAGTATCAATTAAACTAAAAAAAATCCACAGATTTTACCCAGTGGCAGAAATGTGGAGCTACCTCAAAGTCAGAATACATGGGTTTTTTAAAAAAAGTCACTATTCTAGTAACTTCTTAGAATGAGCAAAAATAAGTAGCAGATGAATATGGTAGGGGTACACAGAGGAGAGGAAAGATAACCAAACGTACCCCGTTTATCAAACCTTCATGAAAGCAAACAGGTTCTGCACAATTAGCCTTAGAGAATAACACTTACTACAATGCCACAAAACAGGTTTACAATTATACTCTCCTGCCATCAAAATAAGAGGACACTGCAGCCAGCGTTCGCTAAGTTAGGGAGACATAAAATGTCCTTTTTAAAGATTTACATCAAAATGGATAGTATTTTTTTTTTTTAATTAATCTCACTGAAAAGGATGCACTTTAATTACCTCATTAATTATCTGACTTAGGAAGAAAAGCCCTGGGTTCATGCTTGGTACTGCTTTTCACCCTGTAGCCAGAGTTTCCTCATCTGTGGGAAGAGGATTGGACCTGATGATCTGCGGAACTCAAATCCCGACCCAAAAATTCCGTGATTCCAATGCTAGCTTCAACGATTTGCTTTTTAGAGGACCCCCGACTTATTCTATTATGCTTTTTACCGAAGGGTGAAATGTTGAACTGCCTCCTTGTTTCCTCTGTTATGGAAGTTTCCATTCCACCTCCTCTCACCTCCTCCCAGCAATAGTCCCATCAAAAATGTGTTAACGTAGCTTATCTCCCCCACAGGTAGCCTGAGAGAGGGTGCACCATCAAGACCGCAGCCCAAAGGCCCCCTCCTCAAGCAGAGTCTGCAAAATCGTCCTGAGCACGCCTCAGCTGGAGGGGCTTTTCCCACTCAGTGCCTGGACCATTGCCAAGAAGATCTGTCCAGCTGTAAGCCTGATTTTATATAGTTATTTTCACTTATTTTTTATTTTGCAAGATGTAAACGAATCTGTTTAGCTAGTAAATCACGTCCCTTGGAAGTGATTATAACCTAATTTGACATGCAGTATTTGTACACTTATTCTAGTGTTATGATCCATTTGCTGTGTTTATATAAATAGAGATTTCTATATAATTACAACAGGATAATGTAAAGAGTTAATCACATGAAATCCCCCCAAATCTCATGTGGGTGAATTTTTGTTTTTATGTTGAAAGTAAAATTTCCTTTACAAATACAGAGACCCATAAAGCCTAATAAGAATATCTCTTTTCTTCTTTTCTTGTTTGCTTATTAATTGATATAGTCAAATTTACTGTGGACTTTTGACCTGTGTACAAAGATAAAATAGACATGTGCCCTGCCTTCAAAAGTATTATATCTAGACATGTTCAAAAGCACTCCCTGGAGAAAGATGAAGCTCTGTCTTGATTTTATCTGCCTATCTTTGATAATCACTGTTTTCTTCAGGAAAAATACATTGGCAGAAACATACAAGATTGATTTGCTTGGAAAGAAATAAGGGAGAGAGGCACAATTAGTGTGTGATTCTGGAGGAAAAGCTGCAAATATTTGAAAGTTTTCCTTTTCTTTGTATCTTATTGGCAAGGAAAGGTATTCCCCCCATAATTGGAATATTTTGCTAAAATTTGGGCAGAACAATGACATAAACAATGATCAATAGTTCCATACTCACTTATCAATTTAAGTAAGACCTATTTGTCTGTCTTCCTGAGGTCAAATAAACATGGCTGCTTGAGTAAGCTCTTTGCACTTATTCACTTTCACTTTGTACCACATGTTCAGCTCTGTCTTAGATTATTTGAGGGCTACAAAACTTAGATAAAAGATCTGCCAAAGCACACCAAGCTGTGTGTATAATGAAGAAAGCGCTGGCAAAACATCTACAATGGAATCTGTTTTGGAAAGGTGAAGCTATCACCACTGTGTGTACACTTCACCAACACCACCTTCCCTTGCCACTTTAAACCCTGGACACTCAGTGGTGAACCAGGGAGGAGGAAGCATCTTCATTTCTGCCAGGTGTTCACCATGTTCAAAACCTTCTTTCAGATCTTTGAGCTCTTCTCTTCATTGTGTCTTCTAGAAAGTGAGTCACATTTAGACATAGTTATAAAGTAATGTACTCAATGAAATACAACCACCACTTTTTCAGGAAAAGTTCCAATAAAATCTTATCCAGAAATTGTCAGAATGAGAGACAGTGAATCAGGAAATGAGGTGAATTACAGAATTTACCCAGGATTACCTAAAACTGTAAGCTATTGTTTTCAACCTAGGGTCCATGATTATCATTTAATATTCAATATGTTTCAATAAAATTTAATTCAAGTCAATATTTCAATGAAAATTTATTCAAGTCAGTGCACATTGACATTCCTAGTATGTCATGAGATCAATTACCTTGCTTTAAAGAAGGAACAAAAAGTACAAATCATTTGGCAATGAGTCCTAAAGAACTGAAAAATAGTTTAAGACGAGCATGGCATTATATCACTAAATGTTCAATTATGTATTTTTAAACTATTTTTATCATTAAATTGTTCTAAATCATCAGTTTGGGAGCCCTTAAAGCATAATGCCCTACAGGTAAGCTGATTATGTAGGTTTCCTTTACAGATCCCAGTTCCATTTTGTTCTCCCATTACAGATGCATTATAGGGTCATCACGGTGAAGAAACTTAATAATGGTTTTTGGATCCAAGTTCTGCTACTTAGTGTCACACTCCTTTGAGAAAGTTGCTCAACCTCTCTGTGCTTCAGTTTCACCTTCTATAAAATGAAAATAACAATTCCCACTTCTCTGAGGATTTAAATAAGAGTATTGCCTGACACATGGCAAGGACATAGTAAATGTTCACTAGTTGTAGTAAAAGCAGCAGTGATCACATTGGCTCTGCATGGCATTTATATATAACATATCTTTATCGTTTGTTTATTCAGCCTATCCCCTTAACTAAAAGTCCGTATGAAATATTATCAAGGCTGATGGGAGCTGAAATAAATGACAAAATTATACATTTAATTGCATGTGTTCTCCCCACTCCCAATACCCCACTACATTTTTGTCATCTATGAATGTGGCTAATTGTGAATTGATTGTGTTCATGATCATCTTGTTTATTTACATATATGATATTCCTAGTGGAAATACTAGGTACAAATAATGACACCGTCCACTTATAATATATGAAACTGCTTGATAAAAAAACAACTTCCTATTTACTGCCCACCTTCAATCCTCGGCTTACTTTCCTTTCTAACTGACCCTACTCACCTAACCCAGACTACAGAAAATGAGCTCTTGTGAAGTAGACAATTTCCAAGTTTCACCTTCCATTACCTCTCATCAATCAGTGCTTATTAAAATCCTAGGGTAAGTTTACTTATTTTTGATGTGAGCTTTTTGTTTGTAATAATCATTTTAGGAATAGAAATTATTTCTCTTACTGCATTTGTAGCAGTTTCATAGTCTCATGTCTAGCAGACTTGACATAGTCTCAGGAGGATGACAGAAAGTTTCTGAAAAGAGTCTCCTCCAAGGTGGGGTTGTCCGTTAGAGAATCAAATGTCCCAATTTTGAGGCGATTGCCCCAGTTTTAACATACTGTCTCCCCTGCGTTCCTGAGAGCAGATCTAATGTTCTCTTTCCCCGGGTCCCTGTTGATTGCTTGAACTGTGGTGGTACTGCTTGAAATGACAAGGGAATGGGGCAGAATCAGAGTTAGCCAAATCAAAAACATGTCAAATGAGACCCACAATCCAATAATAGACACTCTATGAGGCCTTCCCAGAGGGATGTCAGGTTTTCAGCCGAATATAAGTTGGTTTCTTAACATATGCTATTATCTTCACTTAAAGGTTTTAAGTCAGGAAGCTTTGATTAATTTTACTAAATAAGTTATCCAGAAAATGGAATTTCTCCTACTCTCAATTAGTATGGTGGGGGGAAAGTATTTTCTTGTGTCAGTGCCCTTTCCACACTGGCAGAAAATGCTATATCATGAAATTCTGTGTCTGGCCTGCTTATTAAAGTGCCCATGGAATCATTTAATGCATATACTGTTCCTTTCAGATTTTTCAATTAAGAAACAACAGCAATAGGCTTTCTTTGTTTTATTTTTGACTAATTTTTTAAAGGCAACATTTTGGATTTGAGAAATGCAGACAAAAGACAAAATAGCAGAAATATTTAAAACTGGTTTCTAAATAAGCTTGGAACAGAGATTATTTTCAAAACAGGATTAAATTTTCTTTGCCTCACCTTCTGCAGACAATATTTTATTCTGCTGTGGCACACCCACAGATAAAAAACGTTGGATGTTAAATTTATGAAAAATGACATGCTCAGAAAATATCAATGCTTCTAATAAATAATATATTATTAGTAAGAGAAACAAAGTGATTGAGTAATGCCACTCTAATGACTTTTCTCCAACAGCTAGAACACCTGCTCCAGTATTGTTTTCGTTCAGGTTGTTTTCTTTGCTTGGCAAAGCTATGCCCTCTAAGAACAACTTACACAAAGTCACTTACCAAGGCAACTGAACTACCTTCTGTTAGGGTGCCAAACTTCCCCGAACTGGATGACCAAATAAGATTGCTATATCTGGTGTTAGAGTAAGCACTAATGTGAAACACTGAGTTGTTCATATTTTAACTGTACGTGCTCCTAATATGTGGCTTAGACTGTGTCAGAGAAATCTTTGTCAAAGACTCCTTGACCATTTTTACAGATTGCCATTCTAAATTTTATAAACATGAACAACAACCCACACTTTAATGAATCAATATGTGTAAGGAATTGTTAGGCAGCTCCTCCCTCTCTCTAGGTCTCAGTGATAGAAAGATGAAAGTTCCAGCCATTCCTCCAGCTCTGAACTTTCATTTGATGTATGGCCAATGTCATCAGGTTCTGGGGTTCCAATGATTTCTATCATATGGGAACAAATCCACTTTCTTTATCATAGTGACCAAATGTAGGCAAAAGGTATAAATATTTTTGAAAAGTTACCAGTGTATGGTGATCAATATTAATAACAAATACTTGGTATTTTTAATAAACATCATTATTAATAAGTATATGATAACAAGGTTGGGGTCGTGAACAGTTTGTATGCTAGATTTCTGATGTATCCACTTGTTAACTAAGTTTTATGCTATAAACATACACAGTTATCTTGATGACATACATCCTTGAAGCCCTGACATCTGCTATTCTATAAAAAGCCATGTTACATAGTTCTCTATTATAATACCTGAACTCCTCTTTCCAAATAGGCTTTATAGAAGGTCTCGAAGAAGGGGGAAATAACACCCATTTTCGCTTTTCCATGTCTTCAAAGCCAACAAGATCTAGGAATAATTGCATATCATTTTTAAGGGAATGCTTTTCAAATTTGGGGTATTGATACTCTAAATTATACCTCCTATTAATGTGTGAGACATCCAAAATCCTAGAGAGTGAATGACGTACAAGTCACCTAGCCAGTACAGAGTAAAAAACCCACTTTGTCTGCTTCTTTTTAATTCTAATCTTGAGTTAGTGATTGTTGCTTGAGTTCTATAATTCACGCTTTTGCACAGCTCAACATCCACGTAGTGGAGCTACCTGATGCCCTGTATCCGGAAACTTTGGCCTCATGGGTAAGTGCAGAGGAACATGTTCCAGTACACAGAGTCTGGACCTAGAATTCTTATGATGCCCTTCACTTCTCAGGGACTGCAGGGCATTGCATTATGAATTGGAAGGATCATTGTGAGCCTATTGCTTTTGTTCATAGTAAAACAGCAACAGACATGACATTAAAGGAAGCTGTTTAAATTGCTAATGAATCCATCTGGTAATTGTTTAGCATATAACTTGACAAATGTTCTTGAGGATGCCCATGTCTGGTATGGTGGGAACTTCTGGTGGTGAAGAGAAAGCCTTCAAATGTGTAGAAGGATATGCCAGTCCACAGTGGACCGTGTCTGAATTGGGATGGAAAATTTGTCATGTGAGTGGATCATCTCAGTCAAGTTGGTCAGGGGCCCCAGGGCTTTTAAACAAGTGATACTTCATTCCAAAGCTATGGATGATGTCTGTGGAGGACCCTAAGAAATGCCTCTGAAGCACAGAAATGCCCAAAACTTTTGAGTGGCAGCTCTGTGTCAAGTGCTGGTCTAGGTTCTAAAGATACCCACCCTCAAGGGTAGAGGGCACTCAGACACATACCTGAGTAATCATAGGACAATGAGCTTCTTGATTTAGTGGGAGCACATTCAGAAAAACATTAGACGAATGTTGGGTGAAATTGAGGAAAGCTTCATTAAATAGGCAACATTTGGCCAGGCTTTTAAGCAATGTGATCATGGGTAGAAATGTGAGGCTAAGCATGGGCATCCAAAAGACAGCATTTTCAGGGCTAGCAAGTGGTTTGACCATGGCTTTAGCACAGGATGTATTTATTAGGGAATGAGAGATGGTGGAAGTTGAGATATGAAAGTAGGGTGGAGACAAATGTTGAAGGGCCTCATCCACACACTGAAATGTCCAGGCATTGTCTTTTGGGCAATATGGTTAGCAATCTTAAGCACTGGGATACTTGCATCAGTTTTCATCTTTTTAAACTCAATACTTCTAGCAGTAATGTGAAAGATAAACCAGAGCAACACACTGGAACTCTTTTCAGTCCAACAAAGTATGATGAAAAACTCAACCAGAGCAATGTTAGTAGATAGAGAGTGAATGACGAAGTTAAAGCAGAATTAATGAGATGTGGCAATTAATTAGATGCAGGGTCTAAGGGAGAGAAAGAATCTTTCTTTCCTTAATCTTCACATACCTTTATTGGTATCTCAGCAAAGGCTGTTATGTTTTTCCTCATATATATTTTTTAAACTCACAGCCATATAGATTGCCTACAGATATTGTGGAATTCCACCACTCACTCTACTGAAAAATACAAAAGAAAAAACTCTTCATTTCATCTCATTTAACAACCTGTTTATGTTGACAAATTCAAGGAAGGTGAAACTATAATGATGTATCTCAGAACTTCACTCATCCATCAAAAGATATGAGCAACTTCTTTGCCAAATAAGTTAATAGTTTTGAATATTGGGAGAATATTTCCTATTTTGCTATTCACAATATAATAACTATAGACCCAACACACCTTTCATTATTAGAGATGTATTTTCCCCCATCACTTTTATAAGTCTAGACAAACAATGAAACAATTAATTAAGCTCTGATTTGTAGCATGTCATTATTTCCAAGGTGCAAATATCCCACCATGGCTGAGTTCAAGCTACCACATGTCACCACAGACACAGAGCAGAGAAGACATATGCAGTATCACATGATCCAGTAGCATTTCTGCCAGAGAGATACAATAGACCTAAATAAGCTCAGGAGCATATGTAATTCTAATACAGTTAGGAAAGGATAACTGTTGAGTACATATTATCTTTTTTTATAATATAATTTAGTTAACTGTAGTTTTATCTTATTTAATTTTTAACCATAGCTTTACCTAACAACCAGGTCACAAAATTCTCTAAGATTTAGCCATAAACTCTCACAATCCAATACAAGGTAGCTTCAACACACCACTGCTCATATTAGCATACACGGAGAGTTAGCAAGAAATTCTGCATCAGGCAGTCATTCAGGGACCCAGGATAAAAAGGCTCAACCATATTACAGCTATATCATCTAGAAAAGGCTGCTGCCAAAGTTATCACAGAAAGTGACAGGAGAGGTGGAACAGTCAAGTGGTTTGAGCAGGAAGTGACACATTATTTATCTTCAAATTCTCTTTCTCTAGAACTTGGTCATGTGGCCACAATTAACTACAAAAGATGCTGGTAAATGTTTTCTTCCTCACACCCAGAAATTAGAAAGCTTGGGTTATTCCACAGCATTGTATCTGCCATGTTCACACAACCAATAAATTTTTAAAATCTTCCAGCCGGAAACCAGAAATCTTCACCTTCCTCCTCAAACCTAATCCTTTGCCCACCTTCTCCCTCAGTAAATAGAACCATATGCAATCATTATTGATGTCTGAAATTGGGGAGATATGCCCCCTCAAGCCCTTCAAATCCAGTAATTACCAGATACTGTCAACTCTTCCTCCAAAATCTGACTTGATTCTTCCATTTCCAGGCCCCTGCTCCATCATCTCTCACCAAAACTAGTTGAAGAGCTCCAAACTCCCAATGATCTTTTATTCCCCTCCTTCCCCACCTCAATCAGTTTTCCACAGAGCAGTCAGAATAAACTTTTAAAAATGTAAATCAGCTCATGTCATTCTACCACTTAAATTTTGCTCTGGTTTTCAATTAAGCTTAGAAGAAAATCCAAATTTCTTAATTTGGATGAAAAGACCCCTTGGGCTCTGGTCTTGCCTCATTCTCCAACCACATCTTGTTCTATTTTCTCCCTTTCCAAACACTTTAGTCACAAGAATATTTTCTGAGCTCCTTGAACATGACAAGTCTTTGCATATGACATTCCCTATATCTGGAGCACTCTCACCCCCTCTCTTTTTCTGTCTACAGCTTATTCCTCTTAGAGGTCTCAGCTCAAATGTCTCTTCTTCAGAAAGATTTTCCTTGACTGACTAATCTAAATTAGATCCTTCTCATTATTCTGTCATAGCACCCATAGTATTGACCACAATATAAAATATGAGTCTGTGTGTGCACTTGTTCAGTGCCCATCTCCTCTCATAGACTGGAAGTTCATGAAAGCAAAGATAATATTAATTTTGTTCGGTATTGTGTGCTCAGTATCCATATACCAGCTGGCACATAATAAGCCCTTTTGGAAAGAGGGAAGAGAAAAGAAAAAGGACGTGCAAATGAGAGACAGAGAAGAGAAGAGGAGAGAAGGGAAAAGGAGGGGAGGGGAGGGGAGGAGAGGAGAAAAAAGGCCGTTGGGCTAGCAAATTTTCTTTTTCACCCATTTTGCCACTAACAGGCTTTGTGACCTTGAGTAAGTCACATAACCTCTGTGTCATTTTTCCTGAGTTGTATAAAACATTTTATAAAAGGTTCCTGCCTTATAGGCAATGGGAAGACAATAAAGAGGGGAAGACTGGCATGATGTAAGAGTGTGATCTCCTGCCCACAGGAATTGTGACAATTTCCTGCATTTTGGTAGAGGGAGGAAAGTTGGAGAAGGGAAAAGAACCTCTAAATGAGAGGGTCCTTCTCTGCGGTTGGATCATCTCCAGGGAGGGAAGAGGTGGGTACAGAACCCCCAGATAAGTTTGTGTCTCTGAGAGCAAGGAAGACCTGTGGCTCTCTCCCCAGAAGAATTCCAGGGAAATGATAAATCTGTTGAGAAGATGGCACTACATGGTCCATGTGGACAGAAGGGCGTGGGGACTTCCCCATCTTCAGCATCATGGGAGCATCATTATTCCCTAGCAAAGGAGAAGAGCACAGAAGAGGCTGAGGGAGGATCATTATACCTTGTACACAAGAATGACAAGCGCCTCAGTGACCGTCCAGGTGGCTTGGTACCTGGGGCTATACTGGTACATGCCATGGCTGAAGATGCCAACCAAGGCAGATCCTGCCCCCTCCATCCACCCCCATCACCTCAGTACTACTGAAGACCCCAGGTATGAGAGGCAGCCTCTGGGGTTTGGTAGGAGGAAGCTGACATCATTGAGATTACGTTTCAGCCCCTTGAAAAATGAGGCTTTGAAATAGAAGAACGACTTACATAAAAATAGTTACATTTTTTACACTCTTGGATATTTGAGTTGAACTCCAACCCTACCAAGTTATAATTCTGATTAATTGTCTTTGTCTTCCACCTCATTGACCAGGTGCTCTTTGCTCCTCTCAGCCCTCACTCTTGCCTGATTCTTTGTCTCTATCTAGCTTCTCCCCATTTCTTCCTCTTATTCTTCTCTCTTTCTCCCATGTCTCAGGGTTTTCCTTTGCACTCCACTCTGCCTTCTAGCCCACAGTATCCAGAGAAAAACTGAAACCTGAAATTAGGGCTCCATATCTGCTTTCATCATGGTCCCTCTGATTTCTGCTGCCTTAGTCATATATGTATACATATGGGGGGCATTTTATAGCCTCTTTTCTTCTCACCTGCTTCTCTAGTTGCTTTTCTGTAGTCTTCTTCTTCCTTTCTGTTTTGATCCCAAGGACTATTCTGTGACTTTACCAATCAAAACATTTCCATTGAGCAAAACACCTTAAAAAAATATGTGACTGTGTGATAAAGGCCAAAATTCTTCCCCTGTCTTTCAATACTTCTCCAAAGTGGAAGATTCTATACAATCATTGCTCCCATGAGTCTCTCATATAAGCCCTTCTCTCCAGCTCAATCTGGCTCTTTACTAAACATACACACCACTTAATCTTTCCCAATTCCCTGCTTTTGCTCAGATTGTTCCCCTGCCTAAAGTGACTCCATCCTGTGCTAATATTGTGTAAAGTGTCAAAGAACAGCCAGAGACCTTCCTGAGGCCCTCCTGTCCACCCTAGCCCACCCTGCACAATAACCCCCCTTCCAATGCTTATGGCTCTATCCTTCTCTCAGACCACAATTGTGCACTATCATGGAGTTATGCATCTTTTTAAAATATATATATTTTCCCTCCTTGATGAAATTATTAGCTCTTCACAGTTAGGGTCTTACATTTTTATTGATATCATTATTATTAAAAATGATAACAGCGTTATGTACATAGTAGGCTCATCCTTAAAGAAGCGTTGGATAACATGTTTATTGAATGACTCAATGATATCAAATCAATACATGTGCATTACTTGAACAATGAGATATGGAAAGAACCAAGCAAGTATTTATTGAATAAATGAATGCCTGAAATCCAGCCAACAGTCTGTCCAGATGTTCTCACCCATGGGGAAAGTTCTGTAGTGCCAAGTCACAGTTGGATGATATTTACAAGGCTTAATACCATCTTTACTGACTTATCTCATATTTTCACTGATATCAGAAATAAATACTTTTGTCATGCAGCCTAATTTATAATTCTTGGCATATATGAACCTTTTATTCATAATATGACTATTTATAACCATTTGTTTTGTTTTAATCCACTGTAAGTCAGAGTTTATATATACTGAACATTAGAATCTTTTTGATGGCCTAGTAAAGCCAATCATATCTCAGAACCAAATCTGGGCCTTTAGAGGACCTTACTGAACCAGTGAGAATGTGAGTCCCAGAGAGGCTCAGTAATATGCCCTCTAGATACTTAGCTAACTAGTGAAAAGATCTGGCCTGGAGTGAGTGAGTGAGCCCCCACACCATATTCTTTTCTACTCCTGCTGCCTTTATCAGTGAAAGAATGAAGGGACAATCAGCAACATAGCCATTCCCTCCAACCCCAAAAAAAATTCTCCCTACCATTCAATTGTGGTGTGAGAAGGAGCACCTCAATTTCCAGGACCTTGAGCAAGTCCCTCCAGTGATTCCTCTCAACTAAGGCAGGATTGAAATAGGTATAAGCATGTAAGCCAGGAACAGGTAAGCACAGGACACCCAAGCTGAGCTGAAACCAATCATTCAAGTGCAAAGTGAAATGATCCACAATTATCCACGTTGACTTTGCCTTTGATATCCTCAGGTAGACTGTTCTCCTTAGTCAAGGGCTTTTGCTCACTCCATCTCACTCACCTTGACTTTGACCCACTGTCATTTGATAAACTCCTCTCAGCTCTGTGCTAGGAGGAGAGCTAATGTCCTGGTCCTCCAGCATAACATATGTACCTATTAACAGAGGCCTTCTGGTGACAAGGACTTAATTCACTAGCAGAGGCAGGCTAGGGAAAAAAACTTGGCTAATTAACCAATAGATTGGATACCAGAGAAAACTCTGCTGTTCGCTAAATAAATAGATTTGAGATTATGCATTTAGTCTTTGCATTTGTATCAA
Source organism: Tolypeutes matacus (assembly GCA_026826555.1). NCBI lineage: Eukaryota > Metazoa > Chordata > Mammalia > Cingulata > Chlamyphoridae > Tolypeutes > Tolypeutes matacus. The sequence goes on from JAKSZT010054030.1 coordinate 28,512,070, forward strand.
AAGGGGGTTGGACTAAACCTTACATGTAGAGGAACACTGAAGTTTCCCAGAGGTGCCTCTGTGGCTTTATCAGCTGAGTTATAGGGTTATGCATACACACTTCCTCCTTTCACTCAACCAGAGCTGTTATATTTTAATCTGCTTTATACATTAGGATCCTGCATAATGCTTAATTGGATAAAAAAATAAAATCCATGAATTGTGCTGTAAAAACAATAGCAATAGAAACAAGAAGCAAAATAAGGTTTGAAATCCACCAGAGCAGTAATCTCTAAGGTACCTGGCAGCTCCTTTACCCTATGAAATAGTTGGGGACTCACATGGCCTCATGGTGCCTTGCAAACCACATCAGGAAGATCTGACCTTGCCTTGGGTCAGCCTGCTTTGTTGAATGTGCCGCCCGCTGAGACAGAGAATCCCCTTTGGCAGGAGGGTCCTCTATGCCATAAGCAACCCTGAAATCTAAAACCATTCCTGTGGTCGGGACTAAATAGATTCCTTGCAACTTTTTCTTATGGCTAGATTCCCTGTGAAAAAACTCTGGGATCTCATGAGGGTTGATTCAACAAATTTAATTCCATTCAGTAATGATTTATTGAGCATCAATCACACAAAAGTCATTAGCTTGGTACTGCAAGGCTTTCAGGCTGATTTTTTTTTTCTTTTTCAGTTGCTGTTTGTTTATCTTTTAATTTTGTTTTTCCATACAGAAACCATAGCTCCTACAATTCCATGGAGTAAGAAAACTTAGGGGCAGCTATCCTTTTCTCCTTATATATTTCCATTGACTTCTAACCTCTATTTCATACTTACTGAGCATCTAGTACAAATAGAAGAAAAGTTTAAAATATATGGTTCCTGCCTTCAAGGATAAAGAGTATATCTGGAAGAAAAACTTCCATGAGTAACACCAGCATGTAACAAAGAAGAATGCTAAATTAGCTACAACCACCTGCCAAAGTTATGGTATAGACACTAAATTTGCTTGGCAGTGTGTAATGGGCAAGATCAATGCCAGCCTGAGGTTTGGCAGTTTTACCTTGGTGTTGAAGGACTAACAGAATTCGGACACATTATGGGTCATTATGGGTAAAGGAGAGACTAGACCCGTTACTTTGAAGCAAAAATTTTCTGTCAAAGAGTTCACAGATGCCCAGCCTCTACTTCCGCCTGGGTAGAGGTTGCTGGTCAAGTGACCTACACATTCTAAATCTCAACCCACCATTTTCCAATGGAAATAAGCTCTCAAACTCCTATTTATCTCAAAGACACATCTCCATTTAAGTGTGTTTAACGCTTGCAAAGTGCTCGGTGCTCACTACCTGCTTGGGAGGCTCACGTTATTATTACCGTCATCATCGTTTACCACCTGCCTGCCTCACTTGAATCCATTACTCATGCCATCGCTCTCCCAGGGGGCACACTTCGCCATCTCCCGGGGTTATATATCTGCTTTATGGGAGATGCATTTACTAAATCTTTAATTTTAAAGTGACCCTTCAAATGTTTGGGGAAATTTGAGAGGGAAAGTGGTATTTGATTGAGATTCCTCAATAAATATGCTTACTTTATGAAAGTCGAGGGTGGCTGAGGATGTGTCAGTGCCCTGACAAAGGCAGTAGGAGAAAACAGCCTACCACGTGACTTAGGGAACATAAAAGCCAAAAGAGCTTCCAAGGTAGGGCTTTTCCCACATGTGAACGATCTCCTACATTTTCCTATTTCTCCTATGCTCTTTTCCCTAAGCTAGCAATGATAATCTGAGACACACATTAAAGTTCACATTTTCTAAGGGAGAAATACTGCCAAGCTCGTTAATCTCATGCAGATGTGATGTTACTTTTACTATGTTGTAATATGGCTTCTTAAAAACAATTTGGAAGGAGGGGGGAAAAGCCCACCAAAAAACAACAAATATTCGCCAACCCATATGGTCAGTAATTGCTGTTTAATAGTCCTCCTATTACAAACCTAAGAGGCAGCAGTCTGAATTACCAGTAGAGTATTAATAAACAGGAATGAGTTAATAGTGCATAAAGACCTTCTAGTGGAACAGTGGGGGAGTGGAATATTCTTTTCTTCAGTCAGCTGTAAGTAATTACTGCATGGTGTGCTTCTGACTATTACCATAACAGAGCAATTGGACGTGAAGAATGGATAATAGTATGGACATGGAGGTATTTTTAGAATATCAGCAGTGAAGCAGGTAACTGGCCTACTCCAGTAGAAACCTTTAAATAAGTTTAGAAGACTTTCTGTTTCCTTATGACATTTAGCCACGGAAGAATTTTAAAAAGATCAATCTAATAAATTATTTAAAATAACTTTACAAAGAGGATGCCTGTGATATGTAAATAAGAAGGCAAGAAGGGAAGAAGGCAAAGCCGAAAAAGCCCAGGCGGAGGCGAAGCATCTAACCGACATTCCTGTAACTACATAATCACAGGTTCCTTCCCGCTCCTTTGAGAGCACAGCCTGCGTCTGCCCCGCCGCAGAATCTGCCTGACTGGCTCCCACTGGCTGCTCAGGTGAAAGTGAAAATATTCAAATCAGTGCTGTAACTATGATCACTGGAGTTGTGGGTTTTCCAAAATTGAGTTAGTCATCCTCGGTGATTTAATGATGCATGTCATTTATTTTAAAATATTATTACAGGGGCATTGACTGAGCGGTGGCGCTTTCTTCGCGGGGCTGTCCATTATGTGATGCGGCGGGGTTTGTCGTGGACGGCGGCAGGCTGAGATATTGTCAAACGGCACAACATATGTTCTCAGATGAAAACAGCTTGAGTCTTTGATTCAGAAAGTAGTAATTTTGCAAATGCACGCAAATGTCATTTAAGCAATATTTTGAAAAAAATTTTTTTCAGGCTATAGGTCCTTCTCCTGCCTCCTGGCTGCACAGGCCGATGCTGATTTTTCAATTTGCAGGTTTGTTAAGCATCATGGAATGTTTTGGTTTTCAATCAAGAATATTCTTCCCAAGTGATTCCAAAGTCCTACACTTGAAAATAAACGCGTGTCCTTTTTGTCTTCTAGCAGCATGCATTCCCATGTACAATAGCAGCGCAGGATGGAGCAAGGCAATGCCTTTGATTAGACCATCCTATGGATCTTTAACCTGCCACACTCATGGGCCAGAGGCTTGCTTCAGGCCGGGCAGTGTGCTCACTTCTTTGGACAGCGCTGGGTGCTGGAGTCCAGCCAGGGGATGGTTAGGAGCCAGGACCCAAGTCCTCTTCCCGACAGGATTCCTGCCCTATGTTGTGGCACAGGAGCTGAACAGAGGATAAGCCTCTGTGCTAATGACGCCCCACCTGAAAAGAGAAGATACAGCCTTGGGGACAGGTGACAATGCTTGTCTGATCTCTGTCCACTGTGTTGATGTCATCTGACAAACAAATATGTGTAAACACTGTCACATTTTATTTTTCCTAAAACACATGCACGCACACAAAACAAAAAACCCCACATTATTGTATTGGAGCTCTGCTGGCCAGCATATTCTGGTTTATCTAGAAACAACCCCTTTCTTGCTGAAAGGTGCTCCAGTATAAATATTCAGCTATGCATTTCAACTGTTTAGCAGGTGATTCTTAATAGAAGTCAAGGGCACGTTTTGCAGAGGTATTTTGTGACCCGGGGAGAGCAGCTGCTTCTCCATGTTGCTGGTTTTGATTTACTTTTTTTCAAGTGTTTGAAAATAGGGTAGTTCTCTTTTCTTTAACTCCACAGAAAGACCAGGACAATAGAAAGTCTGGCTAGTGGAATGGCAATTTTTAACAAAATTTTTCACAGAGGATATGCTAAAGGCCCATATCTAGAAAGTGCTCAAGACCTCATGGTTTTAGGCATTTCAGTGTCAAACTCGGTTGTGTTTCAGACTCAATAGTCTCTGAGATACTTATAAGTGGCTCTGCATGTGGCTGCAATCTCCGTGGTCATGAGTGTGTCCCATTAGGCTCATTCTGCATCCTTGTATTAGTCATGAACTTCCAAGGGCATGGGCTGAAACTATGGGTTTTATACCCAGAATTGCTTCCCTATGACAAGGACCAGTACCAGGAAATATATCACCAATAATCAGAGATGTTGCTGTTTTAGATCTAGAAAATCCTTTGAGAAGCCAAAGAATAAAAAGCTTTTCCCAGGAGTGAGAATAAGAGGTGGAAAGGGAGTTCCAACTCTTTTATATTTCCATTTTTAACAGCTGTAAGAAGCCCAAGGCAGGAGAGATAACTGGAATTGTTAAGAAACCAAGCAGCTTCAGAGGCATTTTATCTCTTCTGTATTTCAGCTAATTTTCTATTCAATAATTCTTAGTATTTCCAGGTCTTCCCATTCAACAACTTAGAAGGCCAACATTCTAATAAGAATTGGTCAAAAGGTGAATTATTTGGAATCTATTATATAACTCAACCTGGGTAAAACTTTCTGAAATGGTTGAATTAAACTACTCTCTTCGTGGGTGATTGTGACAAAGAGTTGGACTCACAGGAAAAAAAAAAAATCTTTTTTACCTTTTGGTAAACAATCTTTTGAAATATCTGCTTTTATAAGATAATGCATATAACAAGACTAATATCAGATGCCTAAATAATCTGGCACCTACATATGTCATTGATTTCACCTCCAAACATCCCCCTCATGGTCTTTGTCTTAGTTTGCCACAGGCCTGCTGATGCAAAGTAGCAGAAATGGGTTGGTTTTATAATGGGAATTTTATTTGGGGAAAATCTTATAGTTCCAAGGCCATGAAATGCCCAAATCAAGGCAGCATCAGAGATACTGTCTCACCAAAGTCAGCTACTGGTGATCCTGGCATCCTACCATGTGGTTAGGCAAGATGGTATCTGCTGAGGTCTCTGCCTTCCCCTCAAGGCACAGCATCTCCCGGAGTTCGGCTGTGGGCGATCGGGCATATGGCTTGTATCTTTCTGGGCCTCCACTCTCACATGGCAGGATCAGGTAGAATGCCCTGGTTTGTCTTTTGTGGACCCCAGAAAATTATGTTCTTAAGCTAACCCATTCTTATGCTTGTAAATGCAGAGTAGATGGGGGCCTTTTGATTAGATTCAGTTAAGGTACTTTGATTAGATTAATCGATTATATCGCTTTTGATTGGTCTTCATCATTGAGGCATAAAACAGGTTGGGTCTCCACCCTCTTGCTGGGTCTTATATAAACTGAGAATACACAGAGAACACAGAAAAAGGAAGCCACCATTTTGACCCTGCCATCAGAGAGAGGACTCAAGGGTCGCTAGTAGCCAAAGCTGAAGCGTAAAGGCCACAAGAGGCTGTGCCCACAGAGCAGCTCAAGGCTGAAGAGACAAGCCATATGCCTGATCTTCCACAGCTGGACTCCAGGAAAAAGCAGAGCAGCTGAGGCTGCCAGAGGAGGCCCGGAAAGAGAAAAGCTCTTTGCCTGATTCCCCTCAGCTGAGCTCCAGGAGACGTTGAGCCTTGAGGGGAAGGCAGGGACCTCAGCAGAGATAGGCCGCCATCTTGCTTCCCCACATGACAGGACACCAGGATCACCAGTAGCTGACTTTGGTGAAAAAGTTATCTGGGATGATGTCTTGATTTGGACATTTTTACAACCTCGGAACTGTAAGCTTTTACCCTAATAAATTTCCCATTATAAAAGCCAACCCATTTCTGGTGTTTTTGCATTGGCAGCCTTTGGCAAACTAAGACAGTCTATTTCAGTTCTTCTATCACCCTGAGCATACCTCCACACCTGGGTCTTTCCTGCCTTTTCCCTATGCCTGGGACATTTAGCCTCAGCTTAAATGCTTTATCCTCAAAGAAACTATTCTTAGCAGTTTTCCAGCTGTTCTCTTAATATTGTCCTGCTTTATTTTCCTCACAGTATTTCCATTAGGCTGACTTTTCCTTGTTTGCATGTGTGCTAGACTGAACTGTTCTCGATTCTTAACTCCCTCCCTGCTGTGATGCACAAGTCATGTGACTATAGATGGAAAATATCCCCCACCCGTTGATGTTAGGGTTAGCCATTAAATGTAGGCAGACGTGATGAGGACAGACTTTAAATATGCTTCCATGTCTTCTGGTGCTCCTACCAGTCCCTATAAGAAAAATATGTGGCAAGTAATCATTTTTTAAAGAAGAATGAAGAGACTCTTGGAGCAAAACTGAACCTACTCAGAGTCCTAGAGCCAAGTCCTCCCACAACCTTAAGTCCTGCTGCTTCAGCAGACCCATGGGGCCATTAAGGAGAAAATAAATACTTGTTGGTTTGAGTCACTGAGTTTTGGGTTTGAGTGTGAGATCTTCCATGCATCATTATTGTGGCAATTACTAATTAATATAGAAATTACACCTGAAATGGGCTTATGCTGTCAAAAAACATTACAATATGTGTCATTTGGTTTGGGATCAGGTGGTAAGGAGAGAGGAGACTGTAAAAATCTATAATAGGAAGCTGGAAAAAATGATAACACTTATTATATAATGGCCAAACATATGATAAAAATGTTGACTAATTTAACCTTGAAAGCAAAAAAATTAAAAAAAAAAATAAAGTCCTAAATATAGCATTGGGCTAGGAAGTTTTTGAGGCAAAATGTTCACAGTGTGAATTGGCTGCTATTATCTGCATTTGAAAATTTACAACAAGAAAGAAATGAGCTTGGAAAAGTATTGGAGAGAATTGAAAGAATTCAGAAATCTGGGACTTGAAAGTTTGAAAAATTAAATCATTTTTCCTTACATAACTGTGTGACCATTAAACACTGGCATGAGATAAAGAGAAAATCAAGAAAGTGGTTGTCCCTCCCTTTGTTAAGACCCCTTAAAAAGATTAAGGAAACTGAGGTTTCCTAATACATACAAAGCACCTAAACTTACATCAAGAAAGAAATCTGTCTGTAGAAGAATTGTGGGTGAGGCATTTGGCACACATAGTTGAGCAAATGTAGAAAATCCACAATGTTTTTTAAAGTGCTGCATTGGCAAAATTGCCATTGGCCTGAATTTAAGAAGACTATGACTCTTTCAGATATATAAGTATCTCTGGATTCCCTAACTTTTACAGGGAGGAACCAGGTGGAGAAAACTGATCAGCTGCCACAAAGGGCATTTATTCTCCAGTGCACTTCAGAAAAGTCAAGGATGAAAAAGGAAGGAGTTCCAAGAGTAGAGCCAAGATCCATGTAGAACCACGGGTTGGTGATTGACTCTGAAGTGCAGAATCAGGGCCTAACCAAAGTATATCCCAAAGGCTTGTTAGAGGAAGCTGGCAAACTTACAAAATTGCTAAAGACCAGTGACTCCTGTGTTTCTCCTATGTTTCTCCTGACTGAATGCAACTGTTTAATTTGTTTGTCCTATCCCTATTCTACCATTATATATTGGATGTATGGGGCACATCATTTCATTTTCAGTTCAAAGATGTCCAGATTAAAAGATCCAGATCATGAGATCCTGGACCTTGAAACTGATGCCAGGATTGGCTGAGGCTTTGGGGGTTTCTTGGGATAGCTATGAGTATATCTCATATATAAAAGGAGCATGAACAATTGTGACCAACAAGGAAGACTATAATAGACTGAATTGTAATTTTCAACTATTTCTCCCCTGCATATTATAAAATTATATATTCATACCTTTTTCCGTGTTAACTCTGCAGTTCTTCCCAGTATAAGTAAAGAATATTGGCTTGACCCATTCATGTTTAGCTTCCTGTGATTGTCTCAGTTAATGAAATACTAATAAATGTGATGCAAGTAGAGTTTTACATTTTCTGGAATGGTCTAGCTTGTTCTCATGTACTCCTGCCATTCCCCAAGAGAAGAGCATGCTGCAGCAGATAGCTACTTGGTGTTCAGGGAAACTAAAGAGGTAGGGGGAGCAGACTTAATGCCAACTCACAATCTAGAGCCAAGATCAGCTGAGCCATGCTATGATTAGTCACCTTTCAGCTGATCCACAGAATCATTAGTGAGACAAATGATGAATTTTTGTCACTGGAATTCACTGGAATTTTGGAGCTGTTTGTTACACAGCATTATTGTAGGATAAAAGATGATTGGTACAGTTTATATGTTTGTTTATTGTCTGCCCCTTTATGAGTATGTAAGCTCTATGAAAATAGAATCTTTTATATCTTGTTCATCTGCATATTCCAGTGCAAAGTCATTGCAAAATAAAAATATTTTAAAAATGAATAAATGAAAAATGTAATATTTAGTAAGAACTACCAATTCGATACTATTATTAGAACCCTATTTAGAAAGATCATTTACTAAAAACTTAGATCCACAGTGGATAAAGAGTGACATCCATATAGGAAAAGAAACAAAAAAAATAAATAAATAAATAACGATTTGCTCAAGTGGTGTTACTGATATCTGGTATAGAGACATCTGAAGTGACTGGCACAATTAATTCAGTTGAGAAAAGACCAAGAAAGCATTATCATTGAGATTGTGCCCCAGTTTCTTCATATCGGTAGCGGCAGCACAAAGCAGACTCTCAGTACATGTATGTCAAAATGAATGACTTTCAGAGCTCATAGAAACATTCATACCCTATTTGGCCTTTAGTGATTGAAGATTTTAAAATGAGATAAGCAAATAATGCACATCTGTACCTAATCCTCCACTCTGCCGGAAAACTCTCTGACTGTAGAGTTGGTGTGGAAAGAACTTGACGGTCAGCCTTGGAGGACATGGAACTCTGTTCTCTTTCCACAGACGAAAGGCAGGAATGTTACAGATATCCCCAACAGAACTTGGAGCCATTCATGCCCTCCAAATCAACCCATTTTACTTTGCTATTCTTCCTTAGCATTTTTTTTCTTTCCTCCAAATATCCCACCCTTAATTTAAGACAGTAATTGCAATGGACAGTTCGTTTTCCATCTCCTATTATCTAGCCCCTCCTATGTGAAGTATACTATGCCAATTCCTAAGGTTATATAATTTGAATAAGGCATAGTTCTTGCCACCAAGGTGTCTATTGGAGAAAAAGACAAATTGATTATGCTGCCTTAAAGTAAGTGCTACAATTGAACAATACATCATGAAAACACGAATGATACTGAGGGACCAACAATCAAAAAAAAAAAAAAAAGAGGGGGCAGTGATTAGAAGTAGAAGTAGGAGAGATAAAGAAAGGGAATAATAAAGTGAGAGAAATTACCCCAAATAAGTTTTTCTTTATGCTCATAGAAAGGGTGGCCCAAACATAAGCAAATAAATATTTTGTCACTGAAAGAAATGGCATGATGACTAGATGTACACTCTTCTACTAATGGAAAAATAAAAAAGAGGGTTTGCAAGGTCCCCCAAAACTCTCTCCTGGAGCTGGAGTGCGGCACATGCACCTTACCACAGTCTCAAGAAAAGTATGAAATGACAAGGGGGATAGAAAACGACAATTATTCTGGGAAAGAGACAGAAGCAGAATCTACTGATTGAAGCAAATTTGTCCACTTGTTGAAGGTGCCTTTTTTTATTTTTTATTTTTGAAAGGTACTTACAGTCAGTAAAGAGAGATTAAAAAGCAAGTGAAGAAAGTCTGGAATGTGAAAACAAGACCAAATTGTATAATGAAGAAGCAAACAAGATGGAATTTGGTCTGACCTAGAGAGGGTGTGAAAGGAAAAGGGATCATCAGAGTTTGGAGCACCTGATAGAAGCTGAAAACAATTCTTGTGGATTGACTGATTAGATGACATAAGGTGCCCTGAGGCCAAGGGATCAAGAGTTTATTTGGTCCTTGTAAAAGTGTTCTGATGATAAAGGACATTTTGGAATATAGCTGGAAAATATTTGATTAATTAAACTAAACTTGTGAAATAAATATATGTCCCAAAAGTTTTTATTTTTATATCTGCTTTCTATTTTTCCATCTCTCATATTTCCCGGAACTGAGGTGTGCCAATAACATATATAAAGTATTCTTTGAGTGCTATTTCCCTTCCCTTTTCTCTCTTTCTTGCCCCAACCCCACTGCAACGACCCCTCCCACCTTCCTGGAAGGCTATGCAGACTCAGATTTCTAATAGGAAATCTTATTCTAAGATTCCTGAAAAGAACTTGTTTCTCACGTGTGTTTATCTTATGTCTTTTCTTAAAAGAGACAATTTTAGTAGGAGAGCATGTAATCTGCCAGACAAGTTTGTTTTCAAGGAATGCATTAATAGGAACTCGGCCACAATTCTTTATTAAGTGAGATACAAATCACAGAAAATAATAGACATTTCCCTCTAAACCACAAATACCAATATACAAACTATTTATAAATAATTGTATGATTCTTGTGACGGAAACCAAAGGCAAATCAAAGAAAGGTGTAAATAGGCAGAGGCCATGCTTATATCCTCTTCTTTTTAATTTTTTTTTGTAATCATCAGAACATTTCATAATTACTATCTTTCCACTTTCTTCCTTTCTATTTTTTTTTATTGTTAGTGCAAGGAAACAGAATTTAACTGAAAATAAATAAGGAGAGAAAATACCTTGAAACGAATTTGCCTGGTTGAAAATACCTTAGCAAAGGGAAGGTGCCTGACAAGAATAGGTAAAAGGATGGTGTTTTAGCACCGCTGAGGTTCAGTTCCTATCACTTATAAAGCAGGTATAATAAAACCTACACCAAAGGTTTGCTGTGGGGAATACATGGGGTTACATAAAGGCTATGGTACATAAGACTTAATCAATCAATCAATCAATCAGTAGCAGTTTGTATTAGTATTGTGTAGGTGTTCATTTTTATTCCCATTTGATACATGAAGATTCTGAGATAGAGAGAGGTTAACAGGTAAACTTGTCCAGCAGATTGCCTCACCACACAGGTGACTGACTACATTGAGAAAAATCTTTCCTCTTTTAGCATTCAGAAGCAGCCCTGCCCATGTTCAGCCCTTCTAACAAGAAAAAAAATAAAAATCCATTAGAAAAATATGTATTGATGCCATTTTTACTAAATTATTAAACATCATTTTTAAACAAATGTGTCAGTCTACTTACAATCCTTTGAAAATGCAGAGACAGAGTCTCAGCATTGGTAGAGCCCTGGAAGGTCAGACACAATCTACTGGTTGACCCACTGCAGTCTCTCCCTTCCTCGCTAGCCAACTCTTAACTTAATGACATAATTAAATGGCTATAAAGTTCCATAATTCTTGTTTCTCTAATTACCTAGAGGAAAACCTCTTATCTTCTGAATGTTGAAGGTACTGTTGTTTCACTGCATAGGTTTCAAAAGGCTATTGTTCAAATTCCATGACTATTGCAAAGGGAACTAATTATTTTCAAAGTAAGTAAGTGATAATTTGACTGGAATAACAAACTTTTAATCAGCTATCTAAAGCATCAGCTAAAAGTGGTGCTATCTTTCTGATAATTTTCACCAAAAATTGTTCTAGAAAACAAATGCAAACTTAGCAGAAGCCCAAGTTATTGAATCAAAGACCACCCTTGGAAATTCTTCTGGCCTCAAGAGGTGCAGCCTAAAATACTTCCACAGAAGCTTAAGTTCTTCATGAAGAAAAAGTGTGAACTTGGGACAAGACACAGAATTCACATTTGTAAACTTTACAAAAGTTTCTTAAAACTTCTTATCCTGTTCCTTTGACCTTCCATTAAGTTAGTTCTAATTCAGGCTGAGGTTGACATTATTTCTATCAGATATATCCTGGGGGGATGGCCACATAAGAGGAACCTAGTGATTCTCCCCACCTAGGCAGAGGAAGAGGCCAAATTTCAGTTCCACAAGATGATCTCAATGTCCATATGTCACAGGCAAGATGCAGAAATGTCTTTACCGCCCCTAAAGGGGGACTTAGAACGGGCTGAGTTGAGAGGAATGGGCCGGCTATGGAGCCCCCCTATGGGAAGACTTTCTGGGACAGGGACAGGCTACCCTTTATGGCAGAGACTCAGCAAGCATCAGTAAAAACCCAGCCAGGTGGCAATTATCTGAGAGTACTGACCAAACTATCAGAGAGCAGGTCCCACATCAAACACACAGTTGATGCCTGAGGGTCCATGAGCAGCTGGGCAAGGAGAGACCGTGCTACAGAGACCCACAGGGACAGAGAACAGCACAAGGACCCAAACACCCCTTTTCTCTGTTTTCATAAAGACAGCAAGCCCCTCAGTAAGCATGTGGCTTACGGTTGGCCCTACCAGGAGTCACTCTCATGTGGCAAGCCATGTGCCCTGGGACAGGCTGCCTCAGTCTGGAGCTGGGTTTTTTTTTTTTAATTGGTGATCTTAGAAGGATGGTTTTTTCTGCAACTCATTCTGAGTTGAAGTATGTATTAGCTAAAGTCCTGTCTCTCAGGTACCAGCCATTATCCTGAGGAAGAGAAAACCAGGACAGGGGACAATCTGAAAGAGGGAGCATTTCCCTAAAGAGACTAAGTCTTTGAAAGGCAACCCAATAAACCATCATATCTTAGAATAGACTGAGTATTAAAATAAAAAGAGACCTAGAAAACAGAAGAGATGGAAATATTGCCCAAGGATGATACATTGATCTTACCATTCAGTGAATTGGAAGTACATGGACTAGACCAGAATTTTTAGAGATTAAAGGGCAGCATTTATTCTCTGCATGTCTGCATGCAGGGTGAATAAATTTACTACTCCATTGTATATATGTATAAATGTAACATAAGCCTAGAAGATTATACTCTAAAATATAATCATGCTTATTTTCTACAAAGTAAGATTCTGGGTGGTTTATATTTTTTGCTTTTTACCTTTTATATCCTTCAATTTTTATACCATGAGCATGTATTAGTTTTTTAAATCAAGGATGGATAAATGCTGTTTTTAAATAATTTGTTTAAATCTTACAGTTTGCTTTTATCTAAACACCAACTGTTTAAAAAAAAAAAACACACTGAAGTATCTGGTGAGTCTGTCCTCTTCTAGTCCAACTCTAAAATGCTACACTTTTTTTTTTTTCACTCATAAACCCTTTCTAACTTTGCTCTGCTATAATCCTTTTATTTCAAAGATCACATTGTATCTCCTTTTTTCTCTCAAAGTTTCAAAATGGCCTTTGGCCAAATGCAATAAAATTTTGACCTGACCTGACATAAAGAATGAAGTATGTATATGAAAGCACTTTGAAAACTTTAAAGGACTTTAAAAATGCATGGTGGTATTGGTAGTGGGAAGAAAAGGAGGTCGGAGGAGAGCTAGAGGAGGAACTATGTTGTATCTCTTCATAACATAAATTTCAAAGGTCCTTCCGGAATGAATTTGCAAACAGGAGCATATGGAGTGATTATGTGACATTCCTGCGAGTTCACAATTTGATAAAGTTATTCCCATGCCTGTGGCAACATGGTCCACCCTTCAGGTTAACATTTCTCTGTGCCATTTGCTGCTGCTAAGAGCAACACACACACAAAGTACCTCAGAGCTGGCGGTCTCCTCAGTAAGAACCCCTGCACCGTCCCCTGCACCTGTGTTGTTAAGAGCTGTCCTAGAAGTGGGAAAACACCTTTAAATATGGAAACTGTGTATAGAGGTTTTTTTTTTTCCTTTTGAATTTTTATTGTTATCTTTTTTTGATGGGGAAGACCCAGAGATCTCAGAAGTGGGAGAAATTCTAAGAATGTTCTCCAAAAATCTGATTCTCTTGAGAAAGGTACTCCAGGTTAAGAAGGATATAATGATGTTGGTAAAGATTCTATCCTCACTTTCCAGTCAATCCCACCCCAACCCACCCCAGTGTAATCCTAAATCACTGTAAATATGGTTTGATGGCTGAAAGCATATAAATTGGAGCCAGATCATCTGGGTTGAAATCCCAGCTCTGCTATTTGCTAGTTGCATAGTCTTGGGTCCATCATCTGATTTCTTTGCCTTCAGTTCCTCATCATAAAATGGGGATTATATTAGTAGCTATTTCATAGAGTTCTTAAGAGATTTAAATTAGTTAATATATATGAAGTGTATACAACAGCATCCGGAACACAGTAGGTATCCCGTAAGTGCTAATTATTATTATTAAGAAGGGGGGAATCCTCAAGCTTATCCAGACTACTGCAAGCCCCAGAGGCTCAGAGACTGTCACCCTGAGGGAAAGAACACTGAGTGGGCATGGTAACTTTGAGAAAGGAACACTTGTCATAGCTCTTCAGTTTAAACATGTGTAGATGGTGACTATTTTTTCATGGACAGGTGTGTACCAAGCCTTCTGGGTTTGCTTTGGTAGCAGTGCAGTTGGGTCTGTGTTGAGTTAGCCACACTGTCAAGCTCAGCCTGCCCTGGGATGACCCCACATGGCTGGATGTGGTTCTGTGACACACCCACATGAAGTAGTGCTCAATGGACTGGTAGTAAGTCTTCTAGGAAGCAAGCAAAGAAAACTTGCTCACAAAGGAAACAACGCTAAGTTCATGTAGTCTCACCAGCCTTTTTGAATACTGATGGGTCTCAAACAGGGATTGGAATGATTGTCATTGAACCATATAGAAAACATGGAAAATGCTACACGTAAAGGTGCACTTTTACCTGCAGAGCTGTTCTCTTCCTTTCCTTCTTGATCAAAGGGAAATCACAGCCAGGGAGGAAGGATTTGAAGTCTCCCTGGGTATCTGCTAACAACATTTCTGAGGTGCCCTCACCATGTCCTGGAAAGGCATCATTTGCATGATTCCTGGCTTTTGTGGGGTCTAGTCAGGCAGTTAGAATTCTTAGTAAATTAATATTCAATGCAATTTTTAATAAGAACATGAAAATCTCGGATGTATTAAAAATTGATCAGCCAGCCTAGCACCACACCTCACACCTATACTCAGAGTGCGAGTCCATCTCATTAACACACACTTTGAAAAAATCTTGAGCTAGTCCTACACTACCCCTGCTCTGTTTTCACTCATCCATCATACAAGTAGTTCTGGATGTTACTCCTCTTGGCCCCTTCTCTTCTCTCGCCACCTCTTTCATTCCCTTCCTCATCATCCACAATGTCAACTTATTAAATATATATACTTTAATAAGTCTGTAAAAAATAAAACACATTTTAGATTTGTTTTGGGCAGGAAGAATTAACCTGGATTTTCAGAGTACACCTCATCCTTCCACCCCCGCACACATCTCCTCCCACTCTAGGGATTGCACTTCATCTTTCATCCATCCAGCTAAGGAGAACGGAGGCTAATTTAAGAGCCTCTTTATGTCAGTACATATTCAGCCAGAGGGGTCAGTGTTGATTGATGCACAACAGTCTGTCCCCAAGAGCTCTCCAAGTCCCTGCTGGTCCAGAGAGTAGCCACCAACAGTAATTCACCCTTTAGTGCCTGTGAATTTCTGTACTTCCAGCTAGAAACAGTCAATAAACACCAGAGGCAACTTATGTTGCCTTAGATCACTAATAAATGCCTCCCCACAACCTCAGAGCTCTTTCACAAAAACGTAGCTCTCTACAGATAGATGCCAGCCCCAGTAGCCCAATTACTACAGAGATGTTTCAAAGGCCTAAAGGGGGAGGCAGGGAGAGGGAAGGGGCTCTCTCCAAAGGAAAGAGCTATGTGCTTCCTTCAAGCCAAAATTGCTTCCAAGTGTTGAGTGCCTCCTCTAAGCCAGTGGCTGGATGAGGCTTGATCTACATGATTTCATTTATTCCCTACAACTCCAGGACTCAGGTAGCTCTAGCCCATTTTACAGGTAAGGACATAGAGACTGACAGAGCTTAAGTCACTCCTACTTATTGCCTCTTCACAGCACCTGCACAGAAAGGCCTAGGGCCGTGTATTGCCAAAACATCTAGGTAATTCTACAGGACTCCAGGCAATCAAGATTAATTTCTGAGCCTCAGAACACTGTCACTCCTGCCCTTATGTTGGAAAGAGGCTCAATGGTCCCGTTTCTCCACATGCTGCCGTAAACACATTCCCTTGCATCTCATCACCAAGACATAGTCAACATTTCTAGAGCCTTCTATTTTATTTTAAAGGTGAGCATCACATATTCTGGCAAACTTCTTTTGGTATCTCAGAGTGTTGTGTGTTCATTCTGCCTAAGGCACTGTGATTGGTTCTGTACAGGTTTAAGGGAGTAGACAGTTATTTACAAAAGAAAAAGACACAGGTCACAGTCCTGCACAGTATTTTCAACCATGCAACATTCAACAATCAGCCATGCTCTAGGTTAAGTGCTAGGGGGAAATGGGAGAAGAAATAGACCTAGGTCATAGATTTTTTTTCATTCCTATCATTCTTCTTCTGCTTCTACTTCCATTTCCTAAGGTGTCTCATTATCTCTCCTTGTATATACAAGTCTTGAACAGACTCTATGGCAGGATGAAATACCTGCATTGACCAAAAATCCACTTAGCCACTAACTACAGAAAAGCTAATGTCTCTACATCCACCATCAAAACGTCTAGCTGGACACTGGGTATGATCTGAGGGGTTAGAGCTGTCAGCTTCCAGCTCATCATTCTTGCCTCATGCAGGAACATAACCACAGACTATCATGAATTCTGACTTTGTGCTCACTCCTCCTTGAAAACTCGCAGCACGCAAACATTAAAGACCCAAGAAAATTGCTTATCTGGGATATCCGCAGCCTGAAAGACCCTGGGAATTCTGCTTCCATCACCTTTAAGCAAGCTGCTTGACAACATTTCTGTGAAGCAAAGGAGCAGACATGAGCTGTCCGCTCCGGAAGGGAGCAGAAGAACCTCTAATGGAGTAGATCCTGGTCCAAATTTTGGGATGAGAATCACCACTCTGTTCTGCTGTGGAGAAAAGCATCATATTACCTTGAAGGCTGTAAAAATAATGATAATGATGATATCTCATGCTTCTCACAGGCGTTCCCATTTCTCAAACACTCTGTAGTTTCATTTAATCCCACACCAAACTTAACATCACATAAAAAGTTTGATTTTTCTCCTCAAGGATGTCTCACATGTCTGAATCTCATCTGATCCCAACATTCAGAAAGGGGAATAGTGCTACTCAGTGTTCCTTCCTCTCCAATAATCTTCCTTTTGACAGGAAAACTCAGCCTCTTCCCTGGGTAATCACAGAAGAAATAGATCATATGTGCTTAATAAGCCACATGTCCCACCTACTGGACAGACAGCACAGTGTTGGGTGTGTAGCAGTAGCCAATGAAACCTTGCCCAACACCTGCCCGAAGTCTTTGTACGAACTGCAAACCCAATCCATTTCCAAAAGCGAGGCTCCAAGAGAAGGGGTTTCTGTTGACACTTTCTCTGCATGTTTTGTTATGCTTGTTTTTGTTGGCCTAGAGAACCAGCAGCCAGGGACAGTGGCAGGACTGAGCCAAGGGGCGGTCTGTTCACTCCCAAGGGACGAGGGTGTTTCACCAAGTGAGCTGCCGCTTGAAAGGACAGCTGCCGCACAGTCTTGCTCTCTCCCCGTTTTGTTATCCCTGAGATAATAAATAAAGGCTCATTCTGCTATGTCCAAAAGACCCTTTTCAGGAGACCTGCTCTTGTTGGAAGTCTCCCGAGCCCGCTTACCTGATTACAGTCAGATGCTGGGCATTTCAAATTAAATTAGAACAAATAACAAAAATGAAAGGAGAATGGAAAGGAGACAGAACACACCAACAAAAATGTTATTCATTTAAAGTAAAAAATGAGAAAAATGAAGCTTGAAAAACTCAAATAATACTGGCAGAGATTGAAGTTTGTCATCTAGTCTTAGGCTAAAAAGAGCCACAAGTGACAATTTGAAGGGATCGTGACTCCAGGCAATGGAGATATGGCTAGGCTAAGCAGAAAGAAGTTCTCAATCTAGACCTGAATTTTCATACCTCTCAGATTGAGGCCATCTCAATCATGGTTAAATAATAGCTTACAAAGGATACAAAAGTGTATGTTTTGGAAGGTGGTGAGAATGTTTGTCCCGTTTTACCATTTTTCCTCTACCATGTCCTACGAAAGACAAAGTGTCATTTGAACTTAAAAATACTGCCAGAGATATGCCTAAAACCTACCGGATCACGGATGGATGGAAGAGCAGGAGATGAATTTTTGTAATACCTGACCTCAAAATGTTCCAATGTTGGTAAGACTGTTTAAAACTGAATGGAAGGGTTCACAGACCAAGATTGCAATGCATCCATTAGCAGAGTGATTTCAAACAGAATTCTTTTTGTTCCATTAAAAACAATTTGAAATCAACCAGCTAAACAAAGCCCCAGAATCACTCTGGTCTGCTTGACACCCCCTATGCCTTTGGCTAAGCCTTCATCCCACTTGCAGGATACTTTGCTATCACCTGTTTCAGTTACACTAAATATTGCTGGAACCTAGAATAGCATTAAGATATTTGATAAGACAATCTAACTTGCCTACCACCCAAATGCTGAAAGGACATTTACATTTAATGCGCTTTTTTCAATCCTATTAGCCAAAGTAATATGTTGTACAGTAAAATGTCTTGTCTTACTACAGTACTCTCATCATGAAGAAACAATGAGCGCATAGAAACATAATTCAGATTATATTGTCTGTCACTAACAGAGGGCTCTTCAACAAACTCAAACTCAATTTGGATAAAATAAGCTATTAGATGCTAGAGAGTTAACTTCTCTTGCGCCCAAAAACTCTTTGCATCTACATATTAAAGGCCATTATTAACTAGGCAAAAATATTCAAGAGAACATAAGGGATGATTACCTTATAAGAGACCATTCTTGCATATAGCATTTAAAATAAAATGCGGTCACGTGGCTATCCCCTGACATCATTCTTAATTTTAATATCTACTGTCCAGGCATAAGTAAAACTTTCAAGTCTCAAAAGGGGCTGGTGCCACTGGGTATTTCCTCAAAAATGTGACAACGCCTTTATTAAAAAAACAATAAGCATTCAGGAATGATCAGTGAAACTGTCTCTTGAGACCATTATTTTTAGCTGAGCGCTGTTGTGACTGTTTCCATGGCTAAATCATGAACATGTTTTCTGCACAAGCCCAGTCAGCTAGTGGCCTTAATTAACTTTCAAATGGAGAAGGCTGCGGTTTACCACTTATTAAATATCCACCACACAAAGTTACAGTTTTACCCTTCCACACCTCACTTAGTCAAGACACCTCGAAGAACCCACAATGCTGAATAGCTGGCAATTTAAAAATATGTACCACATGCAATTATCAGACTGAGCACACAGGCTGTGAGCGAGACCCAGGAAAATCTGGGTAGCTTTCATTTCCAAATGAAATGATACAATCTGTAAATTGAGGCAACAAGATCGGCCACTCAGAAAGAGTAGAATGAGCTGTTCTTATTCTATTCACAGGAATTCAACAAATATTTATGAAGTGCTTGTTTTGTGTTGTGGATACTGAGTATTCTTCAGCATTCCTCGCATCTAGGAATTGCAGGGGGTGGTTAAGTGGAGTTCAGGTTATGTGGGCGTGGAATTCCAGCATTCAGGATTTTTAAACAGTATTGCCCCCTAGAGAAGGAAGAAAGAGTATAAAATTATTCTTCACCCTAATCCACTCTTAATACAACATACAAGTAGACCAACCAAGCTCATTTCACCAAGCATTTTATTCATGAGGGAGATGATGCTGTTTGAGATTCAATTGAGACAGAATTAGTTTTTTTGATTAGCTAGGCTGAGTGGTTAAGGTATAGCAATAATGATATCATTATTTCTTCTCTCTCATACAACTCTCTCCCTCTCTCTCTCTCTCTTACACACACACACATCTGTTTGGATTTGGCTTATGAATCATCAACCTAGTGTTTTCTATGTTTCAACTTGTGTACATTCAGGCAAAAAAAAAAAAAGTGCATTCAACACTGGTGAAATTCCACTGTGTATAAACTGGTCTTGGAATTTGAAGGAAGGAAAAAAATATCCTTCCACAAAGAGAACATGTGAAAAGACCAAGGGAGAGCATAACTGAAAATATATATATAAAAATGCAAATTTTCCTAAACTTCAGCTTTGGATGGACTGAAGCATAAGTGAGAACTTCAACAAAGCAATAGAAAAAGATGACAGCTCAGAGTTTCAGAAATTTAAGACAGCAGCAGGATTAGACACTTTTGGGTTGTCTTCGCACACATTTCTTATGGGAGTTAATTCCATTTGACATGCAAGACCAAAGCAAGATTACAGAGGCATAGCCCCATGGCGAGGTGTATGCTGTAGCTAAAAGCTGGGATTTGAATAATTGTGCAGGCTTACTCCAAGAATCAGGCGAGAACAGAATGAATGGATTATTACAAGGAACTTTGTACATTTTTAACTGCTGGACTTAATAAAATACCCTCTGTGTAAGAGCAATGTTATGGTTGTCTGCATTCCCTCTAGCTGAAATTTGTGATAGGGTCTATCAAAAATGAGGAAAAACAGAGCTGTGAAAGAAAGAGAGAGAGAGAAAGAAAAGGAAGGAAGGAAGGAAAGAAGGAAGGGAGGGAGGGAGGGAGGGAGGAAGGAAGGAAGGAAGGAAGGAAGGAAGGAAGGAAGGAAGGAAGGAAGGAAGGAAGGAAGGAAGGAAGGAAGGAAGGAGGAAAACAGAAAGAAGAAGGAAAGAAAGGAGAAAGAAAGGAAGGGAAAGAAAGAAAGCTGGAGAGGGAGAGGGGAGGAGAGGGGAGGAGAGGAGAAGGGGGAAGGGAAGGGAGCAGAGAATTTGTAGTGAATGACTGGGTTAGACCGTGCCTGTATGGTTTACAGAGGAACAAACATTTTGGAGAACTTGATATCAACATATTTACGCACGCCCCACCCCCAAAGTTAGAAGGAATTAATTTCCTGTACAAAAAAGTTTGATGACCCTGAGAGTAGAATTCAGGGAATATGGGCCAAAAAACGGTGGAATTTTATATCAGTATTTCAGCTTGTTAGGGAGGTCATTTGTTACTGAGAAAAATTACTAACCCACACATAATTTTATATATATACACACATATATATGAATGTGACCTCTTTCCTTGAAATCCGTGAAAGCACTTGTCTATAAAAGACAAAGTATAACAGTTCTAAAGACTTCTTACTGCTTAATTAACTGTCCAGTGAGAATTATTAAAAATCTTTATATAATTCTTATTTAGCACTCATTAAAGTGAAAGATACAAATGCTGGACAATGCAAGCTTCAGAGTAGCTTTAAGAAAGGAAAGTTATATGGTGATTCTAGCAATGCAAGAAATTATAACAATGAGGTGGAGCCAGTGGCCACTTGACACTTTTGGGGTAGGGAGGGGATGAGCAGTTGAACAGGGGCTTCTTTGGGAGTTGGAGGTTATCCTGAGTACTGTTGTGGCAACGAATGTAGGCCATTTTAAATCAGCACACACCACTCAGAACTGAGTGGGAGAGAGTGTGGTCTACAGTGTGAACTGTGGTCTATGGTTGGTGGCAAGGCTCCAGGATGTGTAAGTTCATTGAGGGTGGTGGGCCACACTGTGGGAGATGTTTGTGTGGGATGTGGTGGGAGGTGTGGGAGGTGGGCAACATGGGAATCCCAGTGGGTTCCGTGTAATATTTTGGGTAATCTAAGCACCTCTTAAAATATATGTATATATATATATAAATAACATTTTTGTAAGCAAATACACATATATGCATATATATTTATATATCATTTTGCAAATGTTTGTATGTATTGTGAGAATTTTTATTTTTACCCATAATAAAAAAAAAAAAAAAAGAAAGAAAGGAAAGTTAGTCTCGTAAAAGCTGAGAACTATGAAGACCTGCCCATTAACAGGAGCCAAGTAGACCTTTCATTTGAAAAGTCACTGATTCAAATCTGAAACGATTTGATTTGATTTTCTCCCTTAAAATAGTCCTCATCTCTTACCTTAGAGAGACCATTCTTGGTCCCTTCTGCAGCCGTAACAAGCCTCGTGAGAAGAGCAGTCAACCCAGGAAGAGGAAACTTCTCACGGTCCAAGGCCCTGGGCCAGTGCGCCCTCTGCTGGGATGCCAGCCTGCAGTCCAAGTTGGGGAAACCTCCCCCCAAAAGCCTGGCCCCAAGAAAGCAAAGGAGAGAGATGCACATTTCTGCTAGAGAAAACCTCAAATAAGAGCGCCATCTCTTTCTCATCCCAGCTAGTAGAGATTAGAGGAAGGCCCTGGGAGGGTGCAAGTGTTTCATTCAACCAGAATTCAGATGCAGCTCCCCTCATAGAACATGTCTGACAACTTCAGCCTGCCATGCAAAATGGCAACAGGAATGATGAACAAATTACAAATTTGTAGACCCTAAAATTAAACTCCACCTCATTTATTTTCATATTTCAGCAGGGGCTAGGGATGCCTCATACTAGAGGCACACATCTTTCCCGATAAGCTCTGTGGTTTTCTTTTAAGAGAAGGGATTTGTGCTGCATATGGATGCACCTAGGCTTCTTGCAACTCCAATGCTGCTTGGTTTAGGTAGGAAATAAAGAGCATGTGGCAGTGTCCTGTAGAGGAAAGCCAAGAATCATAGCCCTAGGAAGGGAGAAACGGAAGATAGGAAGACAAAGAGCTAGTCCTTTCCCTCTTGCCTCTGTGCTCATTTGTATCCTTGCTACTAGAAGTGTGGTCCAGGGACCAGAGGCTTCAGCATTACCTGGGAGCCTGTCAGCAATGCAGGATTCCAGGCCCCACACCAGCCCTACCAGAATCTGCATTTTAACAAGATCCCAGTGGTTCATAAGCACATTAGAGTTTGGGCCACAAAACTGTCAACAATTGAAGAGCTAAGTTGCAAACAAAACCAGAACATATAGCTTTACAAGTGGAAGGAGACCATCTGTCTCCTTGAATATGGAAACCAAGGCCCAGAGAAGAACCTGACATACGTATCTGAGAAGCAAACTTTACATATACCTAAATTTAGTTTACTATGAAAGCTGGGTCCCAGCAGTACCAGGTTTTTGCAGTTCGGCCTTACCACATACACAAAACCAACAAAACATGGCATCAGCCTTGCAAGTGGTATCAGGGCTGATTTCAGTATGGGAGGGAGTCTGTATTCTTCTAATCAGCTCTGTACTACAGAAATGCTTGTCTAAATTCTGCAATAATTGACATAGAAATGAGATTCTGATATTCCTTTATATACATAATGATTGATGAAACACATGGGGAAAATAAATTGAATTATGTTATAAACTCTCAGGGAAACATAATTAAGTTGTAAAGCATTCCCATGAAATCCTAAAAGCCTTATGTCATCTAGACAGTGACTTCTACTACATGATCAATAATTATATTAATTAAAGATAATTTTTTGATAGGATGGTGTGACTTTTCTTATTCTTGATCTGGTGTATTGATTCAATATTGAATATTGGTTGGAGCCAGAGCTAGATATAAAGGATTCTTTGGGGCCTCCATAAAGTTTTATGATATTGATGATAATTTATACAATTCCTGGCCACCAATTTGATGCTTATTCACACACTCCTATGGATAAATCTTGTTCCAGATCATCGGAAGCTTTCCATTCACTATCCTTCACTCTATAAGAACCAAAAGCAAGCTGTCTTCAGCAAATGATAGATAATGTATAAAACATAAAATCCAGTAATTCCTTGAACTTTCAAAATTCTAGCACATCCAGTATATCCTCTGTTTGTATACAAAGGAATCACAAGTACATTCATGGCAACTATGGGGCAGTGAGATAAAGGCATCTGACCCAAAGCTAACATTGTCCAGAAACATCGGTGTGAGCATGGATCCTGGAACATTTAACTCTCTTCCTCTGAAACCACCTAAGTGTAAAAATCAACCTAGCTCTACATGTCTGGCTGTACACATTTTAAGCACAGGCAAAAACCAGGGTTTCTACCCATTTCTTTCTCAGTATTTTCCAGAGACACAGTCAATGGATGTATACCTTCTCACCTTCATAAAAGTACCAGTGAGCATCAACAGACAGTAAAGAGTAAGACAGAGGTGTAATAATGCAAGGTATCATGCAACAAACCTACCAGATTCAGAAATTGAAAGGAGAAAAAAGGTGACAACAAATGCATGTTAACTTCCCTGCATTCTTTACATTATTCAAGATAATTTGTTAGGTCTTTGCTTGTTTTGTTTTGTTTTGTTTTAATATAAAGGGATGACATAGTTGAAAGAATCACAACTAAGCTACTAGAAATGAAATCATTATTAATTATAAATTATTATTTCATCAGAATTTCTTAGAGTGATCTATAAAAAATCTACCTGATTAGATGGTCACTATATCAGAGAATACAGATTTTCTCTCAATGAGGTAGAGAATGCAGCATTAAGAGTTGGAATCAATGTCACCTGGTTTGAACTCTGAATCTGTCACTTAGCACCTGTATGGTTTCCTAGCCTCTCTGCCTCAATTTCCACATTGTAAATAGGGATAATAATAACAATGGAGTCATTGGAAAGTTCAGTGAATTAATAAGCATAAGGCAACTGAAACATGCATGAGTGATGCTAAGAACTCAATTTAAGTGGCTATTATTAGTTTTGACCTTATAACTTCTGTAAGTTGATTTAATCATGATCATAATACAATTCATTAAAGAATAGTCTTCATTAAACCCACCTTCCAGTGGATCTGAAAGCTGAATTTTAGGCTTCAGCTTAAAATATATGTTGTTAAAGATAAAATTCTAAAGAAAAATGGTATTCATGGGGACTTGGAAACACAAATTTGCTCATGTTATAATTTGGCAGCACACACTCACACATATGCACACACAAAGGCACAGAACAGTAGCACCCCACAGTCTGATGCCAGAAGTGCTCCCACAAGGGATTTGCCATAAAGAAGCTAAATGTGACCCAGTATTCTAGAGAAAGAGCTTCCCGTTCAGAGCAGAAAAACCTGAGAACAAAATAATGCAGAAAGCAGACCTGAGGTGTCTTTGTCTTTCCTCAGGTAAAACCAATTCTGTTGTTATCCACAGTTGGGTGTGGAATGACATATGAACAGCATGGCAGCCACCAGCTCTACCTCCCAGACAGGGGCTTCAGGGGAATATTCCACATCCTGATTTACTCAGCACTGTCCAGAGAGATAAGGGAAGATCCATCTTAGTAGGGAAATTCATTCTAAGGAACTCTTAAGACACTAGAAAATATAAGAAGGGAGAAAAATCGGAGTAAATTCACATTGGATCAGGTATCCTAGACTTCCCCCACCCTCAGACATAGAATCCAAGGAGATGGGCAATGTCACCAGGCCCAATATCTTCCTCCCTGTTCTTTTATAAGGCGATTGTTTAGCCATGTTTCCTATGCTTGGAGGGGGGCGGGGGCCGGGAAATGGACCATGTATGTGACACTGCACATCACAGCAAAATAGAAAAAGCTTCCCAAAGAGAGTAAGCAGACTTGTGAATATGGCATTGTAGAAGCTATAAAATAGACCAACAATGATTGAAAGCAAGAAAATGACTTGGTACTTTTTAAAACTGCAACAATTAGGTAATTGAGCTAACTAATAGGATCCAAGAAGATGTAAATAAGGATTTTTTTTATATATTAACAAAGAGAGTGAGGAGACAAATTTCAGGCCAAATGAAAGAAGGGAAATGATTCCTCCTCAAAGGCAGAGCCAGGATTTCTCAAATGAGCATCCTCCTAAAAGAGATAGAAGTAAAATGCATGAAGCAAGATGACATAATGTGCTCTTGCCTAAATGTAAGCAGCTATGATATCCTATTCTACCTGCTAAGCTATGGGTAACTGAACACAAGACAAAGCAAAAGTATAGAAAAGGCCACTCAGAAACAGAAGCATAAAAATGCAATGTGTGTAACAATACTGGGAAGGGTACAGAACTGATTAATAAGGAGAGTGGTGAACAGAACAGAGTGGATTTGCAGAGATTAGGCTGTAGCAAGCTTTGTCCAGAAGATTGTAAGAAAGTTCTTATTGGCCTTGAATTTGAAATAAATTAAAAATCTACCTCCCATCATGAAGAACCACTGTG
This sequence comes from Tolypeutes matacus, assembly GCA_026826555.1. NCBI lineage: Eukaryota > Metazoa > Chordata > Mammalia > Cingulata > Chlamyphoridae > Tolypeutes > Tolypeutes matacus. Next base: position 28,537,976 of record JAKSZT010054030.1, read on the forward strand.
ATCTATTAGTATCTCTTAGTCAAGCAGCCTATCTTTCCCAAAAGGTCATTAAAAAATAAAATTTACAATAATATTTATATTCGCACATCCAATCATTCCCTGTGGCATTTCACTTTTTGGATAGGGGCAAGGGAAAGTGTGTAATACCACATTTATGATATTATAGCATGACAGAGACAGAGCGATAAAATATTTTTTTTAAAAAAAAAGCAATTTCATCCATGACAGCTGGGCTCTGAGAAAACACAGAGCTTAGGAAAGCCTGTGGGTCAGATGCCTAGGTGAATAGGAAGTAAAGTCAAAAATGTGAGATTGTCAGGCAGGTGTCAAAAACTTGAGCATTTGTATTTCCAAACTTTAAGAACTCCACACCAAAGCTTGTTTCATCAGGAAGCCCAGTGTCGTTTCCTTGAGGTTTCAGGCAACGGAATATACTATTTTGAAGGAATGAAGAAAAGAAGAAAAAAAAAGAAACCTAGCCTTCAAGCACGCAGAGATCCAAATCCAAAGATCATGCTTAAGGACCATAGAAGCACAAACTACAATTGGTAATTGCTGTGGCTTGTGCAAGAAAAAGTCCACCTGGGTGCATGGGCTCCACCATCATTACGAGGCAATTCAGTGCTTAGCCTTTCTAGGCCACAGGAGCTGCTCTGCTGAGGGCCGGTGGTGCCCTCCAAGGCTTTAATCTGAAAGCTCTGAAGACACTTCTGTTGTTAGTACTCAAATTTGTCCTGAGGGAGTTTGGAGATCTTGATGTCAGACCAAGTGTTTATGTGTTTCCAGTGATGACCAGGAGGAATACTTCAAGAGGGGCAACCTAGCTGTTTGACCTTCACCAAGGTAGACATCTATGCCAGCACAGAAGCAGAAGACATGGGGCAGAAAGAGGCCAAAGGGCTGCCGCTGTGTTCACAGCTGACTCCCACTCAGGGCTCTGCAGCTTCAACGGGGACTCAGTAGGCGGGCAAGACAGGAAAACTCATAAATAGGAGAAGAAGGTGTTTTTGAGAATGCAAATGCAGGAAGTGTGGGCCAACAGTTCTCAAACCTTTCGCTGGTTGGAAGAGGGGAGAAGGGAAGATTTCCAAGTGGTGCTCAAACCAGCATCAGCAAAAAGGTGAAAGGAGCTGTGCCATGGCTGTGAAGGAAAGCGTGCCTCAGGCCCCTGGCCCTGCCTTCTTTCATTTGTACTTTCTTGGTGAGGTTTTCCCTGTAGTTTTTAAGGGAATTTAAAGAAAAAGTAAGAAAAAAAAACCTATATATATATATATACATGTTTGTGCTTATTATATTCTTTCTCTACTACCGGAAATAAAGACAAAAGACAAAATCTAATTCCAGGTTTCCAGCCTCGGTTCTTGTTCACCAATGAATCTTATATACAAAGCTGACTGAAGGGAGGGGCAGGATTGAATAACAAATTTATGTGATACAATCACATCATTTACAATCACATAATGGACCATATCCCAATTTTCAAAAGGCATAAAGTATCCTCATTAATACGATAAGTGCAGCAGTCAAATCAGCACTGTGATTTTATCAGGGTTTTTGACTGTACATGAATTAGAATGTAAAATGCATACAGAATTTTTAATGGGAAGGCTTTAACATTCACTGAATGTATTTCTTACTGTCATTTGCATCACATTAAAGTGAAATTCTACATAAAAGGATAAAGAGAATATGTCCTAAATTACAGTTTTTCCATAGTTGTCATGTCCACACATAGAAAAATCTGATTCATAAGCTTGAACATGATCCTAAATCTGAAAAGGCTGCTCCAGTTCCCTATTTGTTTGTGGGGTTTATGCAGCTGTCAGGGCTGGTAGAGCTCAGTAAGGTCAGATTGTCAGGACAAAGCCAATAAAGATCATTGAGGGGGTGGGAGGGGTGATTGCACTCCCTGTCTCTAGCACGTTATTAAATACTGTGCCTGCATTTTTCATTACATGCCAGACTGCTAAAAAGTCACTCACGTTCCTTAGAGATATTTTGTCGCTCGTTTAGAAAGCTGCTATCTTCCATTTAGTTCACTGCAATAGAGTTCATGGACATAGACTTAATGTTTTATAAATCCAATTCTGTGTATTCCACCATGAATGAGTACAAGTACATTGTTATGTACAGGAGATATATAGTAAGCATCAAACATGTGCATGTGTACTTGTATGTTAAAATATGATCTGCATGTCAGAAGTTAGTCTCAAGGTAATGACGACTGGGATACATGTACTTGGCAGCATCCATACACTGAGTCAAAAAGCAACCTGTCATTTTTCATTAACCTCACATCACACACAGGATGGTACATAGCAGTTGCTGCAGAATCCTGGGAATCTGAGAAAAAGCATTCTGCATCATGTTCTAGCCAAGGTATCGGCTGCCAAGCTAATACAATAGACTGGGAAAGGGTGTTTGTCTGCTTGTGCATCTACCAACTGCCTGTCCACTGGCTAGAACACCTGGTTCACGCACAGGAATTGGTATTCTGAATGACTTGGTGCTGTTAACATTTTGAGAGTCTGAATAAAGTGAGCATGCTTCCACACAACCAATAGAGAGGCATGCATGGAAGTTGGGGTGAAATATTTTGAATTCACAACAAACCCTACTAATACATTTTGCTGCTAGAAAACTCGTTTTATGTACACATTTAGAATGGGCCTATGTGAAATGAACAGATCTCAGATTTGCCAATCTGTCAAATTTAATTGTCTCGATGAGGAACAAAAACTGCATAGACTAGCACTAAGCCTCAATGACTGAACACTGTTGTCAAGTCTAGTTCATCTCCCTCAAATACACGTAGTTTGCATACATCTTACACGATTGTCAGGAAAATGTACCACTGTCGTTCCATATCATGAAAAGTTTTTTAAAATTTATAATTACCACAGTTTTTAGCCTAGGCCCTCTTCTTTCTTCTTTTCCCTCCTTCCCTCCTTCCCTCCCTCCCTTTTTCTTTCCTTCCTTCCTTCCTTCCTTCTTTCTTTCCATTCTTTTGTTATTTCTTCTTTCCTTTATATTCTTTGTATTAAAAGAGGGATTAGAATTTGGGCCAAAATATTTTAAAAATATGAACATACGTATTCAGATATCTGATCTGTTTGTAGCCATGTTAAAATTATTCTCTTTAATACCTAAAATACTTCAAATGGCAATAACCCTAAGGAGAAGCCATTTATGGATTGATGGAACTTAAAATGAGCAGAAAGAGAGGCGGCCAAGATGGCGTTAGTGTAGGAGGGCGCACACTGCAAGCTCCCAGAGCAAGGCGGATTGGGGACGGGGTCCTGCCCTGGGGTCTGTGTTGTGCACGCGTGGAGTGAGAGGCTTGGGATATCTATCTGCGTGGATTGGCGGCGTGGACCTAACGGTGGAGATTCGTGAGTTTTGAGGCTGCCGGTGGAGGTTGGCACAGGCGGCTGAGCCCCGCGGTTAGGGAAAAAAAAAATAAAACGGCCATTTTGAGCCACGGGCGGGGCAAAAAAGTTTTATTTTCCGGGGATCTGGCTGCCTGGCGCCCCTTGGACCTTGTGTGAACAGGGCAAACGAGCTAATCAGCACCCGGTGAACCGGAGGGGGGATTTTGGTCGGGCAACGCAGCTGATTTCCCTAGCCACCCAGGGATAAGACCCGGGCCGCTGCGGAGCCAGGAGGAAGGGACACTTCCCCAAAAAGGGAGGGTTCGGTTGGAAGACAGGGAAGGGTATTTTATATTTTTAGACATTGATCTGGCTGCCTGCACCGCCCCATAGCTTTGGGGAGCAGATAAGCCGACCTGAAGCACCATTAGGCTGAGAGCAGACGCGAATCTGCACTCAAACTGATTTACTGAGCAGCCCGGTGACGCTGGAGCTTGGCGCCAGAAGGGGCGGAATCCGCCATCTTTAGCACTCCTCACTGACCAACATCAGAGCTTCAGCTAACCTGCGGAGTCCGGAAAGTAGGACGTGCTTGATTAATTTCCACAGGCCCAGCTAGGGTCCCTTCCGTAAGGGGGTTGGTCTAGAGGAGGAATTATTTTGGGTCCTGCATTTGGCTAAAAAAAAAAAAAAAAAAAAAGTGAGGTCACCTCAACAAATGAAAAATAAATTCTTTTTAATTTAGTTTAATAGCTAAAAGCTGCTTCAGGACCTGCATATAGAACCCTGTGGGGAAATTCATTGATAAACACAAGTAGGCAGGAAGGATCCACGTGGACCCTAGGGGAATCATTGACCCCCCTTAGCTCTGTTTGACTGCTTGCCTGTGTGGATCTTTGGTTTCTCTCTGTTACTTTCTGGTCTATTGCTATTATTCCTGTTTTCCTCCCCCTTTCCTTTTTCCTTCTATTTTTTTTTTTTAAATAGGTGCTGCCAGCTGGTCGCTTCTTTGCTGGTCTTCTAATTCAGTAATTTCCCACTCGCTGTATATATTGATTCTGTATTACAAACTATCGCTTATCCTTCCTGCATCTTTCTGCCTTCTGTTTTCTGTTGTGGCTCTTAGAGACAACATTTTTTCATAAGCCCAAAACTTAAGGGTGTCAATTTCTATCCCATCTATTTTGTTTTCTTCTTCTTCTTTTTTCTTTTTTTTTTTTATTAGTATTAACTTTTTCCTTTCAGACCTTTCTCTACTATTTCTCTCCCTCCTCATAATTCTAGCCTTCTAAATCACTATATATATATATATATATTCCTCCATTTGTTTTCCCAGTCCATTGTAGGAACTCCATATTTTTTCCTAGTACTCTACACTGCCTACACAAGTTAAATATTCATCTCATTAAGTCTCATTTTGCCCCTCTTCTAACTTTTATCAATATTTCTATTATCGTTCTGCCTTCCTTACATCTTTTGATTCCTCTGGCCCTAACCTTTTGCCTTCAAGGGAACATAGAAAGAAGCAAGGAAATACAATAAGAATAAAATCTGCCAAAGAGAAAACTCACACGCAGAACCAACAGCTAAATAAAATTCTGGAGCATAGAGAAAAGCTAATCAACTGAACAAACCCATCAAGATAATATGATGACCAGAGGGCAACAGAAAAATACAAATGACTCTGAGAAACTGGAAAACATGGACCAGTCCAGTGCACAAAATAAAAACCAGGAAGCAATGCAGTACATCGAACAACTAATCAAAGCTATCCAAACAAATATCATGGACCAACTTAAAGAACTGAAGGAAGAGATTAAGGATATAAAGAAGACACTGGGAGAACATACTGAAGAAATAGCTAACACACCTAAAAAGGTAATGGATATGATGGCGAACAAAGACACAAGTCAAGAAATGAAAAAGATGCTGGACTCACATGGCAGCAGAATTGAACAGGCAGAGGAAAGAATTAGTGATATGGAAGACAATACAGTTGAAATCAAAGAGATTGTAGAAAAGATAAACAAAAAGATAGAAAAAATCCAGTATGGTCTCAGGGAATTAACCGATAATGCAAGACGCACAAACATACGCATTGTGGGCATCCCAGAAGGAGAAGAGAAGGGAAAGGGAACAGAAGGAGTGTTGAAGGAAGTTATGGCTGAAAACTTCCCAACTCTATTGAGAGAGATAGATGTGCAGATCCAGGAAGCACAGCGCACCCCAAATAGTATAAATCCCAACAGGCCAACTCCAAGACATATACTTGTCAAATTGTCCAATGCTCAAGACAAAGAGAAAATACTCAAGGCAGCAAGAGAAAAGAGAACCATCACATACAAGGGAAGCACAATCAGATTAAGTGCTGATTTCTCAGCTGAAACCATGGAGGCAAGAAGACAGTGGTATGACATAGTCAAAACACTAAAAGAAAAAAAACTTCCAGCCACGAATTCTCTATCCAGCAAAATTGGCATTCAAAAATGATGGAGAGTTCAAAATATTCACAGATAAACAGCAATTAAGAGAGTATGTCAAGAAGAAACCAGCACTTCAAGAAATACAAAAGGAATCTCTACAAGTTGAAAGGAATAAACAAAGGAGAGAGAGTTGGAGGAGAGTTTAAAAACAACTGAAAACTCAAAAAGAGAAACAAAACAACATATGACATACATTAACCGAAAGAAAAAATGACTGAAGTAAGAAATTCGTTACGAGTAATAACACTGAATGTTAATGGATTAAATTCACCAATCAAAAGACACAGATTGGCAGAATGGATAAGAAAATATGATCCATCTATATGCTGTCTACAAGAAACCCACCTTCGGCCCAGGGATTCAAGGAGGCTGAAAGTGAATGGCTGGAAAACCATTTTACAAGCTAACAATAGCCAAAAAAGGGCAGGAGTAGCTATTCTAATATCAGACAAAATAGACTTTAAATGCAAAACTATTGTAAGAGACAAAGATGGACACTACCTATTAGTAAAAGGAGTAATCTCTCAAGAAGAGAGAACAATCATCAACATTTACGCACCTAATCGAGGTGCCTCAAAATACGTGCGGCAAACTCTGGAAAAACTAAGAGGAGAAATAAATGCCTCTACAATTATAGCAGGGGACTTCAACACACCACTATCATTATTAGACAGAACATCTGGGCAGAGAATCAATAAAGAAACTAAGGCACTCAACAATACATTAGAAGATTTGGACTTAATAGACATATACAGAACACTACACCCAAATACAGCGGGATTTACATTCTTCTTGAGTGCACATGGAACATACTCCAAAATAGACCACATGCTAGGCCACAAAACAACCCTCAATGAATTCAGAAAGATTGAGATTATACAAAGTAATTTCTCTGACCACAACGGAATGAAGTTGGAAATTACTAAGGGCCAGAGAAACAGGTTAGGCACAAGGATATGGAAATTAAACAACACACTCTTAGACAAACAGTGAGTCTAAGAGGAAATTTCAAAAGAAATCAGTAACTACCGTGAAACTAATGAAAACAACAACACAACATATCAAAACCTATAGGATGCAGCGAAAGCAGTCCTGAGAGGGAAGTTCATAGCCATAAATTCATATATTAAAAAAGAAGAAAGAGCTAAAATTGAAGACCTAACTGCACACTTGGAGGAATTGGAAAAACAACAACAAACTAAACCTAAAGGAAGTAGAAAACAGGAAATAACCAAGATTAGAGCAGAACTAAATGAAATAGAGAATAAGAAAGCACTGGAAACAATAAACAAAACCAAAAGCTGGTTCTTCGAGAATATCAACAAAATTGACAAACCCTTAGCCAGACTAACAAAGAAAAAGAGAGAACAGATGCAAATACATAAAATAAGGAATGAGCAAGGTGATATCACTACTGACCCCACAGAAATAAAGAGTATCATAAGAGGATACTTTGAAAAATTATATGCCAACAAGAATGACAATTTAGAGGAAATGGACAAGTTTCTAGAAACCCACAAACAGCCGACATTGATGAAAGAAATAGATGAACTCAACAGCCCAATTACAAGTAAAGAGATAGACTCAGTCATTAAAAACCTCCCAACTAAGAAGAGTCCAGGACCAGATGGCTTCACAGCTGAATTCTACCAAACATTCCGGAAAGAGCTAACACCAATTCTACTTAAGCTCTTCCAAAAAATAGAAGTAGAAGGAATACTACCTAACTCATTCTATGATGCCAACATTACCCTAATACCAAAACCAAATAAAGATACCACAAGAAAGGAAAATTACAGACCAATTTCTCTAATGAACCTAGATGCTAAAATCCTCAACAAAATACTTGCTAATCGCATTCAACAACATATCAAAAGGATTATACACCATGACCAAGTGGGTTTCATCCCAGGTATGCAAGGATGGTTCAATATAAGAAAATCAATCAATGTAATACACCACATAAACAAACTGAAAGAAAAAAATCACATGATCATCTCTATAGATGCAGAAAAAGCATTCGACAAAATACAGCACTCTTTCCTCATAAAAACACTACAAAAGATAGGAATAGATGGAAACTTTCTGAAAATGATAAAGGGTATATATGAAAAACCCAAAGCTAACATCATTTTCAACAGTGAAATCCTAAAAGCCTTCCCTCTGAGATCGGGAACACGACAAGGATGCCCACTATCACCACTCCTATTTAACATTGTCTTAGAAGTACTTGCACGAGCACTGAGACAAGAAAAGGACATAAAAGGCATCCAGATTGGAAAAGAAGAAGTAAAAATTTCATTACTTGCAGATGACATGATCCTATACATAGAAAGCCCTTAGAAATCTACAACAAGGCTTCTAGAACTTATAAAGGAGTTCAGTAATGTTGCAGGCTATAAGATCAACGCTCAAAAATCAGTAGCATTTCTGTACACCAATAACCAGCAAACTGAGGAGGAAATCAGGAAAAAAATATCATTTACAATAGTAAACAAAAGAATCAAATACCTAGGAATAAATTTAACTAAAGATGTAAAGGACTTATATACAGAAAACTACACAACACTGTTAAAGGAAATCAAAGAAGACTTAAATAAATGGAAAAATATTCCCTGTTCATGGATGGGAAGACTAAACATCATCAAGATGTCTATCCTACCCAAACTAATCTACAGATTTAATGCAATCCCAATAAAAGTCAACACTATATTTTTTAAGGAACTGGAAAAACTAACCACAAAATATATTTGGAGAGGCAAGAGGCCCCGAATTGCCAAAGATATATTGAAAAAGAAAAATGAAGTTGGAGGTATCACATTACCTGACTTTAAAACATACTACAAAGCTACAGTGATCAAAACTGCGTGGTTTTGGCACAAGGATAGACCTACTGAACAATGGAACCGGATTGAGAGTTCTGATGTAGATCCTCGCATATACAGTCATCTGATATTTGACAAGGCCATGAAGCCCACTCAGTTGGGAGAGAGTGGCCTCTTTAACAAGTGGTGCTTGGAGAACTGGATATCCATATCCAAAAGAATGAGAGAAGAATACCATCTCACACCTTATACAAAAATCAACTCAAGATGGATCAAAGATCTAAATATAAGAGCCAAAACCATAAAAACCTTGGAAGATAATGTAGGGAAGCATCTACAGGACCTTGTAATAGGAAATGGTTTCATGAACTTCACAGCCAAAGCACGAGCAGGAAGAGAAAAAATTGATAAATGGGATCTCCTCAAAATTAAAAACTTCTGCACCTCTAAGGATGTTATTAAGAAAATAAAAAGGCAGCCTACCCAATGGGAAAAAATATTCGGCAACCATATATCTGATAGGAGCCTAATATCCTGCATATATAAAGAAATCCTACACCTCGAAAATAAAAGGACAAATAACCCATATAAAAAATGGGCAAGTGACCTGAAAAGACACTTCTCCAAGGAAGAAATACAAATGGCTAAAAAGCACATGAAAAAATGCTCAACATCACTTGCTATCAGGGAAATGCAAATCAAAACTACAATGAGATACCATCTTACACCCATCAGAATGGCAGCTATTAAAAAAACAGGAGACAATAAATGTTGGAGAGGATGTGGAGGAATAGGAACCCTCATCCACTGTTGGTGGGACTGCGGTATGGTCCAGCCACTGTGGAGGACTGTTTGGCAGTTCCTCAGAAAACTAGCAATAGATCTTCCGTATGATCCAGCAATTCCACTGCTGGGTATATACCCAGAAGAACTGAAAACAAAAATACAAACAGATATATGCACACCAATGTTCATAGTGGCATTGTTCACCATTGCCAAAAGTTGGAATCAGCCCCGGTGCCCATCAACAGACGAATGGATAAGCAAAATGTGGTACATACATACAATGGAATATTACTCAGCTGTAAGAAGGAACAAAGTGCTAACACATGGAATAACGTGGATGAATCTTGAAGACCTTATGTTGAGTGAAGCAAGCCAGGCACTGAAGGATGAACAGTATATGACCTCACTGATCTGAACTGAGGAAAGTGAGCAGTCTCTGAGAACCATTGTTTGAAAGATAGTTTAACAAAGGAGAGTAAGAGAAGAGCAGGCTTTGAGCCATCACCCATATGGACATAATCTATGGTAAAGGGATAGAGTGTGGTTGCATGTTGGGGGATGGGGCAGATGAGTGGTGGTGTGCCTGGGTTTGGTGGTGCAGCACTGGGGGGTGGGTGGATTAGGAAGGGCTGGTTCAAATCCCCAGGGCATGTAACTGTGAATCTTGACATTCCATGGGTTGGGAAAGGGTGGTATCATGGGCCCTGGGGGGCTTGGGAGAAGGGAACAGTCAAGATCTAATGGGTTGTTTGGTGGTCATGGGGAAGGTTTTTCATTACCTTACAGTAATGGACACAGGACATGGTAAATATCATCAAAATTATTAAACTGTATCCTCTAAATTGTAAACTATACTGTAAATCACTGACAATATTTAGTTGCTATATTTTGCTATCTGCATAACAGTTATAACAATGCTA
>JAKSZT010054030.1:28549933-28594933 GCA_026826555.1 Tolypeutes matacus
GGAGACACCCTGGTCCTATATAAGGGGGGATAGCCCCAGAGACTGATGCCTTATCAGTGGGTTCTATTTTGGAATCTGTGCTCCTGAGAGTGACAGAATTAGACTCAAATAAGTCCTCCCTGCACATGGTTCACCAGTCCCTTCTATTCAAACCTATATGTGATGCTGGAGTTTTTAGGTATACTTCCAGAGACTGGAGCCTCCTGCTACCTATGTACCAGGTGTGCATGAAATCTAGGTGGAGCTGCAACTCCTACCCTACAGCTCAATGGGCTCATCCAAGTCACCTGGTGAGGAGACAACGATGGGAAATGGCCATCCCAGGGAATGGAGAGGGCCTGCATCTGCAGGCAGGATCATCCTACCCACTATATCCATGGGATATAAGCCCTCTCTCACTTGGAGTTGGAGTGGACATCACCATCCCAGTCCCCTCAGGATTGGGGGAAGAACTATGGACTAGAGTGGACTTGATGGTATTCTCTTGTTCACATATGGTGATTCTAGCAATGCAAGAAATTATAACAATGAGGTGGAGCCAGTGGCCACTTGACACTTTTGGGGTAGGGAGGGGACGAGCAATTGAAATACAGTGGCTTCTTTGGGAGTTGGAGGTTGTCCTGAGTACTGTTGTGGCAACGGATGTAGGCCATTTTAAATCAGCACACACCACTCAGAACTGAGTGGGAGAGAGTGTGGTCTACAGTGTGAACTGTGGTCTATGGTTGGTGGCAAGTCTCCAGGATGTGTAAGTTCATTGAGGGTGGTGGGCCACACTGTGGGAGATGTTTGTGTGGGATGTGATGGGAGGTGTGGGAGGTGGGCAACATGGGAATCCCAGTGGGTTCCGTGTAATATTTTGGGTAATCTAAGCACCTCTTAAAATATATGTATATATATATATATATATATATATAAACAACATTTTTGTAAGCAAATACACATATATGCATATATATTTATATATCATTTTGCAAATGTTTGTATGTATTGTGAGAATTTTGATTTTTACCCATAATAAAAAAAATAAAAAAAAAATGAGCAGAAATGTCCTGATGGAAACCTTACTTAATTCAATTTTTCTGTCCCCAAATGTGCACATACTATCATGGCAGACTTCATAACGGTCTCTCAGTGCACAGTCCCCCTGTGGTAGATTTGGACTCCTGGCCCTAGCTATACACTGGCAGTGAGCACACTAACAAGCCCCTAACCCTCTCTGAGGGGCAGTTTGCTCATTTATGAAGTGGGAATATAATAATGAACTTATTGTCTTCTCCGATTGTGAAATAGGATGATGCACATCAAGTACTTAGAGTAATTCCTGCCCTAATGTAAGCAGTTCATACAAGTTCCATCCACCTCTCAGGATGTTTTGCTTTGTTTTTGCCAAAACTTTAGCATATCCATGCCTTTATAAGAACCATGTTAGATTCTAAGAAACCTGGTTTCCATCCATGGTTAGACAGTAGAAATTCAGGTAAGTGATCCTCATTTTCTCCTCCAATAAAATTAGGACAAAGATCTTTAATTTCTGTTCCAGCCCCTGCCAAGTCCCTGTAGATACTACTAAAACTCAGAGATTAGGAGAGACATACTAGAGCAAAGAAAGACTATGTTCTTCACTGCTTATCAGGAATAAGCACACAAAATTTATTTTAAAATCCTCTGTTTGCCACACCTTTTCAAAACTTTATCAGAAACCATGTTTAGAAGTTTATCATTTGAGCTGGTATTTCTGTGTCATAAAAGAAGGCACAACTCACTCTCTAACTCATCTCTAACATAATGCACATATATTTTTACGCAATTTATACAGAGAAAGAATGTATTCTTTCTGTGACAATATGCCTGCTTAAATAACAGCAAAATGGATTATTATTTCCTGAAACTCTGCATTTATTTCATAATGCCAGGTATGTCTAAGGCATTGCCTTCCACCTTTGGATGAAACTAGTAATCTATCTCAAAGGAGTTAAATGTATGCTACAATCTTTCCTTTCCTTTTAAATTCATGCTGTTTGTTTTACAGTGCCTTATTACTCATGCTTCATTGTTTTTGCATTTTCTTCTCATAAGAATGGTTCTAGTATTTTGCAGTGCATTGATGTGTTAAACTTATTGGCATATAATTTTTAAAACCACTTGAACATTTTACTTTACATTTACTTTTCTTCTCTCTTGCCAGCCCATACATAGATGTAACATCAGTCTCCAAATAAACATGTAGGTCAGATAGTTTACTAGGTTGTTATAGCACAATCTCAAAGATTTTTCATATCTTAAATAATTCCTCATTCCATTTAAGTCATTCAGGCATGATAGCCCAACTTTTGCTACTCATCATTGTTTCATTTCTTCCTTTATTGGAAAGGAATTGTTGATTCTAATATTACAATGTTCACATTAAGCCTGTTAAATAAGACAACATAATATTATTTTCACCTTTCTTTGAGACTTTGTCTGTAAAAGGGTGGAGAAGGAAACTGGACTAACTCAGCTACCCAACTAATATAACTGAACTTAGATTTGTATTTCCTCCTTTGTAATTCAGTTGTTTGAGTTCAACCTTTCCCTGATAAAATTTCTTTAAATGAGTAGACAAAGTCATTGATTTGATCATGGCAGAAATTAAGAATCATATGTTACTTGTAAACATTTTAGGAAAAGGAATAGAAAGGTTAAGAACCTAAACTACATAGTCACTTCTTTATGTATAGCTCTATTTGAGCCTCAGCGATTAAATAACATCTTTATATAGTGATAATAATGTGGGTCTTCACTGGGCTTCAACTTCTCTCAAAACCTTATTTCCTCTGACTATTGTTTCTTCATCTTCTGAATATACTCTGAAAAGACTCTCTGAATACACATGAATATATTTATCCACCTTTCTTTCTCCAGGTGAGAGATGGATTCTCTTTCATTCTCTTATTCTCCCATTCATTCTTGAGCAATTTGCCTTAGTTTACTCTAATGCCTCAGAAACACTTTAGGATATTCAATCATATACATTGTATTGTCTTCCTTTAAGCATCTGGCTTCCCCTCCTCCTCTATCCTTTGATATGTAATAAGCCATGCTTTATGATAGTAATCAGGCTCATTAATGACATCCCAATTGTGGGAGGGGGAAAATACACCCATTGATATCCTCTGCAGTTTTATGAGGAAGGGTAGATTTCAGCTCACCTCCTGTCAAAAGTCAAGATGCTGAAATTTCTCCCTCACCCAGTGCATTCCAGAGAGCACACTGAGATCCTCTGAAAAGCAGGAAGTGGGGAAGCAGGATGGGCACACTGCATTCGGAGTATCCTTTCTTATTAAACAGCTCAAATAATGTTCACAGATGCTTTAATCAGAAAAAAAATTTTCTGGGGTAGCATGCAAAATAATCTTTAGAGATTTCACATGCCCTCCCAGGCTTAAACCCACATTTTACAGATATGTAAATTTCCCAAATTATCAAAGTGTTAACAGAATTTAAGAAAAACCTCAAGCCTTCCAATTGCTCCACTATTTCCTCTTTCTAGACTCTGCTGAAACCCAGCAGCAATAAACTTCTAAAGTCTGCTTACTATGTCAATCAGTTCCCATTTCCAAATACGTAAAAAGCTAGGGGAGTTTGTCCACTTTTGAATTCTCAGCTTCCCAGGTCATGAAATTGTCCTTCTGCTTATTGTAAGTAGATTTGTGTTTTACTCTATTCCATGTCCAACAATCTATTTCATAGTTAAGGCACACCATGAGGTGTAATACCTTGAATGTATTTATGCGAAACCATAGTGTTTTCTTTCTTATCCTCCCTCAAGAGGATATGTGGAAGAGAACTGCTGTCGTTACTCATTTTTATTCCTCCTGCTTACATCCAAAGAATTTCCAAACTAGTCTAGTTGAGCAATATACATCCTCACAAGATTGCTACACATTACCTTCTTCCCACACAATTTGTCCTTCATTCCAGGTACCAGTGCACTGATTCTGACACACTGATGCTCGCCTTGTGAGAATTAGCCTATCATATTCATTTACTTTCACTTAATTGCTGCTGCTATTGTTTAGTCCGTTAACCTCCAGCTAGGGTGCAATTCATGTGAACACTGGGGAAGTAATGATTAGTTCTGCAAAGTATTCCAATCTTCTGGCTAATTGGAGAATGCCCATACTGCTGCTTTCTTTCCAGCTCCAGGTTGAACAAATCTCTTGTCTTCAAGGGAGGACACTTAGCAGGATATGGAAGGCTTGGCTAGATCCAGCATCATTTCCTGAGCATGCCCGTGTGCAGGGCAGTGTGCAAGGTACTGGGGCACCAAGTCTCACAAATCTGGTCTCTCGCAACTAGGCTTTTGACTGGAAGTCTGTCTTCTTGGTTTTCATAAGAACATGTGCAGACTGGAAAAATCATTTCCTTGTGGTTAAATTATTGGCTTCCCAAACTGGTAGGGATTTCGTTTTGAAACACAGGCACTTAAGGAAATCCTTATGAAACAGTTTGGCTAGTTTGGAGGAACATGAGGATTAAGAATATGATCATCTCAGTTGATCCGAAGTATAATGCTGTGTTTCACGTAACTAATTTTCTCAGAACTTTTCGTTGATGTGATGGCAAGCTTGCTTCGGTAATTGAACTGTTACATAGTTGTAGGCAATGAAAGCCTGAAACTTTCACTGGCAACACTTCAACACAATGTTTACATTACGCAGGGGTGTTTTAAAATGTTTAATTATGTCTTACCTAATGGAGATGAGAAGCCTAACCACCCCAGGACTTCTGAGAAATTGTAGTAGATCAAATTTCTTCATTGAACCTAAGATACCTGTCTCAACTTTGATCCAATCTTCCTCTCCAGCACATTTTCTTACTGTACCCTAAAATCCAGTTACACAAAACTGTTAACCTTTCCTCAAATGCATTAGATGTTTTTCTGACCTAGTTTCTTTAGATTGCTCTGGGGTTTGTTATGGGAAGGACAGACACATATAGGAAGAAGTGCCTATTTTGACCTAGGTAGACCATACATAAAGCAATCTAAAAATGTGTCAAGTGATTTACCTCAATTACAATATTTAATCATTCCAACAGACTTGTGGGAAAGGTCATCTTATATCCATAGTGATAGAGTGAGGCTCAGAAAGTTTGAGTGACCTATTCAAAGTTCTGTAGTTAGTAAGTGAAGTAACTGTGAATTGAAACCCAGTTCTATATGACTCCAAACTTATTTCTTTTCTACTATGTGAGGACGGTGTACCTCAAGAAGGTAAAACTCTTGAGCTGCAACCTGAAGGATGTGTAAGAGTTCACAAGGAATATATGGAGATGGGGAAGACCTCTTCCTGTCTCACCAGCTGGTTGTGGTATAACAGCAATGTAAAAAGAACACTGGGAGGATGATAGAGGAGGATGACCATATGATATTTCTGAGTGGCAAAGGAAAACCTGGCACCCATGCAACAGATAGAGAATTGCAAACAGCTTCTGGGGAAGATAAAGGAAAGACAAAGACTGCCAAGGGACCAGGGATTCTAGGGCTGAAAGCCCGTACTGCTGATTGTCTCCTCTGAAATTGCCACAGAAGAAAGCATCACCATTTTATTGCATTGTCTGTTAAGGCTACAGAAGTGGTAATTACATAGCAAATCATAAAGTGGGCATCTTAGGACAAAAAGATTTGGCTGATTCATCAGGGCTTTATCCCTCCAATCCTTGTTCTAGCTTTGCATTGTACATGAAGCAGATATGTAAAAGGTAGAAGGAAAACTATATTTCAGATAAAGTCACAAAGTAAGGATTACCCCTACCATTGGAAAAACTTGGATCAAGAGAACAGAGGGAGTCCCATATCCTACTACAAATCAAACTCTTGAAATACGCTCTATCCTCCTATCTTGATACATACATCTTAATAACAACCTGGAAGATCATATTTCAATTTAGAATTTTAGGGTTCTTGGATTTCTATGTTGGAATCTGCAGAAGAGGAAATACTTACTATTCTTCCCAGCCCTGCACTGTGGGGGGCCCCATAAATGTGTGCGTGGATGCCTCTTCCCACAATTCCATGGTCAGTCCACACTCAAGGGCTCAAGAGTGCATACTCCATTGCCAAGTTCCCCATTCAGAAAGATGGACCCAAGGAAGAAGCTAACACAAGTCCTACAAGTGGGTTTGGGGCCATTTAGACAAGGAACTTGGGAGTCTAGGATATCCAGGGCATGAACTAGAAGATGGTAGGCATGTAGGAGCCAATCTGGAAAATCTCTTAGTCCTTTGGACTCTTAATCCTTTAATGAGGAACATGGCCAGAAAAGGACCAAAATGGGCCCAGTAAAGCAGAGGGTTCAGAGCGGGGGCAGCTTTTGCCTGAATCTAAGACAATATTGCATAGAGAAGTATAGAAAATGCTTCCCTATAATCCTTATATTCAGTATGGGCACTGAAGTTCCTCTCTGATGCTTCACTAGACCCATAGCATTGCATTGCTGCAGGCAGTTCTGTTAATGTCACAATACATGGCAGTCCTGCATTAGGAATATTGAAGTTCTCAATATGAATTCTATATAAAATGTCTGTGCTTTTGAATGTTAATTTTTAGAGGCATTGAAGGTCGATCAAATTCTCATGTAGTTCACAGTGTCTATACCTACCAACTCATAAATGAAGATTCAAATTACAAAAAAACAAAGGAAAACTTTTGACCCCCCATTTAATTTCTCCACTTACATACCCACACACACACACTTTAACTAACTATACAATTTTGTCCTAATTAAAAATTGAATTCATCAGCAAGATGTACTCAAGAAGCTAGTTTTTTGCCTCAGTTTACTTACCTAGGTATGAAGCTTGTTTAATCAGAAAATTATCAATCTCTTCAAAACAGAGAGTTTCCCTATGCAAACTCACTCTATGACTTGCACTATATTACACATCATATCCTACCTCCTTCAGCCCTAGTGGATAGAAAAAGTCTTTCTGAGAGGATCATTCCTGTTGACCAAATTTTTCCCAAATCCCTAACATGATTTAACTGAATTTCTTAAAATTTTTTTGTCTAAAGATGGGAGGGAGAATATCAATTCTCTAGCAATGGGATTTAGAAAAAGGAAAGAGACTCAGAGCCTTTATTAAGAATGTGTGAGGAACTACCTTTATTACTATAGCTTTCATGCAGTGGTATTATAGTTATTTGCCACATCCCTTTGAATCAAGGATTTAATAGAAAATCCTAAAATTATACCCATAATATTCAGTAGCATTTATTGAGATCTTTTGATGTTCCAGACACTGTGCTAAGTACTTTTTCTGAGTTCGTTTCTAAACTCATTCCAACCTTATGAAATAGGGATTATTATTATTGCTCTTGCTGATGTTGTTATTGAGAGAGAAAGAACTCCAGAGATTTGCAGATGGTCACCTTTGATTCTTCAGTTGAGTACTGATCTGTACATGTATACAAGGATACTGCCCACATCTTGGAAAAGATCTGCCTGAAACAGTTAGAGGCAACCATCTCTGATACACAGGACTCAGTAGTGGTACAAACTTAGTCCTAGACTAAACACTGCTCTAGTGCTACCTAATGAAATTTAAAAGCAAGAATTGAAAGGAGCAAACTGTTTTCAAGAAATTTAAAAGTTACTCAGAACAAATATTGAGAATATTTAGAGGAAAATAAAAATACCTAACACCCACCAAGGTAAAATTCACAATGACTGATATCTTATTTTAAAAATGTCCAAGCATGCAAAGAAGCAAGAAAATATGACCCACAATGAGGTGAAAAAAATCAGTCAGTCAAGACCAAACCCAAAATGGCATAGACAACAGTAAAAAGGAATTAATATAGTTATTATAACTATATTGCATATATTCAAGAAGTTAAAGGACAATTTAAAAATGTTAAGATGAGACATGGAAGATATTTTTTAAAAACTTCAACAAACTTTTAGAGATAAAACCTACACTAAGTTGAAAAACACACTGGTAGATTAGGCACTGTAGAAGAAAAGATTTATGAACTTGAAGAAATAGCACTAAAATATGCAAAATGAAAAGAAAAGAGGGAGAAGACTGAAACAAAATAAACAGAAAATCAGTGAGTTGTGAGACAACTTCAAATAGCCTACATATATATATATAAATTGGACTCACTAAAAGAGAAGAAATGGATGAATGGGTGGGAGGGGAGACAGAAAAATATTTGAATAAATAATGGCCAAAATTTTAATGAAATATTTATAAATCCACACCCAAAAATCTCAGTGAAACACAAGCACAGGAAATATGATGCAAAATACACCAAGGAATATCACACAATTTTAAAATCAGTCAGAGAAAAGAGACATATTACATAAGGAGAAACAAAGGTAAGGATGACAGAAGATTACTTACTGGAAACAATGTAAGGCATAAAACATTTGAAGGAACATTTTAAAGTATTGAAGAAAAAAAAAAAAAAAACCCTGTCAATCTAGAATTCCATACCAAAGAAAATATCTTATAACAATAAAAGCAAAATAAAGACTTTTCCACATGTATCAAAGCTGAAAGAAATCAGCACCAAAGATATGCACTACGAAAAAATGTTAGAGGAAAAAAAATGGATTCCAGATGGAAATCTGGATCAACACAAAGCAATAAGGAACACCATAAATGACAGCTATATAGGTAAATATAATTTTTTTTTCTTTTTATTTAAACATCTTCATGAATAACTGTTTAAAAACAAAAACATTAGGGAAGCGGCTGTGGCTCAATCAGTAGGGCTCCCGTTTAACATATGGGAGGCCCCAGGTTCGGTTCCCGGGGCCTCCTGGTGAAGGCAAGCCCGCCCGCACAGCGTGGTTAGCTGACCCAGCGATCACAAGCAGCAAGGGGGGGATAAATGAATAAATAAATAAATAATCTTTAAAAAAACAAAAACAAAAACATTAGATGACATAAATATATATTCTTGTGAAATTTTATGCTATACATAGAGTGGTATAATATTACCTGAAGGTAAAATGTGATAAATTAATAATATATAAAACAAACAATATGGAAACCACTAAAATTCTCAAAAAAATAATTATAGCTTGTAAGTCAAGAAAAGCAATACAATGGAATTATAAAATACTCAAGTAATCCAAAAGAGGCAGAAAAAAAATAGGAAAAAATAAATGATAAGAAAGATAGAAAGCTAATATCAAGATGATAGATTTAAACCCAATAATAACAATTATCATATTAAATGCAAATGATCTAAACACCTCAATTAAAAGCAGAGATTTTCATTTTGGACCAAGCATGCAAGACCCAAATACAAGAAACATACTTTAAAGACACAAATAAATTAACAATCTAATGATGGAAAAGAATGTCATGCTAATGCTAATCAAGGGAAATTTAAAATGACTAAATTAATATTAGGCAAAGTATAATTCAGAGCGAAGAATATAACCAGGGGGTAAAGATGGTAATATCATAATGATAAAGGGGTCAGTTCATTAAAAGGACATGACAATCTTAAGTGTCCATGCATCTAATGACAGAGCTTCAAGAAGCAAATACTGATTGCACTGCAAGGAGAAATAGATAAATCCACAATTTCATTTAATGATTTTAATACTTCTCATACAATAACTGAAAGAACAAGTAAGCAGAAAGTCAGTAAGGATATAAATGACCTGAACTATTAGCTAACTTGGCATTTCTAGAACATTCTACCCCAACAATAGCAGAATTCGCATCCTTTTCAAGTACACATAGAATATTTATCAAGTTAAACTAAATCCTGGTCCATAAAACAAGTCTCAAAGAATTTGAAAGAATGCCAGGTATACAAAGTATATTGTCTGACCACAATGGGATTAAGTTAGAAATCAACAACAGTATGGAAAAGTCCCAAATATTTGGAACTAAGTCATTTCTATGTAACTCATGTATCAAAGAAGAAATCAAAAGCAAAATTAGAAAGCACTTTGAATGGAATGAAAATGAAAACAGAATATCAAAATTTGTGTTATGCAGCTAAAGCAGTTTACAGAGAAAAATCTATAACATAAAGTTCACACAACAATGACTTCCGTTTTCACACTAAGACACTAGACAAAGAAGAACAAATTAATCCCAAAGTAAACAGAAAAAAGGAAATAATAAAGATCAGAACAGAAATAATTAAACTTGAAACAGCAAAACAATGAAATAAAAAACTGGTCCTCTGAGCCTATCAATAAAATTGATAAACATAGAACAAGACTAATTAAGAAAAACAAGGGAAAGGACATAAATTACAAATATCAAGAATGAGAGAGGTGACATTGCCACAGATTCTACAAATATTAAAAAGATTATTAGAGGGCATATGGCAAACTTTATCTATAAATTTGATGACTTAGGTGATATAAACAAATTCCTTAAAGGTCACAAATTACCAAAGCTCACCCAAGAAGAAATTGATAACCTAATCCTCCATAATATATCTACTAAAGAATTGAATTTGTAGTTGAAATCCTTCCCACAAAGACAACTCCAGATGCAGATGGTTTCACTATAGAATTCTAAATAAAATTAAAGGAATTAATAATACCAATTTATATAAATTTCAGAAAAATCAGAGGGAGGAATATTTCCCAACTCATTCTATGACACCAGCATTAACTTGTTACCAAAATCAGATAAAGACATTACAAGAAAAACAAAAACAGTAACTAAACACCCTCATGAACTTATATGTAAAAATTCAAAACAAAATTTTAACATATAGAATCCAACTATGGCAGTTTGAGATTATTTATGACCCCCCTCCTAATTATGTTTATAAAATAATCTGGGTGTGATACCCTTTGAAATGCATTAGATTCAGCTGACAGGTCTTGATTAAATTACTTTTTAGAACTGGGGCTTTAATTTGACCACCTCAGTAAGGTGTGACTCAGGGTTGAGTCTCCACCCCCTTGGTAGACACTCACAGAAGAAGACAGAAAGAGAAAGAGCTCCATAGATGCCAAAGGACAAAACTTTGTCATGTGACAGAAAGGAGAATGCTCAAACAGCTAAACCCTGGGGAGAGATGAGCCGATCGCCTGATAGTTTGCTACTGAAGAGAACAGAGCAGGTGAGCAGCTGAGAAGGCCCAGAAAGAAATGAGCCCTATGCCGGCCTATAGCTGGGATCAGAAGAAGCTGGGACCACTGAGCCTTAAGACAAAGAAGAAAGAAGCTACCAGGCAGAGATCGCCCACTTGCTTCAACATGTGGCAGCTGACTTTGGTGAGAAAGTGCCTCTTATGGTACCTTGAGTTGGGCTCTTCAGGGCCTTGTAACTGTAAGCTTCTACCCCAAATAAATACCCTTTATAAAAGCCAACAGATTTCTGGTACTTTGCATTGGCACCCCTTTGGCTGACTAATACACCAACCATGTATCAGAAACTTAACATCATGACCAAGTAGGGTTTATCCTAGGTATGCAAATTTGGTTTAATATTCAAAAACCAACTAACATAATTCATCATATTAACAGACTGAAAAGCAAAAATCATATGATCATCTTAACAGCTGCGGAAAAAAGCATTTAAAATGTCCTGCATCCACTTTGTATTATTTTTAAGTAAACGAACTAGGAATAGAAGGATCTTTTATGAACTGATAAAGGGCATTTTCAGAAAGTCTACAGTTAATGGTAAATGATTGAATGCTTTGCCACTAAGACCAGGAAAAGAACAATTTTTTTTACTCTCACCACTTGCATTCACTATTCTAGTAGAGGTTCTAATCATTGCAATAAGTAAAGAAAAAAGAATAAGAGGCATCTGGATTGGAAATAAGAAGTAAAACAGTTTTTATTCTCAGACATCATGATCATCTATATTAGGAAATCCTATGAAAGCTGTAAAATAACCACTAGAACTATTAAATTAATTGAGCAAGGCCGCAGATGCGATATCAATATATAAAAGTCAATTGTATTTCTATATACTAGGAATAATCAATCAGAAATTGAAAATTTTAAACCACCTACAATAGCAGCAGAGATATGAACTACTTAGGGGTTAATGTGACAAAATATGTGCAAGACCTGTAATCTGATAACTATAAAATATTGCTGAGAACACTCAAAGAAGATATAAATTTGGAGAGAGACATACTGTGTTCATGGATCAGAAGACTAAATTTTGTTAAGATATCAATTCTCCCCACATTGACTGATAAAATCAACAAAGAACCAAGATAACCCAGAAATCGTTTCTAAGATATGGAGGTTTTTCAGTAAAGATGCAAAAGCAATTCAGTATAGAAAGTATAGTCTTTTTTAAAAAATGTATATTAACAATTGGATATCCATATGAAAAAACATGAGCTTCATCATAATTAAGAACTTCTGTTCCTAGAAAGTTACTATCAAGAAGTAAAAAGATAAACTACAGATTGAAGAAAATTTTTTTAAATAACATATCTGATAAAAGACTTGTGTACAGAATATACAGAGAACCCTCAAACTAGATAATAAGAAACAAATGACTCAATTCAAAAATGGCCAAAAGATTTGAACATATATTTTACCAAAAATGATATATGGATGACAAAGAAGTGTCCAAAAAGACACAGATGCTCAACCTCATTAGTCATTAGGTAAATGCAAATTAAAACCATGAGAAATTATTCATATCTATTTTTGTCAGAGATTAAAAAGGCTGACAAAACAAAATGTTGATAAAGATTTAGAGAAACTGAGACTTTCATATACTATTTTTGGGAATATAAAATGGTACAACCACTTTGGAAAAGAGTTTGGCAGTTTCTTAAACAGTTATGCATGCACCTACTGTGTTATCCAACTAATCCACACCTAGTTGTTTACTTAATGGAAATAAAAGCATATGTCTATACAAAGACCTGTACATGATATTTATAACAGCACCTAGATTTGTAACTATTAATATATGCAGCAATTGAATGCAACTCAAAATAAGTATGCTGAATGAAAGAAGGCAGTCCAAAAAAAAAAAAAAAAAATAGGAGACTGTATATAGTGTATGATTTCAGTTTATATAAAATTCTAGAAAATGCAAATGAATCTATAGTGACAGAAAGTAGATCAGTGGTAGTCTGAGCAGAGGAATCAAAAAAGGTCACTTTTACCACATTATTTTTTGCTTTGAAGCAATTACAAATTTCTGCCCTGGTTTAAAGAGAGGGAACATAGACCACACCTGTCAAAGGAGTGTCAAGATATTTTTCAATATTTTAAGGAAGGATTATGGAATGGAATATATATCGGTGTAATCATCTTTGGAACATTTAGTCTGCCACACAGTATTTGTGTCAAAAAAATGAATACATGCACATGAGTTAGTCACTTCAACTTCCCTTATGGTCTTCCAAGCAAGATAAAATTATATTGAGGTATGCATTCACAGACACTTAGAGTATACATACTTTAATAAAATGTGGAAATAAAGAAGAATGTTGTAACCTACACCCTGAAGACGCTTTCATTTTAGTAAGACTTAAGGAGAAATTGTGAATAATGGAGATCTGGCATAGAAGATTTAAATGGTGGGGATTGTCCTAAGAACTATCAGGGATTTTGCAAGTGCAGGGACTACTATCAAGTAAAGAAATCAGTAAGAGCTGTATGGGATATGTGGAATTAGAACTAGGAATTGAAAGATTAGTAGGATTTCTCTAGAAGATGCTAGAGGGAAAGGCATTGAAACTAAAGAAATAAGCAGAAAGTTTGCTTTAAGAAATTATCCCAGCCTAGAGCATCATTATGGAAAAATCCAAGAACACTTTTATAGCTACAGATTCTTTACCCCACATCCAGGATTTTCTGATTCATTAAATCAGGGTTTTATAATCTGTACTTTTGAAAATCTCAAAGGAAAATATTATGGCCAATCTGATTTTGGAACCATTAGGCTACGGAATATACATAGATGGGGGTAGATGAGACCAATTGTAGGAGGCCTTGAATATGAATATGAGTCAATTGGCTTGCAATAGGATTTAATGATTATTTTCCTTACACTAATTAATATATCATAGCACCACACTTTCCACTTAAACCCTGAACAATTTGTAACCAAGCAGATCATGATCAGTAAACAATAAAGAATAGTAGCATTAATTATTTGATGATGCAGAGGTAAGCCTATAGTGTTAGTTAATTTTTTTAAAACATGGAACTTTAGAGCCCAGACAAAGCTTAGCAAGCCTTTAGGTCATTTGCTTAAAGTCTCAGGCCTATTTACTTATTTCCTAAAAGTATGCATGAAGTTACTGATAGGTGCCCTCATATTCTTTACAGAGGAAATGGTGGAAGTTGGTTTCACAGGGAGTTTTATTGGAAGAATATTTTATTGGAGGTGCCTTTTACATGTAAGAAGTTATGCCTATCATATAGCTGTCATATTATTTATAAAGCAGAGGTTCTTTGTATCACTTTTATGCACTCGTAGATTTTGGACTTTGGTTTCCTTTGGTACATGATTTATTATGTCAACTAATCCTGAAAAAAAAACAAAACTCTACAGTAAATAAACAGATAAAATGACATTTTTCCAGCAAGACCGTAGGGTAGGAAACTTACAATTTTATGTTCATTTAGAGAAAATAAAAGCTATACAAGAAATGCAATCATTGCCAGTTTTGAATAGCTAAGTCTACTCTTTGCCAAAATTTCTAATTTCTAATTAGGATTGAAGGTACTATCTCTCTCTCTTTTTCTGAGACTGGCGTCTGTGGGCCCCTTGGTAATGAATACGGCAAGGGGCCCCAGAGTTAAGTCTGGGCCTCAAAACTAGGAACATTTCCATCAAAGATAGTTTGTTAATAATGAAGTAAGGAGGGAAAAAAGCTATTTGCTTCTTTTGTGGCTCTGACCCTCCCTTGGTCCTGCCAGGCCTGCCTGAGCATCGGCAGAGTTCAGTGGTAATTAAAGCAACAGTGTTGTGAAAAAAGTGTGAATTACTTTTACAGGAAGACTTGGATGTTGCTACTGACTGACAAAGCACAGCAGGGGACTCTGCTGGATATTAAAGAGTGATGGTAGTCCCTGTATTGTCAGGTGGCTTTTCAGCACAATGCAAAATTGTGACTTTTCACAAGTTGATATCTCTGGAACCATTTGAGTTATCGGCTTAAAATTTAGATTTTTTTTCTTTCTTTGACAAGGTTGTGGAGCAAAACTATGTCACATTTCATGAAACGTGGTATGGTAGTTAGAATTATGGAGAGCTAAAGTATATTTTCTTTCTTTTCTTCCGCTGTATTTTTGGCTCTGCCATGCAATTATTTCAACCTTGAAGACTGTTGAAAACAGCGAGGAAGAAGCTATAAAGGATCATATGTTCAACCATCTCTTGGCAAGTTATTTCAATGTCGAATGTCTAGCCTTTCCTTTTTTGTGATCTTTATAGAAGAAAGAAGTACAGACCATCAAGCATTCTGTTGGCAACACCAAGAAATGCCGACTCTGCACCCTCAACTGTGGGGTGTGAACATCCACATGGACAGTGGGCTTATTCTTTTAGGCCAGCCAGGAAAAGTTCTGAGTTTGCTCTTTATCACTGCAAATCTTGTTAAGCCAACTCCCACACAGGTGTGATCTGATGCTGAGTCTGTTCCTTATATGGTAAGAAAAAGTGTCTTTAGCCAAATCCAATAAGCCACCTTCTGCAGATGTGAATCAGGAACATAAAATATTCTATTAATCACTTTATATTTTATAAGCTAACAGACACTATCAGTCTGTATTAGATTGACAGAACATAAGAGAATTCTATGTAGAGGCATCACCAACAGGCTGGGGCAGTTCACATGGGTACAAGATGGGCTAAGATGCCATTGAAAGGCACTGGGAAATCTGTATGGAATGTAGTAGTGATACACTTATTTTTTATGTAAATAAGGAATAATACACTGTGTAACGTCCACATGTACTTTATTATCTATAATTTTCTTCCCTAAGTAAATGGATTGATATGATAAGTGAAACTTATGTGTTTGTTACAGTTTCAGTCACTACGGCCACATCTGCCCACAGAGGGATACTTTGTGAATCAACGACAAAGCAGAGCAGAAGGCAGCAGGTATGGCAGATAAGAGTACGACAGTGGAGTCTCGACATGTTTGCTTGCTACCTGAACAATCTCAATTTCCTCACGTGTAAAAAGGGTATAATAATTATCCCACTTTATTTTGAAGATTAGGTGAATTACAATGTAAAAATTGCTTAGCAAAATGTCTGGCATATAGAAAGCAATTGCAAAGGGCACTTATTACTATCATCATCATCATCATCATCAAATGAGGTGCCATTATGAAGCAAGGTGAATTTGGAAAATTCCTTCCCTGCATTTATGTATACCGATTCTGTTTGATTTTCCAACCAGTTGGGTAATATTTTTAAAGTAGTGTGAGGTTATGAAATGGCATTTAGGGGATGAGGCTGTGACATGCCAAACAATAGACTGCTTAAATATACAACAATGCTATAAACAGAATAACTGGGGTGCTCCAAATGACATTCTTCCACCCCACTAGTGCAAAGTTTAATTAGTATGTAAATAGCATACTCATTTACAATTGACATCATGCCACCTCTTTTCATGCCAAGCTGTCAGGGCCTATGAAACTGCAAAATTCCTGACACTAAACATTTGTTGTAAACTGATCCTTCCAAAAGTAACTTAACTAAAGCTGAAAAGGCGGGAAAGGTGATAATTGCTTTTTTTCAAAAAGCCATTTCTCCATTCTTTCTTTCAGAGAAAATGGCCAAAACTGTGCTTTTGGAGAAAGAGTCACCACATTATACTGGACTGAGGGTAAATTCTGAAAAAGAAAAAAATACACAAACCATCAACCCCAGAGTGATGAAAAGCAAAACGGGTAAGGAAAAAATACCCTCAATTGACACAGCTATTTTCATCACATCAAATCAGCCATCTGTTCTTGACATAGTTTATTATCATTAGGAAGATTTTCTCAATTCAGACATAGTGATGAGAAAAGATGAAGAATTAACCAGATAAATAGCCAATTTGGAAAATTCAGGCTGAGACCCTTTTCCTGAATTCCTATCCCCCCCTTCCTCCCTACTCCATCATCACACTCCAATTATTCCAAGCTTCAATGACATGATTAGACATGTTTATGGTGTTGTTTTTCTCCCACTTGCAACAGCCCAACAAGCTAAACATACTAGATATCAAATGACACAAAGGTGATCGACATTGCACAAAAAATATAATAATTTTCCATTGTTAAACATGACTGTATAAACTTAGAATGACAG
The DNA here is from genome assembly GCA_026826555.1 of Tolypeutes matacus. NCBI lineage: Eukaryota > Metazoa > Chordata > Mammalia > Cingulata > Chlamyphoridae > Tolypeutes > Tolypeutes matacus. Next base: position 28,567,216 of record JAKSZT010054030.1, read on the forward strand.
AGGGCTATCGTTAAGGATGACGGAATTACATACTCTGAACTGAGGTATAAAAGTGCTGGTATGTTCCTCCTAGAATTTATTCATTAGAAAATTAGAAATCCATCAATTTATCTTGGGATAAGAGTATTTAGAGAAGAACATTTCTTTGAAAACATCACGGAATAATTCCAACAACTCTGTGGGATAATCTAGAAAGAAAAAGGAAAAGTTGGAAAGCAGCAATAAAAAGAAAATATTTAAGTTGTATCCTCCATATCAACTTATTAAAGTGAAGTCGAAAATTTACCAAGTAACTTGCTAGTAAATTTAAGTAAATACAGCTAAAAGAAAAATCCTTACAAATATCAACACAACTACTTGACAACTAATTAGTCAATCCAGTTATTTTGTTTACATAATGAAAAAAGCAAGTTTGACTGATTCTTCCTCAAATAGTTCACAAACTCATCATGTTAGATTTATAAGAATCAAATCCACAGATTGATGAAATTTTAAATCCTATGTTTTTTATTGGAATTTTTAAAATGTTAAAAAGAAGTAACTAAATAGTTAAGCCATGCAAATACCTTCACAGAGCTACTTCCATTCTAACACCCAGGTTTATATACCCTTTCCTTGATAACATTCCTGTGATAATTTATCCTTGTTTCTCTTATAATGTGCAGTCTTCTTGGAAAGAATGGTATACATTTGGCAATTTACCATTCACTCACATTCAACACCTGACTTCGTCCTAACTTCCTAAAAGTAAAGGAACTTTTCCCAACACCTCATTCTTCATAACCTCTAACCAGAGTCATCATTTTTTGCTAGCTCTTTCTTCTTGACCCATCCCTTTTTAAAAATTTTCATCTATGTCAAACTGTTCTCTTGATTGTCCTCCTAACTTTTAAAATGCTCTTTGCTTTCTTTGTTGCCCCCCAATAAAGGTAAATATGGACAGAGCTGTCCTATCACAGCATTCAACAAATGCCTGCTAAGCACCTACTGTAAGCCATAAGCCAGGCATTGTGCTAGATGTTAGATTTAGAGTAGTGAGTCAAAAAGACATAGTCCTTGATCTCATGGAGCTTATGGTCTAGATCAAGGATCAGCAAATTATGATCCTCAGGGCAAATCTAGCTGCTCCACAGTTTTTTTGTAGGTAGAGTTTTTGTAAGTAGAGTTTGGCCAGTTCATTTGCATATTATCTATGGCTGCTTGCTCACTACAACTGCAGAGTTGAGTCATTGGTACAGAGACCATTGGTTTAGAAAGCCTTTACAGAAAGTTAGCTGACCCTGGTAGACTCTGGGTCCATCTTCAACAGTTTCAATTCTGCCTTCTTTCTCTTAGGGAATGCTTTTTCCCTTATGGTTTCAATTACTTCTACAGAAATCACTCTGTAATCACTATCCCCACTCATGATTTGTCTTTTGAACTTCAATTGCATATTTCTAATTACCTGTTAAGAACAGCCCCCCACCTCCAATAACCTCATGATTTCCACATAGCTAAGATTGAGCTCATCCTTTGCCAAAAGCTTGCTGTTTTCTACTATTCATCTCCCAGTCACTAGGATTTGAAATTTTGGAGTCTCTTATTCTCTTCCAACATCCAGGTAGTACAAAATAAGAAAAAACAAATTTACCTGTTCTTCATAGTTGCAAGGCTTTGTTTTTGGAGGGAAAGGGTTAAAAATATCCAAATGTAATTCTCTCTTCTCTTTCTCCTTCCCCTTGTGTGAAAACAATGGACTTGGAGACTTTGCATGGTACAGAGTGACCCCGGGAAAACAGATGGCTACTGGGGCCTGAATCAGTTCTAGACTTTAAGGGAAAGGAATGTGAGGCCCCCTGGAGGTCTCTACATTGCCCTGCTCTGCTGATTGGAGAAAGTAAGCAGATCAGGTTTCTGGACAAAAACTTTAATACACAATGTCCATGTGGCAGCTCTGTCCTCTCAGTCATATTTCTTAGAAACCTACACAAGATGGTAGAAAAGTGGCCAGTACAGATGCAAGAGAGGGGAGGGAAACCACTAAGAACTAAGTCCACATTCTTAGCTTTGCAGAGCAGGCTGCTTTCAGCTTAGTCCTTGTGCTTGGTTCCAGCTTTGTTTCCCACCATCTCCCTGTGGATCTTCTCATAAGTGGTGGTGGTTCTCATGCCTGCCTGGCATGTTATATTACTGGATCTCTGGCACCCAGTAATCTATCAGCCAGCAAGCTGAGAGCATCTCAAAATTATTTGTGGTGCAGATATCTGCTGACTACAGAGAAATCCTAAATATCTACCTTTTGTTTATGTTCTAATTAGTTTATCATAGTGAAGCTGGTTTGTGGAAACTATACACCTGAAACCTGCCTAACATCAATCACCAAACTTAGAGGAAAGCAGAGTGATAATGTGGGATGAGAGTTAGAGGCAGGCTGTGCAACTTTGTTTCCCAGAATTTCAGTTCTCTCTGCAATAATTGGGATAATAACCACTACCTCATTTCAGTTATAATAACAAGATAAACTCAATTATAATGACTAAAAGAGTCATTGGTGAGAAGTATATAAGGGTCCAACATGGTATTTGACAGCATCCAACAGGTATTCCTAGAAAAGGGAAGGAGAAATGGGGGTTTGGGCTAAAACGAGCATATTATACATATTCCATCTGGTTTAGTGTAGGTCTGTGATTGGTTTAGCCTGGAATTATATTCCAAGGATTTCAATAGTAAGGCAGTTTTCTCTGACCCAGTCAACGAGAATTACTGGATCTGAGAGTGATTCGTCGAGACTGAATTATCATTTATTGAACTAGTTTAGCAGGCCTTTATTATATTTTGTTTAACACTCACAATTCCTCTCTGAGAAAGAAGGTGGAGATGAGGGAAGGAGAGAATGTAAATCATTTTTCTGACATCAAAGAAAAGGAGGGAAATTGACTTTGAAATTTTCAATAATTATTTGCCATAACAAAAATACTCAGAATTCAACTAAGTCATTGTCATCCTTTTTTAGGTGCAAGTGGTATGGGATAAACATTGTGGTTTTAGAAAGGTATTACTATTCCCTACCCCAACCCCCAGAACAAGACGAATTCTTTGTCAAATACATTATCCAGCCCCCCCCATCAGTCTATGATCTTTAAATATATTTCCAAAGAGTGAAAAAAATGATATTGAAGTAGTAATACCAGCTTTTACTCTTGTTGACTCCATTTCTTAAATAAGAATGTAAACGTGTTCCCCTGATCTAGGTGTTAAAAGATGGTAGAGACAAACCACCCCACCACCCTCAATGAAAAACTCCTTATCTTCCCTTGTAGATATGTGTGTTTTTCAGAATAGAATCACCACTGTTTCAACAGCAGCATGGATTCTAAAGGCCAGCTAGAGAAGGGAAGACAATTAAGGAAACCATGGAAACTTACTGTAGTATGGATTATCTTCTGGGATTTTAATATAGGGTGAAATTTAACTAATCTCCACAGCAGTGAATAAAATCAACACATTCACTTACGAAGCTCTAGTTATATAACTCCTATAAAGTCTGACCATTACCTAGGTGTCTTAAGGCCTTACTCCTTTGTTACTGAGCATAAATTACCTAAGCTTAAATCAGTCACCACCTCCACTCACACACACATATATGTACTCAAGTTTGTGGTATATGGTTCTTTTACCAAGTACAGTGAATGTATCTGACTCACTGAAAATTATGCTGCAAACCTGGATCAACCTACCTAAACTTCTAAGTAATCAGGAATGAATAAGAGGCTTATCACCTAAATAGTACTGAATATAAGTCAGACATAGCTTAGACATGTTCCTTGAAACACTAGTTTTTAATATGATGTAAAGAATTTTATCTGCTCTTTTATATTACATTCAAATATTTTTGAGAAGCACTGGGCTAAATAAACTAAAACAAGTGTCTTTACTATAAGACTTCTCAAAGAAATGCATATTTGTGTATGAGTATGCAACTTTCTAATAGAAACAAAAAAATGTTAATTTTTAAAAAATAAATATTTCTGATCAAAAAATAAAATAACAGAAAAATAAAAATATGTTAATTTTTTAAAATTATGTAGAAAATTTCAAAAATTGCATTTAAACTTATCTAAATCCTGCCACCCTAAACCATCCACCCTTCATTTTAATTGAATATCATTCTTATATGTTCATTTGCATATAAAAAGATTGAAAGGTGTATTTATTTCCTATTTTCGCTGTAACAAATTACCACAAACTCAGTGTCCTAAAACAGCACACATTTATTATCTTACATTTCTGTAGGATAGAATTTCCACCAGGCTGAGATCAAGGTATGGGCCTCCTTTCTTGAGCATCCAGACAAGAAGCTGTTTCTTGTCTTTTCCAGCTTTAGGAGGCTACCTATATTCCTTGGCTTGTGGCCTCCTCCCTCCATCTTTAAAGTCAGAAAGGACTGGTAGAGTCCTACTCACATCATATCACTCCGACCTTATGCCTCTCTCTTCCACTTTTAAGAACCCTGTTATTACATTGAGTCCAACCAAATAGTCCAGGATAATCTTATATTCAGGACATCTGATTAGCAACCTTAATTCCATCTGCAACCTTAATTCTTCTTTACCATGTTATATAACATATTCACAGGTTCTGAGGAAAAGGGTGCAGACATCTTTGGGGGGACCACTCTTCTGCTTGCCACAAAAGGTATATATATATATATATATATATGTGTGTGTGTGTGTGTGTGTGTATATATTCTTATACATATGCATGAGTATATGTATACATATGTATATAAACACACAGATAGCTTATATAGATAGATAGAAATTGTTTTATAAAGATAAGATGGTATTTTATATGCTATTTTAATTTAAAAAAACAATTAATCAGCCATATTAAAATTTGATGGACAAAAATTTAAAAAACAACAACAAAATTTAATGGACAAGATGACATAAGACATCCCCTGGAAAAGTCTTCTCTCAAAATTGGCTAATAAATGGACAAATTCCACTTGCTTGGAACTCTGGAGGATGATAGCAATTGGAGAAGACTTCATAAATGCTAAATCTAAGAAAAACATTCTCCAAGATCAGATAAAATATTTTCTTCCCATAGCCACCAGTCCAGACCCCTCCCCCTCACAAGGTCCCATATAGCTTGGGAGTCACACAGAAGTAGCATGTCCTGGGTCTGTCCTGTTATGGATGCAAAGTATAGAGCCACTCACAGCAGTGAGTAAGAGTACCCACATAACCATGCACAGGCAACCAAGTGCTCAGAGACCCAGGGTGGAACACAAGCCGCTAAAGCATGCTGCATACAAAAGAGCCCTCAGAAGGAAAAAGAAAGAGAGAGAGAGAGTGACCACAGCAGAACTGTTGGCAAGAGGTGGACACACTAAAATCCAACTTCTGTTGGTTGGACCACTTAAATGCAAAATGGACTTTCTAGATTGATACATCTTCTGGATTAATACATCTTCTGTTTGACCTCTTCTGAGTGCCCTGGTTGGGTTACCCACAGAAATAAAAAATGGGAGGTGGGAGTGGGGGGATATGGAATTGCTATGAGACAGGACAGGTCCCAGAACTGAAAAGTTTAAGGAAAAATAGGCACTGGGTGAGGGAGAAATTTTAAACAAATCATAGAAGCTGGGAAGAAAATTCTGCAAAAAAGCAAACATAACAGATCAAGAGTTCCAGAGCATGAACAGAAGAAAGGAAGCTTTCTCCTGGAGGTGAAACAATTGCACAAAAAGTACAATTAAAAAACTTGCGCCACATATCCAGGGCAAGTATCAGAAGAAAAATATCTGAGAAAAATCTGAATAGTTAAACACAGGCTACTCTAATTGTCCAGAATAAGTTGGACCAAGAATCAAAGAAGAGCCTTAACACAAAGACAATCAATAATAAAATCCTAGACAAGAAGGAGAAACTATCCTTCACAGCTAATCCATCAAGATAATCAGAGGCACAGAAATCATCAAAAATTACAAGCCATACCAAGAAACAGGAAGAGATATCTAAAATCAAGGGAACAACAAATTAAAACTTCAGAGGAGACACAGAATTTGGAACAACCAATGAAAGAAGATAAAACAAATCTCCTAAATCCATCCAAGGAGATGAATGAAAATATGGATATAGAGCTGAAGGATAATACAAAGACAATGTGTAAGAATAAAGAAGATATAAAAGTTAAAAATAAACATAAAGTAATTATGGGGATGCAAGACACAATAATAGAAAGGAAAATATGCCACTAGAGGCATACAACAGTAGATTTGAACAGACCGAAGAAAGAATACGTGAACTAAAAGACAAGATAATCGAAGGGTCAGAAGAACAGATAGAGAAAAGAATAGAAGAAAATTGAGCAGTGACTCAGGGATTTGAATGACAGCATGAGGGACACAAACATATGTGTCATGAGTGTCCCAAAAGGAGAAGAGAAGTGAAAAAGGTAGAAAGAATATTTGAGGACATAAAGGCTGAAAGTTTTCCAACTCTTGTGAAAGACATAAATATGCATGTCCAAAGAAGCACAATGTGCTCCAAACAGAATAAATCCTAATAGACCTACTCAAAGACATATACTAATCAGAATGTTTTAAATGCCAAAGAAAAAGAGAAAATTCTGAAAACAGCAGGAGAAAAGTGATTACTCACATACAAGGAATTCTCAATAAGACTAAGTGCCAATTTCTCATCAGAAGCCATGGAGAGGAGAAGGTAGTGCTATGCTATATTTAAGGTAATGAAAGAGAAAAACTTCCAGCCAAAAATCTTTAACTGACAAAACTTCCAATCAAAAATGAAGAAGTGTTTAAAATAGTCCAAAAATAATAAAAAACTGAGAGAGTTTGTCAAAAAAGACCTGTCCTACAAGAATTAATAAAGGGAGTTCTGCAGGTTGAAAGGGAAAGACAGAAGAAAGTGGCTTGGTATAATGTGAAGAAATGAAGATCTTCAGTAGGAGTAATTAAAAGGGAGTAGGAGTACTAAAAGTACTGTACCCTCAATATATAACTGTACTGTTTAATTCCTATAAGAGTCATAATGCAATTAAACAAGAAAAAAAGCATATGAAAATGTACATGCAAAATATAAAGAGGTAATGTGGGCCAAAAACAATATAAAAAGGGGAAACAGAGGGATATGAGAGCAGAGAACTAGTATGCTACTGAAACAAAATTGTTATCTTTTCAAATAGGTTATGGATATAGGTTGTGTAGTACAAACCCATGGGTAACTACAAAGAAAATGTTTTAAGAATATACAGAAAACAGAAATGAGAAAGGAATCAGTCAGATACCTCACAAAAGATCAGCTATACAGAAAAGGAGGTTGGAATAAAGGAAAAGAGAGACAAAAAATATATGACATATAAAAACCGAAGGCAAAATGGCTGAGGTAAGCACTGCGTTTATACTAATAACACTGAATATTTAAAAAGCTAAACTCTCCAACCAAACGACAAAGATTGGCAGAATTGATAAAAAAGCATGAGCCAACTAAATGTTGTTTACAGGGACTTATCTTCAACTCACAAACACAAATAGGTTGAAAGTGAAAGGATGGAAAAAGATATTTCATGCAAATACTAACAGAAAATCAGAGCTGGGGTAACTATACGAATAGCAGACAAAATAGACTTTAAATCAAAAGCTATATTATAAGAGACAAAGAAGGATATGGCTTATTAAGAAAAGGGGAAATCTACCAAGAATAAATAACAATCATTTTATGCGCCTAACCACATTGCCCCAAAATACATGAGGTAAACACTGGCAAAACTGGAGGGAGAAATAGACACCTCTACAATAGTAGTTGGAGATTTCAATAGAACACTCTCATCAATACATAGAACATCTAGACAGAATATCAATAAGGAAAGAGAAAACTCAAATAATATAATTGAACTAGACCTAACAGACATATACAAAAAATTGTACTCCAAAATAGCAGGATACACATTTTTCTCAAGTACACATGGATCATTCCCCAGGATCGACTACATTTTGGGTCACAAAATAAGTCTTAATAAATTTAAAATGATTGAAATTATACAAAGCATCTTCTCTGATTATAATGGAATGAAGCTGGAAATTAATAATGGGCAGAAAACTGGACAATCCACAAATATGTGGAAGTTAACTAACAATGGGTCAAAGAAGAAATCATAAGGAAAATCAATAAATATCTTGAGGTGAATGAAAACAAGAACACAACATATCAAAATTTATGGGATGCAGTGAAGGCATTGCTGAAAGGGAAAGTTATAGCCCTAAATGCTTACATTTAAAAAGGCAAAAGAGCTAAATCAAACACCTAACTGCACACCTGCAGGAACTAGAAAAAGAATATCAAATTAAACCCAAAGCAAGTGTAAAGAAAGAAATAACAAAGATTAGAGCAGAAATAAATGAAATCGAGAGTAAAACATACATAGATCATTAAAAAAGCAAAAGTTGGCTTTTGAAAAGATCAATGAAATTGACAAACCCTTAGAGATACTGACAAAGGAAAAAAGAGAGAAGACACAAATAAATAATATGAGAAATGAGAAGGGGGACATTATTACAAACCCCACAGAAACAAGAAAGATCATAAGAGGACACTATGAATAACTGTATGCCAACAAATTAGACAACTTAGGTGAAATGGACAAATTCCTAGAAACACGTGGACAACCTACTCTGATTCAAGAAGAAATAGAAGATCTCAACAGACCAGTTACAAATAAAGAGAGTGAATAAGTCATCTAAAACCTTCCAACAAAGAAAGCTCCTGGGCCTAATGGCTTTACTGGTGAATTCTACCAATCATTCCAAGAATTGATATCAATCCGTTCAAACTCTTCCACAAAGTTGAACAGGAGGGAATACTACCTAACTCACTCTATTAGGCCATCATCACCCAAATACCAAAGCCAGATAAAACAAACAAATGGTGCTGGGATAACTGGATATCCATGTGCAAAATAATGAAAAGAAAACTACATATCAATTTCTCTTATGGATATAGATGCAAAAACCCAATTGCAAATTGAATGCAACAGTACATTAAAAGAATTATCTACCATAATCAAGTGGGTTTTATTCCAGGTTTGTGTATGCAAGTGTGGTTCCACATAAGAAAATCAATTAATGCAATACATCACATTGAAAAAACAAAGGGAAAAGACCACACAATCTGAATTGATGCAGAAAAAGGCATTTGACAAAATCTAGAATACTTCCTTGATTTAAAAAAAAAAAAAAAAAAAAAAGCAACACTTAAAAATAGGACTAGAAAGAAACTTCCTCAACATGTTAAAGGGTAAATATAAACAACCCATAGATAACATCATACTCAATGGAGAAAGACTGAAAGTTTTCCTTCTAAAATCTGGAACAAGACAAGGATGCCCACTGTCACCACTGTTATTCAACATTGTACTGGAAGTTCAAGTCAAAGGAGCTAGTCAAGCAAAAGAAATGAAAGGCATCCAAATTGGAAAGGAAGAAATAAAACTTTCACTATTTGCAGATGACACGGTCCTATATATAGAAAGTCCCCAAAAATCTACAACAAAGTACCAGAACTAATAAACAAATCCAGCAAATTGGAGGGATACAAGTTCAACAGGCAAAAATCAATAGTATTTCTATACACTAGTAATGAGCAAACTGAGGAAGAAATCAAGAAAAAAATCCATTTACAATAGCAACTAAAAGAATAAAATATCTACTAATAAATCTAACCAAGGATTTAAAGGATTTATACATGGAAAACTGCAAAACTTTGCTAAAATAAATCAATGAAGATCTCAATAAATGGAAGGACATTCCATGCACATGGATTAGAAGAATAAATTTCACTAAGATATTAACTTTACCAAAAATGATTTACAGATTCATTGAAATCTCAGTCAAAATTCCAACAACTTACTTTGCAGAAAAGGTAAAGCCAATTATCAGAGTTATCTGGAAGAGTAATGGGCATCAAATAGCCAAAAACATCTTGAAAAAGAAGAGCCAAGTTGGAGGACTCACCATTCCTGGTTTTAAAGCATATTAGAAAGCTACAGTAGTCAAAACACAAGGATATATATTTAGACCAATGGAATAGAATTGAGAGTTCAGAAATAGACTCATATCTATGACCAATGGATTTTTGACAAGGCTGCTAAGTCCACTCTACTGAAAAAGAATAGTCCCTTCAACAAATGGTGCTGGAAGAACTGGATATCCATGTGCAAAATAATAAGAGGACCCCTATCTCATATCATATACAAAAATTAACTCAAAAATGGATCAAAGACCTCAATATAAGAATCAGAACTATAAACTCCTGGAAGAAATTGTGGGGAAGCATTTCAGGGTCCTGTGTTAGGTAATGGTTTCTTAGACTTTATACCAAAACACAAGCACCAAAAGAAAAAATAGATAAATGGGATCTCATCAAAATTAAAAACTTTTGTGCATCAAAGGACTTAATCACGAAAGTGAAAAGACAACTTACTCAATGGGAGAAAATATTTGGAAACCACGTATCTGAAAAGGCTTTAATACCCAGAATATATAAAGAAATCCTACAACTCAACAATGAAAAGACAAACAACCCACTTAAAAAACAGGTAAATGACTTGAATAGACATTTGTCCAAGAGGATATCCAAATGGCTAAAAACCACATGAAAAGATGCTAAACATCACTAGCTATTATGGAAATACAAATCAAAACCACAATGAGATACCATGTACACCTGCTACTATTTAAAAAAAATAGAGAGAAAATTACAAGTGATGGAGAGTATGTGGAGAAGTAAGAATACTCTTTCATTGCTGGTGGCAATGTAAAATAGTGGAAGACACTTTGGCAGTTCCTCAGAAAGCTATGTATAGAAGTACCACATGAACCAGCAATCCCTCTACTAGGTAGATACCCACAAGAATTGAAAGCAGGGACTCAAACAGTTATTTGCACACCCATGTTCACAGCAGCATTATTCACAATTGTCAAAAGAGGGAAGCAACCCAAGTGTCCATCAATTGATTAATGATAAACAAAATGTAGTATATACATACAATGGAATATTATTCAGCAGTAAAAAGGAATGAAATGCTGATATATGTGACCACATGGATGAACCTTGAAGACTTGAAGAAATTATGCTGAGTGAAATAAGCCAGACACAAAACGACAAATACAGTAAGATCTTACTGATACGAAATAATTAGACTAAGCAAACTCATAGAGGTAGAATCTAGATTATGGGTTATCAGAGTTGGGGGTAGGGAATGAGGAGTTAATGTTTAATTTGTACAGAATTTCTGTTTAGGTTGATTGTAAATTTTGGAATTGGATCATGATGATGGTAGCACAATGTTGTGAGTATAACTAACAGCAGTGAATGATAAATGGAACATGGTTAATGGGGTAAAATTTAGGTCATGTATGTTACTAGAATAAAAATCAAAAGATGAAACATAGGATTATGCAATGCAGTGAACCCTATTTTAAGTGATGGACTATATTTAATAGTACAATTATAAAAATGTTCTTTCATGAATTATAACAAATGTACCACCCTAATGCGAGGAGTTAATAATAGGTTGGTGTGTGTCGGGGAGGGAAATGCATCCTAATGTAACCTATGCATCATAGTTAGCACAATTTTAATGTTCTTCCATCAGTTGTAACAAAGATACCACACTAATGCAAAGTGTCAACAATAGGGGTATATGGGAACGTTCTATTTTTTACATGAATTTTTCTGTAAAACTACAACTTCTTTAATGAAAAATGTATTTTCTGAATTCTAAATAAATGTTTCTTTATTTTCATTGTTACTATTTTAGAAACTATATTTCTAAGATTAAAAATATTATGAAAATACTAGGAGTTTGAAGTTATGTTTTTAGAATAACAAGCTTCAAATTTAGAAAGGATTGACTTCCTTTTTCAGAAATATGCAAAAAGTTTCCTATTTCCTTTTCTCTCCCTTATGGTGTTTTCTTCTATAATATTATTTTACATCATCAAGTTTTATAATATTTAAACTCAATCCTCAAAACTGAATTTCTAAATTGTTATCTGAGGATTATATTTAAAATTTCAAGTCATTATCATTTATTCCTCCATTCTTGAGTTATTTACTTTGGTTCTTCTCATTGTTGCTTGGAACTCACTTTCAAAATTTTCTTTTTTCAAGATGGACCCAGAGATTGTATTTCCTAAGTCCTATGTGCTTAAAATATCTGAGTTTAGTCTTTATACTTGCATTATGTTCTTCTTGGGTCACATTTTCATAACAACAGGACTTTGTAGACCTTATTTCACAGTCTTCTGCTATTGAATGTTGCTTGGGAGGTCTGAGGCTAACCATTTTTTCTATGTCATAGTGTACTTGCTTTTTGTGCCTGGGTGAATACAAAAAGTCTTTTAAAAAACATTACTCAAAAGTTTAATATTTTAACCAGTCTAAATGTTATCATTTCTTCCTGGAACACAATATTTTTAAAGCTAAAGATTCAGTTCTTGCTTAATTGCAGGGAAATTTTCTACTTTTACATTGTGGAATTCTTTCTGTGTTCCTAGGATAGGTTTTCTTTCAAAGGATACTCATTATAAATTACATTAAATCATCTTCGTCTTTATTCTTTTATAGCACCTTATGTATAATTGCTTTTATTTCTTTGTCTTTTCCTTCTGTACTTACTGTGGATATTGCAACATGTCAGGAATTATAGTATAACTATTTAGAAGCATGCTCTTTACCCTGGAGAATGGGTTTCTGAAATGGGGATACTAAATTGAAGTGATTTATATATAATTGAGTTATGGCACATTACCTTTGAAGTTGTGTTCCCACAACAACATTGACAATCTAAACAATGCTCATTTCTTATTAGCTTATAGAGCAATTTCATATATATAATCTCATTTAATCCCTACACAATTCTATGAGGTAGATAGAGAAATGTTACTTCCATTTTTCGGATGTGTTTTAGCAATTAAATGAATCACCCTACTATGGTTAGAATGTTAGATAATTTCAATTTAAAAAACTGTTGGTTAGCCTTCTTTTCTTTGCCAATAACCACTATTTAAAAAACAGCAACAACAACAACACTTCCTAGGTAACTTGCAGCTAGGTGTGGACACATGTTATATTTCTGACTGATAAGATGAAAGAAATTCTGTTGTGACAGTGGATCTGGGAAAGCTTTTGTTTTTCTGATATAAGCAATGGATAGTTGCATCTCAATCTTCACTTCCTCTTCCTTCTTATTTTTATGTGAACACATTATGAAGAGATGGCGCAATCTCTGTACTAATGAGGAACATGCCAAGAAAAATACAGTGATAGCAACCCCAATATGGCTGCATCTTGGAACCAATGTCATCAGCTGCCTGCCTGTCTTTAAGTGCCTTATTACATGAGAAAAATAAGACTCTTTCTTTAAGCCACATTAGTAATATTTTGTTACTTGCAGCCTAAAAATTCCTAATATTACCAAATAATAATAATGTAAATGCAAGATGACTTAAACTCACTATTAACTATTAATTTATCATAAATTTGTATAATAAAATAATATTTTAAATAGAACAACCACATTTTTTTTTTTGTCATGTAATTTGAGAGACTAAATTAACCCTGCAGAAGGAACTGGGACCTCATCTGGGAAGAAAAAATTTAGTATTTTAACTCACTGGGAAAGTATTCAGAACAATTTTTTTCCAAAAAGCAGAGTTAATTTATGCCAGTGGAATAGAAAATATTAGTTTAATTCATTGTGTTTCTGAGTAAACTGGAAGAATAAGAATGACTAAAAATTATTTGTGTGTGATTCTAAATATTTTTCCTGATTTGCAAGACTTGTGCTAGACACTGAATGATTATTTTCATTTACATGGTATAACCAATTCACTTTCTCATACATCTTAAAAGTCTACCTACACAAGAGATAAGAATTACGCTGTTTTATATTAAAATTGATATAATTTCATGAATCACTTTCAATGACTGATGATTTATAAACTATCCCCCTTCTGGAAAACCTTATTATTTTTTGAAGCTTCTACTCGTCTTAAAAAAAAAAAGGGAAAAAATTCCAACTTAATAAGTATCCTGCCATGTTGTGCCAATTTACAAGTTATGGGTAATCTGGGTAAATCTTTTAATTGATTTTGAATTGTGCAATTTGTCTCGGAACTACATAAACATTAAGTAATCCAGAGACTAAATGAAACCTTATATTTCAACACACCAAAATTGTTTAGGCAAGTTTTTTTTTTTTTTCAATAATCAGATAATTATACATAACTAGTCATCATTACTTCAAACAAATTATGCTCTGTTGAAGCATGAAAGAGGTTTCCTGGCACTATTTTGAGTTCAACTAATCCTATTGACAATAGGTGTCTGCCTGCAAAACCTGTTGGTTGGTGGTGGAGTTTGGATATATAGTATTGTGTAGTTGCTGCTCTGTAGTAAGTCCCTCTTAATTATATCATTTTTGAAATAAATATTTGTCTTTTATTTTGAAAAATCACAGGTTCAGTAAACTTGGCAAATGTGTGTATATTTTGAATACAGAATGCTTTGTCTTTTATTCATTGTAGATTTTGTGTAATAATACACTGTTTCATGAGACAGCAGACTTGTGAAGAAAAGAAAGCAAGCAGTTGTTTGCTGTACATTTAAGTACTTAAACAGAGGAGTCACTCTGCTTTCAGGCATTCTTGCTTGACTAATTCACTGGGTTCAAATGGTTCAGAGTGCTGTGTCATGCCAATCAACAGCATTAGCATTGTTTGTTTAGTGGGAAGCTTGTGTTTTGGGGAGGGAGGGGGATTCTTTGGCTCTGTCTACACAGATTAAGTAAAATTGAAAAGTAAGGCATTTGTTCAACTGATTCTGGCAAAAGAAAAAAAAGTCGTGTCAATTATTCAAAGTGATTATAAACGGTAATGGATTTCGGGGGATAAGTACTCCATTCTGACTTCCCACTTGGTACAGCTGCAGTTGTTTTCATGTTTCCAGAGAAAGGAGAGACATGTGAAGGACACCCCCATGGAGCATTACTTAGGGGATGTGCAAAGATGAAGGGGCAGCACACTCTTCATTCCTTTAAGCTCTTAACATATGGTGGTAGGATGATAATAAACTACTTCTACTTAATAGAGTGTACACCTAAAAGATCAGCACCCTTTGGTCACTTAATGTTTTAAGAATTATATTCTGGATTTATAAGCCACATTACTGTGAGTTTGGTCATACTAAGCTATTGGGCAATGATATTTTTGCTTATTAAAAAAAACAAAAACAAGATACACTCTTTATTCAAACCACAAGGACAATAGAGTATACTTATGTTTGTATGCCAGGAATTTCTTCCTTCTAGGTTTAAAACATTGAAATATTTATGTACTTCCAAAAGTTAAAAAAAGTCATTCCACCAGGAAAAGTGGGCATGCAAAATGTGACAAATTTAAAGAAAACTTCATAAGAGCAATATAGACTAATGTTTATCAATTCAAGAGACATTCATTGGACGGCTTTGGGTCAAATTTTTTTTGACCCAAAAAATTTTATGAAGTATCCATATTAGAGAGCTGCTTTATTTCCCCCCTCAGCACCACTAATTAAGCCTGTTATTTTTTTTTAAGATACTTAGATTATATAAATGTTACATAAAAAATATAGGTGATTCCCATATGCCTCGTTCCCCACACCTCCCACATTTTCCCACATTGACAACATCCTTCATTAGTGTGGTACATTCACTGCAATTGATGAACACATTTTGGAGCATTGCCACTGAGCATAGATTATAGTTTACATTGTAGTTTACACTCTCTCCCACCCAATTCCGTAGGTTATGGCAAGATATATAATGACCTGTATCTGTCGTTGCAATGTCATTCAGGACAATTGCCAAGTCCCGAAAATGTCCCCATATTACACCTGTTTTTCCTTCTCCCTGCCCTCAGAACCGCCAGTGGCCACTGCCTCCACGTCAATGATATAATTTCTTCCATTGCTAGAATCACAATAAGTCTATAGTAGAATACCAGTAAGTCTACTTTAATCCATAGTTCATTCCCCATTTCTGAGGATTCTGGGGTGGTGATGTCCACTCCACCTTTAATTGCGGGGGGCGGGGCAGGGGGGCTGCGATCCTACAGGGCCGATGGATGGGGCTTTCTTGCTTGCAGTTGTAGACTCTCTTGGTTCCTTGGTGGTTGTTGTCCACCATCACCTCTTTTTTAGTTGTCTTGGGTAAGACCAATGAACTGAAGAGTAGGTAGAGCAACTCTGTTGAGATTCAGGGCCCAGCTGGCACATGGGCAGCCCAAAGATTTAAGTCTCTTGGACGTACACCTAAACAACTCTGGTACTAATTATAGGTTCAAATAGAAGGACAGAAGAGCCATGTGTAGGGAGACCATAACTGAGTCCAACTCTGTCTGGATGTCTCCAGCACCCTGAGAAGCCCTGCTATTTGTGGTAGTATCTACTTTGGCAGTTAATGAGATCCTGCTGAGAAGTGCATAAGTGTAACCCATTCTTTCACTGCTAATTTCAATTTCAACTGTATTATAAAGTTCTCTTATATATATGGGTTTCATATATATATATATATATATATGGGTTTATTTTGCATGTAAGGTTTTCTTCTGTTCCATCAATCTATTTGTCTATACCTGTGACAATATCGCGTGCCTTAATTTCTACAGCTTTATAATAATCTTGACATCTGAAAAGGAAAGTCCTTTCACTTTGGTTTTTTTCTTTAGAGGTATCTCCCATTTTAGAACTAGATTCTCAAGTTTAAAAAAAAAATTGAAGGAATTTTAAATAGAATTATATTGAGTCTTATCTCAATTATCAATGGTTTTCTATAAATCATTCTAAACTTGATGACATAAAAGAATAATCTTAGTTATTAACCTTATTCATTACTTAGCTAAAAAGCAATAGAGAAATGATTTAAACACAGGCAATATATTCCTAAGTCTACACTCTCAAATGTTATATTTTGCAGACTTTCTCATACCTTTTCTTTTTTTCTTTCTTTATTGCACTGGCTAACACCTACAATATAATGTTAAACAGAATTGGCAATAACAGGCACTCTTGTCTTTCTTATAATCTTAAAGCCAATGCTTTCATTCCACTCTTAATTATTATATTTTGTAGGTTACTGTTTATTAGATTAATGTAATCCACTTCTATTCCTACTTTGCTAAGTGCTTTTCTTTACATTTTTTGTTTCTTTCTTTTCTCTATTTTTCCTCCTCCTCCTCCTTCTCCTCTTCCTCCTTCTCATGATGAATGGATGTTGAAACTATTGAAGGCTTTTTCTTCATCTATTAAGATAATCATATGATTTTTTCCCATTTATCTTTTAGGTTGATAAATTGAATTATGTGATTTTCTAATGTTAATCAATATTCCCTCTGGAAAGAATTCCATTTTATTACATATTGCTGTCAGTGTTTTAATATTTTGTATTGGATTTTTGAATTTTAGTTCAAAAGTGAAACTGGCTTATAATTTTCCTTTCTTATAGTTGATATCATATTTAAGGCTGACTCAAAAAGAATTGAAAAATGGTAATATTTTTCAAGTTACCTTTAAAAAATACCATTTTAATTTCATGGTGATCTAGAGAAAGCAATCTCAGTGAAATGAATTCTTTAACATACATTGATATTTCAGTGCTTGATTTATGGAAAATATATGTTCAATATTCACAAATAATCTATGTATACTTGAAAATGGTAGATGTCATTTTTCAAGACCTAATGAAATAATTGATTCAGACAATTGTCATAATGGTTGATACCATTCATAGAAAGGTTGGTGGAGAATTTAGAGTGGAAGGATCAGGGTATCTACCCCCTTCTTGTCCCCAAATGGAAACTGAATCTAATCGAGCCTTTAGTGCCAAATTCCATTTATATGGAATACAGGGGATTTAGGAACATGTTAATTAACACCACAATGAAGCAATCCGACAAATCTAGATTGTGAGACATTTTATAGAACTCATTCAGTTTCTTCAATTAGCGGAGTGCAGGAAAAAAAAAAAAGAGGTGGGGAGGATACAAGGGATTGGATCTTGTTTCAAATAAACTAAGTATTAAAACACATCTTTGGACCCTTAGGGTACTTTTAATATACTATGGATTGTATTTAGATGATAACAAGAAATTATTAATAATTTTTTTCAGGCATAATTATGGTTACACTTATGTACAAACAAGTCCATGTTTTTAAGAGTACAGTAAAGTACAAACAAGTCTATGATCTTTAGAAATTCTTGCAGGATTATGTAGAAGTGCTATAATCCACCTCTGAAAATTGCTTTAAAATTTGGAGGAAAAAAATAAAAAGAAGAATATGAAATAGGTTTTATACATGGTTCATTTGGTCAAGCTTGTCAGTCATGTCTTTGTAATCGATATCCTTACTGATTTAGGTTTCTCAGTTAATGATAGATATTGTTAAAATGTTCCAATATAATAGTAGATTTACCTATTTATTCTTGAATTTCTTCCAATTTTTCCTTTATATATTTTAAGGATAAATTTTTCCTTAATAAGATTTAGGTGCTAACATTTTTAAACTTTCATATTTTCCTTGTAAATTCAATCATTTATCATTACATGGATACCTTCTTTAATCACGGTAATATTTTTTAAGCTTAATGTCTGTTTTTGTCTATTACCAAAGCTACACAAATTTCTTTTTTGGATCGTATTTGCTGGCATACCTTTTTCTGTCCTTTCCATTCAACTTAACTACATTTGTATGTTTTATATATGTCTGTTTGTCTTTTGATGGATTGTTTAGCCCATCTTGACTTAGAGTAATTACTGATATATTTACACATTTATTCCTGAAATCTCATTTTGTGCTAAAAATTTGCCCCACCTTTTATGTCTGTGTTTACTGCCTTACTTTTTTTGCCTTTTTCCATTCTTTACTTTCTTTACTTTTCATTTCTTTTAGTGATTACTTCAAAATCTTAACGTGCATACTAACTTACCAAATTCTGAAGCTAATAAGTATCTTCACACTCCTTCTGAACAAATCAATGATGTTAGAACCCAATAACTCTTTTCATGTACTATTTTTTTATGGATTTTCATTTTATCTTTGTTTACACTTTTGTAAACACAAAATTGGCAATTATTGTTTTATATAGTCTATGTTTGTTTAGACTTACTGACATATTTATTATATTCTTTAGTCATCATTTTTCTTACATCTCAGACCTTTCACTTGAAAATGTCTTTATTTGCCCCATACTTTTAAGGATATTTGTTGAATATAGAATTTTAGGTTTACCGTTATTTTTTCTCAGCACATTGAAGACATTATCCTATTTTCTCTGGTTTCCATTGCAACTGAATAAGAAGTCAACCATTAATCTAATTGCCATTCTCATGTATGCAATTTGTCTTTTCTATCTGATAAATTTTCAAATCAAATCTTTCTCTTTGGTGATGCTGAATTTTATCATTATATATCTAACTATGCTTTTTGAAATTCACCCTACTTGAGATTTGTTGAATCTGAGGATGGGTGTTTTTCATCAGTTCTGAAAAATTGTATGCCATTTTATCCCTAAATGTTGCCTCTCTCCTCTCTTTCTAGAACTCCAAGTATCATGTGTATTAGATTTATTTCACTCTATCCTCCATGCCTATTAATAATTCTTGCATGTTTTCCATATCTTTGTCTACTACATTCCAGGTAATTTATTCAGTTATCTTTTCCAAATAATTAATTAACTTTTATCTGTGTCTAATATGACTTTACAGCTTAGTATTGCACTTTTAATTTCAATTATCTTATTTTTTATTCCATTAATCCATTTGGTTAATTTTATACCTGCTTGGTCATTTTTTATAGATTTCTCTCTTGTACCACTCTTTATCCCCTCTTTAAATTCACGTAGTCTCTGTTACTCTTTGATATTTCCAACATATGAAGGTTTGAGAGTCAGATGCTTTTTATTCATGTTTTCTGCTGAATCTCATGCAGCTGCTATGTTTGTGTGTTTTGTGAACTTTGAATTTGAGTTAAAATTTTTTGAATCTTTATTTATGCAAATTTGTTGAGCTTAGGTTGAAGTAGTTTCCTTCAGAAAGGATTTACATTTGCTTCTGCTAGGTGCCCTAGAAATCCAGCATCATTTAAAATTAAATGCATGGTCTGACTTTCATTTGACCACACCCAGGTGGTGTGTATTCCATTTGCAATCCCAGTCAGAGAAGATTGGCTTGTGGTATGACTACACAAAAAACAGTCTTTTCTTCTAGTAAAGGTTCAAGAGAAATAATGTATTTTGCTGATCCCTTGGTAGAAGGTGTTATTTAGCTTTATCTGGGGTGGGGGGTGGGGGGTGGGGGAGGATATGGCTTTTAGGATCCCAGCCTTATGGAGAGGTTCATTTATTAGACTCCATCTCATTATTCCCTTATGGGAACTAGTCCTCTGTCCTGTGTGACCTCTGAAGACGTGGAAACTGAAGCATAAGGCCATCTAGGTTTGATGAGTGCCTTAAAGTGACAGATTATACTCACTGCTTTATTTGCTTCTATAGGTTTTTACTTTCACTAAGCTTTCAGTTTTCTGAGAACTGCTAACTTTCTTGTCTTATTATTGACATATATAAAAATATATGTATTTTAATATTTAAATCAGTGTTTTATTTGTTTTCCATGGGAGCGTTAATCTCTTTCAAACTGCTAGAAACTAGTCTCAAAACCTCCCACACCACCTCTGGCTGGGTGAATTAAAATAAACAACTGGAAGAAATATGATGAAAAGTAGAGTCATGTTCCTGGGTCTGTGCTAACCATGGCACTTACAAAGAGCAGCATGCAATTCAGCCACAGGTAGGTGCAGAGGTCCGAGCAAGTAAGTGAATACCATACAGCTTTCAAAAGGTTCATGTGAAATTTGGCTGATACCTTAGTAACCTAAGAGAAGGCAGTACAACTGACCAGGCAGTTCTAAGAATGCAAATCTAGAGGCCACAGGATTGGGATTGAGAACAATGAAGTTGTTTCGTTGACTCTGTAACGGAAAAATTTGAGGTTGTGTAGGGCCAAATTTAGTGGCTCTGGATTGGCTTTCTACAGATCCGTCTTCTTGACTTATCTTTGCCATTAATGGTTTGTGTGTGTATTTGGGTAAATCACCTCTCCTCTCTGGGTTTTATTTTACTTAACTGAGGGTGTGGTAACATGTGAGGCAAAACTTTGTGGCCTCTAAACCCTCGATTATTACTTTACTACTCCTCTAACGCCACCATATTTCTCTCATGACCTGGAACTATGCCTCCTTCTCCTAATGTTTGGAGGATCTTTACTCAGTGATGCTAGAAGAGTTATTTGGCTAACTCAGATTTTCCTGGAACCCAGAAGACTCTACGTAAGAATTATTTACGAATGGTAGGTAGTCAAAGAGTTTTAAATATAGTTATATCATAAATCATATTCTTTATGCAAAATCATATCTCTGTGCCCAAATCCCAGGTGTTTGTTGCTGCTGCTGCTTTAGCATATTCTGTCAGTCCATCATCGACTCTATTTAAAGCTAATGAAATTTTAGTGTTAGGGCTCCTGACTTGCACATGCTCCTTCCAAAGACCCTTTTCCCTAATTTTAAATAACTTTTACATTTGACCCTAATTAATATTTGTGATTTTATATATTTCTTAAAAGTTGATTCCCCAAATTGTGTAGAGTTCAGGGTCCACAGAAACTGAATCTGCTACTTCTATCCCTCTGATGAATAGAGAATACATATTTCCTCCTCATTTCCTTTGACTTATCATTTCCCTCAACTTTCATTAAAAGAGGAAAAAAAGATTGAGGTATGTTTACAGAGGAATATGTTTCAATATGGCTCTGCCCTGTTAAAATCAGAGGGCAATTTTATCATTATGCAAAAGATCTTTGATGATTTATTGCCCTTCAAATCTGAAATTCTTTCTCTATTTTTTTTTTAATCTTTGCATTTGGGAGAAATAACTGGTCATCATAGCTAGTGACGATAACAGTTTAAGTTGCAATGGTGCTAGTGAGGAAAATATATGTAATATTTTAATTAATTTTCCAGTTTTTTTAAGGAGACAAGCCTACCACCTCATAGTATCTTATAGTTTTAAAAGCATTTATAAACAGTGGAATTTTAAAAAGGGATATTTATTAGATTGCTTCTAGTTTGAAAACTAAGATAACATGAGCAATTGTTACTTTCAAAACATTCTATTCTGTTTGTATTGTTTCTACATGAAAATTATACTCTCACATATATACATATTGACTATGGCTGGCCATTTCTAGGAATTTGGATATTTTTGTCAAAGAAACACTGCCTATTTTAAGATTTTATTTTACATATTTTATTTTTATTTTGAGGGGAATCCAAATATCTACACCATGAACTTAAATTCTTATAGCTGCCAGAACTGACAGAGAATTAGCAAGGCAGAGCCAAGTTCACGCAAGACTGTCTACGGCGCTCTTATAGCTAAAGACAAACCAAAATATTGACTAGTTCTTCTCAAAACAGCATGTATAAGTTGTGGCTGAAATAAGCCTGATGTAAGAAAGAATACAGATGGCAGCATAATCATAGGCTGGGTCTACACGATGCCAAACAACCCATTCAAAAGTGAAAATTTCAGTCGATCAGTTGGTGGTTTTGTCTACATGCCACCAAGCAAGGAGCTTTAGTGATTTCTTCACTAAATTGACTGAGCTTTTGACTAGACTTGAACAGATGTTTTATCACTATGTATGTTCAGTCTTAGTTGTCAAATTTATAACTCAAATAAGTTTATCTATAAATGGTGAATTTCTTTCCTTCATCAAAACACCCTGAGCTTGTTAAAGATTATCTGCATTTTTAAATTTATCTTAGAGCTTAGTTCAATGAATGTGCTTGGCATGGTTTAGGATATACCTGACCAAAAAAAAAAAAAAAAAAAAAAAATAATGCCTCCCTACTTATATGTCTACTTTTAAAAATTCATTAATTCATTTGGTATCATTACAACTCAAATATCTATTGAAAAGTAGCTAAAATTCATTTTAATTTCTTCTCTTCTTTACTTAACAATTTCCCTAGTATCAAGTGCACATATGTATACCATGTATGTGGCAATGTATGCATGGCATACATACAATGTATACAAGGTTTATACTTTTTATACATCAAAAGTATGTATGCACACCATCAATGTATGAAATTACTACCAGCATTTACAATGATTGCTTTTGACAATTTTTTCCAGTTTGTAAAACAAGGCTGTTTTTCACTAAAAGATGGTTCACAAATTCTTTCAAATACTTCATGATTAAAATCTAAAACAAACAAAAAAGGCACTGCTTTAAAACGAGTTTTGCACGAGCAGAGGTCTCTTGTCTTTAGTTTGTTGTGTCCTCAGCAGCCAGTACAGTGTGGGCCTCATTAATATTTATTAAATTAATGAATAGCTGGATTGTAGAGTACCACTTCTGCAGCCACTGACAACCGTGGCCTGGTAGGAAGAGTGTTGGGGAATAAGTATTCCGACTCAATCCCCTCCTGTCCTATGTATCTGCCCATGCCTCTTCCTGTTGACTAAATCAAGCTGAAAGCTAGAAATCAAGCCACCTGGATGGCTGAGGGCACAGAGGAGAGTGGAGAAGAGTGGGGAGGGGCTCTGGAGGGGCAAACACAATATTCACTATCCACATACTGCTGTCCTGAGCAATTACTGGGGATAAAAACTTGGTGCATATTATAGCTCTTTTTACAGTTTTCAAATATATCTAAGAAAAATCACACATATATGAAAAATTACATATGTAATATATGTATTATATTACTGATACATATGCATGTGTTATTTCACATATATTCACACATATCTATGAAAAACATACTATATATATGCATATACAGGTATAGAGATATAGAGAGAGCTAGAGGTAGAGATATATACACACATATATATATGAATAAACTCCTGACCTGGAGTCAGGATGTATTATTTTTTCCCCAAATACTGGATGTTCTTAGGTAAGTCACTGGAATCGTCTAGGTTTTGTTTTCTCACTTCCCTTGAAAGTGCTGTGCCCAATGGCCTTTTGTTTTCTTTCCTGCTATATTATTTGTTCTTCTGTATGGGCTAATGTGAATACCTTGATGAGTCATTTACCAGTTAAAAATAAAAAACTTGTATTTAACTTTTAAAAGTACAATATATTTCTTGAGGAACAAGAAAATACAGAAAAGTGTAGATAAGAAGTATCCTAGTTCCTAAATGATGCTGCAAGGAGCCAATGGATTTATTTATTTCTCAGCCTCCACAAGGTTGTCATCAGGAAAGAGTATGGTTTCTGGGTCCATGTCTAGTAATTTCCCCCCTTCGCAATTTCTGTCCTTCTTCCATCCACTCTCTTTTATATCCTGTCATTTCTCTTCTTTTCAAGCTCGAAGAACAGGCAAGAGAATGAGTGGGCAGAAAGCAAAGGACTCCACTCTGGGAAAGCGTCGCTGGAAATGTTTACTGTATCAGCCTTCATGACGTCGAAAGGAAAAAGCCCTAGCCTGTCTTAGGAGACCATGGCAGCAGCTGCCTTCACTCCAAGATGCCTGTGACATGCTCTAGGGCATAATCTCTACGTACTTAATACAAAGGTTCTTTGCAGTGTTAACAGTGCACTTATACGGGAATTTTACTTTTATCTTTGTGAATTACTACATTTCCTTACGTTTTCAGCAAAGCAATGGATAGAAGTTACTTAGCCTAAGGACCTCCTTCCTGTTTGTGGGGATTTTTTTACCTTCACTTTAAACCCAGAAAAAAAGAAACTTTGTAAACTTACTCAAAGGATGTAGAAGCTATACCTTCAGAGCTCTGAATTTCCTGAGTCTGACTTTTAAATAAAACTCACCAAAACACGAGGAATTGAAAAATTCATAAGCTTTATTTTTAGGTGGGCTAAAAGTTTATTTGTTTAGACAGAAGCAATCCTCCCTTTACCCATTCCCCACCATTCACACCTATACCACTGACCATTAAAGAGGATAGATGCAAATACTCCTTCCATAAGATGTAGACCCTTCTCTTATACGTTGTGCTAATATACAGAGGTGAAGGCTACAAATATAGAGAAAACTCTTACAATATTCCTGAAATCATTCATCTTACTACCATGCTAAAACAAAATATTATAGGTCTTGGTGAAGAAAATGCTAGATGCCATTACAACCATCTTTTCGATGCATCAAACATCACTCATTTTTTAAAAATAAATATTTAAAGCAGTAATCCTACAGTATATTTTCTTTGCTTAATATGATGAGGACCAAACAGAGCTGTTTTAAAATCAAATGGGGACAATTTTTTCTTCTTTTTTCAGCATTTTTATCCCCTAGAGTAAATTATCAATAGATGCAGAATGTTTTGATTGGATTAATTCAGGATGCCAATTGTGAAATGATTTATAGAAGGCAAAAAGAAATGTCAATGCTTTCATGACACCTTATCTTTCACAAGTGTTGGCCAATTTTGGCAGAAGAAATAAAAGCTCCAAAATGGAGCTAATGGACACCTTAATATAGCTATAATTGACACATTCATAACTCTTTTTCCAGTTTATGAGGCTGTATTTTATTTAGTAATCCTTTGCTATTTGAGAATGTGGGAGAAGATTTTGTTTTAACCAAAGAATAAACTGACGTGTGAATGATTTTAAGTCAGGACAAGAAAATCTCTTAGGTTATATCATGTATCACAAATATTTTGAGTATGTTGATACACATAGACAAAAAGAGAATTGAGATAATTAGCCTTAAATTCAAGAGAACAAAAAGCAAAATGTCTTGGGCATCCATTACAGGAATGCTGATGGTTGGTTTGATCATGTTTAGGTTTTTGTTTCATATTTTATTTGACCTGTTTATCCAGAAAATTGCATTGATTCACCATTTTACATATGTAGACAGATAATTAGTTAATTAGCTTTCATTAAGCATCTACTCTGTGTCAGAATTGGAATTATATAGTAAACATCCTATTTAATTTCAAAATTTGCAAAGGTGCCAACAACTAAATTTTAAGAGGCAGAGATCAGGTATTGCTAAAAATAATTTCACAGTCATAGCACTGTGAAAAATTAAAAAATTAAAAACCAAACAAACCTTTTATGTCATGGCACACTCATTCTTGCTCCAAACTCAAATGCACCGAAGGAAGAAGATGATTGGGTCAAGTTTGCAACCATATTGGAAACTTTGCGAGCCATTTTTAAACCATGTATCTGCTCCTTAATAGTTGCTTTGCTCTTCTTTGTCTATGGAGTTCTGATGTTGACTCCTTGAAGAGTGGTGTGGAGCATCTTATCACATTCACTACATCTGGTAGACAGAACCTGGCACAGAGAACCACATGAGTTTCATTATCTGAGACTTTGAGGAAGGCTCATTAGTCCTTCCTAATTCTGATTTCATTCTCGGCACCAGAGCTGAGTGAGCCTCAAGGGAAGAAACCAGGAAGATACATTCGATCATGATAGGATGAGGAGAGATTCACGCATGACCTAAGGTATTATTCAAACTAGCTTATCTCCATGTAAGAAAAATGCTACTTGAAAATAAATCAAGGGCCATTCTCTGATCCCCAGTAACAGGGATTATATCACAAAAACAGAAGTAGCTTTTAAACCACACAATTTCTCCAACACTAGCCCATGTTCTTCTCGATTTTCAAGGGGATACTGATTTAAAAGGAAAAAAAAAAAAAAAAGACAGGGCTGGAGAGGGGGCACCTCTTGCTCAGCATCAGGTCACTGAGTATTTTCATTATTTGTTCCTATTACCATGTTATATCTTAATTACTAGGTCTGGCTTCCCACCCAGGGTCACTATGTCACAGCTGGTTTTCTGCCCATTCCTAATTAATAAAACCTCATTTAGTATCCAAGTTTATTGTAATAAACCTCTGCTGAGAGAGACAGCAGAAATGGACAAAAAACAAACCAGAAATGATCATAGTTGCTCTAACAGTAACCTTGCACTATAAAGGGCCTTAATTCAGGTCTTTTCTGGGTTACTTTTCACCTGGAAAGGACTTCCATTTGATTTCACTTGGAGTTTCTGGCATATTTGGGTACAGTGGTCAGATTTTTTCCACAGAAGGAAAAGTGACAAGAGTTCCTAAATGCCCAATGTATATATCACTTGGGATTGTTTTTTAAATGGTTATTCAATCTTGCTTCTACCATTTAAATTAATATTGGTTTTGAAAAAAAAGAAAGCTAATGTCTTTGAATGGCAATGTAAAAAATGTAGCATGCATTCATCAAAGGGTCATATTTTGTTGCTGTGGCACCACTTCTTTTAGTATTTTGACATGCCAAATAAAGACAAATTATGTAAGAGCCTTTTCTAATTTGATAAATATAATTCCAATCAATAAAATTTCCTAAATTATTAAAAAACCTTCACAAATCTCATCACTTTTATGTATGTCTCTGCCTGTCTCTGTCTCTTTCTGTCTCTGTCACACACACACACACACACACACACACCCGTGCTGCCAATTCTATTTATTAGAATCGCGTGGCTCTTGAACAGATAGCTCATCTGCATTTTATCTGGTGTCTCTATAATTAAAGCTTATTGTAAAGTGAGATATTATTGGTATATTTTATTACTTGTCTATGAGA
>JAKSZT010054030.1:28597433-28779341 GCA_026826555.1 Tolypeutes matacus
AACAATCCCTGTCAGGACTATGCCAACCCTTCAGGGCAATTTTGATAACCTTTTTGGAGGAATTTGCAAGATACAACTTCCTTTTGCATGCTTACAGATATTACTGTGTTAGGAGCCAAGGAACTCCATTATGAATGGCTTCTAATACTCGGATGGATAATAGGCAGCTGAAGGGAATTCAAATAGTAAAAAGCTTCAACGGAGATTGTTTTCTCTACTGGTTTCCTTGACGGAGTCTTACGGAGGGTGATGTTATTATTCTTCACTACCCCCGCCCCACACCTCCTTTCTAGGAATCTACACGGAGCACAACTTGCAGTGATGTAACACCACCGCTGATACCACAGGTATGTGAAAATAGTGTGCAATATTACTTTCCCTCTTGCACTGGATCAAAATGCAAATCCAGCTTCTGAGGGAGTGTGACCCCTTTGTGGCCAATGACACCACACACCATGCTTCGGAATGTCTTTGGAGAGAGAGAAAAAAAAAAAACAAAAACCCACAATTGTAGGACCCAAAGCAAACCAGGTTATTGATTCTGGAGAATTTTCCATATTATGTTTGAAAACACCAAAAGGCAGACAATCAAAAAATGACTGTGCTATAGAACAAGGCAATTTCAAAATCAAGAAGTAAATAAACATTGGGGGAACCTCTCATATTTAAGTGTGTTCCCATTCCCTCCCTGATCATCTTCCCAAAGATTCCTGATGCAGTATTTGTCCCTTGACAGTGGACAATGCAACACAAAGGGGAAAAACTCACTTGAAGAAACTGATTGGAAAATGGAAAATCAACATCCAAAGTGTATGTGTTGTACAGAAAGAAAGAAAGAGTCTAACTGTCTCAAAGACTAAACATCAAGGGGCATTAATAGAAAACAAAGATGTATGAGAGGGAATTTTACATTTTCATTTAATTTGATTTACATGACTTTTGTATTGGAGCCCAGGAAATAAAGATAGTGCATATCTAGCCTTGGATATGTGAGGTTTGTAATTGAAATTAATTATATGTCCTTTACATTTTCCATTTGCCTTTTAAAATTGAACAGGTGGGAATCTTTTGGCTCTTAAGTTAGAGAGTCAGGTTCAAGTTCAGTAAATCCTTTACAGTCCAACCTCCAGGCTTCCAGAGCTCCTCTCCAGCTCCCCCAGCCATCTCTGGCCTGAAACATTCCTTCGCAACCTCACCCTGCTGAACATCAACTGGCCTCATCCCCCAGGTCACCCTGGCTGGTTGCCCATTCACACATTTATGTCTGCCTTTTGAGTGTTTTCAGAAGACCATTAAATTTTGGCCTTGGCAGGCCAGACACTTTCACCTCGCCCTGTGACCCTAAGGGAGGGTGTTATCAAATTCCCTCATCAGACAGTCAAAGCTAGCATAGAAGCTATGCAGTTGCACAAAGCAAAATGTTAGAACTTGTAAACATGTCATACAATATTATAATATGTCTGTGGGACACGGTTAAGTGCAAAGGTTGGAAAGTCCTGGGGAAATAAAGGCTGGGCTTTTGCTGGAGCTGTCTTAGTGCATATTATTTTTTTGTAGACAGTGCAATGGAGATTAGCTTCCATCAAGGTGCTTACTCCCCATTTTTAAACCGGCTGCTCCACCACAGCACTCTTTGAAATGGCTGAATCTTCTATCCCTATAAAGTCAAAAGGGATGCGCAACACACAAGTCTTCTGTTGGATGAAGGAAGGCTTTGCTTGCATCCACAGGAAGGGTCCTGTGCTCCCACCCCACCCTAGCTCTGAGGGCATTCAAACGCTAAATTAATTTGGGTAAAGGAACAAATACTTTATATTTCATCCTGGTTGACTTGGCTCCCAAAACTTAGCTGATCCCCTTTTTGCTGCCATAAAATACCCCTAAAGTTTGCTTTTGCAACCATTTGGTAGCCCTCTGATTCTGGAAAATAATTCCCCACCCTTGGCTAGTGCTTAACACAGATTTAAGATGAGGTAAAGGGTTGAGAAATAAGATCCATTTGTTTCAATCTTCTTTCTTCTCTGAGACATGAGGTAGAAATTGCTAAGTTAGAGGAGGAAGATACAAGGCTGGGGGAGGCCAAGATTTTAACTCACTTATCTCACAGAAATAAAATGCCTCCCTCCCTCCCTCCTCCTCCCTCCCTTCCTCTCTATTCATTAAGTACAATACTATTTACCTGCTAAAAGAAATCTGATGGAGTTTAATCTACAACATGGTTCAGTACCGGAAGTATAGCTGCACAGCAGAAAGAGGGCAGGAGGGTGGGGGCTGATAGTTTATAACACACAAAACAGTCAGGACTGCTCTGGACAGAAGATAATGCAAACTAGCTTTGCTGGAAATGAGCTGCAAAATACCTTCATTTTCTACTACAGTGAAACCCTGATAAAATCACAACTGTTAAGGTCATACAGTATATCAGGTGGAATCACAGTCTTTAGAACTCTATTATTAATGCAGACAACCTCACAATCAAAGAGGATAAGAGCACAGTTTCCAGATGCCAATGATTTGATCCTATCTTATTTGGCTGTTTACATTTAAATAATGTGACTGTATAAATTTAAATAATATGAACCACCAACAGATGGATTCCAGTGAAAAAATGTGCCTTCTCAGAGACCCTGAATGTACACTACACAGTGCTTTACAATGTATTTGAGCAGCGCTCATAGTTTGAAAAAAAAAAAATCGGGGGGATAAAAAGAGAGAGATTCATTTCTTCTGCCATTATGGAAATAAAAGGACTATCTCTTTAGTTCGTGGCTGACTTTGCCAAGGAAACATGCAGTTCTCTAACCTCTGGTACAATGTACCCATAAGGTACCAAGCATCAAAGCATATTAAAAGATATTAACTGCATATTTGCTTATGAACAAGATAAAAAGCTGTAGGGCCTCCAGGTTCTCAAGCTGTGAGTGGAACAGCTTTGCAATTTGCCTGCAAAACTGCATTTTGATCTTAATGAATATAAAATGGCTGCCATTAAAAGTAAAACAGATTATTTCGGGTCTTCCAGGGCCCATAGCTCTTTGCCGGCCTTGGAGGGCCACTATGATCTTTCATTAAAATCTCACAGCAGGGCTCCCTCACCAGCAAATCAAGCCTTGCAGTCTAGGAGATTGGCTACATTTAAAAGTAATTTTCAGAAATCTACACAGATTTTCAATTTGGTAATGAAAGCCATAAGCAAATGCAGGCGGCATTTTGTCGAATATTGTTACTGATCCAGCGCTCACATTCGTTAGAAATTAAACTGCCCCGTAACTATTGCACTGATGGCAGCTTGCCATTTCGGCTGAGTTCTAATCTCCATTTGTTAATGAGTAGCATGTGCTAATTATTGTCATCCTTACTGCCAAGCAGTCCTTCCCTAATAAAGTATTTCACCTGCTCAGAGGTGGACCCTTTCACTTGTCACCGGCCAAGGCGGAATGGTGACTGTTGGTTTGTAAAGGGAGACAGCGGGGAATCATTAGAAAAAGCAAGAGGGAATAAAATATGAAATAGAGTGGTTTTTAAAATTTTATTTGGATTTGTCTGCTTTTCAGTCCAGCCTAAGTTTTCTAAAGTCCTAGGGAAGACAAAAGGCTAATATTTAGTGTTACTCCCAAGAACATTCTGAACAAACTGAAACTCTGTGGATAAGATAACTAAAGGGAAATCAATTGTCCTGTCAAATGAAGGAAGGGGCTTACAGTAATTAGGTATGAAAAGTCAAAAGGATCTTATCTCCTTATGCACAGCTGGAGAGGAGAAAGTACCCAAAATCTGCAATGATATAGAACAGCCAGTTTGACCCTTTGACTCCGTTGTCAAAGTCCTAAAGCCCACTCTCCTAAAGCCCTGTGGAGGGTCCTATGGGAATATTCATGTGGACTCAAAATAATGTGGTTACTGAGGACAGAGGGGATGGGGGGGGTATCTCTTATAAATTCAGCATCTTGAGATGAGATGCAGGGAGACATGTGAAGAAGGAAAAGCACATAAAATAATTACAAATGAAAACATGATTTAAAACACATATAAAAATGCATTCTACAACAGGGTTGGATTTCTAGACTTTGTGTGTATATCCTCTTACCATATATACGAACTGAGCAAAGTTATTTTTCCAAGCACCTAGAAACAAGAGTGCCAGATTAGGCTTCTCTTTTAGAAAATGCATTCAATAAATTTTCTTTACTTGGCAATTCTCTTTACCTGGCACCTTTAGGGCAAAGCACTTCCCTGCACTAAAATGTGGCGGACAACAAGAGCTGCTCTCCACTTCCTCACTGACTGGATATAAATCCTTCGTGTTGATACAGAAAGAGTCTCCATTTAAAATCACAATTCTCTTGACAGAGCACTGGTAGCAAGGAGAGGACATATATGCAAAAGACTTGTTTATTGTCAGGGGGCTAAAGCAGAAGTCTGGCTGTTAAGTGAAAGCAGGTTTTTTAGCTCCTCCTAGCATCCAAGAAGTTCCTTGGATTGCCCAGGCTGTGCTCCTTTGCTTTTCACAAAGTAAAATTTAATTGGGTGGCATGTCTATGATTTTAATAAGGTGCCACTGCTAATGTGCATAAGTTTTTGAGGAAAAAACTCAGGCCAACTCCTTGTCTCTGTGGCCTCAGGAGACCAATGGGAAACAGGCACAAACAACTTGGTAAGCAGTTTTGAATCTGTCCCACCTGTAGTTACTATTTTAATTGCAGGAAGCATTCATGTAATGTTAGGTTCTTTAAACGCCCAAAGTGACACTAGGGGAGATTCTGCTGAATCCTCCTGAACTCAGAAGTCTGAGACTTCTTTTATTTCACCTGTCTTCAGTTGTTCTCTTATTCCTCTGAGAGCTGCCAGGTAACTTTGACAACTGTATACTATAAAGTATATTTTACCATTGTTTTGGCCTGTGCTAAATTGTGGGCTGAGGCATGGTACGTTACTAATATCCGACTCTCAAGTGTTAGAATAGAACCGATAGTAATATTCCCCTAATTACTGGAGTGGGAAACAAATTGCACTTTAAGTCACAGAAGTTAATGTAATTAGTCTTCAGATAATCAAGTTAAGTTTTACTAGTTATAAATAAAGTGTAATTATTTATTTACTTCCCTAGAATCATGATTCTATGGAAACAAGCATTATCCTTGCTTTATCACTTTGACTTTATTAATTTTGTTGGGAAATACACATATACATGTACCCATACATTTATATTAGATGGAGGATTTTTTAAATTTTCAAATAAAAGATAAAACATATTAATTATATTCCAGATCACACAACTGGCTTAAAATACAACATTCTAGTACATACATAGACTTTTCTATTTACTTAAATGGACCTCATAGACTCAGCCCCAAGTGACAAATGAGTTTAATTCCAAAAGCTAATTGGTAAATTGCTTTAAAATTTTTAATTAATTTTTCCATAGAAACAATACTTAAGTGATGGTTTGGTTCCAAGGCTTGTCCTTGGAAATTTGTCATAATGTAGCTGAGTTAAAATCTAAACAGCCTTGCCTTGTCCTTTAGTTCAAGGAAATGGAAAAAGCATGCAATACAAGGAGAGGAAGGAATAAAATGAGTGGATAAAGGACAAGGAGAAGGAAGTTGTGGAGAAGAAAGTAGTTCCTTTTTTTCCTGTTCAGAGCTTGAGTTCTTCTACCTCCTTTATTACCTCTCTCATTCCTCAGATATCTGTGGCCCTGCACCGTCCTAAACTTTCTGTAGCTCCCTAACAAGGTCTGCACAAATCCACACATTTTCAGTTCTTCAAGATCCACTGCCTCTCATCCATCCTCCCAGTCCTCTTATCCTATTCCAACTGATGTAACTAGGTGTTGGGAGGACAAGTGAGATCAATGAAGTCATGTTTCCAGGCAGGCACTTCTGCTTCCGATTTGGAGAAGGAAGCTCAGGAACTGAGTGTCTGCTACAGTATGTTTCTCTAACCCATGCGGAACGCTGTTAGTGGCAACATTACTAGGCAGCCTCCTCTTGCTTCCCCCTGCAACCAAACACACATTTCTGTAGTAGAAGCTTAGGTGTGACAAGGAATAGCAAATAGACAGTTTATAAGGTTAGTCATGATGGACAGTAGTGTGTCTTGATGCTTGGAACTTAGGACTACAGGGGATCCTACTGAATATTTTTACTAAAATATCGTCCTGCATAAGACCCTTAGTAATATGCATGCTGTAAATGCAGGGTGGATTTCTGGCTTGAGCAGAAAGAAGATGAAGGCATTCTATGGTTCTAGCTTAGCAGAGAAGATGAAAGTGCCTGGAGATAACATTTTAAAAAAAGAATCTAATAAGAAAGATAAAAGTAAAAAATACTGCCTAGGAGTCAGAGAAAAATTTTAATCTGGTAGCAATAGGGTAAAAAGAAGAATTATTGGATTGATGGGATTTTGTGCCATGTATGGAGCTACTTCCATGGATGATGAGTAGAGTCTTCCCATAAGGACAGTGACAACTCCCTCTCTAATTCCAGAATAAGAGGAATTCTCAGGCCAGTTAACATTAGAAGACTTTTATCATCTTCTCCAGGAGGAAGAGATAGGTAGAAGGAGTGATTGGCACCCTACCAAGGAATTCATGGGTTCATGTTTAGAACTTATGTGAGTAGAAGGGGTGAATTATTTTCCAGGCATATAAATTCACAATGTGTGGAAAGACCATGCCCTATTCTGTGGTACATTTGATACTCGATGCTGCCCAAAGGAGAAATGATGACTGTCCATCTGGAGGCATGGAGATGTAAGCAAGAAGCTGAAGGGCATGGGCATACACATACAGTGACAGAGGCATCTGCCTCCACTTTTAGGTGAGAAGACAAGGAGGCTTTGCTAAAGAACTGGGTGGTACAAAAAGAGGCTTTGTTTATCTGCACCATGGCTCCGAATACTAGAAGGAGAGTCTCCTACACAGGGAGAAATAGCTCTTTGAAGATTGGAGACAAGGCATGTAGGTAAAAAAAAAAGGGGGGGGGCAAGCAAACTGGGCTTAAACTTGAATCCAAAAAGCCAAAAATTAAATAAAGCTTTAAAATCTGGTATTAGGCTACAGCAAAAGGTGTCACTGAATATGAAATTGTAATTGAGTTGGCCAGGATTTTTCAGAAGAAATAATAGAAAATATGGGCAAAAAATATTATATTTGTCTTATAGGTTCATATAATACAATTCATAGACTAAGAATGATACACTGAATTTGTATCTTTAACATGAGACGCTAAATATGACCCTAGACATACACTAAGTCTTTGTGAAATATGGGGCTCTTGCCTAGTAGTGCTCCCTAAATCACTATGGTCTTTCACCAGTTTCTTTATTTGCAATCTGTTGTAGCCCAGTACTTTTGTACAGTGCTATAAATGAAATTGCTAGGAAAAGGAAATGAAAATTTAAAAAAGACATGCAAAATTCAAGCCTCAATTTTTATTATTAAATCCAACATGCATAAAATTATTTTGTCAAATTGCTTAAAAAGTTGCTACATGCTGACTCTTCATTACTTTACGTGTCTTGTTGCAAACCAATAATAAACAGCTCACAGAACTGCACCAGACCGTAAGTTACATTTTGAATGAGTATAATTGGACCCAGAATGAGTATGTAACATGAGTGTGGCTTTAGCACTTTAGATCAGGAAGGAATGAACATGAAAGGCCCCAATGAGGACAACTGATAGAATACACTGACGTAAGGAAAAACCAAACAGGTACCGTTTCAATGAAGGAATGACTACCTGCTCATGCCTTCCTAATGCAAATTACAAAACTAGTACAGAGGCCAGTTAAATTAGTGATGAGGAACATTTCTCCCAAACAGGTGCCAGAAGACTCTTCCAAAAGAAGAGATTCTGGTAACTTCTTGGCTGACCTTCTGCCAGTTGCATCCATTAGATGGTGAGAGATCAATGTGAAGAATTTTTACATGAATTTAATTTTGAGCAAGGAGGAAGATTTGGTTGGTAAGCTAAAAGTGATGGGACATTGGAAGGAAATGACCTGTCACCTTAGAGTTTGTTCTGTTCCCGGAAAAATAATTCTGGAAATAGGCAGTTTTCTTAGGCTTTAGGAAGGCAGGCATCAAAATAGAGACAAGTACAGATATTATCTATGGCAAAATAATCCTAAAGGGAAAATAAACATAGTTTTTAAATTTTGACAAAGGTATTTTGAAACATCAATACAACATGAAAGGAACATTCCTTTTCCTTTTTTAGAACTATTGAATGCAGTTTATAAGGGAACATGTACCCAAAAAGGAAGACTGAAAACATGATGAGGAACCTATATAAAAAGGTGCTATAAGAATATTGTCAGGAGGGCTACAGCTTGGCCAAAGGCTGAGAAACTGCCAAGGACAACAAAATTTCTTTAAGATCTGTTTGTAAAGAAAAACAAAGGGATAGGTACATTGATTGGGCACACAGTAAAATGTTAACACATGTCACAGAGAAAACAGAACTAGTCAACTCTTATTTTGCTTCTATGGTTTCCATTAAGAATGATCTTCAAACTGGAGAGGGCAGAGAAAACAGAGTTGAGAGTGAACTGTGGCCCAAGTCAAGACATACTAAAATATAACCTAACTGCTTCAAATGAGTTCAAGGCTCTGGGCCAGACAAATTATCTCCCAGGTTACTGACAGAGCCTACAAAAGGGTCCAGATGTGATATGGAAACCCTACCAATAATCTTTTGAGAAACATGGTCTACTCACAGATGATCAGGGATTAGTGTGGGCTACAGAAGGAAATGCTTAATTTGCATAAAAAGAAAAATATCCAAAATGTATCCCTAGCAAAATTCTAGAAGAGATCATTGCACACATGGGTTGTTAGTACATAGAGAAAGTAGCAGCAATCACTTAAAGCCAGGAAGAGTCCACTACAGAGCACACTAATCCCTCCCTCTCTCGGCCTCCTTCCCTTCTTTTCTTCCTTTCCCTCATTTTTCTGCCCCCTTTCTTTTCATAGAATGACTATCCAAATAGTTTGGTGACAGACTTTCAGGTTCATGAAGATATTTAACATATTATAATATATTAGTGAATTCCCCCCAAAATGGCCGTGTAATTCAGGTGACTCAAAAACAGTGAAACAGGGAAGCGGCTGTGGCTCAATCAGTAGGGCACCCATTTACCATATGGGAGGCCCCGGGTTCGGTTCCCGGGGCCTCCTGGTGAAGGCAAGCCTGCCTGCACGGCGTGGTTAGCTGACCCAGTGAGCACAAGCAGCAAGGGGGGGATAAATGAATAAATAAATAAAATCTTTAAAAAAAACAAAAAAAAACAGTGAAACAAATGGTCCCAAAGAATGCTTGCTAATTAACTGAGGGATGACCTGGAGAGTTCTCTAGTGATATGTGCCCCTTGGACTTCAT
This sequence comes from Tolypeutes matacus, assembly GCA_026826555.1. Taxonomy (NCBI): domain Eukaryota; kingdom Metazoa; phylum Chordata; class Mammalia; order Cingulata; family Chlamyphoridae; genus Tolypeutes; species Tolypeutes matacus. Next base: position 28,606,819 of record JAKSZT010054030.1, read on the forward strand.
TATACCTTTTTGCTATGGCTTTATTCTAATACTTGTCATATTCCATTAGATTCCACAAGACATGTATTCAGTGCCCATTCTGTAGGAATCAGCTGGCTATGGCAGTAATGACTCGGGTAAGACCCACATCTTTCCTTTAAGTATCTCTTAGCTTAATGGGGGAAACAGGAATAAGTCAACAGTTACAAGAATACAATAGCCAGAAGAGGATATGAACATTTGTTGTGCCCTGACCATTTTCCTAGGCACTATGCTAAGGGGCTTTACATATTTCATTGAATCCCCTCAAAAATTATATGAGGCAGCTTGGATTATCCCTAGTTTATTGAGGAACAAGAGGGAGACCCAGAGAGGTCAGTTATCATGCCTGAGAGCAAACCTGAAGTAAGATATGGAGCCTGAATTCAAAGCTGCATCCATTGGATTCCAAAGCTTTTGCTCTATTCTTCACTACAAAAGTATCAGAGTTAAAAAGAAAGGTAGCCCATGCTTAGGAAGCTGAGGGATGCCATGGGTGTCCTGGGGAGGGACTGCCATCCCAGGAACACTTCCCAGATGAAGTGAGACCTAGCCTGAGAAAGAGGTAGACATTCACCACAGAGGTAGACAGAGTGTTCGGGAAGGAATTTTAGGCAGAGAGAATGACATGCATAAAATCAGTGAGGCTTGAGAGGATATGAAGCATCCACAGAGAGTGCATATGGCTGCATTTTAGGTGCCCATGATAATTTCAGGAGGAGGAGTCTGGGCACAGCAAAACTGAAGGCCAATGGACAGTTGATAGCAAATTCACTCACACACTTGTTCTCTCTCTCTCTCTCTCTCTTTCATACACACACATGCACAAACATGCAGGAGAAAATTTATAAAGAATGTGCATTATTAAAAATTATTAATTACAAAACGTAGTTTCAGTGCAAGTCCTCTTGCTACTTTATGTTTCTTTCATAGTTATTATCTGACATTCTTAACTTTCAATGTCCTCTTTCTTTCTACTTCAATTTTACCTCTATACATTCAACAGATGTGCTTCATTTTATGCACAAAATGAGTTCTTGCAAAGTTGTGTGATTTTTTTTTCAGTAAATGAAATATTACCTTAAAGACACTAGGGAAGTTCCCTTTTGAAGTAACCTTATGCCAAATTGGCTTTTTAAAGCAAATAATGACCCTATAACCAATCTTTCTCTAAATCTAGATGTCCATATATAAAATTTGACTAAAAAAAGATACATCTGTACTTTATTTTTACATCTGTCTGCTAGTAGTACTGCAACATAATAGTATGCCAATTTGAAATACCATAATTTTAATACTTTTTCAGTCCTCACAATGCAATCTTATAAAATGTATTATTTTCCATATCATATTCACAGAAGTTTTCTTTTTCTTTGTGGAAGTTTAGAACGGCACCCCCACCCCCCAGATGGGGAGGTTGGAAGCAAGATGCAAAGTTAGGTAATCATCATTTATTGAGCAATTACAATGTGCCACATCTGGCATGAAGTACTTTGTATCCAATCTCACATTTAATTTTTACAGCAGATTTCAAAGGTATGAACAATTCTCTTGACCATTTCACAATTTAGCAAACTTAGGCTCAGAGGTGTTGAAGAATTTGCACATGTGTCTAAAGCATGTTCCAATCTAAGTCTGCCTGACTTTCCACCAAATAGCTTCTATTTTATGCATCCTTTTATTAATGGAATAAATTAAATTTAGGAAAAATTTTTGTTCTCAGAGTAAATGATAAGGCTTTTGGTAGATGTTGTAGTGGAAAGAGCATTTTCATGAGAGTCAAAATAGATTCTAGCCTCTTTTCTGCCGTCAGTGGTCTGGACAAGACAATTACATGTTCAGGCCTAATTTTTTTTCATCCATAAAATGTGATGCTTGAGGTCTCCTCTGACGAACACATTAAGGTTCTGCTGCCCTATTAGGATCAGACACCATTTGCATATATACCTTTCTTCACATTTGTCTTATTAGAAAATTAAGTTCAAATTAGCAGCATTTGTATCACAAGGAAACCCTTTCACTAGCTAACTAAAAATTTAACAATGTTAAAGATGAAAATAGGAAAAAATGAATTCTGCCTTTGTGGCTGCTCTGGGTCAGGATGCTATCCCAGGTAGCATTGTTCTAAAACCAAAGCTCTTTAATTGGTAAAAAAAAAAAGGAGTAACACAGCTAGATCCAGGATCTAAGAGGGAAGATTCAGATCCTTTCTGATTTGGCCAGACTACTAATTATGAAAAAGTATATATAGAGTTTCAGGTAGGAAAGACTTGAGTCCACTTCTGCCCATTCACTAAGTCAATGCCATAGACAATCCCCATCTCTCCCCCGCCCCCCCCACCTCCAAAACACACCGCATCCCTGGTAGGTCAGATGGAGCCTTCCCAGCTTTACCATTCACCAAGAGAGAGAAATGGAGCTTCCATTTGCCTTTTACCTCTTTTCTTTTATGATCAAGGTGACTTATATAAACAGCTGCAATAAAAATGATTTTTTTCATGAGCATCTTCTCAATAATGTCTCTAAGAAAGGAGAGAGGCTAAAAGATACGTGACAGTCACAGATTTTGCCCCTGAAGCCACAAAATCCACCCGAGCAATTTCTTCATTTGACCAAAATGAATGGTCATCACAAAACAAATGTAACTTTGGTATCCCTGATTTGGCTGAGACAGCTTAAGGGCTCAAACTTAATAGACTTCTTCTGACCGATTAGGATCTCAGCACAGGCTGCATCATCCTGTCAGGGCCGGTAGCCAAGTCCAAACCACAGGCACGGAGCTGCCCTTGATCCATGACCTTAGCATACAAAATAACAGGCTACAGAATGTCATAAGACTCCTGAGCAAAGAACTTTGAAGACAGTGTTCATTTTGCTTGATGGTCTTTACAGAAGACAATTAAGCATTAAGAATAGATTGATGCTTGAATAAAATGCCTAACAGTAAAAAACACATTTCTGTATTCCAAAGGCCCAAATAAAGCTGTGCCTAAGAAGGGATTAACTACTATCAGATGATATTACGACTGGATTAATGATGTTTCACATTCACTATATTTATTTTAAAAGAGGGTAAAAAAAAAGAATAGGAATCTTTTAAGGCGCAGATAAGTGATTTCTATAAACCCAAAAAGCTAAAAGAAAACTCATTTTAAAAAAGACGATGGTTATAATAGTATATTTATTTATCAGTCCTTAATTGGGATATTTTTTTTCTTTAAAAACAGCCCTGCATTTCAAATAAATTGCTGTTAACTATCTTAGTCTATGAGCACTGAGGAAAGTGTGTGTATGTGTGTGTGTGTGTGTGTGTCTGTGTTTGTGGGGGAGGGTTGTGTCTCAGAGAGACAGGCAGAAAGAGAGACAGAAAAGAAAGAGAGAGAGAGAGAGAGAGAGAGAGTTCTCGGGTATTGATGCTTTATATTCTGCCAGGTATTTTAAACCATTCTTACTTTAGACAATTGTTTTTGTAATAGATACACTAAAGGTGATCATTTTATTTTATTGCTAGTCATTGCTGACTGAAATATTTTGCCAGATGAAAGTAATTACTATGACTATATTACTTTTCTAACCTATTCTGTGTATTGGATCCTCAATACTCATAGTGAGGAATTCTGCCACTCTGTTAAAAAAAAAAAAAAGTCATATGATGCTGTGTTCTGACCTTACTTATGTAAAGCCATACAACTGTTACACTGTTTTTCAATGTCTATTTTCTTTATATCTCCAAATGTTGCAGGAAATTCTAACCTTGGTATAGAAATATAAAGATAAGAAAAATTGGACAATGCAATAGCTGACATCAGTATTATAGGCATGAAAATACAACAAATCATTTCAGGTCAATAATAATAACATATCCAAGAAAAGAAGGAAATATAGGGGAAAGGAAGAAAAAAGAAAGGAAGGGAGGAATCAACAAAGCAGAGCTGATATCAACAAATTCAATTCTACCAGTTTTGTTGATCAGCATACATATGGCTAATATTTATATATTTGAACTTCTGTGCAACCTACCTCCTGTACTCTAGAAATCACTCATGCAGACAGACCTGCAACACATTTAAGAGCTTTTATTTGGAAGCATGGTCAACGGAAAACATTGCTGAAAAAATATGTGTGTTCGCTTTCCTTCTGACCAACCAGCTAATCACTTGGCAAATTCCATCGGAAGCATCATGTCCTAAATGTGGATCTAGACAGAATAGGAGCATTAGACCCAGAAGCCCCAGTTACAGTCGCAGGTTCATGAAGTAATTATAGTTGCGTTCCGAAACTGAGACAAGAACAGAGAAGCCCTTGCTCCCTGATTTTCTTTCACAAACTAAAATTCTTCCACCTTCTCCCCACACCCAGAATCCTACCTTGGGTCCGTGATTTTTCCTAAGCTATCCCATTCTCCACAAGGATTTGGTAATATCACAGAAGAAGGTAGAAGGCAACTCATTCCAGCTGTCAGGTTTAAACTATGCTATGCTTCCCATGACGTGCATTAGACATCTGCGGTCCTGACTTGAAGCTGTTTTGTAGTGATGGAAGGAGCATGGGCCAGGCTCTCACATCTCAGGAGGCAGACAGAACTTTGCCACAAAGTTTTGTGGGGTTTGATTCCACCTGAAAGCGACAGTATGATGGGATTTTTCCTTCTTTTTTTTTTTTTTTTTGCCATTTTTTTTTGGGGGGAAGGGAAGTTTGTTGTTGTTATTGTTATTGTTTGACTGTTTGTTTTGATGGCTTTTAGATAGAAAGTATAGATCATGTTGACCTGGGTCAAATTCCTCAAAAAGGCTGGCTTGTTGGAGTCTTGCCAATGTTGCTGCCAAAAGTTCTAAGAGCTGTATTTGCTGCCAGAAAGAAGGAAAAACACGATTCATAGGGACTGATAGATGCTTCAATTCAGTCATTCTAAGATTCTTCATTGGATTCAGGGCATCCCCCATGTGCCCAAGTCCAAAACCACGCTGGCAAGTGATGGATGGGTATAGGGGATCCTTTCTGAACCCCCGGCGTTATGAAAAACTATGTTTAGTAGGTGTCTCTATCACAAGATTCCTACGTTTTATGAAGTCTGCTTGGTACTACACCAAAACCACATAAAATGAATGACTTCAGGGTTGCCTCAATGTGCAGGAATTCAGACACGAATTCACCAGAGTCTAAAATAAAGCTTCCTAACACCTGGTCACTCTGGCTGTCACAGGAACTCCTGCTAGTTGTAGAGCTCTGCTCAGTCGTAGCCAGAACTGTGTTTGTGTTTTTATGAGGGATCAGGGTGGAGATTCTGGCAGGCTAATCTGCGAGGCGGTCTTTGAAGCTGCGGAGTGGACAAAGCCTCGGAAGGTGTGACTATGACACGAGAGAAAAGCCAGGGGCTCAGACTGCACCCACGGAACATCTGCAAGCAGGAAGAAAGAGGAAGGAGCACGCGCTAAACAGGAGTTCACAGTATCGCAAAGGCTAGGGGCCCTACAGCTCCAGAGTCCCAGCCATCACTGTGGACAGGTCAAAGGCGTGGGTTAGGTGACACTTGGGACCAACGAGAGGTCAGTTTCAATGGAGTAGCAGGCACAGAAATGAGTTCAAGGGGGTTAAGGAGAAAGTGAGTGTGAAATCATAGGAGTGGTACATTATCTGGTTGAGATGCCAGGAAGTGAAAGGAGAAAAGCATGATGTTCTCCAGAGGAGGCAGCAGAACCGAGCAAGGAGCTTAATTTAAAGTGCAAATTATTTGCATAGGAAAGCATTAAATATATATTTCTAAATGGTGTGGGCTTAATTTAAAGTGAAAAAATAATTGCGTGACTAAACATTAAGTAAATATTTCTAAATATGTATTTATGAATCAGAAAATATTTTGATATGAATATGATAGAAAATAGCACATCTAGTAGGTGCTTTTGAAGTTTACATAGTTCTTTCATATATATTTCAAAGGTTCTATGAGGTAGCTCTTACTGCTATTCCTATTTTACAGATGAAGGTAATTGATCTGCCTGGGGGCACAATTAGTTAGTAGTAGAAGTGGGACCCTGGTCCTCCAGTCCATACCCTCACCCATTTCTTTCCTTCTTGATATAGTTATCTGATACAATAACTCCCCAATAGTAGAGCTATCTGATATGATAACTCTCCAATAGAAGAAGGAGTGACGAAATTCATGTATATACCGGATTTTCAGTAACAACAAGAGTTTTGTATATACAGATTTTTCCACGGATATCTCCCACAACCACACACCTTAGCTTTATCTCAAGGGGGTTAAATTACTACCATATAGCTCAGAGTTGCTCTTCTTTATTCCAACAATACCAGCAGCAAAAGTGATGTATCCCCTTATCTATCCATTACAGACAACAGCAGGAAGGAAAGGGTTGCTAATGAATAAATACCCATTGCCAACTCCAGTATTGTTCATTTATGTGACATACATAGAATTACTTTAAAGCTATTAGTCTTTGCACATCTAAAACTGACACACATCGCTGATCTGCTAGAATAATCATATCAACTTTTTGTACCAAAAAAAAATCTTAAGTAAGATTTTTATGAAGGATAATTAAGCAAGCTAATATAGCAATAAGTGGAATACACAATAAGAATATGTACTAAAATATCTGCTTTGTGCAATGCAGAACTGGTGTTTCAGGAGATTAACAATTATGATCGCCAGTCCTCTTCTGATTCTATAATACTCCACACAATCTTTTTTAAATTACTTTATTAACCTTTCCTCCTAGCACAGAAGTGCCCGATTATAGATAATATTTCAAAATCATCTGAGGTGTAAGTGTGTTTGATTTGCTCGGTAATTATTTGTCTACTTTATTACATTGGCCAAGCACACAAGCTCCTTGACCAGCTTTATTTCAAGTCCAGTTAAGAATAGGGTCATATCATTTTGTGGATCACTCCCTTTGGGCCCCCACATACATGAAATTTTCATATTGGAGACAGGGATAGAGCATGGCAACACAGTAAATTTTAAACATGGAGAAATCATTCCCTGCCCCATCATTAAATGTTTAAGGACCTGGGCTTAATGCAAAGAAGATTGTTCACAAGCGAAGGGAAGGTGTTTCTTCCCAGCATGAGTAGGACACAGGACATTTAAGCCTGAGCATGCAAATGTCCCCTGATGAAGCCTAAAAGCCACTCACACCCCTCTGGTGGCCCTACCCAGGGTCCTTAGCATCTGTCCCTCGTCACTCAGCCCACCCAGGCTGACACTTTTAGTTTGATGGGAATCGTGAATGCATTTTTGGCGTGTGTTTTGATTCACACGAGGCTGGAAGAGATGGAATCACAAACGTCCTTTGAACACCAGTCTGGAGGAAAGATGCACTGTCTGAAATCTCACGGCATTTTTCAGAGGGAAAGTTCACCTCTTCCAACTTTACAACTCAGGGACAAATGAAACCGATACTTACATATTCTCAAAGATGAAAATGTAACGAGACAGAAGCCCATGCACAGCTTACTCTTGAGGGCCACCACCAGGATAAAAACACAAGGATGGAGGACACTGTTTACTGTCCACAATCAACAAATCCTGAGATTTCCATATGTAGCAGGATTCCAGGGCTCTGCTAGTAATACAGGATACAGCTGGTCAGCTCAGTCACCCATGGAATTACAGTGTAGGGTATGGATGCCAGTATTTTAGACCCAAGCCGAGCATAAAAAACACAAAGTAAAATTCAGTGTCAGCACAAAGTTGACAGCGAATGATTATAACAGCTTCGAAGCTTGAAAAAGAGTGTAAATAACTAGGATCCCCTGCGGGCTCACTCTGCCTGCATACATAACAACCGTGATGGACAGCCTCTGTGGTAAAGTCGGGGAAACAGGCACTGGGAAGATGCAAAAATTCTGCCAGCAAAGAGCCTTAACTGTCACCTTTCTGACTAAATCAGCTACTTTCACAGAGAGGGAAGCAGCGCAGGAGGCTTCGCCTTGGACGGCCAATTGCCCCTTTGCCGAGGAAACAGGAATGTTAATTATCGGCTCTTCTGTGGTTCTGAGGAGCTGCAGCCCCACCAGCTTCTGCACTCTGTGAACGCTGCTCTCTCTGATCTTTAACCCTGGGCTCTTGTAGTCCACGAAAGATTGTTATTCAGAACAACTCTGCTCATTTTTAAAATGCAAAGATAAAGGCCAAAAAGAAGAGCAGGCCCCAGCCCCAACTGATCTGTTAACTTACTGGATTGTGATGACCCCAAATTAATTTTGTTCCTTTTTTGTACACACATACGCACAAATGTGTATGCGCACACACATACCTGCCTGCAAAACGAAGGATTTTCAAGTACTGAAAAATGACGAGTGTACCGTGGCATGTGGCCTCTAGCCTGCTGTGACGGGCACCAGCTTTTGAGAGTACAGCCTTGTCCTCACTGGTACTTATACATTCAAAGGAGAAAAGAAAGCAGCTGAGGTCTTCTGCACACACCTAGCTAGCACTCCACAGGTTTGTAATTCATTTACAAGATAATTTACCAATTAGCAAATGATCTCTTTCCTCTTTGTTATTTGTGCCACACAAGAATTGCATCTCCGAAGGAAATGGCAGGCTACTTGTATTGAAACTTTGCCCTTCAAACACATTGGTCTTATTTATCAGAATAGAGCAGATGCTTTGCAATGCCAGCCCATTGTAACTGGACCGTTTGCTATGAGAACCTGAGTAAGATTTAAGCTAAATAGAAGAACATAAATATGACATCCTGTAGACATTCATGATGATCAACTGTGCTCTATCATCACCAGACATTACTACTTATTCATATAAGAAAAGAGGGAGGAAATGCACTTGACATTGCTAAAACGGGAACTTTAGTCCCTGGAAGGAAAGGTGAAGATGGAACTTTAGCTGTTACTGACTCTCGAGTACAAGTCTGGGGTCTTAAAATCCTATTAAATTGCTACAACATATACATTCTGTTTACATGTTCGACAATTCCCATTTCTTTCAGAGCTCCTTATTCCACCTGGTGCCTCTTAGGAAAGCAAAGCTGTCAGGCAGTCTTGCTTAGGGACCAGGGTGTTTATCAGGTCTCCCAGATAACCTTCACTGAGAGGGAAGGTCTGGCAAGAACAGTCTAATGAGAATTCCATCTGATCCCACTCTGATCTGAGGCTGCTCAGGAACCCCTTTACCTCCCGGGCCTGTGGCTGCCTCAACTATAAAATATGCACACTGAACTATGGGATGTTTTGGTTCCTTGCACAGCTAGCATTTTATGAATCTCTGCCTCCTTCCATATTAGGACTGCTGTCAGGTGGAATAATAGAAAACATATCCCCACCCTAGCCAGGCCAGGGGTCTGAAAATATTTTAGAACCAAAGAAGAAGCTCCCCAGAAAGACACCAAGGTTTCAGCAGCTAAATGAACAGAAAGTCCATTTCTGTTGCTGTGTTTTTAAATCAACAATTATGTATTGAATGACGCCTCTGTGCACAGAACAACACAGGCATTTTCGGTCCATTTTTACAGGTGAGGAAATGGGTCAGTTATGTAACACTAAGCCCCAGGTGTGCACACGGCTGAATCCTGTCATCTCTTGCTTCCGTGGATGACTTCTGGGATAGGCACAGAGCCCCACACAGTCCCTGGCAAGACCTTTAACATGGCTACCGGAAAACTTTCCTTACCCCTTTGCTCTGCTGAGAAAGGTCTTAAGAACACACAGCACTGGAATAGTTTAAAAGGAGCTGTGAAAGTTAGTAAATGAGAAAATTAGACAAAGATCATTATAATACGAAGGGAAGCCCTTAAAAACAAACAAGCTAACCCCAAACCTTACTGTTCTTTTTATCTTTCTCCAGAAAAGAGTGGTCAAGTGTGTACAGAGCAAACTCTCCTTGTTAGCCATGCTGAGCAAAGCTGGATTTGTTCACTCATAGGAATAAAAAAAGCACAACAGTACATCTTGGAGGCATTATTTCTTAGCCGAATTAGCATAACCCAGCACATCAGAGTATTAAAATTTAAAAAGGATTTCAAACTGTCCTCGTATCATCAGCAGAGTCACGTCACAGATTTTTTTTATTGGTTCGGCAGGCTAGGTGTAATTGTATCAATATTTTAATGCTTGATGCATATTGCCTGTGATACATTGCTTGCATAAATAAAAAGCACCAATATTCAATTGCCAATGAAATAATCACATGCTCTAGATCTTTATTATATCATGCATTATTTAATTACAATAATCAGAGCCCTTTTGAAGGTAAAACAAGATTAAAAAGGTTTTGTTTTATTGGATCTATATATTTGATTTAAACTTTACATGTTAGCTTTACATTAAGAATTTATAAGGCATCAGTTCAAATGATGCTATTATAAGAGTTTATTTCTTATATAATTAGTACAGTGCTCTTAAAGTACTCTGACTACAAGAGATAATATTTCAGTATTTTAATGAGCTTTTTAAGTGTAATTGATGTAACAATCATTGAATTACACATTTCTACCTCAAGAATAATGAAGGAAACATTTTAATGAGAAATTTAATCATTATTAGCAAATGATCTACTAAACTGCCATTTGCTGACATTTAAAAGCTTAAAAGCAGAAAACTGTATTTTCTTATATCTGCATCAACATCGATGGCGATGGCTTTTCTGTTACTCTGATTTCCTAGGTTAACTTTCTCCCATCACTAATTTATTTATAAACTTGAGAAACTTTCTTTAACCCACAGTTGTCAGCTCCTTCCAAAAAGTGTGGGGCTTGACACTTAGAGGGATAATTTAAATAAATTAGCCCCTTTTCCAGGCTTCAGCACTTTTCAGCATAAAAGGACGATTTCTTGTGAGTATTCATGCTTGCATCAGCTTGATTTTGATGAATGCCCTGAGAATTCCCTGATAGAACCTCAGACAGAGAGATCTTAGACCAAACTAGGGTTTTAAAGCTCTCTCATTTAAAGAACACATTTGCACTTAGGCGGGGCTGGAGTGATTAAGAGGAGCCTACTATGCAGATTTGTCAACTTCTGGAGTTGGGTTTTACTGGTGGGTTTGGAGAAATCCCTATGCCATGGGGAGAGAGGTTAGAGTGGAGACATCATTTTCAAGTCCTTAACAGTGAGTTTTGGGTATCAAAAGAATCACCGGATATTACTTGTGAAACAAGGTTTACACCACCCATTGTAGGAAAGGATTATGTGCAAGGCAAGCTTGGCCTTCTGACTAGAGTATTTGAGAGTGCTACATTAAAGTCTGTGCAAGCTGGCTTACGCATAACATCTATTCCTAAGACATAGGACTTAGCCTGCAATTTCTATGATCTTTACTAGGAGGCAATGTGCCTTGCTTTTCCCATATGGGCCAGTCACTTCCAGAACTCCTTAAATGGAGTGCCAATTCTCTTTACCATGTAATATGTAGAATGTGGTAGTCAATCTAGAGGATGAAAAGGAGCTCTTATAGAACCCACAGTGAGGTGCTTTTTTTTTTTGTTTTTTTAAGTTTGAGTTCTCATTGGAGACATGGTACAAGTTAGCAGGAGGGAAGAAAGAGGAAATGCCAGTGTTTGACTCATACCAGACTCTTGATGATCCCTGCAGTTCCTTTCAATCCAGAGATACTAGGTTTGGCCCAGCCACTAACTTTCTCCATCAGAATTCTGACAGCCACTTATTTTTTTTAATCTCTCTTTAAAAACTTGCCCTTTTCCACTTTGCATATTCTCATAAAGATTTTTAGAGGGGAAAAAAAAATCATTTTTATTCTCCCATAACCAAGGGAGCTTGACTCTATGGCTGACTCTCTGTGGAACATCGCAGGAAACTTGGTGAAAGTTCCAGCCCTGAAAGGTTAGACTGGGCTACCGCATGCCAATGAGCCAATGATGATAATATTATCTAATGAACTGTAAGTGGCCACTAGCCCACTCAGGCGACTATTGGAAGAGCATCTTTCAAGTAAAGGGTGGAGATGAAAGTGAGATCTCAGCTTGTATTTTTGGTTGGGGTGGTAGTGTGGCCATAAGTGCTGATATCACTTATTACGGAAGATGTAGTTACTAAAACACCAAACAACAATGCTGGCATACTGTAGTGGAGTGTATTTTAAAGCTTATTCTCAAATCACTTCTGATCCCATCTTGAAAATCAAAACTGCAATGGACCACTAATCAAGTGAACTTCCTCTTCTAATTACAAAATGATAGTTGCCTATAAAAGTGGGCCATGCATCACATCAAAAAGGATACAGCTTGGCACTGATATGTGCTTTTTAAGATTTGGGCAGTATTAGTTTATAACCACAATATATGTTCAGAAATGTGCTGGATGTTTATGGACAACTTTCAAATTAAAATTTAGATTTGTTGGCCTATTTTTCCAGCTCCCCTATATCAGAGAGAAATAAAAACACAACATCAAGCAAAATGTAAATAGATGTCTGGCTGGGCAGATGAAGGGTATTTCCAGGGAAGATGGGGAGGACTAGCCATTAGACATTTTTACCAAAACAACGTTAGGATGGTATAATTCATTGTTGTGCTACTGTATACCGAGGCACCCTGAAGCATTCCCATGTGGGCCACCACATTTTTATCAATATACAAAATTTATTTTTATTACAACTGAATTATAGTGATATCTGTCCAATGGAACATGTAACTGAGCTAGACTCAGGAAATGAGTAAAAGTACTTATTCCAAAATAATAATAATTATAATTATTATTATTATCATTATTATATGTAGCATTAAGTCAATACAAAAGAAAAATGGAATGTTTTCCAGATTGTGGAAGAACTTTGCCTCCTGAGAGAATAATGGAGTAGGCCCAGGACAATAAGCAGCTCTACTCAAATAGCAACACAATGATAAAGGGCAACCACGTGAATTGTGTGATAATTGTGGAAGCAATTTAATTCCTTCAAGAGTGCCACCAAATACTCTGCTATACAACAGTGTGTCATTAATGCAAAAAGGGCATAAGATGGCAATAGAGAAAACTAGAAAGAGAATTAGTTCAAATGAAAGGCACTGTTTGAACAAAAGCACCCGTATTCTTGTAAATATTTAATGATTCTCTTTTCCCTAATCACCTCAGTTTTATCCAGTGTATCGGAGTCCCAAAGACACTAACTCATCCAGTTAGAGAAACAGATAGAAACAAATGCTACTTTTAAAAATGCACTTCTAAAGGGATCCATCTAAAGGTTGGGGGAGCATGAAATGAAAGCCACTGAGAAGGTTAACACTGCCCTCTCAAAGAGCGCCATTTTGCTGCCAATAATAGTGGTCAGTGGCAAGTTCTCCCAAAAGCTGCAAGGGCTGGATCCCGATTCAGGAGATGCTACCAAGTATATAAAAGCTTGTAAAGAAGATCGGAAAGCAAGTTCAATGAAGGGAGCTCCTCCTTTTTGCTAACATTCAAGGAAATTTTTTCACGAAAAAAAAAAAAAAACGTGAAATCCTCCTATGTAATCTCAGGTAAATGTGTGTCCAATTAAGGCTTGGATCTTTTGCATTGGTGTGACAGTACCAGCTTTGATAAAATAGTAGAAGCATCTGTACACACCCATATATACATGCATTTTTATGCAAGTTTCCTAAACACATGTTAATCTGCTGGAGACACACACAACCGATTCTTTATTGGGGTAAACACCTACATATTTACAGGTAAAAGAATCATGACTCAGGCCTTCCTGACTCTTAGCTTGATTTTTCTCATTCTTTTTATCCGAAATATTATTTCCTCCCCTATTTCATCTTTGCCTCACATCCTATTTTTTCCCACAAGGCAAATCCAAATTCTACCTGATCAGTGAAACATTTTTTTGACCTACAATTGGAAAGGAACCTTCTGTCTGGAAATTCCATGGTACTTGTGATCTATACAATTTATATATATTACCTTTGGCACTTGCAATGTATTCCTTTGTACCAATCATTATTTTTTTCTTAAATAGAGATAGATATTTTCCATACACTAGACTGTAAGCACCTAAAGGACACGGTCTGTGCTATCTATTGCAGCTAAGAACAAGGGATCCATCACCTGAATCACTGTCTGAGTTCATGGCTGACACCGCTGCTTACTATCTGTGTGCCCAGAGTAAATGTGTTTAACTTAGCTTTCTCATCTGTAAGTAGGAATAATAAGGGATTTACCTCAGCAAGTTATTCTGAGAATTAAATAAGAAAATCCACATGGCACAATGCCTTGCACATTGGAAGAGTTTAATACAAGTTAGCTATTGTTGTGAGTTCATGTCTATTTGTTCCACGGTGCTAAGGTCTGTACCTTGCATGCCACACATGCTCAGTGGTGGTGTTTTTGATTACCTGATGTCCTTTGCCATGCTATATCTATTATTGCTCTTCTAAACTGTTCTCTAATTTTCCTCCATCATTCTTGCCATCCCTATAGTTCTTCCTATAGCCTTATCTCACCATGACTTCACGTGGCCTTGTATGAGTCCATCATTCCACTGGCCAGAGTGAAGGGATCAGAACCAGGTGATAAGAATTAAAAAGAATCTAAGCTGTTTATTCAGAGACAAGAATTATCGTTTTTGTTTTTGTTTTTTTTTTCATTTGTTTGTTTTTGTTTTTGTTTGTTTTTATTTTATTCACTTTGTTCCTTTGGTTCAATATGTAAGCCAGGAGCAATTAGGCCCCAGAAGATTCTGGCAGACATCTTGCAATGACAAAGGTTAGAGACCCTCGAGAATGGCATACACACTGGGGAAGGAGAGCCACGTCGAGCTAAGAGAAAAGAAAAACCTGATCTGGAGTGCAACATTTGAAGCCTTGTAACAGGATGCCTGAATGCTACCTTCACTATGTCAGGCTGTTTTGTGGTAAGAACCAATAAATTCCATGTTTTGCTAAAGCAAGTTTGAATTGGTTTTTCTGTCCCCTACAACCAAGAGTTCTCTAAAATCCTGGGGTGTTCTTTAAGATCTGTCAACAGAGGTAGAAAAAATTTGAAACTGGCTTACAAGTGTATCTGCACAATATGCTAATACCACTCAAATGTGGGCACCTGCAGCCCTACAGCCCCAATCCAGGGTGACCTTAAGGACAGTGGTGAAAGATAACCACCCAGAGAGAAGAATTTTGAGCAGTACATTTGGTTGTCCATTATGTATGTCTGGAATGAGAGATAGCTGGAGTACCTGCTAAGACCTTGTTTTAATGATCAGGGACTTGGAAGAAACTGGTTTGGAAGATTGGTGACTAGGAAGTTTGGGGAAGAGGTATGGACCTCTCATAATGGGCATAGATGTAAAGGTATTTGTATCCCATGTGAATGCATCCACTCTAGAGGAAGCATTTGATAATCAGGCATAGAAAATGGCATGTTCTGCAAATGTTGGTCAGCCTCTTTCCCAGTTAACCCAATTCTTGCTCAAGAGGCCCATGACCAAAGCAGCTGTGGTGACAGGAGCGGAAGCTGGGCATGGACTTAACAACATGGACCACCTGTCACCAAGACTGAACTGGGTAAAACTGCTGAATGCCTCATTTGCCATCAGTTGAGGCTGGATGTGGCACTATTTCCAGGGGACCAGCCAGCCACTTCTTGGCAGGCTGAATATATAGGACACATAATCATATTACATGTACTGAAGTTAGATATGTATAGACACATATTACAGATATGGATTTGCCTTCCCTGCTCAAAAAGCTTCTGCCAACACCATGATCCATGGCATTCTGCACAGCCATGCACTGATAAAGGAACTCCTTTTACAGGAAAGAAAGAAGTCATGGCCATGGAATTAACTAGCCCTTACCACTTGCCCCATCTCCCAGAAGTGGATGGCCTAATTGAAAAGTAGAGTGGCTTTCTGAAGACTCAGTTACAGCACCAGTTAGGAGACAACATTCTGAAATAATGGGGTTCTATCTTAGAGCATGCAGTTTATAATTTGAATCAAAGACCATTATATTGTGCTCTTTCCCCACCATAACTAGAATGAATACATGAGTCAGGAATTGAGGGGTGGAAGTTGGAGTGACTCCTTTCACTATTATGCCTTATAACTCATGTGCTGCATTTTTGTTCCCTCCTGGTAAATTTTAGCTCTGATGGTTTGGAAACTTTGTCCCTAAGGGAGAGAATACTTCTACCAGTGGACACAACAATGGTTCTCTGAACTGGAAGATGGGACTGCCACTTGGCCATTTTGGACTTTTTATGCCACTTACCAATAAGAAAAAAAAAAGAAATAACTCTTCCTGCTGGAGTGGTTAATCCTGATTTCCAAAGGGAAATTTGGTTGCTGTTACACAATAGGGAAAAGGGAATTTTTCTGAACCAAATGAATTATCTTGGGTATCTTTTAGTACTAATATGTCCAATAGTTAAAGTTAATGAAAAACCAGACAATTAAAGAAAGGATGGTTGAGAGCTTAGAAACTTCAAGAAGAAAAACTTGAGTCATTCCATCAGGTAAATCCTGCCAAGTTTAATTTCTGGCTGAAATTAAAGGAAATATGGAATGGGTGACGGAAAAAGGAGAACTTGATGTCAATTACAGCCTTGGGACCAATTTAGAAATAAGGACTATAATAACTTTCCATATCTACTCTTTTCTTGGTATATGTATGAGTTTATTTATAAGTGTTAGCTGGTTACTTCTGGGGGACATCCATGAAGTTTCAGGAGCACCCCTTGTGTGTTTCCTGTTAGGTTTCAGTGGCTCCCTCGTTAGTATATTCCCAGTGAGTTTCTCAGGTGTCCTAGCAGATGGTATCTCAGCCTCAGCCCAACCACTCTGGTTAGGTGTTTCCTGCTTGCCAGTCCTGCCCTGTGACTTCCTGCCCAGGTCCGGAGCAACCCAGCAAACTTCTTGGCCATCTTGAGGTATTCATTGTAGCCTGGATCCGAGCCTTGTGGAGAGTTCTCCCCATCCCTTGTCCAATTTTATTCCTTCCTTGGGTATTTTCTCTCCACCAAGGGGTGTTCTTTAATGTTCTTTTTAACACTTCAAAGATTAACAATGCTTTGTATTGAACTTTCCCTGTTTAAACTATTGGGTGGTTTCTCTCTCTTCTTCAAACTCTGATACATCATTTAATATTTATTTGGCCTGAGTTAGTTTCAAGGCTAATATTGAATAGAGGCCTCAAAAAATGTCTTAGAGCCAACTCTGTGTTTCAAAGTCATGAAAGAACATTACCTGCTAGGTAATGGCAGGACTTGCAGCATTCCCTACCCACTCTTTCATGGACACCAAGGGTCATAGTCCATTTTGAATTTTGACCCAGCTTCCCACCATCAACTCTTATTGTTTGAACATCATGGACATGCATCAGTGCCTGAAGGAGAGTGGCAAAAATTCAATGCTGAGATAACAATGAATAGCAGCATGATTTGCAAGCAAATTCTAACTCAGTCGCAAATATACTTTCTTCAAAAATAAAAACAAAAACAGATAATTCTCTTCTTCAGCAATAGCAGTCCCAGAACCTCATCTGGCAAATCTCAGTGCTCTCAGAAGAGGGGAAAATGCATGTGTTGTGTGTGGGTGGGGGGGTGAGGAGAGGGAATATATTATATTTTAAATAAAACTCTAAGAAAAAGTACCAATCTTAGTGAGAGAATAATGGATTAACTAAAAAACAATTTTTCTTTCAAATCAATTTTAATCCAAGAGTCACAAAATAGGCATGTAAAAAATCACAACCCTTTCCTAGATTTAGCAAACTCCAAGAAATTTTACTGAGAGATCACCCCAATTCCACCCCAGCCATCATCTCTGAGAAACCACAGGTAGCTGTAAGAATTTGTCCTGCTGGCCCTCCTATTTAAAGGCTGTACCATTTCACTGCACTTGAAAATCATTAATAGGTAGTCATTTCCAAGGGAATAGCAGGTAAAGACATTTTTTAAAAGAGTAGTAAGATTTCCACCTGAGCCAACAATGTATTCATCTAAGAATGTGAACATATTATATTGTGTTTGAAGGGCTGGTGGGGTAAATATCTTCCCATTATATTTACATGAAGAATCAAGGGACTCTGGGGAAAGAATTTGAACTGGGGAAATAAATGCATTTGAAGCTGAGATATTTGTTCTGGAGATATGAACTATGTCAGAGAAGGCTTCCTCTTCTGAGGAGAGCTACTGGTTCTAGTAGTATGGCTACTTTCTCCCACATGTGCTCCAGTTACTTGGGCTTATTTTGTAGTTACTTAAATAAATCCTGCTTTCCCTTATTTTTCTTTCACATATCAGCTCAAATGTTATTTCTTATGGCTCCTGGGTTGGCATGACTACAACAGGAGAGTAGGCAAAAACAAAGAATTGCTTCTCGAAATTTCACTGAGGGTCCAAGAGTTTGGCAATGATGGCAGCAGCAGTAGTCAGTGACCTCATCATGGACAACAGCTCCTTTGGCACAGATATTGGTTGGTATGAGCTGTCATGAGTGGTGCCTTCAAGTGGTGAGGACACCCTGGGTTAAGTGACCTCAGTGTATACAGTAGAACCCTAGATATCAATCATGGGAGGAAGGATGGATGTCTTCTTCAATGGGCACAAGAATTGTCACCTTTACAGACAACAGATGTATAGTCACAATTTTAGCAGTAACAGGAGACATCATGATAAACAGGAGGGGAAGAGAGGAAAATGAAGATGCCTGATTCCAGGACAACTGGATCAAGGAAAAATTCCCAGTGGTAGGCATGTGAGGGAGACTTAAATTATCATAAAGAATATAGGGAAGCAATCCAGAAAAATATACTTTGGTGGTTCTGATCTGACTCTGGTCAGTCAAAACCTGTGAACCCTGAGTCACATAATCCTGGACAAGCAGCATGAATGGAAATAGATGGAGACATGGCTCTGCTAGCCCTGATGTGAAAACATTAATTCTGGGCTTAAACAAAAAAATCACTTTTTTTCCTTTCCTCAAACTTGACATTCATTTCAATGTTAACAACCTAAAGTCTTTGAAAACAGTCTTTAATGTTCTCTTTTATAATTGCTGAAATATAATATAATTATTCAATATAATTATTGAAAATGTTTGATCATAGGCTCTGTGGACCAGTCATACAAAAGTGAGGGACATATTTAAAAGGCAAATGATCCTGTGAAATGTCAGACCCAGGAACAACTTGGAGCTGCTGTTAGTAAAACTTGACAAAAACTAACTACTGCAAATAAGCAACAAAACTTTTGGAGACTTAAACTCTTCTACATGATTTTTGGGGACTCAGATTTAATTAATTATCTTTCAGATGAAAATATATGTCTGTTAAGAAAACCTATGTCTATTTTATCATGTGACTTTTTATTATAGGAACATAATGTAGAGGTGGTCCTGAACACAGCTTTAGCCTCAAGTGCTGAGAAATGTAACTAGGATTGCTGGCTGGATTAGAATGATCAGGAAGTGCTCTCTAGAAGCTTTCCTTGCATACCCCATATCTGCAAGGGTGCAAGAATAACATACTGTTTTGAGAGAGTTTAGAGCCCAGAGGGACAGTTGAAGAGACAGAGATGAAATATGTGGAGACCAAGGCATCTAGAGTTCATAAAATAGAGTGCTGGAGAAGAGACAGCTGCACAGAGAAAGAACCTCGGTGATCTACACAGGGTCTCTTTTGAGTATTTAGCAGAGTACCTATCATCATGGGGATATGACAAACAGCCTGAAGATTAGAAGGCATAGTGCCTGGTGCCCACACAGGGCTGGAGAGAGAGCCTGTTTCTACCAGAAAAACTGGAGAATCTCATAATTCACAGGGCATTGTAAAGAGCACTAAGAAGATCTTTGCCTCAGTAGTAGTGAATAATTAATCCCAGACTAAATGCTGTTCTGGAGTTGTCTAATAAATCTCTACCGCCTCAAAAATTGAACTGTTTTCAAGGAACTTAACTGTATCCCAGAATAAAAGGCAAAAATATTTATGGGAATGCAAAAATATCCAGCACCTGATGGTAAAATTCACAATGTTAAAGATTATCAGATATGCAAAGAACCAGGAAAAGACAACCATAATGAGCAGGAATATCAACCAATTAAAACCAACTCAGAAGAGACACATGATAGTATTAGAAGACAAGAACATTACAACAGTTATTATAACTGTATTCTATATATTCAAAATTTATGAAGAGACATGGAGGGGAAAAGGCCTAAATAAAATTCCTAGAAATAAAAACTAGTCATTAGTCATTGCCAAAGCAGGATTAGTGAATTTGAAGACATAGCAATAGGTATCATTCAAAATAAAACAGAAAAAATAATTTTAAGAAATCAAAAAAACAACAGTAAACTGAGGGACAAATTAAACCATCCTGATATATATGCAATTGGAGTTTTATAAAGAGAGAGAGGGTATCAAGAAATGAAGAAATAATGGCTGAAAATTTTCCAAATTTCATGAGAACACTAAAACATAGATCCAAGAGGCTCAATGAACCCCAAGTACAAGAAACATAAAGAAAACCACTCCAAGGCATATCATAATCAACTTACTCAAAACCAGTGATAAGAATAAAATATTAAAAGTAGCCAGATAAAGTCAGAATGCATACAGAAAAAGATAAGAATGATAGCAGAGTTCTTTTCAGAAATGATGCAGAGGAGAAGACAGTGGAACATTTTTAAAGCACTGAAAGAAAAAAACTGTTAACCTAGAATTCTATACCCAGGGAAAATGTCTTTCCAAAATAAATGTAAAATGAAAACTTTTTCAGATGTACGAAAGCTGAAAGAATTTCATGCCAGCCAACCTGCATTATAAGAAAATGTTAAGATAAGTCATTCAGGACTAAAGAAAATTATACCAGATGAAAAAAAGTACCTGCTCAAAGGAATGAAGAACACTGGAAATGGTAATAGCTTGGGTAAGTATTTAAGATGTTTTCTTTGTTACTGAAATCTCTTTAAAAGTAACTGTTTCAACAAAAATGACAACGTGTTGTGGAGTTTGTAACATATATCAGAAAAATATATGACATCAATAGCATAAAAATAGCATGAAAGGCGGGACCTGGTATACTATTATGAAGTTGTTACATTCTACATGAAGTGGTCAATACACTTTAGGTAAAATGTGATAGATTAAAGATGTATCTTCTAAACCCTAACACAACCACTAAAATAACAACACAAAGAATTACAGTTAATAAGCCAACAAAGGAGATAAAATTTAATTATAAATAATACTTAATCCAAAAGAAACCAAAAAAAGCAGTTAATGAATAACAGATGGAGGAATAGAAAATAGCAAAATGATGGAATTAAATAAGCTATATTAGTAATGAAAATGGTCTAACCATTCCAATTAAAAGGATGAGATTGTCAGGTTTGATTTTTAAAAGTATGGCCTATACTTACTTGAAGTGCATTTTAAATATGAAGGCAGACACAAATAATTCAAAATTAAAAGTAAGGGAAACAGTCTACGATGCTAACATTTATCAAAAGAAAAGTAGAATGACTATATTAATATCAGATGAAGTAGATGACAGGGCAAAGAATATTACCAGGGATTAAGAAGGTCATATCATAATGAAAAAAGGAGTTAATTCATGAAGAGGACATAAAAATCTTAAATGTTTTTGTACCTTATGACAGAACTTCAAAACATATGAAGCAAATATGGATAGCTCTGCAAAGAGAAATAGATAACTCCTTTATTACAGCTGGAGATTACAATACCAATCTGCATTCTGTCCCTAGAGATTTACCAATGCTAGATAGTTTATATAAATGAAATCATACAATAGTTGACTTTTGCTTCTGGCTTCTTTCAATTGGCACAATGTTTTGAGGTTCATCTACATTGCAGCTTATATCAATACTTGGTTTCTTTTTATGACTGGATAATATTCCATTGTATGGCTTATACCACCATTTGTTTATTCATTCATCTGTTGATAGACATTTGGGTTGTTGCCATCTTTGGCTATTGTGAATAGAGTGCTATGAACATGCATGTACAAGTATTTGAGTCCCTCTTTTTAATTCTTTGGGTTATAGACAAGGAATGAAATTGTTGGATCATATAGTGATTGCATGTTTAATTTTTTAAGGAACTTCTAAATTCTTTTCCACAATGGCTGCACCATTTATGTTTCCATTAACAATGTATGAGGGTCCCAATTTCTCCACATCCTCCACAACATCTATTGCCTTCTTTTTTATTTTAGCTATCCTAGTGGCTAGGAAGCGATATCTCATTGTGGTTTTGATTTGCATTTCCCCATTGACTAATGATGTTGAACATCTTTTCATGCACAAATAGTATTTTTTATAACCAAGTTTCCAGTTTCCACAAAGCCAAAAAGCTATTTTCTCCTTGTTCACTAAAATGACCATTGTTCCATTGTATAGAGGAAATATAAAATAGTGGTTTAGAGAACAGATTCTGGAGTCAAACCACTTGGGATTGAATTTCTGCCCCACCTCTTACTAACTTTACAACTTGGAAATGTTACTTTACCTCCCTGTGCATCACTTTCATCAGCCATAAAATGGAGGTCTCTTTCTCATAGGGTTGTTGTATGAAATAAATGAGTTATTGCTTGTAAAGTATAAAACAGTAGAGGGACTGACCCATAGGAAGTATTCACTAAGTCTGGCAAAGAATGGTTGTAGAAGTAAGGGTGATTGTTCATGTCACTAGCCAGGAAAGACTACCTTGAAGTGACTATTGAAGATTTTATGCTTGGTAGATAACATCAGGAAAAAAGTGAGGGGATGAGCATACCAATTAAATGATCAGCATAAACAAGTGCTTAGCAGCCAAGAAAGTTATTGGGTATTTTCCAGACATTGTGATTAAGATAATGTGTATTAAGTGTAGAATATATTTTGGTGGATGTGGGGAAGGGGACAAAAGATTGAAGGGGAAAAAACAGTAAGTCAAAACTGGAAAAGAAAGTTGAGACATGATCACGAAGAACCTTCTATGCCATGATACAAAAGTATGATTTGGTCCCGCACAAGATAGAAGGCCATGAAAGAATTTAACGCAGGAGATTGTCATAGTCAGATCTGTATTTTTAAATGGCATTTTGGGGTCAATATGGAAAATGGATCCAAGACAAGGAAGCTGAAAGGTAGGATACCAGCGAAGAAGCTATATTAGTTTTCTGTTGCTGCCATAACAAAGTGTTACCATCTTAGTGTCTTAACACAGCATAAATTTATTGTCTTACAGGTTAGAAGTCTGACATGGCCTCCCTAGGCTAAAATCAAGATGTCAACAAGGATGTATTCCTTTTCTGGAGGCTCTAGGGGACAGCCCAGTTCTTTGCCTTTCCATGTTTTTAGAGGGTCAACTGCATTCCTTGACCTGTGGCCCCATCCTCCACTTTCAAAGGTGCAACAGCACATTGAGTCCTTCTCACACAGAATCACTCTGACCCCTTCTTCTGCCTCTTTCTTCTACTTTTAAAGAGTTTTGTGATTCTATTGGGAACACCCTGATAATCCAGGATAATTTCCTTAATTTACGATTAGCTGATTAGCAACCTTAATTTCATCTGCACCCTTAGTACTTGCCATGTAATGTAACATATAGATAGCATCTGGGGATAAGGGCACTTTGGGGGGGAAAGGAGGATTGGTCATTATTCTTCCTACCACAGAAGTTATTACAAAATCTCAGATAAGGACCAGAATGTAGGTAACAGCAATGAAAACAAATAGGAGGGCATATACTAGAGAGCATTTTTAGATGTATAATTAACAGGATCTGGTGATTCATTTGGGTGGGGTTCAAGGTTACAGAGGACATGAAACACAGTAGGAAATTAAGGATGTCATCTAGTTGATTAAGCTTGAAAAACTTGGCAAAAGGTAATCCATTAACAATTACAAGTCCAGTTCCCAGTATGTGAATATAAAATTCTCATATACTATTAAGGATGAGATGTCCAAAAGGCATTTGGTTTGCAGTTCAGGGAAGCAGTAAGGCTGAAACAAGATCTGAGTACTGGCAGGTAATAAGTGAAGTCTCGAACAGAAGCTTGCTGTAAGGTAGCAAGCACACTAAAGAGACACAGGCATGCTTACACTCAACACATAACATCTTTCGTAGGGGCTAGCCGATACTGAACTTGAGAAAACATGTTATAGCTTTTAAAAATAACATGCATGTTCTATCATATCAGAAATCAAATCTGGAGGGGTAGTTTCTGAGAGCAGCAATGCCTTACAAGCCTAATGGCGAACCCCTGCAGAGGCCATGGAACAAGGGGATGCGGATAAAGCTCTTTTCTGTACTAAGAAGCAAAGACTCCCAACACTGGATGCCACCCATGGCTTTTCCAGCCCCATCTTTCACAAGAACTCCTTTAGAAATACATGTATATCCCACTGGAAAGAAGATTTCTATATAAGATTTGGGGTGTCTCTCCATTTTATAATCAGCCTCTCTCTCTCTCTCTCTATATATATATATATATGTATGTGTGTGTATATACACATGTATATACATATATTACATATATATTTTTAAAAGACATTGTTGAATTCACTGGAAAAATATATTAATTAAGAAAATACAAGTAGTATGATAATGTTAATATACTTTAAAATGAAGATAACTTTAAAAATTGTTTCTGTAGATAAGACAAGACCTGAGGTGGCATACAGTTCCATTAACTCACAGAAATACAATTGATGCCCAGTACAAATCATGAGTAATAAAACATTCTGTAATAAGAAAACCTTAGAATTCAAGCTAAGTGGCTGGGGGTAGATGGGAAAGCAGGGTGGAAATGTCCATTTAAATATAAGACCTGGATTAATTTTCTTCTATAGTGGAACCACAATAACCAAAAATAAGCTCACAGATGTAGCTTTGATGACATATGAGTTGGAACGCATGGCATGTACAAAGGTGAGTAATAAAAGTGAAGCAAATGAGCAAAAATATATCAAAAGTGACTAAAATTATGTGTTTTCATTGTTAAGAGATGTAGTGAAATTCTCATCTGGTGAATTCCAATTCAACATTTCCTTGATATATCTTTTATAATTTTCACTCTAATTATAATGAAAATCATTTTTCAATGTAATTTTGCAATAAAAATGTTTCTTTATTTCTCATTACATAAGAACATGATCTTGTACAGTTCCTGAGCATGCTTACAATGTGCGCACTGTATCTCTTCTTTCTTACCATTTAATCTCTTCATAGTCTACAGATGTCAAGAGGTTCAGATTAAGCTTGTTAAAGATCTGCTTCACTCGAACTCACTGATGATTATTTATTTAGCAGTTTTATGTAACCCTGTCATTGATAAGCACTCTATTAATTTGCCGAGGGACAAATCAACACTAGTTATTTTTCTACCGGCTATTAGACTCGGTGCTGCTGTTTGTTACAAACCACTTGCCAGTTAATTATAAATTATGGGTCCTCTTTGCCTATATTAATTGATATCTCCTCTGCCTTTGTAATCCTAGACAAATAAATTGAAGGCAAGATTTATTAAGCAGTGTACGTCTTGTGTCTCTTGATTAGTATTCTTTACTTTTTTAACATTTATACTTGTTTATACAGATTTGACAGACCAATGCATTAGAGAAATGATCTTTGGGGTGTTTTTGTAGTAAAGAAAGAAAGAGATTTAATAGGCTTCCTACAAATTTATTTCAAATGACCCACAATTCATTGTAAGCAATTCCTAAAATGCTTTTTGACTCTGTGCTACAGAATGGTGATGGCAGCTTCCCAATTATGCAAAAGCTAATATTCAAATGGTTTTAAAGTCTAAGCATGCAGTTTCTACAAGATAAACAAATATGATGTGCATACAACATAAAATCTATATCACTTTTCACATGCAATGTCCAAATGTCTTTTTCCTTCATCTTATTATATATTTGTATTACATTGCATGTGCTTTTGCATGCATGCAGAGCCTGGTTTTGCCTCTAATTTTTAAAAAAATTAAACAATTTCTGTAGGTGCAATATATAGTGACAGAACAATAAACTATAGCCATTTTTAATTTTCAGAAGCATGAATTATACATGGCACCTACTACAGGACATGCATCTCTCCAATTGTAGCCTACAGAGAAGCTGGAGTCAGAATTTAGGCCAGGTAGGAAGAAAAAAAAATAATTTACAAAAGAATGTCTTAATTCGTTTGCTCCCTGGACAGTATCGAACATTGAAGAACTGCAAATTTAATGGGAAGGATTACCCCAGAGGGTCATTGGACTATATTCCAATTTCAAAGGGCTTCAGGACCTAGCTATCTGCAAAAGATCTGGGTCTCTGAAATCCTAATTTTGTACATAATTTCTCCATTTAATTGACACTTTTGACCCAAGTTCCTTTTGTAATATCTTGGATTCTTAATAATTCCCTGCCTGACATAAATCCAGCAAATGGACAGTTAGCCCTTTGGAGTGGGTGGGTTGTTTTTCCAATAGTTCTCATGGGAAAGGAGAGGTATATTGGTCAAGGAGATCTATTCCTATTTTCAAATCACACACAATTGAATCTTTTCTCCAGCATATTCATGTTTGAAGATTTAAATACCTCCCCAATTAGAATTTGGAAGAGAAGGCTTTAGAATAAATGAGTTAGTTCATTCAGAAAACATGCTCTCTCCTAATGTGCTATGAAACTGACCTTGAGCCACTTTTTTAATAATGAGATTTCAAGAATCATCCTCTCTTATGTACCATACTACCTTTTGTTGGCTGTTTCTGGGCACACCTCCCAGTGGATGTCATGAGTAATAGAATTTCTTGATAGCCTTGATTCATTTGATTGTGCAGAAAATACGCTATTAATCATTCTTCACCAATTTATTATTTTGTCTATAGATCCTCCATTTTGTCTTTCCTACCACTGATCATCTCACTACTAAAAATCTTTATCCCCCTTGGTCAAACAAGACCAGAGAGAAGTAAGATTTAAGTTATTAGTTAAGACTTGCAACCACTTTATTAATAGTGGGTTGAAGTTGACACTAACCTCTCAAATAAATCATTTTTTGATTGTCCATATTCCAAATACTTGTGGTGATCTTGAAACTAAATTTATAGTTAATCTACTATTTGCTGAACTACTTTATACAGCTTTTAATGCCTTAATACTATTTTACTCTAACCCAGTGGTTCTCAATTGGGGAAAACTTTACTCCCCAGGGGACATTTGGCAACATCTGCAGAAACTTATGGCTCTTAAAATGGGAGGGACTGCTACTGGCAGAAGGCAGGGATAATGCTAAACATCCTACAATGCACAGGATGGCCCCCCACAACAAAGAATCACTGGTGCCAACTGTCAAGAGTGGCGAGCCTGAGACACCATGCTCGAACCCCTCTAAAATAAACATTTGTTCCTTGAAGTAGCATCAGTGAGTACAGCAAGAATTTTAGAGGAGAAAGATTAGAAATCTAATCATGACCACATTTTCTAGTGTTGGTTGACCCACAGAGCTTTCTTCAATGTGCCTGTTGATTTGGAGGTAGACTAGAGACTCTCAGACAACCTGGGTTAAAAATGTGCATACTTAGGAACGGAAATGAATCTTTAGGAGGCAGTTTGCTCCTAAAGTTTGTGGTGTATTACAAGCATGAAAACATTATCAGAAATGCATTCAAGGGAAATATTTAATTCAATTCTATTCAAATCAAGTGGTTGAAATTGGAGTCTGACTTGGTCAATGGAAGGGGAAGGAACTATGAGTTTTACAGGTCATTGAGGCAACAGGCAGAAGAGGAGGCAGAGGTGGGTAAGAAGGCATGAAGTAGAATTTAGTGCCCCTAGGAAAAGTATGAAGAGTTACTGAACTGAGAGGAATCTTTTCATTCAACAATTGTTTACTGACATCCAGAGGGTATAAAGCACATGTTGTAAAAAAGCTGACTTCAAATCTTTATCAGCCCATTAGTAAAGTATTTTTAGCATATAAATATGAATAATTATATATGTAATATATGTAAATCCATATTCAATCTTAGGAAAACATAATTTGTCATTTAAAAATATAAATCTATGTTCCAATATTACCTAGTATCATCTACTGTTCAAATGTTATTGAATATGATCATTCCATGTCTTCCATGTACACTCCTCACTTTGGAAACCCGTGCACAATGAGATACAAATTGAGTTCTTTAACATCTCCCACTACATGATGGTCTTGAGACCAGAAATTGTCTCCTTTTTCATTTTTCTTTATATTACTAGTGCTCAGAAGCCAATAGGAATTCAACATGCTTTATTTAATGAATACAAAGCATTGGACCATCCGGAGCTGATAATCCAGTTGGGCAGAATGAGATAGGTGCACATCTAACTAGGCTACAAGGCAGAATTACAATAACTGTGACTAAGTGGAGACTGAGCAAAAGCAGAATTGCTTCTGTCATATACCTTCCCCAAATCCCACCATCTAGTGGGGGATGTGTAAAGATTTCAATTTGTATCTCATTGTGCACTGGTTTCCAAAGTGAGGAACCCATGAATTTTACTAAAAGGAACCCATGAATTTTCCTTTTACTAATATTTTTCATTCCTATATGGGCCTTTGGTTAGGATTATGACTACATTTTCTCTTGTATAAGAGTGCTGAATTAAACTTTATATGGCCTGATTAAGCAGCTTTCATATTACATATAATGCATATACCCTATTGGATTTCTAGATTTATCCCGGATCAAGATGAAACCAGCCAAATGTCATCTGATTAGAAACCACATCAACCCTGCCCTCACAATGAATTCAATTCTTTATTTAAGACAAGTAGTATTCTTTGTCCTCTCCTTCCTTGAAGTAATAACTTTTCCACAGTTATATCCTGTGACAGTTGACTTATCACAGGATACATTTATCATGCCAATATTTTGACCATCATGTTTGCATTTTGATTTTACATACTTTGGAAATTTTGTGTCCTTTGACATTTTATTTTGCTTGTTAGAGTATATGAGCAAGTAGACCAAACTGGAAGTTGAGTATTTTCTGCACAGTTTTACCACCACCCTCACCTCTGAAACAAAATAATGTTACTGACTTATTAATTGGCTTAATTCTCAAGTGTTTCCATAATATGGAGCATCCATATTTAACATTAATACTTAACAGAACCTGAGTAACCCTTGAATAAATAGTCCTCTATTAACTGAAAATAAATGGAAGGAAATAGGAAATATCCCTTTACCAATGGAAGCTTTAGCTTTCTTACCTTGGAGGACCAAGCCCATTATAATCCACACTCCCTCTCTCCCTTGTTTCCTTTACCCTCTTGTGATATTCACTAAGCACCTACCATGTTCATTAAGTTGATATCCCATAGACTCATTCCTAAAGAAAATTGCCTTCTAAAGAACTCTGAACCCACAGGTGCGGCAGAGTCAAGTAGCCGTCAGGCAAATTCCCTTCCTCTGTATAGTTTCTGGGAAATGACTACCTAAGACAGAATTATGAAATTGCATCACAAAAATTATCCAGGTAAGGTAAGATTATTTATTTAACAAATACATGGATCAAATGCCTGTCACATAGTAAACTTTCACTCTACAAGAGAGGAATTACTACTACCTCAACCTTCAAGGTAATAGCACTAAAAACTGAGAGGTTAAATATTTTGATGGAGGCCACAGGGTATAAGAAGGAGCAGGTATACGAGCAGGATCAGGATTCATTTAGCAGGAAATACAATCCTAAATTCATTATTATATGAAAAATCAGTCCACTTTAAAAGCCAATGTACTCCTGATGGGGCTTGAGAGTTTGATTGCAGAATTCACTGAAAGGGGACTGTTTGGGATGTAATTAACATGACAAACAAGGGAAAGGAAAGACACAAGTTTAGCAAAAAGCTCATTTTCAGTGGATAAATTTCTCTTTTTCCTTTTTTTATATGAGAAAAGCTGGATAAAAGGCACATAAAATAACTGCTGACTGAGTGGAGCTCTTGAGCTAAGGACTTGTGCTGTGAAAATTCTACTTTGTCTAGCAAACATTATCAAACAGGAACCTTGAAAGAACATTTATTTTTCTCATTTTCAAAAAAAAAAAATCAGTTCTGACCCCATGACTCTCCTGACAATGGTGAAAGTCACACATGGTAGGAGGAATATAGAAGCAGGGTTTCCACTCCTTGGGTGGGCTCTCTCACATTCTCAGCAGCTGAATTTAACTAGGGAAGATGAGTGGACGTGTGTACAACTGAGGTACCTTTCCGCCATAGGTTCAGATAAGTAACCCAAATGCTCTGCACATCAATCAATTCCAAACCTCTTTCATGGTAAAGACAGGAATTCCAGGCCACAGGCTCCTGGCCCAAAGCCAAATAGAACGTGTGACTATATATCAATCTCATCATTTCTCCATCATGGTCACTTCCAAGGAGAAAAAAAATGCAGTGACTGGTATTCACAAGACTTGCAGGGAATTGCTAAGTCCGATTGCTTCAAAGGTGCTATAGTATAGTGATGGAGAGCAGGGGCTCTGGAATAGAACAGAAGATTCTTCGAATGGTAACTCTGCAGTCTACTGGCCATGTAATGCCATTTTACCTCTCTGACCTGCTGCTTTTCCCTTTGTAAAATAAATATAATTCTTATCTCTTAGGATTTGAGGGGATTCAATGAGATAGCATGGTAGCACATTACTTCATGAAAATATATTAATTTTATTATTGTGTTATACCAGATCCTTCAAGAAGCAGAGGCCAAGACAGCATTCGTGTGCAAGAAAGTTACTAGAGAAAATACCTGTGAGAGAAAATGGGGAAGATTACAAAACATGCAAAGAAACAGAAAATGATAACCCAGGCAAAGAAGAAGATTAAACCACTAGAAACCATCAATGAGGAGGACAAGACCTGCATACCAGACAAAGGCTTTTTAAAAAATAGCCCTAAATATGCCCAAAGAGCTAAAGGAAAACCTGGACAAAGTACTAAAGGAAATCAGGAAAGCCACAGATGAACACAAAGAGAAAATCAGTACAGAGCTGGAAATTATGAAAGGAACCAAACAGAGCTGAAGACCACAATAACAGAAATTAAATATTCCCTAAAGGGATTCAACAGCAGACAGAAGCTGGCAGAAGAGAGAAGCAGAGAACTTGAAGGTAAGACGATTCAGTCTGAGGGGCAGAAAGAAGACAGAATGAAGAAAAGTGAACAGAGCCTGAGGAACCTGTGGGATACCATCAAGCATACCGATATATGCATTGTGGGAGTCCCAGAAGGAGAAGGAAGAGAAAAAGGGGCAGAGAGAATATTCAAAGAAACAATGGCTGAAAACGTCCCCAATTTATCGAAAGACATGAATATATACATCTAAGACACTCAATGCACTCCAGGCTGGATAAACGCAGATTGACCCATGCCTTGGCATATTATAATCAGTCTGTTGAATGCCAAATATAAAGAAAGGATTCTGAAAACCACAAGTGAGAAGCAACATGTCATGTACAAGGAAGCCTCAAAAAGATTAAATGACAATTTCTCATTGGAAACCATGGAGGATAGAAGGCAATGGGATGACATATTTAACATGTTAAAAGCAAAAAAAAAAAAAAAAAAATTGCCAACCAAGAATTCTGTGCCTGGCAAAAACTGTTTTTCTAAAATGAGGGAGAGATTAAGACATTCCCAGATTTTAAAAAGCTGATGAGCTGTCTAGTCACCGCTAGAGAGGCCCCACAAGAGACACTACAAGAAGCTCTGCGGGTTGAAAGAAAAGGACAATAGACAATAGCTCAAAGCCACATGAAGAAATAAAGTTCTCTGGTATGGATAATGACAAGGGTAAATATAAATTCCAGCACTATTATATATTTGGTTTGTAACTCTACTTTTTAGTTCCTAAGGGCCTAGAAGGCTAATGCATAAAATGTAACGATATGTCAGTGGTCTGGGGACTCATATTGTATAAACACCTAATTTGTGACAAGAACTACATAAAGGTGGGGGCGGGTGGAGAGGTATAAGGACATAGTTTGGGTATATTGCTAGAGTTAATTTGGTATCAAAGCAAACAAGATTGTTGTAGATTCAGGTTGTTAAATTTAAGCCCCATGCTAACTACAAAGAAAATATTGGAGAGTACGCAACTTCACAGAGACAGAAATCAGAGCACAGGTTACCAGGATTGGTGGAAAGGGGAACTGGGGAGTTAATGCATAACAGGTGTAGGATTTCTGTTTGGGGAGATGGGAAGTTTTTGCAATGGAAGGTGGTGAGGTTATCGCAACATTGTGAATGTGATTTATCCCACTTAATTTGATAATTGAGATGGGAAAATTTATGTGCATATATGTTCCCACAATTTTTAAAAAAGGGACTAAAGAGGCAGTGACAATTAAAAGCAATATATGCTGCTGGATGGGATCTAACAAGAGAGGAGAGAAGGATCAAAAGGACATTATTGGGACATAAGAAAAAACTAGAATATAGACTGTGAGCTTTATATCAATGCTAAATTTCTTGAACTTGGTAACTGTACTTAAAGTCGTTACATAAGCGACTGTCCTTGTTTTTAAAGAATGTACATGGTAATATTAATGTTTAAGGAGCACAATGTATACAACCTACACTCAAGCGTTCAGAAAATGAATTGATAGATAGACAGAATGATAAGCAGATTTGTAGACGGATGGATAGATACATAGACTGATAGGGCAAATGTGGCAAAATGCTGAAATAGTGGATCTAGGTTACTGGAGGGAGGGGGATATATTGGAGCCCTCTGCAAGGGGTTGATTTTATTTGTGTACTTGTCCTGTATGCTTGAAAGTATTTCAAAATAAAAGAGTTTCACCCAGAAGCTGGGTGAAATACACATTCTTCACACAATTGGAATGCACCCACACACTACCTGTGCTCGATGGGGTGAATTAATTATTTCACAGAGAGCTGACTATTTTTCTAGCAGTGTATGTCTCC
Organism: Tolypeutes matacus; assembly: GCA_026826555.1. Classification (NCBI taxonomy): domain Eukaryota; kingdom Metazoa; phylum Chordata; class Mammalia; order Cingulata; family Chlamyphoridae; genus Tolypeutes; species Tolypeutes matacus. Next base: position 28,639,713 of record JAKSZT010054030.1, read on the forward strand.
GATAACTCAATCTCCAGAGTGCCTGCCCAGCTTCTCAACCTTAACTCTCAATTTTCTTTCTTTTGGGTTTAGAGCCAAAGCTTCAACTTGGCATGTTGTTGTTTTTTTTTTTTTTTTTCCTGTAGTTTAAAGAACATGGTAAATGACAGAGGTCTGGAAGAATATATTTCCTCCAAAGCTGGTGACCAATTAGTTGCTTGCCACTGACTGTCATTTCACTGCTATGAGTGCTGTGTTCCTGTAGCTTGGTGATAGACACACTGTTTATTTTCCACTTTACAGTCTTTGCCAATACTCCGAGTCCCACACAGCTGCTTTTAATGTTGCTTTTCTAGATAGCTTGTGACAGGGGGAAAGATAAAAGGTACGTGTGAGTGGCAAAATGGCAACCCTGAGCGAACTTATCTAGGGTGCAAAGCAAAGAGAATAGTTATTTTACTACATCACCTTTTATTTTAATGTTCCTCAATGAAATTGTGGTAAACACCAAGTCCATGAGGTTAATATTCAAAGACATAAGTATCGTGGCTGAAGACTTTGTGAGGGTTATTAAGCTGTTGACAATAAGAGAATCAGACACATTCACCATTGCTTCAGTAATTGTCTTTCATCTATGAACAACTTCCCTTCTCCCCCCATCCAACTTTTATGATTCATCATATTTATTTTTTGTTTCCTCAAGCAACATCTTTTATTAGTTGCACACTCACTGCAGAAATTTAATTTCTGCAAGAGAACAACAAAGCAGTTGATTATTATTATTGAGAAGCTGGTATAACATCGAATGAAATAAAATCTATAAGGCATTAAAATGACAGATTAGGCAAGAGCTGTATTCATTTACAAGTGTTAGAACATCATGCTAATGCCTCACAAGCACAACATAAAATGAAAATCAACTCTTTCATGCTGCTTTAGGAAGCAACACTGCAAAGCTCCCAGGAACACAAGCCAGAGCCTCTGTTAAAGAGGCAATGTCCTTTTGTAGTTTGCTCATAGGTTCATCTTGACAAAATACAAATAAAAACCCTTCTCTCCAATGCACAGCCAGAGCACTCTGTCCTTATCCTTTGGTCATCCAGACTAAAGAATGCTCATTCCGCTAAGATTTAAAACATTCATGTGCTCCTCATTGTTTTTTATTAGAGAGTAGCACTTCACTTACTGGGCAACTGCTACTCTCTATATCCCACCTGGCAACCAAAGAGAGAGCAGGAAAAAAGGGCCCCTGGAGTCAGCAATTCTGGGTTATTATTCCACATAATAAAGTCCCCATAATTTAGATCTACTTTAATCACTCAGAGCCTAGTAACTCTTATTTTACACATAATATTTGTGTTTTTATATCATGCTTTGTAGCTCAAGGCAGATAGGAAGAAGCCAATTGCAAGAATGCTGGAGTATCAGGCTGAAACTTCTAAAACCTAGAGTGGTTATCCTGATTACAGAAAACACAAAAATACAATGGACAGAAAATTTCAAAGAATTGCATAGGTCACCTTACCTGAAGGTGTCTCTGTATCAAAACAGAACAAATGTGTTTACAATATTGACACAAGTCACGCAAGAAAGACTAAATGAGTTTCGTGTTTCTCTTTACTTCCTGAAATGGAAGTATGTAAAACAGTTCATAGAAAGCTCCATTAAAATAGTTAAAATACGAAAAATGCCCGTGTTTAAATGAGGGAGCAGAAATTTCTCCTGTGTAGAACAATTCATGTTTCAACACTACTAGACAACAATGTGTTGCTCATATATTTTGTGTATATGAATGTGTATATTTGAGAATAAATATATAATGAGTGCAATGTATCTATAAAATATAAAAACATATAATGCACTTTACTATACATTATTAATTATATGTATCATAATCCCTATGATGGATAAACACATACAATTTATTAGTGAACTTGTAGAGTTTTATTTCAAATTGATTTAATATTTGATTCTCAGAAGGCCATACCAAATGTCAGAGCTTCCTTTTCTTGAATCAAAGACAGTATTGAAAAGTGATTCTTGGGTTCTGCATAGGTGGCATTGAAATAACGAGGATCAGTGAAGCCCCCTGGTCACTAGCGCCCTTCATACAGTAGAGCAGTAGATAGTACAATTGAGGGGTCTCAAACTCTCATCCATAAGACCCTGTGGAGCATTTGCGTGCCATACCCATTCCCATGGCTATACCCACAAGATACCCTGAGGCTCTTGCATAACGTATAGCTCTCAGCACAGAGGTGGTCTTTCCATTCCTTCATCCCTGCTCAAGGAAGCACATTGGAATACAAGAGAATGACAACCTGCCTTGGTATAATTTACTTAAAATTTAATAAGACAAGCACTAGCAGACTTTGTTATTTTTTTATTAACAGCAAAGATCTCATGACACAGCTTGGGCATCGCGTCAGGGAAGAGCCGACAAGGGAGGAAGGACTATGTGGCTGGGGTGGTCCAGTCCCAGTTGCATGATCTTGTGTAACTTTCACCTCTAGGGATGGTGGGATCCTGTGCAGAAGGAACTAGGGCAGAGTTCCAGCCTTAGACATCTCCCAAGCTGTGGCGAGAGCTATCTGAGGTCATTTGATGTAGGAAAGGCACCATATATAAAAGTAAGGTGGTGATTGTGTCAAATAAGGGGCCATGATTTTCCACAGTCCTCATATCAAAATATCTTCCCTCACTGGCCTGGAACTTGCAGAACTCCAACCCTCTTCACTTTGAATTTAAAAAATGAAATTGAGAATGCCTTGTACCTGTACATAAGTGTCCTTGGAATCAATGATGCAATTAGCCTACCTGATGAGGCACAGAATGAACCGGCAAAGAATTACTGAATCCAATATTTCAGATTCAGAATACAAGTCTTGCAAAAACAAGCTAAATAAAATGGCCGAAACTGTGAAGGGAGACCAATAAGGGAGGTTCAGATTGCAGACATCTGGTTGCACCTAAAGTTTTAATAAAGAAACAACCATTCCCCGAGGTAGACAGGAGGCAAGAATTAGAAGAAGGGGAAAAAAAAGTGAAAATACTCATGAATTTGAGTTCTGGCCTTCTCCCCACTGACTGGCTGCTAATTTCTTGAACTTCACCCAGGCTGTGTGTCCAACAGACCACATAGTGATTGCTAAATTGCTCAGTGACCACAAGCCACAACCATGGGGAAAATATTCATGAAAATTAACATCCCATTTAATACTCACCACACTTCCAGCCAACGCTTTGTGTACCAGAAAGTCTTCAAACTGGCTCCAAAACTTTTCAATTCCTGACAAATGCACTGGCCCCTCTCCAAGGAGCTGGGCAGCAATCTGTGCTTTCTGCTGGTGTGTGGTGGTGGCAGGACTGCTGGTGGGAGAGTGAAGAGGAGGCGTTCTTCTCCAGGAAGTAAGACCTGCAGGCCAGTGCCCTCTGAGGATGCAACCTGGCACACAGAACTCCAAGTCAGCTTGGCAGGGTACAGCTGCGCAAGTGTTTTAACTTTTCCCAAAATGAATGGTATATGACAAAATCTGTCTCCTCGAAAGAGTAATAAATACTTGACTAATCTCATTCCCATTAGGCTAAAATTAACATTGAGTTTTAGAGTATGATATGCTTTTTGGGAGCAAAGTCTTTCAAATGATGACCTTTCAGGACTTTCTTAAAAGCAAGAATGACCACATTGGTAAAATTGGTCTCATCTTCTTTTCATGAGCTTGCTCATATCCTCTTATTTGTTGGCTTTCTCTGCATTCTTCATAACACATACACTTAGTCATAACTCCATGCCATTTGCTTCACGATTCTGCCTTTATCCTATTCTATTTACATTGGTGTGACCCACTCTTATAGGTGAAACCAGTACATGCCCACCTGCTCCTCCCATTTACACATACTTTCTTCTCTTAAATACATTAGGAAAATATAGTTATTTCCATTTCTCAGACAGTCTCAACATTCTTTTACATACATGTTCCCATGGAAAAGTTGCTTTTTGGGAAAAGCTGAACACATACAAGATCTATTTGACTTAAGGCCTGCTTTTCTCTGAAATATAGGGTTCGCACAAATCTATGGCAAAGTGGAAGGGGGTGTCTTGGACCTCTCCACATCCTCTCTGGCCTAGGTATGTGGTTTCCACTTACAGTGTATTCATCTCACATATTTGATGATCATGATGATGCACCAACCCATGCCATAAATCCTTTCAAATAATGTCTATATTTGAAAACAGAAGTATCTAGCAGAGTCAATCCATATGCCCTCCTTCTCTCGCAAAAAGGAAAATCCAGCATGGCGTATTTGTAAGAAGACTCAACCAGAAACAGGAGAACTTTGTTTCAATGCTTCTGTCCCTGGAATTAGCAATGTGACTAACACTGGCCAAGTTATCCTCGCTGACCCTCACCTGATAAAGAAACATTTTGACTAGATAATTTACAAGGTCTCTTTCATCACAAAATTTTCAAGCTTTAGATAATCTTCTTATCACCTAAAGAAAAAAAAAATCTCCAGAATATCCAGGTCACTCCACCTCATCTAGGCCACTGGCCAAGAAAATACTATGGCTTTGTTCCCACAATACCAATGTTGAAAACATCTAGATGTTGAATGTCAAAACATTTGGATGATTGACTGAGATTTCCACTTTAAAATATTTTTGGATTGTTGGTATTGTTTAGACCAGCCCTGAGAATGTTGCCATGGGTTTCTCAGCCTTGTTCAGATCTTTAGGCCCCCATTTTTTGGAGAACTTAGGAAACAAAGGCTCTCTGAGTGGCTTCTGTGCAGTCTCAAAGTGACTGCAAGCCTTTTGGCAGGAGGTCCTACTGGGAGCTTGTAAGCAGCTTGTTTTCTGTGAAGAGCAGGTTCTCCAGTACCATACACCCATAACTCACAAGTTTCATATTCCCAAGAGCACCATTTTTAAAGTAGGCACATAAGAGAACTGCATGTTCAGGTAAGCACACCTAAGACACTTTGGGTATGTAAGATAAGCAGAAATGAGAGTTCTAAATCATAGCCCAAACACCCTTTAGAAACACCAGGAAATCAACTGTAAACTCCCATGACTAGTTGCTTTAGAAATTATCCAAACATTTGACTTCATATACTTTAAACAACAGACTCACTTTGTCATCTCTGCTCTAAGACAGGCTGTTAGCAATTTCCAGAGAGACACAAAGGAAGGATGAATAAGCAATTAATTGTTATAAGATATTCTGATAAAACTAGTTTATTGAGTGAATACAAGTTGTCTCAGGAATATAAATCATCAAATTAAAGATAAACTTAGCTTTGATGTAAGATAATACTAAACCCACGATACCTTCCATTCTATTTCATTGACTTTAGAGGGTTTCTAAATTTGTCCATTTCTGACCTCAATCTATGGGCCCCATTTGCTCCACTTCTACACTAAGCCAGCTCTTTATCACCTGTGTAGAGTGGTGATAGGGTGGAATGGTTAATAACTTAAGCTTTAAAGACAAAAAGGACTCAAGTTCTAATTCCGCCTCCAGCATCCTAACTCCGTGACTTTATGCAAAACAGGAAACACTTGGTGCCTAACTTTCTTTACCGGTTAAACGGATTAACAGTCTCTATCACACAATGCTCTATAAAGCTTAAATGATATAGTAGATATTAGGCACAGTACCTTGCACATAGAAACTGTTTAATATGCTGTAGCCATTTAAATTATTACTATACACAGGTTTCATCTGATAGTTGCCTTTTGAATTGGCTAAGGCACAGTGGACAGAATAATTACATGTGGATTACAACCAAATCAACTCTAGTTCTGGATGGAAAGAAATGACTTAGAACCATGTTCATATGGCATTTGTGTCACATGGTAGCTGGGAATAAAGTAAAACAGAGACCCAGCACTTGATTCTTTATTTCAAAAACCAGCTTTTAGTCCCTAGAGAGAGCAATGCCTTCAAGGACGCCAAACCAGGTTTCTGGAGTCGGGGAAATATCAAATAAATGCCTGGGGGGAGGGAAGAGTGGAGAGGATGTGCTACTGGCTGTACTCTTCTTGCATAAGGTCAAAACCAGTTCAGACCAGTAGACAAAAGAAGTCAGGCAAGCTGTGAGGGAGAAAATGTGATTTACAAAAACAGGATGTTTCTCTTTCTAGGAAAGCTTCTGAAATCTCATCAGGGGTAGATGGCAGTTTGTTTAAGAAAGCCAGTTAATGGGACATTTTAGTTATGCCAAAGTGACACCTATGTAACGTGTGGAAAGGGGAAAAGTAGAGTTGCATTTACAGGAATTTTCAGTTTTCCTGTGGTGGGCAGGGAGGATGGGTACAAGGCTGGAACCTTAAGGAGAGAAGAGAAACAGTGAAATGATAACAGTAGGAACAAGCTCAGGTTTAATGGCAGGAGGCTGAGTCCTAGAGAGGACCACAGTCAGGCTGGCTCGCCTGTATGAGGCTGCTCCAGGAATTTCAGAACCCTGACATCACATAGTCAATTTAAAGTGGTTTCCTGTTCTGTGCTGTAATCCCCATCTACTATTGGGAAGCCATCAATAAACTCCTATTACATGTAATAATGTATATTTTGTAATGCTTTCGGGAATGAAGGCAGCACTCCTAAGCCTGGCTGAGCATTGTGGAGAGAGTTCAGAGAAAGCAAGAATTCAGAGTCAGAGGTGCCTGGGAGAATGTAGCAGCTCCTGTTCCCTCTCCAGGTCTTCAGAAACCTTGGAGGAAATTCATATAATGGGGGTTGGAACCACTTTATTTTTGTGTTAATGAAAGGAGAGGATTGCTGGAAGGTATTTGTGGGTAAATGAAAATTGTTATTGGGGCAAGGACAGGAGGAGGCATTGCAGAAGAGCAGCTCTCACCAATTACACGGTTCACTACGTAAGGAATCCTGAGATCAGGTACGTGGGATCAAGAAGAGGGCACTGTGAGGCTCAAGTCCTTAGAAAGAAGACCAAAAAAAAGAAAGAAAGAAAGAAAGAAAGATATAACACTGTATGACACTGAGAATCTCCCAAACATGCCATGATGCATGCCTGGGGCAATATATAGTCAACCTCAATATTAATTTGGATTAATTTAATCTCAGCTGATTCCCTGATGACAAATGTATTCTTTTGACAAATAGTTGGACTGACCTGCCACATCTCGAGAACTCTGCCATATTAGAAGCTGAGTATTAGAGTGGAGAAGGCACAGGCTTTAGAGGTGGAGACTTAGGTTTGGATCCTGGCTCTGCCACTTACTGGCAGTGTAAACTCAGACACACAGTGAATCTTCTGGGCCTCAGTTTGCCTTTATGTAAAATGGGAAGAACATTTCCTATAATGCAGGATCCAGGGAAATCTGGCACATAGCTTGTGCTTAATAAGTGAGATCTAGGCTGATTTCCTACAAATGCCATTCTAGCCTGCCCAGGGCATAGAGCATTGTACTAGCTGCTATTGCTATGTTCCAAATAAGACATATGCCCTGGGTCTCCAGTCAGCTCTAGTGAGCTAGCAATCAAAAGCCATCCAGCAACCCCAGGGTTTTAGAGGGACAGAAATTCACCATTTTCTCCCAGTGCATCAGCTTCCCTTTGCTTTGACAGATGTCCTTATTTTTAAATAGTCCCTTATAAGTCCAGCAAAAGCTACCAAACAGCATTATTTGCTATATAATTAAACAGATACATAAAAATATTTATCACATTTCTTATATAAAAAAAGCTATGAACTTTAATCTGAAAAAAAAAAAATAAAACAATGCTAAGTACAAAGGGGAAAAAAGCAGTTTGAGGGCATATAGCATACAACATTTAAAATAAAACTTCTGAAATGGCAGCATAGGAGGGCTTTTTTAAAACGTCATTTTACTTAGTAATTCCTTGAGAAAATTAATGATCCGAGCTAGTAGAAATGTTAGCACTTTTTTTTTTTTACACTTTCCCATACCCGCTCAGAGAATGTGCGCTGTCAAAGCTGGATATTACAACCAGAACATGCTGTGAGCAATGCCACACCAAATGTGCCTGCTGGAGGAAGGCACAGCCCCTCAGTGTCCGTGACTCGGGTTCTATCTGACGGCCACTCAGCGGGCACAGGTCGGGGGGCAGGATGATTTTTGAGCAGGGTGAGGCTAGAGTGGGCAAGGGAGGCACTTCACTCGCGATCTCATTACAGACACTGTAGTTTCTCAGCTCGGGCAAGGAGGAGGGTGAACAAATTGCCTGGTCTCTTTTCCTTTGGCCTGAAATCACTCCCCTCAACGTGGCAGCCATGACTTCCTGGGATCACCGTGAAGGACCTGAGGTGATGAGAAGGAAGAGTATCCGTGACATCGTGAGAATCCTGCCGGCAGGAGACCCCACCCGGGCCGCACAGGAACTCGGCAAATGCTGGTTCTTCAGGGCTCTGAGGTGATGTCAATGCACTTGAGTACAGAAGCAAGGCCTAACACTGCCACAGAAATGATGTAGGGTAAAACACATGTAACAGAACACGATTGTTGTTTCTGTAATCATTATAGTAAATTATATTCTGTCTCACTAATGGTGTCTGATTTTTGTCAGACGATCTTTGGAGAATTTTATCATGCTAGAGTAAAATAACACAAGCAGGAACCTTTCAAACCATAGCATGGCTCAGACGATGTTGTCAAATGCTATCAAACGCTATTCCTTCGTTGAAGTGTCCATTTTCTCCATGTGACATACATTTTATTAGGTTGGACCATATGAAATTGCCAACATTTGACTATTTGAGACCTAGAAAAATGGCAATTTCATATGGTCCAGCCTAACATTCCTAAAGAAGGAATAGCGTTTGACAATATCGTCTGTGCCATGCTCCTTTAATATTATTTGTTTGTTAATATCTATCTCCAATCCTGGAATGTAAGCTCTGTGAGAGCAGGGTCTTACATTCATTGCTGTTTCCCTGGAGCTCAGAACAGTGACTGGCACATAGTAGGCATTTGAAAATATTTATGGAATGAATAAATGAATTCCACTGATTCTTTAGGAAGTACCTATGATGTGCCAGGCCCTGTGTTAAGAATGAGAGGACTGATTATGAAGAGTCTTTAATGTCTTTAAAGCTCTCCCTCTGCAAAGAGAAAGTATAAATAATTCAGCAGTTACAAAATAGCAGGTAAGGGATGTGAGTATATGGGGGGGGGGGAGCCAGCCTCCGATTGGGTGGTGTGAGATGAGGCTCAGGAGAGCTGAGGTTTGGGTGCCAAGGCAAAATGATGTCATAATAAATTGACACCTGAAGAGTAAATAAGAATTAAGCAGGTGAAGAGAGAAGCAGAAATAGTTGTAAAAACATAGCCAGATTTCTCATGTCATATATGTTCACATATGGCTCCACTAACCACAGAGAAACGGGCATTAGCCACCCACCCACGTGGTCACCTTAATATGCCTAAGCTAGTCTTTTAGTTGTTATGATTTGGATAGCTTATTTGGACCCTCAGTCTCTGGCAAATTAGAATAAGTCAAAGGTATAAAAAACAGGCAAGACTAACTGGATAAATGAAAGAATCATGTATGCCAGCAAGGGCTTGGGTGCCATCCTAGGGAGAAGTGTGCTTTCTCTTTTGACTTCTTGTTTACCGTGCATCTACACACAAAAGGAGAGAGGGTTTGATTGTTGTTTTTCCATTTACTGCCTTTACATTTACTAACTGTCTCTGCCTATTTCTTTCACTCTAAACACAAACACTTTAGAGATCCAAAGATTTTCTGAGTTCAACAAGAAAATCATCTTTGCGACTGCTAACATTTGTTCTATCAAATGCATTAACTTAGTAGAATCCCTTCTCTGGGGAGGGAGAGAGACAGTTGGCAGTGGATCACATATTGACATGTCAAGAAGTATAAGATATGATTTTGGGCTCTGTCATTACTACTCTGTGAAGAGAGCACAATGTTGCAGATCTTGGGATGACACAAAGAGGACCTTCTGGAATGTGGTTGCATTTGAAACAGAAAAGGGGAAGTCATGGAAGAATGAAATACTTTGCTGTGTACCACCCAAATGTAGAGTATTTCATGCCAAACTTGGATTTTTGCTCTTCTCCTTCCCATCCTTCCCCTCCTCCAGGCAGCAGGGGAAAGACCACATCATCTCCGGCTTCAGATCCCAAAACTAGCCCATGAGCATCCCAGACTGGCAAAGAAAAGAGCTCCAGCCTCACACTGCTCCCATGCTGGTCCTTTCCTGGAATGGCATTCGGCAGTATAAAAAGCAGCTTCTTCACAGAGCAGCTTCAGCCCTGACAGAGCCTTTGGGAATGGAATGCTACAAATTGTGGTGCTTCTATTGTATGAGCAATTCAATGGGCATTTCATTTCCAGTCAAAATCCAAACTAGTTAAAGTAAGCCTGTACAAGCTGCTTGCTGAGAAACAGCAGCTTGCATTAAAATTACAATTATTTTGTTTTGCCATGTCAGAAGCAAAGGTTAAAATCCTATCTTGGCCGGACATTGTTTCTATAATATTGGCCATCTGCAAGACTGCCGTGAGGATGAGCCCAGAAATGATGTGAAGTATTTCTAATACAAATTTTATTTTTATGTGAAACTATTCAAATGCTGCTGTACAACATGAACTACCTGAACCAAATCAAATCCTTGGGTCAATTCCTTCTTCCGAGTGCTCCTTAGATAACAAAGTCTTGTTCTGCGAATCTGTTCAATATATTAAAGTTGATTCACTCGGACAGTGTGTAAGATATAATACATTAATCTGGGCCATTTCAATTTCTGAGGCTGGGACTATAAAACTGGTGTGCTGCATATCTAATTTTTTTTGAATACCTGATTTATGCATTCCTCTGATGCTGAGTGTCGATGGTATGGTGGATGCGGCTGCTACATTAACAACGGGCTGCATCAGCACTCAAATCTTATCTTGTTAAATCAGACAAATGTAGCTCAATGAAAAGGAAGGAATAAATGCTGGGATGGTTGAAAGAGTGAATTTTAATCCTGTTTGTTAGGGGACTTTCCTGGTTAGCACTGGATGACTAAGGTGTGGGGGGGATGCCCCCGAGACTTTGGGTACCATGATTTATATTTATATGTGTATATATAATGTACACGGAGCACACATATGAAAATATACCTTCTGAAAATTGGCACACCCCTTACAAGTTGAGATAGTGCTGCAAGATGCTGCGTCCATATTTTAAAGATGCTGTAAAATCTATTAGATAGACCATTTGTAAAAATGGGTCCCTTTTTAATAGTTCCATTACAAGTGTAAAAACTGCTCCTTTGTGCATAATTCTCTATATTTTTTCATCAATAGAAGTTACCATGAAGGCTAAATACCAGGAGGATAGAATAGCTGATCACAATAATTATAAAAATGATGTTTCCAGGAACTTTTGTGGTACATTGAATACTGCTACCATTCTATAGACAGACAACATTAATTTTCATTGAAGGAAAATGTCCCTGTGTTTGCAAAATCAACAAGACCTTTAGAAATTATCTTTGTGCCATACAAGAAAAAAAAGTTTCATTCTTGCATTTAGCACAAATAGCCAGAACACTTATTAATAAATGAAATACACTTTAAAAATGAATTCTTATGGAGGACCCTGCAATACTAAACTCTGACCTCAATCTCCTTGTCTTAAAATATCTATGGGGTGTAGCTTCAGAAAATCTTCATTTACCAACAAAAAGATGTTTGGAGGCATGGGAGCATCATGATGCAGTTGTAAAAAATGCATTGCCTGTTAAAACACAAGTATCACAAAATAGAACAATTACAGAAGAGGCCATGTTGGAACTGGAATTATTTAATTGGCTCAAAAATGGACTTGCTTGGCCAGTGACACTTTGGGAACCTATTATTTAAACATGAATCAGTTGTGCTTTCATTGGCTTCTCCCCTTCCTTGGTGTTTAATTATAGAAGGCGTATATGTGGAGGGTGGGATGGGGAGATCTTGTAAACAGGAGATATCTTCACATCTCTGTCTTGTGCAGCTTAGAATTCCAAGATCTCAGTCCCCTCTCTGCTACATTGCTATCGGTGCCCACAGCTATGGTGTGCAAACACTGAGGACTGCAGTTGATTAGTACATATGAGCAAATGGGCTGGGGCAAAGCTTTCACATTTGTTATAGAACTATAGAACGTTAATGCTGGGAGGGATCTTTGTCAAATCTAAGCATTTCACAGATGAGGACATGGAGACCATGAACTCAAAAAAGTTGGCCAAGTTCAAAGTCAGGAATAGACACAAATCATCTGATATTTAGTCTATTGCTTCTTCATTGCACCATACAGCCAAAGCTTCCCACCCCTCCGTGCCGCCCCCCAGACAATAGCCTCAAGCCACAGTCTCTTTACCCTATACAAATCAATATTCCCCAGACTTCTTATTAGCACTAAAGTTTGGACTAGTTATTTCTGAAAATGTCATGAAATCTCAGCTCATGTGAGCCATATCTAAATAATAGTAGATGTGAGTCATAGTGGGGCAAGATTCAGAGAATGAAAATTCGAAATTTTTTGGCTCTTAATAGAATGCAATATCTTCATTATAGGACTCAAAATGTGGCTTTCATTTGATAGGATGTAAGCACTTCCTGTCATAAACACTTCCTTAAAGGAATCAATAACAGCTCACTAATAGGTAATGTCAGCAGAAGGGACCAAGGAGTGTGGGCGACAGTGATACCTGGAGCAGAGTGAGCACAGCCGAGGAAAAGCCCAGGATGGAGGCTACATGTGCTGCTGCACGTAAGTGCGTGCCAAACAACCTCTCATGTACAGTGAACTCGTGATGGAGTGTGTAAAACAAATGGGAAAGTGGCTTTCTGGTGGGAAAACAAAACAGTCTCCACATTAGTCAGTCAAGTTGTTTCCCCGAAGGGCTCTGCCTGAATCCTCAGGTTGCTGACAATGGAAAGAAGATGCCAAATTTGGAGACTGATGTGTCAGCCAGCAAGGAAAGCCTTGGACTCACAACAGCTGCACTTGGTGGAGAGTTGGTGGCAGAGTGGGATGGTACTTTGGCAGAATAACCTGGAGCTAAGGGGGATCAGCTATTCCTATCCTTTTTGAGAGACGTTTAGGGTCCTAGAAAAGGACAGCACTTGAGGAAAATGTAGATGGATTGGCGATGAGTTGGACAAATCAACTGGGTCATTTTGATGAACTGAAGCTTGAATTAAAACATTGTTAGTAAACTTGGGATACTGCAGATATATTAAGAGCAACTAATGTGAGAGCCAGGCCTTGAATTTAGGTCAAAGTATCTCCATTACATATGTGTCCCTCAGGTCAGACTACATTAGCTAGTTTCCTCATTCCATACATGATGAACTAAAGAGTCAATGGAGTGTACTTCAGAAATGCCTCTATAAAACATGTGTTTAATGTCCACAGAACTTAGGCTCGGGTTAAATGTGTATGTGTATGTGCACATTGTGCGTGTCCGTGTGTGCGTGTAAGACTAGGAATGGGAGAATAAGACATGAAATGTCTCTAAGGTCACAGAACACTGACCTCATTGGCAGGGCTAATTTGATTGTGCAGGAACAATAGCACTGTACTCCTCTGCCAGCGAAGTGCATGCTAATTATGCGATTTGCCCTTGATAAGACCTTGGTGGGTCATTCAGCAGTTGTGATCTGTCACTGACTTCTAATCATGTATTATCGTCTGGGTGAGTCAGAATGGGACCCTAAGCTTTCTGTCTTTACAGCAATGTGGCACTCTAATTACCTTATGCCAAGTGGATATGCAGCGACTGAATTAAGTGATCAGTGCGATTGCCTTCAAAATCTTCCCTTTCTCCTTTGTGTTGCTTCACGGCAATTTACATTTTAAGATGCTGTGAAGCTTTTGGTGTGACTGAAAATGCCACTCTAAAAAATAATAAAAAAAAAAAAATTTAAGCAGGATAATATTAAATTCAAGTTACAGTAGTATCTTACCTTATTTTCTGCGGTGTAAAAACAGAGGCTACAATGAAAACCTTCTGAGCAAACTTGTTGAAAGGGATTATATTGGAAGCCAGGCTTTTGCATCCAAAAATAAAAAAGAAAAGGGGAGTTGGGAGTGGTTTCGGGTATGGCGAGACTCTGGAGAGTGAGAGGACTTTTAAGACCCTTACGTTTTTAATGTATAAATGATTTGTACTTGATAAGCAAACCTTAACATTAGCCAGCATTTTCTGCTTTGAAATAGCACTTGGGAGCCACTGAAGGGATATACATGCTAGAGAAGAAAATTAAAACCTGGACGACAAAAATCTCACCACAAAGTGTTCGTTAACAAGGGTAAAGAGAATTTGACCTAATAAATATTTTAAGTTCAGTAACAAATTTGTTACATATTGGTTAACTTGCCTCAACTTGACAGTTGAAGCATCAGTGCGGTCCTAATTATGATAATCCTGTTTGTGTTATTTTTCCCAATACTTTAAAATTTTGTTAGCGCTATGCTATAAATCTCTATTGTTGCATAGCAACTTTCAAAAACTACAAAGCAATCTGTTATGCTAAACCAGTGATATCAACATCTGTATTTGCCTAGAGAATGATCCAATGCCTTTTGCAAAGAAACTGCACTGCGACATTTGTAAAATTTGATAAGAAACACTGATGTGGATGATCCTTGAAAATATGAACTCTAAAGTGCTCCTTGAAAGTTGCGATAAAACAGAAAACAAAACAAAACAAAAAAACCCAACCATCACCACAACATCATAGAGCAAAAGTTACTGTGCTACTAACTAGAAATATAAAAGGATGTTCAGACCATCTCTGCCTTGTGTGTCAACATTGCTGCAGAATTCTTTTATAGTAACTGAAAAATCAAAACCAAAGAGGACAATTGAGAGAAAAATTGCAAGCCTTATTTTCCTTGAATCACATGATGTGGAAGGAACGTTATTTGTTGAATCCTTGGTTTGGGAGGAGGAGCGGGGTGGGGGCGAGATAGTGAAAGAAATGGGATGGAGAGAGAAGGAGGGAGATTGAGAGCACCCAGAGAGAGGGAGGGTGGGAGGGAAGAAAGAGAAGAGGAGGCGAGAAAGAGAAACCTAGACTCGGAATATTCTGCATTCCCTGGGTAGCAAAACAAAAGAGCCCAAGGAGGGGGGGAGGCAGCAGGAAACTGTGGAAAGTTGACACAGTCAAGAATAATGGCTAAATCTATCAAGTTTGATCAGGTCTACTATAATGAAGTGAGGCTTCATATTCCAAGCGGGGACAATGAAGACAGGAGTCAGGCTCTAGAAATGTGCTGCTCACTTTGTGCCTGGAATATGCAGCAGCCAGCAGGGAGCCACCAGATAATTACACAGTATTTGTGTGGTTCCAGGAAGCTTCCTGCGCAGGTTGAATGCCCATGCTATATTAAAAGGCAGCACAGTGAAATGTTTTTAATGAATATTTTTGTCAGAGAAAGAAAAGGCATTTGAATGATTGTGTGTGTGTGTGTGTGTGTATGTGTGAGTGTGCCTGTTTACGCTTGCACATGGGGAAACCAGAGGTGGAATATCACTGTCAAAATACAGGTACCTTTATTTATTTTTATTCCATTATTTACCATTTCAAGAGTCTGATGTTCTTTCAATAATACAAATCATAACATTCGGCTAATGTTATTTAAGGCTAATTGTACCTATAATTCCTTAACTAATATTTGCTAATACTATCGTTTAATGAAATAGTACCTCAAACTGGGGCTTAAAGCTACTTTAAAACATTCCAGTAGTAAATGAAATGTTTAGACACATTGAATCAGAATCTCTAAAGAAGAAGTAACACAGATGTTGATGCTTACTAGTCAGTAGCCTTTGGCAGTGATAGCTCTAAACATAAGACTACATTATTTCAGCACTCTTTAATTCTCACCTAACAGATGTGAATAATCCACTGAATTTTAAACCCACACATGCTATTCACAATGCCCCTTTAAGTTCATTTTGCAGGGCAAGACAAGTCACATACACTAAGAGAATCCACTGTCAAAGAGTGTGTGTGTGTGCGCGTTTTCAGTCCTCTTCCACTATATATAGTTGCACTAGATATAATGCTATATATATTTCCAATATTTTTTATTTATTTGATAAGAAAATATATAACTTCCTTAAATACATTTTCAGATGTTGGTACTACAAATGTAAAGGCAGTTTTTTAAAAGGCTAAATAAGACTCAGCAGCTAGCAGGAGATATCATACAATAACTTGCTTTCCCAAATCAAATAAACCCAGCCTTTCAAACTCTTTAAATAAGAAAGGCAGCATACAGATTTTTTCACCTCATATCAAATAACTGTCGGATAATGTGATGACTCTTGTACCAAGGATTAATTTAGGTCCCAAACCACTACATTTTAAAAGGGACTATTGTATTTTTCATGGCTAAGGACCGATTGTGAACCATTATCACTTTTAACAAGTACATTCTGATGAGGTAGTACGGATCTTTATTTGAAGGGAGAGTTTATGCCACATTGCATGACACAGATGGTAGGGGTCAACAATTAAGAACAGGGAGAGTCACAGGATTTGGTGGTTGAAAGGGTTGAAAGATGGGTCTGATGAGGCAATTTTCTTTCTTTCTTTTTTTTTTTTCTTTTTTTTTTCTAAGAGTAATTTCAAGTAGATTTCTCAGCTGAGAGGCCTGCCACTCCCTCTAGCAACTGACTAAAATTTAATAGCTCCAACCCACAAAAAAAAAAAAAAAAAAAAATTCATAGAATTCAACAAAAGTAGAAACTGGCCTCAGATTATTGTAGAAGAAAGCACTATCCCTTCCAAATTCTCAAAGATTCATTTCCAGGTTCCTGTCATTGAAATGTTTCGTTTTGTAAGCCATATTATTAAGAATTGCAAATACCTAAATGCAATGATTTAAATGAAAACTGGCTTCCTTTATCACAGTGGGAAAAAAAAAAAATAACCCTTTTAATACTTAGATTACAAATGAATATACCTAAAATACTGACGAGGAAATTTCAGCAGGCCTCTATGGTCATGTATTTCTAACAGGAAAGACAGGTGATTACCGTGGCATGTTTAAATCCAAATATCAATCTGTCCTTGAAGACTCTCAAGACTAAAATATAAACAATGATCACATGTGTTTTCTTCATCTGAATTACAGCTGCTTACACATGACACCATTGTCACGCTATGGATTAAAAACATAAATTAATACAAAATGCCTTTTAATCATATTGTCTACTTCTCAACTTTTAATAAAGATACTTTATTACTATATTAAGCTGTTCATATTCATGCATAAAATGCATAAGGCACAAGGTCAAAATAGTGTGGCTATCTTTTTAGAAGTTTCTACAAATAAGAAACCTCATTTCAATATCATTTGACCAGAGAGATGGTAAGCTGGGAGAATGGGGCTTTTCCACCTTTCTTGGAATTGCTGGAAATATACAAGGACAGTGCCCAATCACAGGCAGAAACAAAAGTCAGGAGAGGTCAACTTCCTGTTCTGGTCCAATCGTGATTGAAAAACATTCTCAAGTCTTGGGCCAAAGTGGAGAAAAATCATATATATATAGTTCTACATCTCTCTCCAATAGCTACAGTGAAAATGGACATTTACATATAATAGAATTTTTAAAGACCGTTTCTTCTATGGACCTTTGAAATTTATTTTCCATCTTTGCTGACAGTTGTCTGTACAAATTTTTCTGATTGGGCCACTGGGGACTAGACTCAGAGTGAATGGTGCCAGGTGGGCCACTTCTGCTGCTTTGGGAAGAGGTATGCTTAGGGCTTGGAGGGAGGCAATCTTTGCATGGGATATCTGCAGTAATGCTTCTAAAACTCGTGGTGTCACTTTCTTATGGCCTGCTCTGCTGCGGCTGCCACAGCGAGCTAAATTGGGGGATTTGCCTAGTTTTGCTTCATTTGTATCGGGCCTCATTCCAAAGTCTTGGATTTCACAGGTGTCTTTTGTGAAACCAAAAGCCAGATTTTTCATTCATTCCCATAACCTGGATATACTTGTAAAACATTAATCTGTGAAAACAGATGAAAAGCTGATAATTTTTCCCATGTAGAATATAAAACTACTATTCTTCCACCCTGGAGGCTCAGCTGTTGTTTCACCTTTAGACATGCTACTACTGATGCATTCCTAAGCAACGTACTCATATTTAAGAGACGGTTACCCCGAGGATTAAGTGCTCCTTGGAAATGCCAACGCTGATTTCTGGCCCCATTGCGTGCAAAGAGTTTGGTGCCACAAGAAATGGTTCCTCTCCACCTTCTCAGCTTCATTTTATTCAAATGGCTCTTTTTCACATTGTTATAGCTTGTGAATATAGCAAAGTTGGATTCAGAAGAGAACCTTAAGCGTTCTCATAATGCTTCGAAGAAATGGCTTCGCACTGTATAATCTATCAAAGGTGTCAGATTTACAAAATGCAGATTTTCTGTCACATTTGGGCAGTCTAAGCACTGTATCTTTTCACTGAGGTGCTGACTGCTGTTTTAATGAGGCCCTTTGGTGGCTGTAAAAAACTGAAAGAAGAGGATTAGAGGGGTTACCCTAGATATTGTCTATTTGTCTTACAAATTTCACACTAACTAGCAATTACATCGCCATAAACCTTTTGGCTACTTCAAGCTGTATGCCATATAATACATAAAAAATACTCTATGTTAACCTCTCTTATATTAGACGCATAACTACAGCCACTGATGCAAGTAACATATCTAATGAAGCCAATAATGAGGCTCTTTAAAAGTAGTCTGGTTATAGGAATAATATTAGAGCAGTTCAGTTAGAGGCTAAGGTCCATTATGGAATGCTTCCTGCATACTCTGGTCCCAGGTCTGGAAAGATGCTGACACGCTAATTCAAGCTCAAGAAGGGCATTAATCTTGCAACCTTCTACTTGTCATGCTTAATGGGACATCCTGCCTAGGTGAAATGAACCTGATGCATTCAGGTAAACATAATTTAATAAGGAAAGATAAAAAGAAATAGATGTCTGGCATGACCCTAGAGAGATGAAAATATCTGCCATTTTATTTGAGAACCTAACTCACAAGAAGAGTCCACATGATCCCTGGTACAGGGTTGTACTTAGTAGGCACTCAGAAATATGAAGAACAAATGAAAAAAATATGTGAGGGTGCTGTTGTCCATCCTCTCCCCTCCCCTGAAATTTCCTGCAATCCATTTTGTTGGTGGCAAATGATAATGCCAGGCAAGGAGGGTCACACTGTTCGTCTGGTGTTCATATTACTGTGGGGTTAAGCATCTGAGTGTGAACACAAGATCCACAACAATACAGCATAGGGTTTAAAAAGCAGGCATGAATGTCAGTGAGTAACCATGCATCCTCTTTCATTTGCAATCACTCCTGTCTAATGAGCTTCCAAAAATTGTGTCAAGGTTTGTAAAAGGCAGCTGTTGGGAAAGGTGGAAGTCCGTCCTGACAAACCAAATATCACATCAGCCTCATGTATGCATGCACATGTGCACGCACTCAGACACACACACACACACACACACACACACAATGTGCAGTGGGTTGCTTCTTGTTCCATGCCGAGTCACTAGACTACTAGTCTACTAGTCATTAGTAGAGTAGAGCCTCTACTAATTTGAAAGAGACAAAACTAAAATAGCCCCAGAGAACAATGATTGGCCTTGACATTTAAAGCAACTAACTAAGTAACATCAAGAATCAAGATAGTTAATATTCTTGGTGATGAATCCATACTTCAAGTCATTGAATGGACTTTGCCTTTAGGTTATTGGCCAAGTTCTCTTGGATTCAAAGGTAAAATGAATTTAGAATTATCTGATCAAAGTTTAAAATTTAAACGAGTTGTAAATATAATTCAAAAATATCATCCTCTGAAAACACCTGAAAACTCCGCTTCCTCCGTCTTTCTTCCAGCTCTTTTCAGATAGGTTAAAATAGGGCTAAATGAATTATTTGGGCGATAATGTGGTTGAATCCATTGTTGTGAATTTGAATTTATCACATTTCTATCTTTGGCTGGTCGGGCACTTGTAAATCTAAAATGCTCATTTTTATGGAAAAATCAATGCATTTATCCCCCCCTGGATAATATATGTTACTTGCTAAAATGAGTCTTCTACTTACAATTTATTTCCACTAGGGAACATAGAGAAATGTATATGAATGCTCAACAAATGAATTAAAATAAAAGGATGAAGGGAACCCTCACTACCAAAAAAAGTTCTGATTGGCTAGTTCGGGGATGGCAGGCCTACCTCAGTCTTCACTCTCGATAGTAGGAATATCTGCAGTGGGTCCCACCTAGACAGGAAACTGCTGCCTATCACCAACATTTGTTTCCTAGAAGGAAGTGAGTGGCACGGATTCCACTAGACCTGATGATCTGAGATGGTAAGAAAGTTGTTCTGGCGTGATCCCTGCTGGAGCAGGCATTCTTAACCAGGGGTGCATGGACCACCAAGGGGTCAGTGGAAAGATTTCAGGGGTCTGTGAGCTTGGATTGAAAAAAATCAACTTATTATCTTTATTTTCTCTGATCTCTAACTGAAATCTAGCATTTCCTTCATTTATGAATGTATGAAATAAATAAAGTTCAGTAGCATTCATTTCAGATGATTGGCAAAGGAGTCTGTGGAACAAAAATGTTAAGAATCCCTGTGCTAGAGGAACCAGTTTGACCTGCAGTGCTTATCAAAAAGCATGTCAAAGAATAACACCAATAGAAGGCAGACACCTCGTGGTGCAGTTAAGTAGATTGGGGGTATATGTAGAAAACCAGGCATTTGAAGTGCCACAGCTAACTTTTTATTCATATTGTTATTTTTGTCCAAGTCTCTTAAGTGTCTCATCTGAAAAGTGTTGAGAGGAGTTACTTATTCATTAAGCACTTTGCATAATTTTTATAAGTAGTGCCATGGAAACCAAAAGTACTGTACTACTTTGGTCTTCTCCCCGGTTGAACTCAAAGAAAGGACTTCCCATTCCATAATGGATAAAGGAGTAAAACATGAACACAAGAAAGGTGGCTCTTATAAATGTTTTCTGAATATCTTTCCACTTCTGATCCTTAAATGAGCCCTGACAGCTTGGACATACATAAGCTGCCAGCCTTGGAGGTAACCATGGGTCCCGTCCCCACTCTTTAATCATTCCCAATAACTCCCATTGTTGAGAAGCTGCCTCTAGACAGCAGCCTGGAGAGAGAGCTTATTCCTTGGGTTTTTGCTTGGCTTATCCATGATCTTGAACTCTGGGTTCTTGTTCTTTCCTTTAAACAATACATGATTCCATCTAGATAGGTAAAATGAGGTACAGAAGGGAAGAAAATCTACTGGTAGAGGATACTAGCAACATTTGGAATCTATGGGCCTGATTCCCAGAAACCTGAATTAAAATGAGATTTGGAATGAGAAAAAAAATTGTTGATGTTTCTAATCATGCTAATAAAGTTATCTAGCTTCTGCTGGATCATTTATTATACCAGGAGCTTGCTCTATTCTATATGGAATAGACTACACAAAGCTGGATAAAAAATGTCACCTTAGGCACCTGAATTAATAGTTTGGTTATGTACTCGGTTAAGTCTTTACTATAGATCAGCATAAGTGTGCTAGACAGACAATTCTTTAGAGCTAACATTTTAAGAGGTGCCAAAGCCCCTTTGAGATCTGCTTGAATTATCCAGATTCATGGGGAAAAAAAAGTTAAATATACAGTGCTTTTTTGCCCCCTCCGTTTCTTAGTTGTACTGAATAAGTAAAATTGCAGCAAAGTTGGCAAGAATAAATACTTCCTCAGTTTTTCTAAAGCTGCAATTAATGATAATGAAGCTATACCTTATATGGCAAGAAATACAGTACAAATTGGATAAGTAAGAAAAATGATCAGCCATTGTGCGCCACCGATATAGTACATCAGGTATCCGCCGCTGTGCGGCTATCTTTATTTTAAACCATTAAACAAAACAATATAAATCTGCGGGCAGGTGTTTCTTGTTGCAGAAGTATTGAAAGTTGTAATGCAAACAATCTAATTTTAGCATCTATGTAGAGTGTGAAGTAAATTTACTGATCACTGATGCATTGAGCATAGGAAGAAACAATCAGCAGGAGCTTTCAGCGAGATTATCCTATTAAAGCAGGAAGACTTCATGTGGTTGTTAAGGAAGTAGTCAAAAGCAGGTGATGGAAGTGGGGGTTTGATGACTCGTCAGTGGGCCCAGTGTACATGTTAAGTTGTTGTTTTCTGCTCAGCTAAGCAGCAGAGAATTGATATGTTAGCAATGAAGTGCAATGACAATTAAATTGTAACTGACCTACATGTTACCGTCATTACGCGTTCTCTTTTTTACTGCTTTCCCTCTTATTTAATCACACAGTATGGGGTTTTTATTAGGCTGTAATGTTAAAATCTTCATCCATTTAGCCATAAATGTGTGACTGGATATCTATCAGACTTCCTTGCACTATACAAACAAAGCCATTTTGCTGAATCACTGTTGACTTGTTTGTGGCCTAATTTAATGAGTGTAATAACTTACATTACTATCCAGTTAACATTTAGGAGCCCAGAAAAGACCTGCTAGCATGCAGTAAGCTACTGTATACATTCTCTATTCATATCACTCCCCTTTGCAGTAAATTTTATACAATAAAATGCACTGCTTACAACACAAGCTCAGCTTCCATCAGCTGAGGGTTGTCTTGTAGGAAGTTCACCATGCTTCTTAGACACAGGCTGAAATGCTTTTTACACACAAGACCCAGCCCATAGGATTCCTTTTTCCTGGATATCATAGCTGCATATATTAATTCCTTTAAAAAATAAATAATGAGCACAGGTCATAACTTGCAGGCAAAAATAGGCTAGCTCTTCCTCATATTTTCTCTATTGATATTTAAGTCACCCGCCCCCACAAATTCAGTAAAGAGAAATAGTTTCTCAAGGAGAGGGAAAGTGAAATCATTAGTTTAACAGATTCTCAGGATAAAGTATAAAATCCAGAAGTCAACAAATAACATTGGCTACCTCTGTTTATATTTGTGTGATCAAGCTGTCCATGAATGTGAATTATGTACCATTTATTTTATATTTCCCTATAAGAAAGCGACCCATCCTCCCACACAACCCACATGTATCTATCTGTTATCTTGTTAAGTGTTTCTTTAATACAAACATTATACTGTAATTTATTTGTGTTTCTGTAACACTATTATTTTTTAAAAGATTTAAAAAAAATCTTTGTCACTGTACCCTGCCTAAGCCATTTAATTATATGACAATTCAGTGGATCAATTAAGTCACCAAAAAAAGTCTCATTATTTCCAAAGTAATGTTATGCAGAGATTACAAAATTAAAAGTCTTCACTTGCTTGAAATCACCATTATTCCAAAAGCAATATATATGTGTATATATATGTGTGTGTGTGTGTGTGTATGTATAGATAAGGAGTTGAAAATTTAGAAACAAGTCTTTTGAGAGTTTTGGAGCAGACACTTTACTTTTTTCTCTTCTCTTTCAGAGCAATATCACTGCATTGTTTGAGTCAAGATTTAAGTCTTTAATTGCTCTCTATTAGGCAATGCCTCAGACTGACATTACAATCCTAGAAATCTCTAATACTGTGGAAAGAAAATCATAGATTGAAAAATACTTTTTAATTTTATTTCTTTCTGTGAAATAGACAAAGACAATCTTCAGGTCTCTTATTCCAGGGGAAAATGCATCACCATGGGCAATTGAGAAAATTATTTTGGTTTTCATAAATGATGGGCCAGGTACAATTTTTAAGCATGCTAATTAGGACTTCCATGTTTGCAGTCGTATCATGGCTATTGAAAAAAATTTTTCTTTACAAGCTTATGTAAAATAGTTAAACTATCAGGTTCTGGATATTAGGAAAGAAAAGCAACAATAACATAATTTCCATTCTCCAATATTAAGCAGCTCCTTCCAATTTCTAGGCACTGTTCTAAGCATTGGGGGAAAGGCTATCAAGATGAAAGACCAAAATTCTTTCCCTCAGAGGGCATACATTCTTGGGAAGAGGGGCCTGGGAACAAGACATGAACAAAACAATTAAATAGTATATAAGAAGGTGATAAGTATTAAAAGAGGAAGACATAAAGCAGGAATGGAGGAGAAGGAGTGCTGTGGGAAAGGCTGGCTTTTATATTGGATAGCAAAAACTTGAAGGAGACAATTTAGATACCTATTTTAATATATAACCTAAATATATATCATATGCATATGTAAAGTATATGGACTATTTCTGTATAGCTGTATACACAGAACACAATGATATATGAATTTAAAAGTGCGTGTTGCATTAGATTTCCACCTAAGAAAGGTTTAAAGAGAGACGAGAAAGGTTCTAAGAAAAACGGTTTGGAGGTGGTGTACAGTCAGGCCACCCCAAAGGCTGGCCCTTCTTCCGTCCTCGTGACTTCCCCACTCTGAATCCATAGTCCCATAGTAGGCATTCAACAGCCAGCTGGCCACTGGAGTGAACCTGTCTTTTGGGGACACTGGACTGATAGCAGGGCCAAGTCAGGCAGAGTGAGGATGCGCTGTGCTGTCTCGTCTCTGCTACAACCTAACACACCAATAATCGTGACCACTTTTTAGCACTCACTCCCAGCTCCCAGCCAACCACTGCCCCTTACACACCCTTGTGAGGTAGCTATTATTTTGCCAATTTCATAGCTGAGCAAATGAGAGTTTAGAAAAGGTAAGCAGCACGGCAAAGTTCAGCCAGCTACTTTGTAGAGTGGAAGAGGGTACCACAGATCTTCCCACGTGGGTTGAGAAAAGAAGAAACAAAAACAAAACAAAACGATGTGGAGTGTCAATCACGAATCTCAAATGCATGGGAGGGTTAATGACATTACAGGGTAAAGGTTGAAAGCACCACTAAATTTGAAGTTAAATGTTTTCCTTGTAAAAATAATGCCAACAACTGCTATAGCGGTGATCTTTGATATAAAATGTGGAGGCTGGGTCAAGCATTTAATGGGAACTGCCAATTTAGTGATGCTTTTCTTTCAGGAGGGTAGCTTCTGTTAACTCACGTGGCACCTTTGCGTGGGTTAGAAAAGAAGTCCTTTTCTCCAGGTGGAGGTAGCTCCCTGCTGGGACTGGGGGGGGTGGACTGCAGGTAAGACTGTAGGCCTGACTGGGTGTCGTTGGTCACAGCACAACTTGCTCCAGCAATCCTTGGCAGCCCCACTTTCTAAATTTTAACAGTGGCCCCTTAGCTAGGAAAGGAAGTTAGACAAGTATCACCTTTATTGGAATTGGTCACTTTGTTCTTGTATGATTCCATCTCACAACATCATCTTTCTTGATTGCCATTTTTAAAAATTCATAGTGGCAATGGTAAGAGAGGAATTTTAATTAAAATTCATAGGAGGAAAGTAATTTATTTGACAATAGTCGTTGATGAGCAGGTCTGAAACTTCTGGACACTGTCTGTTCTGCCTTCTTTCTGTATATTACTTTCCCAACCTCTGGGACTGAGTTACTTCAAACAATACATCTTGGGATTGTAAAACAAATGGACATTTGAGCTAGAAAAAAGTAGGTGCAAAGCCCAGCTCTACCACTTACCACCTGCAGGATTTTGGTTAAACTCCTTCATCTTTCCGTACGGATTTCAGTTTTAAAAACCATGGGATAATAGCTCTTCTTTTCAAGAAACTGAGGAAATTATATTTCTATCTGGACTTGTTTCCCCCTTCCCTCTGCCACTCTTATGATGTCTATAGGAAAAGGTTCAAATCCCTTTGTCCAAGGCCCTCCAGGATCTCCCTGCAGTTCTATCTTTACAACCTCTCCAGTCACCACCATCCTCCATCCCCTATGACCACACTACCTAGGCACTGCACTTACTGTTTCAGTAATCCCAAAATGAGCTTCATTTCCCCAAACACACTATAATATTTCAAGCTTCTGTGTCTTTTTTCATACTATTCCCTCTGCTGGGAATGGCCATCTCTCCCCACTCACTTCTTGGTTAATTCCTATTCATCTATATAGTTTGAGCCGATTTTTACAAAAATAGATGAAAGAAAACATGCTAAGTGTTCAGTGCAGGGACCAGCACATAGTGAGCACTCATAAACGTTAGTTCTCCCTCTCCAATGCAAACACCTCCCATAGAATTAAGCATATTTCCCCCTCTGTGTTACTGTACCGCGTGTAGTCTCTTCATATATCCCACTCTATTGGAGATGCAATATGGATGGCATAGTGAAGAAAGCATTAGGTTGCGAGTCATTCCACCTCCGTTCCAATCCTAGCTTTTCTACTTTACTAACTCTGTAACTTTGAATAAGATCGTTTAACCTCTTGGCCTATATCTATACATTGGGGATAAAATTATTTACTTTTCTGATTGATTGTGAGCAGTAGTATTAATGACTTCATGGTACCCTGTCAATACAAATCAGCTACTATTACTATCTATTACAGTACAGTAACACCCCTCCATATATTACTTGGAATGGGATCCTAAAAATGGTAAATGGTAAAAATACAGGTTGAGTTATTATGAGGTTAATTTTTGAGTATGGGTGAGTTTGAAGTCAGGAATGAGATCCAATGTTCGACCATGTTTTATCAGAATTTGCTCAGTTACAGGGTACATAACTGTGGAGTTCTACCATATTATCATTATTACTCTTACCATCAGTGTCACTGTTATTTATTTGTTTCCATGTGTACTTCTTTCACTAGACTGTTAGTTCCTTAATTGGAAGACCACATATTTTACAGCATTGTATAGAATAGAGAATAAAGTTTGGTTGGAGTGGGTTTGCATCTCAGCTATGTCATCTAATTCTGTCACCTTGAGCACATTACTTAAATTCCTTAATTCCGGTTTCCTCATTTGAAAATGGGGATGATGATAATAATGTCTACCTTATAGGAATTGTGAGGATTCAATGGGCTAATACATATAACACACTCTGGCACCCTGTAAGTGCTCATTAAATATTAGCAATGATCATCATCTTACTATTATTACTGTTGTGACTACTATTGTTACTTTCCCCAACACCCACCAAAGAGCCTGTTTACCTAAGATTTAAGTACTCTATAAATCTTGGTTTAAAATTTTATCAAAGCCTCTGAAAAACTTGGAAGTTGTCATTTAGAATACTTCCCAATTTTAGACACAGTCCCCTTACAGGCATCTCCAGATGGCTGGGTGTGAAAGGATCACTATCTAATTGGCCTGAATTCCCCCTAGGCAGTCATTTTCTCAGCACCATACTGAGGGCCTGAGGCCCTCTCACCCAGCTCCCTCTCCTTCTACCACCTCCTTCCACCTGAACTGGCCAGCCTCAGGGCAGTTGGCTTCTGTCTGCCTCTCCAACCAGCCAATGCCAAGGATGTTAGCCAGTCCTTTATTGGAGCCAGGTGGAGCTGGCAGAGCCAGCTATTGTCATATCATGTTGGCTGAACTTGTAAATGACAATATTTCTCATCCCCTGGCTCTGGGTAAATCTCTGGCATCTTTGCTCTTTTCTGCAAACCCCAGGCATGGGGTCCCAAGACTTGAGATTTTCCTTGTGGGAATGGTACCATTATGAAAAGTGATAATGCTATCATTCATCTACCTACATCGACTTGCTTGTTTTACTGAAAGCAATCAATGTAAATGAGACACGGCATGCTCTGCCCTCCAGAATTCAAAGTAAAATAAATATAGAGATTTGAGAAAAAGAGAAGAGTACCCAAAATATCTAAACAAGCAACTTCTGAATCTGGATGCCTTACACTGAATCCTCTCACTCTGGGTACCTCTTCTAGGAAGTTTCCATTTGTAATTATGCTGAGCCACAAGCTGATTGATCTCTCTTTAGAGGGAAGTGGAAAAACAGAACTTAAGTGTTTTTAGCATTCAGCTCTCCTAACTGTTACAGCCACGGCAGGCTTATCTGGCGGGAGCTAGCAGGAAGCCTATAACCGCTTCATCCCAACTCTCCAAATGCTGGCAACAATTAAATGAATTCTTAAGAAGAGAATCAAAAAAGCAGGAGGCAAAATGAATGGCTTATCCAAGTGCTGAGGAAGGAGAGGCTGTGTATTCAAGATGGAAAGAATATAAATACACACACATACACGCATGCATATTATGTTACATATCTATAAAAATGTGAAATGTTATTTATTTTGAGAATACCCAGTCATTTCCATCTGTAGTAAGAATCCATAATAACATTCTCTGTTTATATAACTCTTTTCACCTCAAGAGATCCCGAATGCATTTCAGACAGCTCTATATACAAACAGAGGCCAGGAGCTTCGCCATCTCTGAATCTGGTGATGGGAGCCCGGCAGAAAATACGTGTAGCGCCTGCATTCATCTCGGAGTCCACTGATTGAAGAGGGGAGAGTTGGTCAAGGACAGCAGGGCAACACCCACGTTCTTAAAACAGCATCAGAGGGGCCTTCAAAGTCTGGGTGACACCTCAAATTTTGATAGCTAATTAAGAAAAGAAGCTGAGGAGAACTCCATTTATTTACTTTGGAAGGATGAAGGATGGTGCGGGCAGAACAAGGTTAGTGAAGCGGTGGCTCCAGGGAGTGCAAATAAATCTGAGGCAGAGATCACAAAGTCCTCCCCTCCAGCTTCTATATCCTTATTATCCCGAATACTTTCTTGAGGGAAGACGTTTAAAGAGGTAATATTTGTTGACTCATTTACACCCATGTTTTCACCCACAATCTGCTTCCCTGAGAGGCCTGACTGGATCACCTGGAATCCTCTTTCTTTTTCCTTCACCTTTTCAGTCCACAACATAGTGAGTAGGGCTTCAAAATAATTCTCTCTCTTTTTTTTTTCTTTAAGGAGAAGGAAAGTGGCAGCCATGATTCATAGGAATTAGTACCTCAGAAACCAAAGCATGTAGAAGAGAGTATTTCTAACATGGCCCTGAAGGGAGTTTCCCAGTGCCACTAAAAGCAGCACACCCAAAAACCCCAAGTATCCAGAAAATAAGTTGGAAAATGGCTAGTCCTCAACCAAGAAAATATAACTCAAGAATTCCCCAGTTAGCAGGGTTGTGCTCGGGATCCTCAAATCATGTTTGTTTGTGGGAAAAAAATTGTTCCTGAGGACAGAAGTAGTAGATAGAGAGAAGTGATGTACCCACTATGCAGAAAGGAGAAAAGAAGAGATTCTGGTATAAAAGTGGCCAGCTGACAGCTCTTGGAAAGGATGCTCGCACCCTCTCAGTAAACCCCTCCAGTGCCTTTGATGTTCCCAGGGTGTAAAGGTCTCCTGGTTGAGACCTCCCACCTCAGGAAAGTCTAATGTCTGAGTAGAGCAACACATTCCAGAAACTTTTCCTCTCATCTCAGTCATTAGCTTTTCAAGGTTCTATGACCACAGGGACTTCCCATGCAAACTCTGCAAACAGTCCTGGCAGGAAGACACAGATATGAATTCCATAGATGCTTCGATTTGAAGTAGAGAGAGAGGTGAATACCTGGTGTGGGAGGCAAGCCTCACTACGACTCCTTGGCTGTCCTAAAAAGTCCTGTGGTGGGAGAGGTGACAGGGGTGGAAGGACAACTTCTACCCAAAAAGTGTTGGAAAAATCATTCCTTCCTGCAAAACATGCCTCTACTCGCCATGCAGCCTGGAACAAAAGTAATAAAAGCAGTCCATGATAGCCAGCACTAAAGGAACACTGCCATCTTGAATTTGACTTTCACATCAGTGAGGAAGGTATAGCAGATATATTACAAGAAAAGTGAGGCTTAGACAAGACAAATGGCCTAATTTCTTCCAGAGTTGGTGCTAGAACCTTCTTACTACAGACTTTCAAGTTCTTTCTATTGACCCGTTTACCTAAATTTATGATCAATATGTAGGAAATCAAAATGGTCTTCCCACTGAAATACTTGCCATGAGTCCAGTGTTTCATTTTGACCTGTAGAATCTTCAGTCTTCATCTTTTCATCAGCCTGAAGGGGGGTGAGGGAGAGACAATGGAATTTACAAGAAGAAGCAAGGATTTTGGTTTCTTTGCAGTTCTCATTTACTTCCGCCTTGTCATTCTTCATACCATCCAAATGCATATTTTGGCAGAAACAGGGAAAGAAGATGCTAACATAGGTAAACAGAGGGTTACATAGATGTAGATTTATAAGAAAATATAGTATATTATGTACTATTTCAATTCTGTACAACTATTAATAATATTTAAAAATCCTTGTAAATAACTCCAAAACAGAAAAGACAGTCTTTTCCTGATGGAACAGGGATGGTACATGCAATCAGAGGCTACGTGATTCGAGCCTATAAAATTATCAGAGCACTAGAGTCAGAGGGTATTTCCCAAATTTTGGGCGACATCCTTCAGCATCAACAAAGGGAGTACTCATTTCCACACCGGTCAGTAAACCTTGGAGCTCACTCTGCTAATTAAGTCTTGGCTTACAGATAAAGGCTAAATCTACCAGCAAGTTCAAGGAAAGTTTGGATATACTTAAGCAAGGCACGAACTAATGGAGTGCTGCTGGGAGGTTTGAAAAATACCCATTATTTTTCTTGGTCTTGGAGGTCAGCTGTGTTCTCCAAGAAATGCTTTTTGTTGTGCCTATCAGAGACACTGTTGGCTAAAATAGCAAACAGGCCCAATGTGACATATTCTTAAATAAGGAATGGGTCACATTGTCCTTTTTCTTGCTGCAGAGCACATTTCACTCCCTGTTCTGGAGTGTTCTATAGTTCTTGGCAGTGCTGACCATAGAAATAATCATTTTGAGAGACATTTTCTCACGAGTGGGATGAAAACTTGTTGTATATTTATAAAACATATAATGCAAGTATTAAATGGAGTTTTATCCTAGAGAAACATGGAATGAAGACAAAAGAACTATCTTCAAATGCTAGAAGGAGCTGCCAGGTAGAAACAAGGGCATGTCAGTTTAGATAGACCAGGTGATGCTGCCCTGACAAACGACCTTGATATTTCAGGGTTTTAAGACAATATTCACTCTAGATGTCCATCTCTGGTCTGGGGTGGAGTGAGGATTGAGATGCTTGGCTCCAATTGCCCTCTGCCAGAGACACAGGCTGACTGAGCCTCCATTATCTGGAGAGTCAGTCCCTGGTCACTGGCTGAAATGTCAAGGTGGTTTATTGGGGCAAGGAAAAATGGTTAATTTCACACTGATTCTTAAAGGCTTCTTCTTTTCATTGACCAAATAAGTCATTCTGTCGTGGTTAATGTTAATGATTCAGTGGGAGTGAAATTTTACCACACTTAGAAGGAGAACAAGAAATAATAGTGAACAATTCCAAGAACTACCAGTGGAATATCTGTGCATTTGGCTCAAGGTGGCTGAGCCAATAGCATTGTGTACAAGGTGCAGGGGCAGGTATCAGGTTTAGAGAAAGAAAAGCTTCCATGTAAGAGGATGGGCTGGCTAGGGAAGCAGCAAATTCCTTTTCACTGGTTGTATTTTAGAAGACACATTAAAATCTTCTCAAAGAAATGCTAAAGAAATCGCAAAAGTCTATAGGAGTCAGGTAGGTAGCAGAATGCGTGAATCGTCCAGAAGAAAATATAGATATTCTGTGTGTGTTAGACATATGGAAATAGTCCATGGTTTCACAAAGACATTTGCTCTTCCTTATGTTTCTTCAAAAATGGAGTCCACCCAATAGATCTTTGAAAGGGACATAAGAATAGAGGGACATTGATTTACTTCCAAACAAAACTCTTGTAAGGAATGATAAATGAAGGCCAATGACACCTGGCCTCAGCCCAGGAGCCAACAGCGAGTAGAGGGGACAGAGGGAAATTGGAGAATATACATCTCATGGAAAAGAGAGTACAACTCTAGCTGATTGTTTGCCAATTTCATTTTTTAAGAAGGCCAGAACTCATGATGTGCAAATGCAATCTTCCATTTTTTAATATGGGTACAAACATTGTCAATAGATACTCTGTGAACGAAGCAAAGTGTGATGAAGCCTGAATCTGGCCAATGGGCTACCAGGTCATGGCTCCTGCTGGAAAGAGCAGTTCTGTTGTAAGTATATCTGTGGGGAGAAATGGGGAATTTTATGGCCTCTAAGATCCTGTTGGGAGCCCAATAATCAGCACTCTTTTTCCTGAATTCTGAATAAACTAGGAAAAAAGAGAAAGGGATGAGCAGATGATACACAAATGATAACAATTCTTACTGAATAAAGCAAGGTTGGGCAATGTGGGCCAATTAACTTCCTAGAATAAGAGACTCTCTTTTCCAAGTGTGCTGGCCTGGGCCAGGCCTCTCACCCTTCCCCTCCCTGCTGCCCACACCTACCTGTAGGATATGAACTTGCTGAGAGCAGCCAGTTTACTAGTGAAAGACAGCAGGAGAGGCAGAGCTACCCCGGCTTGCTCTCTCCTTCCACATCCCCCCATCAGATAATTCACTTTTTCTTCCACCAAGGGGCGTAGGGTGTGAGGGATGAGGGAAGATGTTGATGGAACCCAGGAGTGTTTCAGATAATGGGACACTCTGCACATGGAAGATGGGGTACCCTCAAAGCTTATTTCCCACCAAGGCCACCTCTAGGACAAACTGTATCTTTGTGCAAGTTTATAAAACAGCAGTCCACCCTGGGAGATGAATTGCAGAAAGGCCCTTTCCTCTGTGCCGACACAGCCCCAGGCTGGGGCACACAGCTTGGCAAGCAATTCCCGGGCTAGAAGCCAGCTCAAACTTGCCTGCTGGGCATGGTGCCTATGGACAAAGGCCCACAACTGCCCAGAGCAGCCCTGCTTGGGACTCTAATAATCCTATCAATTTGATTCCAGATTCTTCAGTCTGGAAAGTAACCACATGGTGAACAACACCCACTCCCTGTCCACCTCAAACAGTTGGAATTAATATTAGTCCAAGCTGTGTCTACTTTGTGAGTGGGGTGGAGCGGAGGAAAGTTTGACTGCCTGGCATAGCCTGTGGCTTTTATTATTATTATTATTCTCTCGATTTCACAATCACTGAGTTGGTACAAATTTTCAAAGAATGAACAGCCATTTTTTCAGCGTGTCAGAATTTAGTGAGGCTATAATCATTTCTTCACAATGTTTTTTAGTAAAGAATATTTTAAGGGAGACATTGTTTTAAAAGTTTCCATGTAGAACTGTGGCTTGTCCCAAATTCTTTGTATTCAGATGTCAGACTGTAATTGTTGGTTAGCAGCAAGGTTACCAGATGGGTTATAAAATGCATTTCAAACGAATATCAAAAGGAATTAAAGAAAATACAATTAACAGCTGGTGTAGTTGAGGCAGGCTGCAGTTGCACTGTAAAACAATTTAATCCTGTCTTCATTAGAGTTGGGCACATTTTTGTGTCCCTGATATAACATCTTCATTTTCAGAAGGAAGAAATACATGGGACTCTAATTAAACAAAACCAAAAAGAATGGAAATTTGTACTTAGCAGAGGTGAGAGACATTGCCCATGAAGAGGGAAGCAGAACGAAAAACAAAGAATATTTAGTTCAAGCTGATCTTTCTCTAACATTTCATAGCCAGAAAAATGCAATCAGTGCTGTCTCCAGAGAGATCCACACAGGATGTTAGGCTTCTACATTCGCTCATATTTCTACTCAAGCCAGGTGCTTTAGGAAAAAAAAAAAAAATTAAATGCTCAGTACTACTTAGCTGGAATTGAGTTCTCTCCTCTACCACATTGTCAACAAACAGAATTCCACATTTTTGCCAATCTATTTCCAGGCCATTTCTGTGTTTTAAGAAAAGAAAGCAGAATGGTCATCTGGAAAATCTGCAAAGGCTATCCTTCCAAAATGCAGGTTAATTGAGGCTCATTCATTCATTCAACTAGATGTTTATCGAACGTCTCTACACCAGGCGTGGTGATAACCGCAGCTGCATGGGCCCCTTCATTTCCTCTGTGAACACAATCCACATAACCATAACTGTTCTGAGGGACAGTTTGAAATCCTCACATTTTTTCTCAGTGAAGTGTGCAAGAAACACATTTACCTTGTAATAAATGTTTGAGGAAGAAAGAAGCAAACAAACCCACATTTCACATGTTACTCCATTTGTGTACCAAAAAAGGGAGAACATGTATTTATTATTATCATGCCCACCTTAATGTACAGAGATATATGGTGAATATAGGAAGGAGTCCGCGGAGGAAGCAAGAGCAAATACAGCTCTGGTGGCAACTGCAGTGACGCTAAGCAACCGGGGCTAGAAGGCTGAGCACGCTGGGGTAGTGCACGTGGCTTTCTCCATTTATCTTTCTAACTCTCTCTATTTGGAGACCTGTCCGATGACAAGCAAGCTCTCAGGTAAATATCCCTAATGTAAAATGTCCATGGCGATGAGCTTGCTCTCTCTTCTCTCTTCCTTCACAAAGATAACAAACAGACGAGGAAAGCGTGGCACATGGGGAAGTGGAGTTAAAATGTACTGCACGTTACTAATCCTAACATAACATTGGCAGCTTGCACCATCCCCCTGCCAAACCCAAATTAACACACTGCCTTACTGGAAGGCAAAGGCTGCAGCTATATTTATAGCTCAATTAACAAGTTTCATAACTAAACCTCCAGAAGTCCTAGGCAAACCTGACAAATGCTTTGCATCTTAACACCACAGTGACCCTGCCAGAATGCCACCATCTTCTAATGGGGAACGACTCCTGCTATCACCTTGCGAGAACAATGATGACTGGCACTGGCCCATCTTGATAAAGGAAGGCTGGCTGGGCAACTCCACACTTGTCAGGGGTACGTCTCGTAACAACTCCGAACCAACACACATACGGTTGCTTCAAGCAGGCGGGTAATTCTCCTTCCCTTTGCAGATGGATGGAAATGCCGGTTCCTTAGGAGCCAATGGCTGCAGAGAATGACTGCCATCTTATGACTCAGGAGCCTTGGTCCTTCTGAGAACAGTGTAACAGAAATGCAGAGTACGTCACTTGGTGGATGTGGGATATTATTGCTTCAAAAGAAGCAGAAAACCTCTTCGTTGTGTCTTCTAAGCATGTTATTTTTGCTTGAGGGAGAAAGGTTCTTCAGAGGAGTATTAGTGCACGGACGGCGGCACTGTTAGGGTGATGAGGAAGGGAGCAGTAAAATCTTTTTAATTCAGCTCTGGACTTGGAGCAAAGAGTGCCTTCAGAGTCCAGGTGAACTTTCCTTTTATTCCAGAATAACATCAATATTTGCAGAGCAGATTGTGGTGATTTGTCTGCGCACCTGGCTTCTGCATGGGACTGTGAGCTCTGTGAGCCCAGGCAGGGAGCAGCTTTCGGCATCCTTGTCCTCCAGAGCCCTTAGTAAGTGGCAATAAGGGTTTAGCATTTATAAACGAGGAAGTGAATGAAGAGATAAATAATAGTGTTCTCCCATACATTATCAGAACTTTCAACTCTGTAAGGCTCTTTCTTTATTTTTCAGGCCAGAGTTAAATACACTTCATGTACCATCTTCACGTCTTCATATCAACCAAAATCCATCTCCAGCTACCTCTGTCATTACTCCTGCTTATGAAGACCTGGTTATGTAGGTCACAAGCAATTTGGAAAAACATCTACAATTACCTGATCAGAAGCCCTCAATCCATTTCTGTTGTTGGAACTCTTAGCTACTAACATGGAAGAGAAGTAGGTAATCAAATATTGAGGTTATTTTAATATATTCAGCTTTTCAACTTTGGGTGAATTGCTACTAAATCACCTGGACTCTGAACTTTAGTTTCCTTGTTTGTAAAACGAGGGGGTTTAATCAAGAATAATCTTTAAATGGCTTTTCAGCTTTAAAATATTACAATTTTATTTTTCTGCCACCTAGTCATACACACATATATTAAAGGCATATTCCTTTGTTCTCCCACCTTCTGAAAAAGATGATTGGAGAAGATATTTTAACAAAACAAAAACACTGACTCTCGTATTAGAAAGACCACACTCTTTTTTTGCCCGCTTTGAGCTCTCATTGTTGGGCCTTCAATTCTCAAGCACAAACAGTTTTTTGTTTTTTTTTTAAGGAATACACATGGACGATTTTCTCAGGAAAACTTTGCAGCTGCTGAGAAAACATCATAAACATGCAAGTGTAGGATAAAGGGGATCTGACAAAGGGAGGTGTTGTCATCTAGGCAGACTGAAGTAAGATCACAAAGGAGATTCTGCCAAGGTTCAAGAATCTATGGCCTTGGGAAGCGGCTGTGGCTCAATCAGTAGGGCTCCCGTTTACCATATGGGAGGCCCCAGGTTCGGTTCCCGGGCCTCCTGGTGAAGGCAAGCCCGCCCGCAAGGTGTGGTTGGCTGACCCAGCGAGCACAAGCAGCAAGGGGGGGATAAATGAATAAATAAATAAAATCTTTAAAAAAAAAAAAAAAAAAAGAATCTATGGCCTCCTCCTACTTTCTTGAGTAACACTGTCTTGGCATAAAGATGCTTCTGTACCTAAGGCCATAAACACATAGCCCACTGTCCAAATCTAGACTAGGTAAGATTTAGCTGCTCTTACTGATGTTGTTTTAATGTGAGT
The DNA here is from genome assembly GCA_026826555.1 of Tolypeutes matacus. NCBI lineage: Eukaryota > Metazoa > Chordata > Mammalia > Cingulata > Chlamyphoridae > Tolypeutes > Tolypeutes matacus. The sequence goes on from JAKSZT010054030.1 coordinate 28,676,234, forward strand.
TTAAACTAAATGCCTTTGGGTGGTTCATGGTTTGCCCAGTTTATCACTGGCCCACTCCCTAGGTCTTACACCCTAACCTTTTCACATGGTACTGGTTTTTGCCAAAAAACAAAACAAAACAAAACAAAAACCTGCATCTGTCTTCTCTCACTAGAATATAAGTGCCACGAGTTCAGATTTTCATGTTTGTTCAGTTTTCTCCAGTGTCTAGTTCATGGTAAGTATTCTATATATATTTGTAGACTGAATGACTAAAACTCCGCTCCTAATTGCTCTTTCTTAGAGCTCCCATTGTACAATGTTGACGTCATCACAATCGCCAATTAATTCAACATTTATTAAGTACTGGACACTGCACCAGGGATATTGAGATGAATGACACAAAGTTCCTTGTTTTAGAAAGCTCACTTTTTAGAGAGGGAGTCAGGCACACAGACCAACCAATATAACAAAGTAACACAATAGCTTTGGAGAGGGACATATGTTTGAAAGTGCTATAAAAAGATTGATAAGAAAGCAGGACATATTTGCATTGTGCCTCAGTTCATCACGTGGATAAGGCAGGGAGGGTATTCCACACAGAGATAGTAGAATAGGTAAAGTCACAAGAGCTGTGAAAGTACACATGCTCAGGGCACAACTTATTTCAGTGCTGTCAGAAGAGATGGCATGGAGGAGGAGTGGCTAGAGGTGACAGTGAGGAGGTAGGACCTTTTCAGGATTGTGAAGACCCATAAGGCTGAGCTGAGGAGTTTAGATGCTATCCTGTAAGAAAGAAATGCTATCGAAGTATTTAATCACAGAGTGTCAGGAAGAGAATGGTGTATGAGAAAGTTGTTCTGGCATCAATGTAGAGAAAAAGTTGCCATGAGAATAAGCTAGGAGGTTTTAACAGTATTTCAGAGGAGAAGTGATAAAGTAAGGCAAGGTAAATTGAAATTCTCTTGGGAGAAATGTATGCAGTGGAAATTTGGGGGTTGGAATTAACAAGGGAGCGAGAAGATGGGATAAGATGTAAGTGTCAAGTATGGGCCTGAAGTTCCTGGCTTGGGGTAACGGAAGAGACAGTGTTATTATTGAGAGGAAACAGAAGAAGTAGTTCACAGGGGTATAGCCACTGAATCGCCAAGATTGTGGTCAACGGTGGCCTCTTTCAGGGCAGTTTCAAAAAATGAAGGGAAAGAAAATAAGTGTAATGGATCAAAGTATGGATGTGATGTGAAATACCAAATGCTTATACATGATGGTGTCAAGGCAAAAGGAAACAAGGTGATTCTTGAGAGGAAAGCAAAGTCAGGAAAGATAGTGGCGGTTTTGTCTTTTTTACCTTTCTGTTTTAAGATGAGTATTTTTAAGTTGAGAAGTGATCTGTGAAGAATATACATGAGAAGGAAAATATAATTTATGCAAAAAAAAGTTCTTGAGAAGAACTTAGAACAGTACCTGATGCATCATAAGCACTCCATAAATGTTAGGTGGTTGTCACTAGTATAATATCCATTACTTCCTTCTTTATCATGTAGTAATTTGGAAAACTGTTCCAGCTCACTAATTAGCCCATTAGCTCACATAGGAAAGGTTGTAACTGTTTAGAATTAGTGCTCCTTATAAGAATTTAGTATAATCTCTTGCACAGAATATTCATTCATTTATTCATTCAACATGTTTCTTGAACAAATGGTAGAATATGAATTTGTTACAGGTGGACTTGTTGACATCTGCCTGTATTCCAGAGTACTTACCTTTGAAGTACCATATGATGTGTATTGAATAAATGGTTCTGACCCTCTCACATCACAGTGCTAAACTTATCTGTGACAATTATGAGACTTTCAGCCACATGTAATATAACTAGAAATACAGAAGAAGAAGACAGAAGGCCTAGCTGAATCAGGACCAGAAACTATACAATGACATCAAGAATTGGATTCCTTCAGTCTTTCTTCAATGCTGGCTGACCTCAGTATTGGCTTTATCCAAAAGCTTGGCCCCTCAATATCACAAAATGGCTGCAGTAGTTTTAGGTGTCATATACAGATAGAACAACATCTAGATAATAAGAAACCCTTTCTTCTTGGGTACTTTCCTGGCAAAGGAAACCTTTCTAAAAGACCCCAAACAGGCTTACCTTATAGCTCATTAGACAAAATTGTGGCATAGGCACAAGCCTCAAGCCATTTTGAGGTGGTGCTGTGGGAATGGGGACATCATGATTGTCTTAAACCCACCAGGATTCATCCCCTTAGAAAGAGAAGCAAACTCTTCAGAGCTACGTAGTCTTGAAGAGGATTGTGGAGCCTGGAACCAACACTATTCTGTCTGGAAGGATAAAGGGGAGCAGGGAGGCAGAGAGATGTGTATTTGGTAGGTAGTCAACAGTCTTTGTCATACTTGAATCAAAACTCACGTAGCGTAAGAGAAAAGGGATATAAATCAGCACCTCTTTAATATGTGGATATAAAATTTGTTTTGAAAAATTACTGCACCAACAAATAGATGCTATAACAGTAAAATAATGAACAGGTAAATAACTGCTTCAAGTCTCAACAAAGTGATACCGCCTCAACAAGGAGATTCATTAAACATTTTGTCCTGCTGTTTCAATAGTTTCCATGATGCAGGGACACAAGTTCTGCATTCATCTCGCCAACATTTGTGTTCTGTTTTGTGTTAGAACTAATACCAAAATCTGGAAATAAATGTTAACAAAAGAGTTTCTCTCCACTAAAAAGGATATAATCTAGAAGAAATGACTAACACCTAAAGAAATAACTGTAATACATGCTTATAGGGGCATGATGAGTGTACAAGGCCAACAGTTTCTCATTTCTCAGGTAAGGCCATCTAATAATAATAATGATAATGGTGATATTAATAATAGGAATAATAGCTAACCTATATAGAGTTTATGAAGGTTTTTCTCCTCTCCAGTTTAAACACTTCCTGACTGCACAGTCTTGTACAAAATTTGCTGTAGACAATCTTTTTGTGGGCAGGGAAGATTCCATAAAGGATTGTGATGCTTGGACAGGGTCTTGAAAAATAATTAGTTTCTTGTTAGATGCAAAATAGGATGAGCAGGGCATTCCAAAAGAGGAAATATGGCCAGAGGCATAGCAATGTGAACTACTATAGTATGCTGTCTCCTCAAACTCCAAGTAGATTGAGAGTGTTAGACAACAGAGTTCAAGAAGGGAGTGTGGATAGAGGAGAGTCTGGAGATAATGGCATGAATCAGATGATTGAAGACTTTGTTTCTCGCACACATTTATTGAGATTTGATGCCGTAAGTATTACTGAAGCCTTAGCAAAGTGAATAATGATTTTAAAATATCACTGTAAACTGCGTATAGTGGAGATTGGGGTGAAAGCAAGACTAGACGTGGGCATTCAGTTTAGAGTTTGCTTCAACTGTTAGGGCAAAAAGTGATATTGCTTTAGCCAAGGCAATAACAGGGGGGCTAGAGAAGAGAGAGGATTAAAATATTTGATGGAGCTCAGTGAAAATTTGAAAGTGGAAAAAAAAAAAGTGAAAAATCCAGAATGATTGAACAGGTGAAAGTACAGTTAATCAGGATACAGAAGGCAAGAGAATAAGTTAAACTCATCCTAGTTTGGTCGGTGTCAGTCCTAAAAGACTTACATTCTTTTATGTAAGAGAAACTCTTCAATTCCAGGCAAACCAGGATGGTTGGATAGCCTATAAGAAGAAGCAAATTTTGAAGCAAGTATGCTGAATTCAATTTGGGAGAAAAAGAATTCCAAATTTATTGGACAGTAATTTGCATCCACTTGACCCCAAACTGACTGGCCAGTTCAGTGAAACTTCAGCCAGCTAGAGTTCACTATGTACTCCCTAAAAGATGGCTTTAGAAGTATTTTCCTCATTTCCACCTCCTTCTGTAGATAACACCACCCAGCTTTTGCACAGTTAAGCTGGGAGGCTCCGGTGCAAGTGGTCAGATGGTCTTTCTCCACTGGTGTTCCTAGGCTGCAGATTCAATGCAAAGAATGATTAATGGACACTTTTTGAACCATTTGTGGAAATTGTTAAAGTATATATATATATATAAACAATTTATATATATATATATATATATACTTCAAAGGAATCGGCCCTGTTGTAACTCATGATCATTCTTATCAAAGAGGCTACCATCTGCTTTTGGCACCGACAAAATCATTATTCATCAGAAAATAGAGTGCTTCCATGCCTTCTTAATCTTTGTATCACAAAGACATACCTGTACTGGACATATATAAGCTCTCAACAATTTGTTGCAAAAATGAGTTATATTAAGCCTATAAATGTACCTATTACATTTATACACTTATACACTATGATCTCTAAATTCCTTTTCTTTTTTTTTTTTTTAACAAATAAGAATTTGGAAATCATGTACAAGGAAATTTTAAGTTTATACCACAGCTCTGAGAGCATTCTAAACACCCAGTTTAGCTTAGCAAAAGCCTAGAAACATCATGGCAGGAAGGAAGTTCCCTTGAATACATTAATTTGTGCTTGAGACCAATATTGCCCCAACAATAGCGTGTTCTATAAACTGACCCAGTGTTCGGAGAGCTCCCATTTGCCTTGTTTAAAACAATGGAGCAGACGTGGAGGACAGTGAGCAACTTTTAACTGGGCAATTCCCACTGCTGATTTAAACCAGACCTTTAGTGTTATTTTAGCATAGGTTTTGGATTTAATTATCTTAAATGTTTAAAAGAATGAATACAATTCCCACACTGTTTATCTCTTTTATGGTAAAATCTCTTCTCCTATCCCTAGAAATCTGTTTTAATTATTTAATCAGTTTGGCTGAAACTCACAAAGCATTAAATTGTTAGTTGTTACTTAACATTCCTTATAAATTGCATTTATTAATTTCTGGAAAGAGACTTGTCCATTGCTACAGTAATTTAAATTAGTACCACATGGTTACAGACCACTGTTGAATGATGATTAAATCTTTGGGGCAAATTCAGTCTTTTAAGATATTTAAATGGCACTAGAGATAAGCTAACTGAATTTGGGTCCAAGAAGTTACAATTTATCAAAAATGTAATAAACCATAGCCAGAATATTCATCGTAAGCAACACATAATGTGGTCCATGAAATGACATTTTAGCATCTCTCTCACTGTGGTCACAAGGAAGTCTGCTGACAGTGCAGGCCCAGTGATGCTCCATTGATATTTAACAGTTCCCATCTATAAGCTCCTTGGCAATATTGTGGCTTTTTATGCCCTCAAGTCCCTCTGATACTCTATCAGTCATTTTGTTATTCAACATAGTGACATAGTTCTTTCTTGGTGCCTTAATTTCACGGGTGCAAACAATCAACACTGCACACAGTCCTTTGGAATCTTTGCAACAGAAAGATTCCAAAGGAATTTGGCGGCCATTCAGAATTGCAGAAATCACTAGGGGAACGAGCTCTGTAGGGCGATTGACTCTAAACTACTTCGGTACACAAGTTGAGGCTCTGATAAAGTCAAGGGATCTATACCAGGTCACCAAGGTGGAGGGGGACTCTAGAACATACGTTTCCATGTATTCGATCCAGTGCTGTTTCTTCAATACCTATTACCACCACTGAGTCCATTCAATTGATATGATCCTGGAACTTTCATTGTTTTTGGATCATTGAAAGGACCTGATTATTTCTCCCCAGGAAACCAATCCGGAAAATCAAGTGATGGAAAATGAATCTTCCCTTGCTTCCAAATACTTAAAGAAGAAAAAAAAGAGGTGATATGCAGGGCATGGGGAGGGGAGCATAATGCCTCCTCCTGGAAAAACTGCGTGAAGTGCTCAGGTAAAATAACAAAATCAACTTATAAAATAATAGATTCCTCTTCCGGCAGCTGAAGATAAATATTAAATAATTCTAGGTGCTGCTGGCTGAAAATTAATTTCTGTAAGGTAAATAGTGTAGTACGTATATATGTTTCAATTTCTGTTTGGCAAGGTGCCTATTTTGAACGTCCAGCACAGACCTTTGAAGTACTTGGGTTGCTCTGATAATACAGATGCTCAAACAAGGATTGCTTCCTCGGGACTCCCAAGCACTGTAAAAAAGTCTGTTTTGGACTGTCAGTATCCCAACTAATTCCAGGTATTCAGCTTAAAAACACAACATTTTTTAATGCATTAATGATACATTGCAGCTCTTCCGAATTGAATTGTGCCAGAAGACAGGAGTGACATTAACTTATTAGAGGAGTCACAAACTGCCAAACCACTGCAATTTGTGCTCCCCAAATTACAGTCAGGTGCAGACGCCCACGTGGGGCAGGTTGAAACAGGATACACAATTAGAAAAGGGGGCTTCAGAGAGAGTCCTCTAATGATTAATTTACAATGGAAAGAAGGAATAAAGGGCAAATAGCACATTGTATTGTAAATCATGAAACTGTTATCTTCATCCTGCCTGCCTACTCTTAAAGCATCTAAGAGCCAAGCCAATTTATCCCCTTCCCCAGCTGTTTTAACTCTTCTTCCTTGCTACTGGTGTTTGGCATGTCACACAAGATGTCCCCAGAAAGCCAAAAACACTCATGTCCACTTTTGAAGAAATTTTCAGAAATATTAAATAAAAACCACAAACCAATAACAAAAAAATCTACAATCTGAACCCTTTTAGAAGTTCCCTAAAAGCCATCAGTCTTTTCTTTTTGCACAATTATACCTGGAAGAATCTTCTGCTAGGAGTACGGATGTTTGAGCATGCAGGATTCTGGACCACGCAAAGGCCATAAGGCAAGGTGAGTTCTGAGTGGTCATGGAGGAAAAAGGAAGGTTGCTGGGAGAAGCCGTGCATGGGATAACCTCCCATCTAAAGAAGCCCACTCAGGTTCTTTCTACAGAAGATCTTAGCAGAACACTGGGTCTAAAAGCAGAACCACAGAGTGGGATGCATCACTTTTTGGTATTCTACAAACACTCCATGCCTCTTTCCAGAAGGGACATCAACCCAGCATACTGACCAAATTCTAACTTGTGTTAGTGCATTCTGTCTCCTCTGACTACCTCCTGGAACTTCATCTGGTCTTCATTCCATGTTGTAAACCAATATGAGCTGTTGGAATATTGCCTCTGAGGTGGCTGTACTTCAGTACTGGGCAACATGACTCATGAATATTTTTAACAGTCAAGGCCATATGCTCCTCTCATCTGCAGAGATTAGAGTGGAATGGAAAGTCTTAAATAACACACAGTGTGGCAGCTATTGCGAGGCATACAGGAAAGAGGCACAGAGTTCGTGATGTTCACCACAGTCAGAGATGGGAAAGTTCCCTGCCTTCAAGAAAGAAAGCCAGGTGACACAAAGCCACGGAAATATCAGGAAAATAAAGGATTTATTTTTGTGTTATCCCTTTTTTTCATCTAGTTTATTTGCTTGATTTATGTTACAAATTAGTTGAAGGAAATGTTCGTTACCAGGTCAATCTTCAAATTCATCCATGTCCTCTTCCTCTCCCTTTACCCCACTCACTCCCACCTCTATGTCAGGGTTCAGGGGTGGTGGGAAGGTGTTTCCCAACAAGGCCACCAATGCCCAGAAACACAGGGAGAGGGATTAAAACCTCTCTATTTTTTCATGCATGATAAGGGAAAGTACAAAAATACAGAGACATCAATGGACTGGTATAAAGTGGGACCAACTTTTGAAAGATGATCTTTAGGGGGAATAGGGATATGGGCCAAGGGGGAAGGATGGAAGAAGAGGGATGGAAGCAATATTGATAAGGAAAGCACAGTTGCTCCAAAGAAGCTGTAGATAAAGAGGGGACCAATATGGAAAAGGGGATTTCTAATTTCTAATTATAATTTCATAAATTTCTAACTTTGTATTTTTTATTATATTTTTTTAACTTTATTTTTAAACAAGTTTTAGGTTACAGAAAAGTTTATCCATTCATCTGTTAATGGACATTTGGGTTGTGTCCAACTTTTGGCAATTGTGAATAATACCACGATGAACATCGGTGTGCATATATCTGTTTGTGGACCAGCTTTCCATTTTTCTGGGTATATTCCTAGCAGTAGAGTTGATAGATCATATGGTAATTCCATACTTAGCTCCCCGAGGAACTGCAAAACTATCCTCTACAGTGGCTGTACCATTCTACATTCCCACCATCAGTGGATGAGTGTTCTTATTCCTCTACATCCTCTCTAACACTTGCAGTTTTCTGATTTTTTAAATAGCAACCAGTCTAATAGGTGTAAGCTGATATCTCATTGTACTGTAGTTTTGATTTGTATTTCCTTAATAGCTAGTAATGTTGAACATCTTTTCATGTGCTTTTTAGCCATTTGTATTTCCTCTTTGGAAAAGTGTCTATTCCAATCTCTTGCTCTTTTTTAAATGAGCTGTCTTTTTATTTTTGAGATGTTAGAGTTCTTTCTATATGCTGGATAATGTATATTTAGAATTAGCCAACTTTGGTTGGCCATCTGAACTTATTTAGTTAGCCACCTTTCTATGTAAGTTTCATAATCTGATATTTATTTATGAGACCAGAATAGCTGGATCCCATGATAGGGATGAGGGATCTAGCCATAAACAAGACAGATGTGGTTCCTGCCCTCACAGATCTTACATCACTCTCCCAGCATCTGATCAGCACTATGGGAGCACAATCGGGCAGGCGAGGGAAGGGTCCCCACTCTACACTTTGTAAAAATTGGGATTTTTTCCCTCATACTCTGTAAAAATTGGGATCTCTTCCCTGCCACTGGCTCATTATGCCATAAGGAGTGTGGGGATATATGAACCCTGTTGGAGAGTAGAAATTGTAGTTGGACCACTCCTGGGAGGCCAAAGAAGATGCCAGATGGGGTTCTGAGTTGATCTTGAGTCTCTAAAATGACCCATAAAAATGTGCAGCTGTGCCTTCTGGCCCCCAACACCAGCAGCACTCATGCCCTGTCTTCTCCCGGGTGAAACACCTTCCATATAGGAAGATGCAAGTGACAGTAAATAATTTTGCTTTTCTCTTGTCCATTGTATAATTTGGCATGGTGCTTGTCCTGTGCCTCGCTCTACCTAATGGTAAGTTTCCTGTGAATTGATTCTAATGTCTCATCACCATAAATATTTGAGATATTTGAGAGCAAACGAGTTCTGTCAGGAGTGAAAAACTCTCCAAAATGAATGCCACCAATATCTTTGCTTGACCTTTGTAGTTTAGAGTCAGTCAAACACCTGACTCTACATGGGAGGGTAAGCTTGTACAAAACAGGCCAGGAGTAGCAGGGATTAATCTGACCCCACACCTTCACCAAATGTTACTTTTTATTACTAAATAAATGATTATTTGGAGTATACACACATGTGGAACACTTTGAAGTGTACAATATGCAATTACCTAAGTGCTTAGACTATTCCATTCCAAATATCTGTATAGTTAGAGAAAATATCTAGGGGATGGATTGTTCACTTTTGCTTCAGATAGGTTGCTGTCCATTATACATGGGTTTAATTATTTTCCATATTTGCCTTTTTATGCACTTTCACTCCTGTTGTGTCAGGGTTTTATTATTATTATTATTAATCCCAGAAAAAAGGGAAAGTTTCAACACAGGAGAAGCCCAAATGCATTAAAATCTACTGTAATCTTGTGTTCAGTAGGAGCTGTGGTCATTGCAGGGTAGAGTTGCACACCTACTCATTCTTTTGTGATGATCGTATTTTTACTATTTCAAATTTAATACTTTTTATAATATATTATATGTTACCTCCCATGTATTTAAGCTGTACTTAAAAGCATGCTAAGAACTGGTAATTCTTTAATGGTTGTTCACTTACAAGTGATTGTGGGTCATTACACAATCATTTAAAGGGCATTAATGAGAACCATTTAATGGTTTTAGTAGAATATCATTGTAAGGGACAGGGGAAAAGTTACTGGCTGTAAATTTTTATGACCATTTCTTACAAAACGTATTACTTTAAAGATTTATGTATGTAACAATGAGTACAATAAAAGCCATGCTAAAAATAATTTGAAATCAAAGTAATGCATATAGATAAGTCCTCGCTCTGCTGCAGTTGGGTGGGCCTTTTTTCTTTCATCTTCCCTTTCTCCTTCCTTCCTCCCTCACTCCATCTCTCTCTCCTTTTCTGGGCTTTCCTTCCTCTCTCTCTCTCTCCCTTCCTTCCTTTCCTCCCACCCTTCCTCATTCCTTCCATTTTCTTTATTGCAAGGCACTTTTAGTACCATTAAAGATTTTGTCTTAGTGGAAACAGAGATTGAAACATCAGCCAATATGGATTTTTTTGTTGTTTTTGGGAAGTGAGGGGGGGGACTACAGGGTAAATGTGACAGGACAGCGTTGTAAGGAAATACTCCAATTGGGGTGTATCTTTGTTTACAGGCCTTCCCCTATATGTAATTATTTTAAACTATTTCTTCTTATATATCACTGAACTAAAATAGAAAATCCAATACTTCCTAGGACATCACTCCCTAAGGCAGAACAGGGACTAAAAAGGATGAGCAACTGGCCCTGGTAGTATACCCATGGAGATCCAGAAAGCACATACAAAAATCAGCCTCATCTAAGAGACTTCAAAGTGAGTTGGGATGTCATCCCAGAGGTAACAACTTAGCAGGATTTCATAGACTGCCAAAGTGGATACTACCCCAAATAGTGGGGCTCCTGAAGGCTCCGGAGACACTCAGGGCCTATGGTCAGGGCGGATAGCTCTGGAGTTTGGTGCCTTGCCAGTGGGCCCTACTTTGGAGTTTGTGCTCCTAAGAGTGACAGAGTTGGACTCAATTATGGCTTTCCTACACATGGCTCATCTGTCCCTTCTATTTAAACCTATACTTAGTGCTAGAGTTTGTAGGTATATGTACAAGAGACTTGAATCTTTGGGCTGTCCATGTGCCAGCTGGGTCCTGAGCCTCAGCAGAGTTGCAACACCTACTCTCTAGTTCATTGAACTAACCCATGACAACCACCATACCAAGGAAACGAGAGAGCCTACAATTGCAAGCAAGAGAATCCCCCTCTCAATTAGAGGCAGAGTGGACATCACTATCCCAGAATCCTCAGAATTGGGGAATGAACTATGGACTAGAATGGACTTACTGGTATTCTACTACAGACATATTGTGATTCTAGCAATGGAAGAAATTACAACACTGATGGGGAGGCAGTGGCCACTGGAGGCTCTGGGGACAGGGAGAGGGAAAAACACTTGTAATATGGGGGCTTTTTTGGAACTTGGGAATCATCCTGAATGACATTGCAATGACAGATATAGGCCAGTTTATATCATCACATAACATACAGAACTGTATGGGAGAGAGTGTAGACTACAATGTGAACTATGGTCCACGCTCAGTGGCAATGCTCCAGGATGCATTTATCAATTGCAATGACTGTGCCACATTAATGAAAGATGTTGTTTATGTGGGAGGGTGTGGGAGGTATGGGGAGTGGGGCATATGGGAATCCCTATATTTTTTGTATTACATTTATGTAATCTAAGTATTTTTTTATTATAAAATAAAATAAATAATAATAAAAGCAGCCTCAAACATACTCAGAGGAGCACCCTACATCTTGCTCCATGCAGCACACCTCTTGAAAAAGAAATGGGTATTTGAGAAGCTCCCTGTACTGAGGGAGTAACCTTATTAAATTGCTTTAATAACACAACAGTCATTGTATTATGCCTGGTTTTGTCCACTTATGATTCTCACGGAATACATAATGAATAAGACAATGCCCCATTCCCAGGATTCTTGCCTAAGCAGGAGGATATTTCTAATTAAAAAGGCAGGGTTAGCACAGCACATGAAATGAACAGAACCGTATCTCTAGAAATGCCAAGAATTTTACAGTTTGCATTAAGTAACGATTATATTTCTCTCTGAATCTAGCCCAGTACCCATTACCAATAAGATGAAGATTTAAGATAACTTGGTCAAAAGATGGTGAATTACAACTTTTAATTAAAATGTAGAAATAGTTGCCTTAAAATAAACATGATAATATTTTCATGATCATTAATTTTTTATGGAGAGAACAACAGAGGCAACCTGAATATTTTAGCATGTGACATTATAAAGTCAGGCAAAAAGGATTTTTAGAAAGTTATGGATGTCCCAGAGAGAAGACTGTGTAGTTGCTACTCTCCATTTTTTACTCTCCTTGGAGAGCCCAGCAGAATGCACCCCATGTAACTGGATTTCTTTACTTAACTATATTCAGATAAAACAAGTGCTGAGTAGGAAAATAAAATAAGGCAAACATTGGGGTTTACAGAGAGCATTTACACCAAAGAGCAATTCATTAAATGTTTATTAATAACAGGGAGGAGTAGGGCTGATTTCTTGGTGTCATCTATAAATCTTGATATGAAATAGGATTTTAATAAATCTAATGTAGAGTTGAAATATTCTCGGTGCTGCAGTGTAGACCTGTAGACCAGTGTAGACCTGTAGACCTGTAGACCAGTGATCGAAGGATTGGTGATTTTCCGTGTGTGCGCTTGTGGTTCCCTTTACCATAATTAGTTCATATTGATACAAATCTGGCTTCATACTCCTGCTGACGTGACCATCACCTCTTTCCCTAAATAAATATCCTATTACTCAGGCTTCTCCAACTGTTCTTTGAATGTGTGTGCCGTCTTCCATCTATCACTTTACTCATGCTGATTCCTGCCAGGAATGTCTCTGCTCTCTCCCTGCCCAGTGCTCTCTATCTTGATCAGCTCAAGCCCTGCCCCTTCACAAAGCCTCCCTTGACCTCTCTAGCGTAGGAGCTGACATGGAAATCAAAATCTACCACTAGCTACTAAAGTGAACCTTGTTGACAAAGAACCTCACCTGGGTTGTCTTCTTCATCTGTAGAATAAGAAAATAACCAGGCCTGCCTTTTAAAGATGTTGTGATAATTGCATGAAAAAATAAATAACAAAGCATCTGGAACTGGGTGGTTCCAGAATAAATGTTAGTTCTTCCTTCTCTCGTTCCTCTCTCTTTTGAATTCGGAGAAATTTGTGTCTAGGCCATTCAGTTCTACTTGGTTATATTTACTTTCTTGTGACTTTCAACTTTTGTTTTGCTTTGTGGGCCCTCATTCTCCATCATCTCTCCCAATCAGTCTACGATCCCCTCAAGAAAGGGACCCCTAATTATATTTCACCAGATTCCACGCCTCATCTATCATGGCTCTACATGCACAATTAGGACCAAATAAATGTTTATTAGAAGAATGAATATTAGTCATTTTCTTTAAGGTTTGGAGGCTTTTTTAATTTTCTTAAAAGAAAAACCACCAAATCTCAACACTATTCTATCTTTGCTACCTCGGTACACTGTAATTTACACTGCAAATTTACATGCCCTTCATAATGGGGTGGGGGCAACAAACTGCTTTCCCATCATCTGAGATGGATAACTCTATTAGGTAGTAGGTAGTACTAATGAAGCCAGGATTGTGCATTAAATCCCAGTGGGGGTGTGTTTATTTTACAGAGAGAACTTTTCTAAGCCCAACCTCTGGACAAAGTGTTGCTGGCCCCAAGGTGGCCTTTGGAAGCGAGCAGTGAGAATCAACACAAACAAGGAACAATAAAAATCAGGTCTTATATACTACCACTGGAAAGATGACCTGGTTTCCTCCGTACATTTTAGCAGTCAACATTTTCCTCACGTGCTCCTTCCCATCAATTCAATGGGCATGAGGCATGAAGGCAGCGGAGCAAAGTGGTTATGAGTTTGGCCTCTGACATCAGACGCCCTGTCCTTCTTCCTCAACCCAGTCTTAGCTTCAGTTTCCTCACTGGTAAATAGGGATGAGATAACAGTTTCTATCTCATCATCAGGAGAAGTAAAGAAGATAACACATGCTCCCTTGTCTGGCATGGAGTGACGGTTGTGTGGGGATTAACTATTAACACGGCAGGATTTGAAACACCTCAGAATGATTCCATAGCAGTGCTCACTTCTATTAGGTTCTGTGGTCTTTCATAATGAACAGACCCCAAAGAGCATGCCAAGGAATCCTGAGCCTGGACTCATTATCTGGATGCTCCTTTATTTCAGCAGTAGAAGAAATCCTACTGACAGGAGTTCCCAAAGTATTCTCTGCCAATGCTCTTACATTTTTTAAAGCAAACCAAATTTATGTACCACCTTTCTGTACTGCCCTGTGCTCCTGAAGTTCTTGGTATCGATGCCCTTAAATTGCACATCTGGATTTAGAAAGCACCAAACTAAAAGCAAAACAAGAGCTGCAAAATTCACAAAAAGCTTCCCAAGGGGTGAGAAAACTTAATAAAAGATAAAGGGAGAAAGGGGGCCACATCACTTAAATGTTTTCATCCCAGAGAGAATAACAAAACAGGGGTAGCCAAATGTATCATGAAGTCAGAATCATCCATTTTTAACAAAGTTGAGCTCTTAGAATCACCAAAAAAAGTTGGTGGTGCCTTCAGACATTTTACAGCCGACTAGGAGTAGAGAAAATAATGATTTTACAAATATTTTATGTTGGGAGGTTGCTTCTTCCTTAAAAATTATGCAGCAGCATTACGTGTCATCTGATTTTGATGCGATTTCTAGAAAGAGAAAGGTAAGTTAAAAATAGAGATTCCATTTTAATGCATGTTTACTCTTGCCTTTGTCTGGAGTCCAAAAACGACAACTTGCTCTTCCCATTTACTGCTGCACCATTATATTTATATAAAGTTTGAAGCCATGTGTGCTGCCAAGGCACCCCTCCAAGAAGGTAAACCCAATATTCCCATCTATCACACACCCTTCTGACTTTTTTTACTTAAGGGCTTGTCATTTCAGTGGGGTGGGAGATCTACCGAATGCCAGCCACGTGGAGTTTTATTCCTGCATGCTGTTTGTGATAAACTTCAGGGGACATATTTAACATGGAACAAAAAATGAAATTTCTGGGTCCACCCCAGCAGGAGGATAATATCACTACTCTCACAGCTGCACCGGGCTTTAAGACACTGTCAAACAGTCCAGGCACAGAATGTGTGGTCGTTTGTAATTCATGAGGAATAGGGGTGGGGGTGGGATAATTCTGCAAGCTTCCAAGTCACTTGGTGTGAATCTCCTGACTCTGCTCTGTAAACCCCATGCTATTGTTATTATTATCGTTGTTGTTATTGTTACGATGGTTCTTTGTCTTCTTAGGAACGGTCTCCTCTGAGTCACTGAAAGACCTAACTGTTCACTTTCCGGTAGGTCAGTCATTCTTTTGGATTTAGGGTATCATTTAGCCAGCTTCTCTGAGTTGCTAAATTGCTGAGAAAATCATTGGGGTTTGGACTTCGTGCCTGGAGGAGGCAGAGCTCAGGGGTCAGGTGAGGGTGCATGCCTCTGCCTTTTCCTGTGTCCCTGTGGCCCCATTCCCTGTAATCTAGAAGGAGCAATGCTGCCAGAACCTGACTTTGTCTTCATATTCACTTCAAGCATCATTTCTGATGACCTAAAAGGCTTCAGACCAGCTCATGGGACTGTTGGAGATAAGGCATTCCAACGTTTGGGAAGAAGTTAAGGCGGAGACACATAAAATTCACACACACACACATACCCACGCATGCACAAACACACACACACCATCAGGCATTAAAGAGTGTAGGATAGAAATGTCCTCAAGCTTGGGAATGTCCTTAGAAATGTGTTAGAACATCATTTAGCAAAGCTCTAGGGAAGGTGCAGTTGCTGGGACATTAACCAAGATATTTAGAGACCTCACTTTTCTGCTGGATGTAGGAGAGCAGGGACAGTGTTAATTGCAAGAAAATGAGCAAAGAAGCCACTTCTAACTTTCATGCTTTAACAGGGCAAGAGAGAGAGATTACAAGGAAAGCACAAAGGCAAATGCATGAGGCCGTCTCCTACCTCCCAAGGGAGGGAGATGAGCATCACAGGATTTGCTGCAGAGGCTCACGGCCAGCACAATCTATTAAAGAGCTCGAGTTAGTCAATGTGGAAGAAATTTTTAGACACACATGCCCAACCATATGTGCATGGCCAAGATTTAAAATAGAAAAGTGAGAGACTGTTGGATGACTGAGGATTTTTCCCTTGCCAGGAAGTCCTCCTTAAGGATTTCATAGCTTGCAAAAGAGAATTGCTTGCCAGACAAGCCAAGAAAAAGACACAGAAGATTGGGACCTGCTTCCTTAATGATGAAATGTCACGCTGCTATGTAAATCATCCCAAAGAAAAGAGGCAGGCATGATTAAGATGGCTCTGCAGAAACAAGAGAGTTTTCTCGACATCTCCTCCCTAAACTGCTTTAATTCCTCAAACCTCAGGGCTGGCGGCATGCACACAATGGGAGCCTTCTGGGGGTTGCACTGGGCAATAGGGAACACGTCTGTCACAGGAGTTCAGCGTCACAACAAAAAATTACACTATGTGCCCACAATTCATGACGGACACATTCCCTGTATTGTCAGGTTTGTGGCATATCAAAGAACTGCCCCGTTGTATTGCAGTGTATCTTTTTATGTGTGTGTAATGAGAATATGAAAAAATAAAGATGGACCTCATTAGCCGCCTGAGAATTAGCTTTGTTATTTTTCAATCACACCAGGTAGATGATTTTTAAATGAGATTTTACCACCACGTAATTCTCCAATCTTGTGTCTCTGTTTTGCTCTCTGCCTCTCCTCTAGGCTTTCTACTCCTCCACCTTCTTCTTGGGCCCCATAGGAAAGAATTTAGATGGTACACCATTCCATAGCATGATGTAGGAAACTGATATAGCCTATGACCGCCAGGGATTTGGTATGTAATTACCCAATAGCTATAGGTGAAGATGTTCTGGCTGAATGAGGGAAAAGGGTGGTTTGGATAGAGCAATAAAAAATAAATCTATCCTCTCGCATCTTGGAAGCTCCCATACTTCAGGGTTCTGGTCCTTGGGTCGTTTGCTGTAATTTATGTGTTTCAGAAGAACTGCAATCATATCTTCTAGAAGAACCATAACCCAGGAAGCTTCCCCCTAAATTGTGCCATCAAAATTCTATTCACTTAGATTCCTATAATTTTATGACTAAAGGGGACTTTAGAATTGATTTAATCAAATTCTGTCATTTTACAGAAGAGAAAGGTGAGGCCCTGAAATGTTAAGTGAGTTGTTATATTACCAAGCTACTCAGTGGGCAAGTCAGGATGAGTTTCCCAGTCCTTTAACTTCTAGTCTAGTATTATTAATACTATACCATATTTTAGTGCCAGGCTATAGAATTAATCTTATATGTTCTGAGGAATAATATGGATCTCTCTACCAAAAGTCAGTCTTTCTTTTTAAATCTCAGCCTACTGACACAGAACTAGTCTCTGATCATATACTGGGAGGAAAAAAATTCCCTACCAGAATAAATGGGCAGAATACACTCTACTTGATAAGAAATCAAATCATGATGGTCTAAGTTGTATTAAATAGCTTAAGCAAATTATTAATTCATGCCAGAAAGAGCCCTGTAATTATGAAGAAAACATTAATATGATAAAAGACCTGCCCACGGACCACCTGGAGAATTCCTGCCAACCACAAATGCCTCCACGTGGTAACTAGGCATCACTGCTTCACGGGAGCTGATGTGGCTGCCATACTTCTCCACAGGGACCCACACAAGTAATCCCCTCCATCATCATTGAACAGTCAACTTTTGGTGTATCTTCTAAAGAACACACCACCTAAATGCCCAGAACTGATATCATTCATTTACACCCTGGGTATAAAGGGGTAGAAAATGGCACCTACCCACTTGTCTCTAAGCAAGACAGAAAATGGAGCCCACCCACTTCCATACAGCTGCACGATTTCATGCTAACAGTCACTAGAAGATGATGGCCCAGCTCTCTGGGAAAACCCATCCATCATCTTCTAAGCATGCCATCGGTATCTCTAACCCATGGACTACACTTTGATTTCAATCTTTCTTGTCAACCCCAATTACTTTTTTTTAGGATGCCATTTAGGGAGGGCTTCTAAACCCTTACCAAACTGGGATTCTGTCTCCCTCTTGACGAATCTCATAACCAAACCAAACAACCTTACTCTCTATCCCAATTTTTATCTTTTTTGCCTCTGTGAAGAAGTACAGGACCATGGAAAGTCCATTAAATTGGAAATTCAAAGGCTTGGACACCAGTTCTGACAGCTTAACTAACTACTCAGCTTTGGGAAAGTCACTTTATCTTTCTGGACCTCAGTTTCTTAATCTGCAAAGTGGAAGCACTGAAGGAGACAGACTCAGATGTTTCTTGTAGCTTTAATCAGAAACTTCTTATAGCACAGAGCTTTGCCAGAGGGAAGATGTCAGAGATTTTGGAGCCCTTGGCAGATATGGTTTAGAATTCTCTAAATTACAGAGTCTAACAAATCCTGGGGGGGGGGGGCAAGTACTCAACAACTATCAAGGGAAAGCACCCCCACACTATTTATTGCCCTGAAAGTTGCTGTGAAATACTAATGTCAAGTACTGGTGATGGTACTTGAATTACTGTATGTACTCAGGTAATTACTGTATGTAATTTGCAAATATGCAACAGCATGTACATTGTAATGATAAGGGTAACAATACAGTTGATAACATCTTAGGCATGCATAAGATTATTTTACTCAGGGTTTCAAAGTGTTTCATAAACATTGGCTCATCTATTTTCTGAATACCAATAATGCAAGATAGAGCTAGGAATGGAGGAAAGGAATGAAAAGTGTATCTCTGCAGTTTAGAAATGGGAAATCCAGGCCCTGACAAAAGTATTGATTTCCCCTGGGTGACACAAAGCCAGAAACAGGCCTGGGAACATGGACCCAGTTTCCAGGTATGTGGCCTGCTGCTCAGAACACGAGCCTACCCCTCTCTCCAATTTACAGTGGGAAGTTTATGACATGGCATTACCCAGGCACTTTAGGATGTCAATTTCCTTTACAATTTTATAAAATATCATTTGGAAGGAGGAAGGAATTTATGCTTGTGCACTAAGAGCTCTCCTGTCTTCCCACCCTCTTGGGATAAGAGTCTGTTTCACCTCAACAAACTTGTAGATACCAGGCACACACTCAGTGCTGTGAAAGCTGTGGGGTTTATTTTTAATTTAAAGTAAGGCTCTGATTTGGATACACATTTTAAGCAGGTACTGTATAATACAAATTCACTGAATTCATTCAGACAGGAACAAGTTATGCCATCCTAATACTGTCTAGTAACTGGATGTATTGTTACTATTTTCTTTTTCCTTCCTTTTTTTTTTTCTCTTGCTGCACTGAATTAGTTCCTCGGATACCAAGATTCTAGAGCTTCATTGTCTTGCGAAATATTCAAGTGCCTCACAGTGATATACAATAATAAACCTCCAGTGCAATACTAAGACATAGATAAAAATGTAAATATATATATGCATGTATACATAAAATTAAATATAGATGTGGTATGAGAGAGTGAATCACAAACACAAATAAAGAGGAGCCAGGTAAGGAGGCAGGAAGATAGCTTGCTTACCAATCATGTGAACTGAGAAATAGAATGAATGCTCATTAAAGTAGTTTACCAGAGCTCCAATTTGTTCTATGATTAAGAGATATCGGTTGGAGGAGATTGGTGAGGGAGATCAATAGACTCGTCTCCATTCTTAATTCTTCTTTAATGTCTCTGTCTCCACAGGGCAGCTGAAACAGAGATGTTGAGTAAATCCTTATCCACCACGGGGCTTCACTTCAGGGGGAAAAAATGGTTTGGACAACAGCAGATAAATCACGTTGACTCCCAGATCCCTCCGTCCTCAAACTCCTAATTTTTGTTCAAGTGTTGCCATGTCTCTGATTGATAAGTGTGACAGTAGTGAGGCCTGGAGGACAGTGTTGGTGAAAGTCATAGAGAAAGTCACCCTTTGATCTTTAAATGAGATGATGGTATAAAGAACCTAATACCATCTTTCATACAAAAGTACTCCATGAATGTTATTCCTCCACATTTTGTCTTTATCACTCAAGCTACGGGGCATTGTCACCTAAAAGTCAGTGTTGCCATCATCTGAGGCTCACTGAATAACAAACTCTGCTTTCCTCTCTCCAGGTCCCCCAGGTTCAAACTCCCTGGAATTGGTTCTTAACCAGGGATGCTTTTGCTCCCAGCAGTGCATATGCAATACGTGGAGGCATTCTGTTGTCACAAGTTGGGCAACAGGTGCTAATGGCATCTAGTGAGAGAGGCCAGGGATGCTGCTAAGCATCTTAAAATGCACAGGAAAGCTCTCCACCACAAAGAATTATCCAGTCCATAATGTTAATAGTGCCAAGGTTGGGAAACTCTACGCTATGGTGACGGAGATACTATGATGCTTCCCCCCAAGTGGATGGTGACACAGCTCCCTGAGCTCTGAATCATTCAGCTGGGATTACTTGAACCATCTCTCAAATTGTTCAAATCTCTCGAAATCTAGTAATTCCTCCGCCTCACAATGTATATGTCTGAAACTAGCGAAGTTTAGGGTCATGTTTGCTGCCACACATTCTCAAAAAGAATATGGGGGTTGGTTTTGTGAGACATGAATATGATTCAGCATTTTTTTTTCTTACTCATTTTTTTTTTCATTAATAAAGAGAACTTGACTATGTCATTTAACAAATCTGTGTTCATCTGTGTATCTTTCTGAACACTAGAGGAACAACTGAGTTAGAAGCTGGAATTAGATGAGATAAAAGTGCCTGAAAAAGAACTTTTTAGGAATAATGTTTCCACAACTTGTTGAACTGCCTTTTCTGTTCTTTTATTTTTGTGAATTTGAAATAAAGTTGCTAATAAAAAAAAAAAAAAGAGCTGGAAGTCGCTGGCTGGGGAGGAACTTGAGGAGTAAAGAGGAAGGAGTTGGATTTTTTGTTGTTGTTGTCATAAGCCTTCTGTGCCTATAACTTGTTAAAGTATTTGCATGCCACAGGCTGTTATGTTTTCACTGAAATCTGTTCCATCTTCTTCCTGGGCACACAGACTACATTTCCCAGCCTCCTCTGATGTTGGATGGCCATGTTACTAAGCTCTAGGAAATGGATGGAATGTGAGAGGAAGTGATGGAAGCTTTTCCAAGCCTGGCCCACAAAAATTTACCAAATGACCCTCTTCTCTCTCTCCTTCTCTGATTCCCTGCCATATACTGAGGTTCCAGCAGAATAGTTCAAGGCCAAGAGGGATGTTGGATTCACTAGTAGAAAGGAGCCTGTGTTCTTGAATAACCATAATGGAGACCAGTTGTTAGGTAACAACATCTGAGCCACTTAAAGTTGGGGATTGTTTGTTATAGTATCTAGCATTACTTCTGCTAAATTAATACAATATGCACATGCTATATTACTTAATGTAAAAATTAAAATTCAAAAATAAATAACTAAAATTAGTTTTTAAATTTTTGCAGGAAAATTAGTTTTAAAATGTTGCTGTCAGGTTTCTGTTCTAGACCATCTCTAATGTCACTGAAATTTCTTTTCAAAATATCAACTGCCTCATATCACTTTCTACCTGAAAGTACATTAGTGGCTTCTCCCTGCACTTAGTACAATATTTTAAATTTTATCATGATTTGCAAGACACTACATAATTGCAAAACAACGGGATGCTGAAGGAGAATAACTTGGACATGTTATTGGAAGGAAGAGCCATGCTTTCCACTACAGATGATGAAGGGTCCATATATCTCTTTCAACACGGCTAGCAACTAGAATGTAGGCTCAGACAATCTAACATTCCTACTTAAGATTTGAAATTTGGAATAAATAAAGCAAAGACATGGTGATGGCTGAAAAATCATTCAGAGCGATGCCGTGGAATGCCCAGGAGCACCTGTGACAGTGGCACATTCTATCCAGACGATCCTACAGCAAAGCCTTGGCTGTGTTGCCCTGCCCTAGCCTACTTTGGAGGCTGCCCATTGCTGAATGCGGTTCTTAAGCTTCCCTTTGATTCTGTGAGCCATTATAATTTCCTTTTCTGCTTTAGTTAGCAAATTTTAGAGTCTATTGTTTGCATGCAATCTTGAGTAACAGATTATCTGTCCCTTCCATACCCCAGGAATATAAGCTCCATGAGGGCAGGAATTGTTCTGTTTTGTTCAACATTTTATCTCTTATATCTCAAGCTGATTACATATTTTTCAATGAACAAATGAAGTTAGCAGGTAGACTCTCAGGCAAAATTTACACATAAGCATCGATTCTCACGTGATCTACCATTGCTCCACTCTAAAATCAAGAATTAATAAGATGGGATGTCCGGAGACTAAGGATGGTAGGGTTGAAGTTTGGGAGGGGAAAGAGATTGTCACCTGAGTGATGAAAGACAGGGACTGTGGGGAACTAGTTAAAGGTGGTATTGTAGATGGAAAGCAGACTCTAATTCTATTGTCTCCTCTGGACAATTAGAGTAGTTCAATAACCACAGCCTTCATGTAACTACTGGCAAGTGTTCCTTCTTCCCAAATGTTCCAGAATGTGACTGCTTCCCAAGCATGGGGAGCTTGGTGTTGGGGAGTCAGAAACATGGGTTCTCATCCTCAAAAGTCATTCCAGCCTAGCATTCTGACTCTACCTGCTTCGGTTGCTTTTTATAGTACTTTATAAATTAATAAGGCCTGATATGAATATATGACAAGGTCATTATTTTTACAACTCACCTTAGGAATCACACACACACACAAAAATCTCAATGGAAAACCGACATCTCTCAAGCAAACAGCATGCCTTTCTTCAAGGTAAACTGAATCCAGTTTATACTCTAATGATGCATTTTTTTCATTTTTGATAGAAATCAGCCAATCTTGTTAGCACTGCAACTCAAAAGTAGAAATCAATAGTTTCATGGAGGTATCACTAAGGGAATGAGGATTCAGGCAAAATCATTGAGGAAAGGAATCCAAATGAGATACCAATGGTGGAAATTTTTGTGAAAATATCAGAGAAGCTTTGCATACACTCAATATAGTGGAACTGACTTGACGTTATCTGGAGAACTTCATGCCTCCAGGAGGAACCAAGAATCCAAGGCATTGGTTAGACTGATGAACACACCAGGCATTTAGAGGTAAACACATCTCTGGATTGCCCCAAGATGCGTAACAAACTGTAGACAGAAGCCACTTTTAATTTACGGTTCTCATGGAGGACAATAAGGACTCTAACCAGCATGGCAAATTCCTGCCACAGAAAGGAAAGGAAGCACTAGGGATGCCCTTACTTGTGAGAGGAGCAAGAGACCACCCTACACTTTGCAATTTCAGACTCTGGATGAATTTTGAAGCTGCCATTCACATGCAAGCACATAGTCTCCCTTCTCATGGCTTATACCATCAAAGTATAAAAGAAAAGGCACAGGAAACGATTCTGAAGGTCTGGGTTCTAATCCTGGCTTTGGTACTAAACTAACTTGGTCAAGAATCATAACCATCTTGGGAGTCATTTTGCTCATCTGTAAAAGAAGGGTGTTGGGTTAGAATGAGTGGGTTTCAACCATATTCTATCAGTAGATTTCTTTCTGTAAGTCAACTTTTAACACTTTATAAATACTTGATATATAAAAGTATATAAGAAAGGAGGTGCTGCTCTGCTTGGAGCACAGGGTAGGAATTGGGAGCCAGGAAAGGCCTCTCCATAGAAGAATTGTGGCAAGAATTGGATAAGCTTGACTTATCCCTGAGCTCCATGAAGCTCTGAAATCGAGAACTTATTTTGTTAGCAGACTGAGAGATATTGAAGAGCCTGAAGGCAAAGGGGTATGGAATAAAGAGAGCAAAATGATAAGTTTGGGGAAGGCACACTTTGTCTCATTCACAACTGGACCTAATGCTACCTTTGGATGGCACTTAAGCAAACGATGGTTTGGAATCCTGGCTGTAGAAGATCAACTAGGATGGGCCATTAGCAGGGCTATAGTAGATGAGTATACTGTCAACCAGCTGTGGCATTATCAATGCATTATACAATGCAATGCCCACTTCATGCATATATTCTGAATTTGCAGGAGATGGTCACTAGCTACAGATCAGTCTCAGCCAGCAGAGAGTTAATTCCTCACAACCCTCTAGTTTACAGGCAGAACTAGGGGATGGGAGTGAGGTGCAGAGCTGTTAAGGGGTGGGGACTAAGGACAAGACAGGGAGAACCATATTGGATCCAGAGAGCCAGAACTGTCTCTTGACCTAATTCCCACATAATTCCCATCCACAGAAGTAACTCTCCTTCCAAAAGATGGACATATTTATCAAACAATAAGCAAAGATAAGTAGAAAGTAACTAACAACAACAGACAAACAAACCAAAAAAAAAACCCTTCTTGAAACACGTGGTTAGTTTAGGAACCCAGATTTAAACTTATATCCCTGGGCAAAGTACAGATCTGGTTAAACACCATGATCCCATTCAAAAGTTTCAACCTGCTGGAGAAGTTCTTACTTCAGAAACTCAAATGTACTGATTAAAAGTGAGTGCCACAAACACACACTCCAATATCATCAAGAGCAAGTCAGAACCCATACCAGAGTTAGCGGGAAACTCGGTGGAGGAGAGTCCGAGTCGCCACTGAAACAAAAGCCCTGGCTCTGAATGCCAGCTCAGCAGGCAGTGCTCGCCTTTTCAATGGGACTTGCTCTTTGATGTGTGTTTTTTAACCGCAACTTTCATGTGGTGATGGAAGAAGCTAAGAGCAAGGTGGTAGCATTATATGAAGACCAATGCTTTCAAATGCCCTTTGCCCTTCTACAGCACCAGGCAGACAAAGAAGAACCACATAGACCGGAGAAGCCTACCTGTTTTTTACAGAATATCTGTGCTAGCAGAATCTAAAAGGGTGAGAAGGAGCATGCTCTTCAATGCATAAAAAAAATTTTGGTGGGCCACTTAGAGAGATGGATTTGGCTTAAAATAAGACTTCACTTACAGTTTCACTTGGATCATAACCCAAATTAAAATTATTTGTGTCCAATTAGTTTAAAATAAAATATCCACATGTGTGGCAAGTCTTTAGCACATTTATTTTCAGTAGTGGAAGAATAGTAATACAAGTAACGCGACCTGCTACTGCTGAGAAACCATGCAAGGGTGTTTTGTTTTACTTAATACATACATTCTGGGAAAAGCTGAGTGAAAGTGAAACTATATATATATATGACACATGCCATTCTAAAGTCATGTCACTGGAAAAGCCAACTCTATTTTTTTTTGAAGGGTAAACAGACTTTTCATGTTTCTAGGTTTGTCTAATGAGGTTTATTTATCTTGATGGATTTGAAATCCCTGTGTGGGACACTTTCACAGCAGCAAGTTCTTACAAGGGACCCCTTAAACCAGTTCTGGATCAGCCCACCCAAAAAGGCCATGAGAAGGAGAAGCTAGCAATGCACCTAATATCACTGGGTAGGAACAGGCAACTAGGAACTCATAGCTGCTACATAGAGCAAGTGTTATATGCCTTTCAGTAGAGCTGGGATGGACATAGCTTCTCTCCAGGCAGTGAGAAAGATGGGTATTGTGGAAAGGACATATCCACACAGCAAGGTGGGTGGGCTCCTGCTCCCTGTGATGTTGTCAGGGTTCATGGCTCCACCTAGTCCATGCTCCACTGAAAGCCAACAGGTCAGAGGACAGCAGAGGTTAAGTATGGTCAACTCAGTTGGTGTGAGGAAAGCACAGGGAGAGGACTGAGTCTTCTCGCCTCTCCGAGGCACCAAAACTGGACACCACCTGCAGAAAGACAGTTCAGATCTTGCTGAGAGGGAGCAGAATCTGGTTGAAGTTCAACTACAAAGAAGGAAGAAGATGAGGAAGAGGAAAAGAATGGGAGGAAAGGGAGGAGTTAAAGAAGCAGGATTCTTCAGTATATGGTGGTAAAGACTAAGAAGGCATATCACTGAATTCATGATTTTTTTAAAGGATTGCTTGAATATGATGTTATTATTAAATATCTGCCCATGTACCCTGTGCCACACATGCTTAATGGATATATTTCCAGAAAAAATGAAAGGAAATACTACTTTTTACAGAAAGCAGCACACTGAGCCACCAAGAGGTGGGTGACTGAAAGTAGCAAAAATTATTTTTAAAATGTCTCTATTTTTATACTTTTCATAAAGCCATTGCTGGTCAATAAGTATTTGGGTTTTAAGAGCCTTTGCAGATGTTTGGCACACACCTGTTCTCCTGATGACAGTAGCAGTAAGCTCCCTAAGCCCTTGTGATGGTATCATTCATACTCTATTATAGAAGCGATCACAGTTACCACTCTGGAAGCACTAAAACCTGATTCCTGCCCACATTTCCAAACCCCTACCTGACCCCATGGGACCACAGGTGGAATGACTGATGTTTTCCATGCTATCGTGCCCTCAAACCCAAACACAAGCTGAAAGCTGTGTCAGACACAAGCAGTGGTCCACACTAGAAGCAGAGAACAACACTTCCATGACAGTGTTCTCTGTATGTCATCCATTCATTCACTCAACTCTTTCCTTGAATCTGTGGTTGAAAGTTTAGATGGTTTATGACTTCAGGAACTGGGCATTGTTATTATTA
The DNA here is from genome assembly GCA_026826555.1 of Tolypeutes matacus. NCBI lineage: Eukaryota > Metazoa > Chordata > Mammalia > Cingulata > Chlamyphoridae > Tolypeutes > Tolypeutes matacus. The sequence goes on from JAKSZT010054030.1 coordinate 28,702,803, forward strand.
AAGCTATCACTAAGTAGAAAAGGACACTGTTTATAAAGTTATCACAAAGCAAATAAAGACCCGATTCTGCCATAAGCCTCAGTTTTGAGCCTTTACAGGAACTTAAGGGAGGGTTGACTAAGAAATAACAACCACTACTATTTATTGAGTGGTTACAGGTGCCAGGGCCTGTGCTAAGCCCTCTTCAGTCCTGACAATAATCCCATCAGGGAGTTACTAAATTATCCCCATTTAAAGCTCAGATTGTTACTTGTCCATCATCTCAGAACTGGCAAGCAGCAGAGCTATGATTCATGATTCAGCCCACACTCATAGCCCCCACATTTTATAGTAACCAAGTATTCTAATCAAAGATGTTCTCTGTGGCAGAAGCAGCAGTACATAAAACTTTCTGCTCTTCCTCCCATTGGAGTTATTGCTTGGAGATGGCTTTCACCTTGCATGGCTTTATGAAGAGTATTTGCTAATAGACTGCCAGTGGAAGTGATATGTGCCACTTCTGGGCCCAGACATTTAAGAATATGGTGACGCTTCTCAGGTATCCTGTCCCCTTTAGTAGACTGGAACAGTTAATGCCTTTTGACCTTGGGAACATGTTGTAGCTGGCAGAGCCTAGACCCATGAATGCTTTTGTGGAACAGAATCCTCCTACTAACTTGAAACCAACTTGGACTCTATTTTCCCATGTTTGAGTCATTACAAATGGGGAATCTGTATGTTATAGCAGCTACCTGCCCCTGTCTAAGAAGACAGCAAGATGTCTTCCTTCAGGGATGTGAAGTAACTGGCTCAAAAGTCACCGATATAGTAATGGTGAGCCAGGAATCAAATACAGGTCTCTCCAGTGGTGACACTCCTGTTCTTGGCATTGTTCTGATAAGGGGAAGTCAGTGAAAGGAAGAGAGCCAGGAGAGAACTGAGTCCAGAAGTCCCGGCAGAGGCCACTCAAACTGACAGTGATTTCTGTGGAGCCAGTCTAGTGGGTAGGACCCAGAAGACTTAGTGCCAACACTCAGAACCAAGTGCAGATGAGCAGGATGGGTGTATACAGATTAAAACACAACTCAGGTACCAAACTCATTTCAAAACCACAAGTGGACATTCTCCCTCTGTTTAATTTCCATCTTCTGGTTAAAGGGCACTAAAATGGTGAAAGCTCTTGTACTGTAGCTGAAGGTAGTCAATGCCTTGTGGGCACCTCTGAATATCAAGTCTCCCTGGGGCTTCTATGTTTTCCATCCCCATCCTTCATTCATGGCCTCAAGAAAGTTCCCCTTGAAGTACCTAAAATGATCCTCAAGCACTCTGAAATGATGAGGGCTTTGTGTGCCTAGGGCTCAGGGGTCGACACCTGTCTCTACCATGGCTCCTATTCAGACACAGCATCTCTATGGAACCCCAGAGTATGGGAAGTGCAATATTATATGTTTTTCTCAGGGGACAAAGGGTGATAATTATCCAAAAGTACACTGCCTACTTGATGTACATTGTGCATTCAAAAAACATATAAGTGTTCTTCTGCCTTCATGAAGAAGGAAAAAGCAAGAAAGTGGATTAAATGGACAAACAACAACCTACTTCATATTTGGATATTACATTGTCTTCAGTGAAGTGTTTCTAATGTTCTTAAAGCTTGTAGATAATGAAAAGGGCACCCCCCCACAATTGAAATCCAAGTAAATAGACTGTAATTGGTTTAGAGTCCCATTTAATACTAGTGTTCTCATGTTTTAAAACTCTTTTTTCTAAGTTTCAATAACATCTTCTTGAAAGATATACTCTCTAAGTAATTCTTTGTCCTCAGGAAGACACTCGAATCACTTTTCTAGACTGATGGTCTGGCATCCTTCCAAAACTGATTTAGAAGTTATGGCTCACACCCCATGTCTGAGTCTTCTAACCTTGGCACATCCTTAAGTACCATGATTCGGGTTGGCAGTGGGGAAGGATAGCTATAAAAAGAGAGAGAGAGATCTGCATGTATCTAGCTCTGTTTAGAAAATTTTGCTTTCATGAAAATCTTAGAGAGTCAAGAAGACATTGCCATGATACCTGCAAGATCACAGGAACCCATTGACCCATTCCACATGCTATATCTCACACAAAATGCATGCATAGTGCTTCATAGCTTGCAAAGCATTCTCAATATTTTATTCAACCAATATAACAATCCTGAAAAATATGCAGAGCAAGTATTATTATCCCCAATTGATGGATAAAGATACTGAGGCACAGAGGGAGTCATGCTGAAGGTTACCCAGCTAAATAATGACTGAGCCAAGAAAGAAACAAAAAGAAACCTGGTCTCTAGGCAACGAGGTTTGTTCTCTTTCCACTGCACCACGCTGCCCCATCAGAAGCCTTTAGCTGCAGTCCATCAGTTTCAAATCTGCTTCTGATGATGGCTAGACTGTTCATTGCACTAGTCATGCCAGGCCAAGGAGGAGATAATATGGTCACTGGGAGTCATGCCCCTTCCTAGTGGAATTCAACAAGCACGGGCAGAAATTTCAGTGGAGGAGAAACCCTTTATTCATGGCATCTTAAAACTCTTGCGCAAGCACTCATCATTTTCACTAATGTGCAATTTCTCTCAGAGCTCTTTGGAGTTGGGGGTTTGCTTTGCCTACTGTGAGAAAGGCATCCACTAAAGCTAAATTGGGCCCTCAGGCATGCACCCAGCTTTCTCAGAAGCCAATCCTGTTTAGATGGAGTCCTTCCATGCACATCTCCCAGGACGGTTTTAGACAACCTATGAGTATACTTTATTTCCTTTAAAACAAGTAACCTAGAAAATGAAATAACACATATTAGATTAAGCTCTGTCCCATTTGGCTAATTCAGAAGTTAATGGAAGGTCTCTTTCGGTCATTGGTATTGGCAGAGATACGTTTAGTGAAACTCTCGTGGGAATCTTACACAGGTACAGTAGCAATTCTTACCCATAAATTAAGAATGGCATTTAAAGGCAGCTTTTTCCTCTTTAGGAGGGTGTCATTCAGATTTCTCTTGACAAAAGCCTGCTTACCAAACTCCCAAAACAATACAAACAATCAAAGAAGAGAGAAGAGAAAGAGAGGAGGGAAGAGAGGCAGAGAGACAAAGAGAGAAGAAGAGAAAGAAAATCCTTTGAAATGGGTATGTCGTGGGGTGAAAAGAGAAGAATGGTCCAGATCAAGAACAAATACAATTTAACAGGGTACCCCACTATGCGTGAGGTGTATGGTAACTAACAATTTTACCACCTTGAACCACATGCAGTACATAGGACAAGGTCAGTCTATATAGGGGATTCAACTGGGAAGGCTGATTTATAACTGTTCCATGAAGTAAATACTAACTTTAAAAATGGTATAAGCAATAAAAAATAAGGCTTGACTATTTTTTGATTTATTCAAGCAAATATATCCAGAATCAAATCGTTTCCTGAAAACACATTCTGTCTAATCATCTCTGTGATCTCCTATTCTGTCACAGAGTGGATGAAGCTATTTCACCTGCCTGCCACTTTTCCAAGAGGGAGTGCCCTTATGATAAAGGAAAAAAAATACAAAGACCCCCTCTCCTCCTTCTCAAATGCACCCTGCCGTGATGGGAAGATTATTCATATAACAAAGAACGGAAACATTTTTATTTAATATTTTTATATCTTTATTTATAAGTCAAAGAAGTGTGTAGGTTGTTAAAATTGTATTGTTACTATATTTCTCCATTTGTGGTATTAGCGTCACACTACTATCATAAAATAAATTCAGTAGTTTTCAATATTTTTCTGTTTTCAGGAACAATTTAAAATTAATTGGTCTTTCAGGGTCCCAGGATTTGTTATAGAGGCAATAATTTTAATACTTTAATGACTTATATTTAGTTTTTTAGTTAAGTCCATCCTTGGTTCCTGTTCTAGTTACTTTTTTTCAAATTATTCTAAAAAAATTAGTAATTTATAGTTTTCTAAAATATTTTCATTTTACTGATGTTTTCAAACTTATTGGAATAAAACTTTGCACAATACTTAGAATTTTTATTGCCTTAAAATCCATTCTCTCATTTCTAATTTTGTTTCTGTTTCTACTCTTTTTTATTATAATTGACAAAGTTGAATCAATTTTACAGTCTTTTCTAATACTAGAAATTGATTAGTCACTTTTACTCTTTTTAAGGTTTCTCATTATTTATTGCTGCTTTTATCTTTAATGCTTTATTTTTCATAGCTGTATGTTTTACAGGGTTTTTTTTCCATTTCAATTTCCAGGGTTTTACTTTTAATTCATGTACTTCTTAATTCATTCTTTCCCCCCGCCAAGTAAATTAAATATTTATGGCTATTACTTCACCTCTGAGTATAGCTTTGGTAACTCCCATAAATTTTGATATGTAATATTCTTATATCTTTTGTTTATTAATTGGTACCCAATTTTATTTTTCATGCCCTTTGAATCATATGTTAATTCCATTTCTCTGAAAAGAAGAAAATAACCATTTAAAACTGTATAACAGCCAGAAGAGAAAATCATTTTATTTTTAATAATCATGCCCCCAACTAAAAGAACTTTTTACCATCATCAATTTTGTATAAGCATTTCAGTTTTTAGTCAGCTAGTTTTCAGCTCTGCCCATCAGCACATTGGCACATATTCTACTTTGACTTCCTGGGAGTTTGGGACTAAGTTCTAGAATCTAGAAAGTAAGTAAAGACTTCAAAGAGAGTTTCTGATGTATAATTATTTTAGTAAAACTCCCACTGCAAACAAATAAATGGATGAACAATTTTCACATATTCTTTCTACAAAGAAGGAAGAGGTTGTTTTTAACTGAGTGATTATAGAGAACATCAGGAAAAAAAGAGAAAAAGAAAAAGTGAACTGCAGGTCTCTTCTCTGTGGGCAGTTACAGATTCAAAATGGTTTCTTAAGTAGACAACATGATGAATATGTGAGTTCCTACGGGCTTTTTTTTCTTTGTTATTTTCTGTCTTCTTCCCCCTTTCTTTCATTTCCTTTCTTCCTTCCTTTTCCTTCCTTCTTCCCTTTCTCCCTCCTTCAATAGTGCTCAGAAACCACTCGTCTGTGAGGAGGACTGACCTCCTTCACTAGATAATTTAAAAGAACCAACTGTGTCCACCCACCTTTCACGCAATCTCCCACCATTCTACTCGCCACAGAGTCTCCATCCTTCCCTGGATGGAATGGAATCTCCATTTTCCAGCATAAATTCTCTGCCTTAACAACACAGTCATGATCCAACTAGGAAGTAGTTATCTCTCCCAACCCTCTTGGGCTGATGATTACAAAATATCAAAAGTTAGTACAAAGTGTTTAAATTGTTTTGTAAACTTCGAAAGGAATATTAGACAGTAAGTTAGTAAAAGGAAATTGTTCAACTATAAGGTGCCAGGGAATCAAATGTCTCTAGCCACAAAAATCACCGGGAATAGGATCCCTGTGCAAGCAAAGCAGAGGATCAGGGTGAAAAGCACGAAGCTGACTATAGAGCCACATCAGCCTCACAGCTACAAGACTGGCTGGCACCTCACTGGCAGCCCGTGTGGGAGAGCGATGAGCCTCCTTTTACAAAAGAAGAATATGAAGATCAGAAGGATAAAATAGTTTCCGAAAAGTCAGAACCATGATTTGGGTCCAGGCCTTCAGATTCAGTAACAGCCCTCTCCCTACTAGACCACAGCTGTACTGGTGCTTTCTAAGAATCTGCTTTGCCCAGATTCTTAAAGAATCTGCTAAGCTCCATTTACTAGCTCTTCATTCAGGTCCATCTAGAACTCTGGGCTAACTGCTGCTCCCTCTGGACTGTTCTCTCCCCTTCGTTGTTCCATACGTCTAAATTCCATACATTCTACAGGGAGGCCCAGGTTTACCTTTGCCATTATGGCTTTCCATATGACTTCAGCCCCAGCACTGACTCACAAGCATGCCTTCCTGTGGTAAGCAGTTGACAATGAACCATGCATTTGACCTAGGAGTGTAAGCTCCTTGGGGTCCCAGGCTGCAGGTTTCCTTGCAGAGTGTAGATGCAGGGTAGCATTGGCAAGATATGTCACAAATCTCAAATGTTTTCCACTGATTGAAGAGAAAAATTTGAGAAGAAAAGAGAAAATTGAAAAGGAAAGAAACCAAGAAGAAGCTGGAGTTCCACACATTATAATCTGTCAACTAGACTGTCCATCAGCTAGGAAAGCCAAAGAAAAGGCTAAGGGTCAAATATTCTGAGATACTGTCTTCCCTTAGGAATTCACTCTCAATATATTGTACTCTTTATAAAATTCCAAATACTTACTACAATTGTTTGATTGTCACATGCAAATAGATTGCCAGTGTCCACAAAAATTTCCTTAAATGATTATTGTAAAGCATTTAGCATCTTCCTATTAATTAGTTGGATTTATGAGGATTTGACCAGATGTGATTGGGATCTGAAACTTCCTTTTATATGATTTTCCTAGTACTCTGAATTTTCCAATTTCATATAAATATAAATATATGTATATTTATTTCAATATTTTAATGCTTCTATAATTTTTAGGGCCTACATTATTTTTCCAATTTTCTCCCAGTCCTTATATGAAAATAGACTCCCCTGTATCATTAAAGCCCGGGGATGAGCCTCCCTGGCACGGAGGGATTATTACCAAGCACCAACTAGTAATGCATCTGGAAAAAGATCTTGACCAAAAAGGGGAAATGGTAAATACAAATGAGTTTTTATGACTAAGAGATTTCAAAGCAAGTCCGGAGGTCATTCCAGAGGTTACGTTTATGAAAGTCACAGCAGGATCTCATTGACTACCACACTAAACAGTGCCTCAAATAGCAGAGCTCCTGAGGGCTCTAGAGATAGCCAGAAACTACAAGCAGGGAAGACAGCTCAGGAATTTGGCACCCTGTCAGTAGACCTTACTTTGGAATTTATGCTCCCCAGTGTAACAGAGTTAGACTCATTTATAGGTTTTCTACACATGGCTCTTCTGCCCCTTTTATTTGAATCTATAATTAACACTATACTTGATAAATATACGTCCCAGAGACTTAAATCTTTGGTCCATCCATGTGCCAGCTGAGCCCTGAATTTCAGTAAAGTTGCAACACCTACTCTCCAGTTCATTGGACTCACACAGGACAACTCACAAGGGGATGGTGATTGACAACACCCATCCTAAGGAACAGACTGCATGCAAGATATTTCCATCCATCTGCCCCACGGGATCTAAGCCCCCTCTCAGTTAGAAGCAGAGTGGGCATCACCACCCAAAATCCTCAAGACTGGGGAATGAACAATGGGCTAAAGTAGACTTATTATTTCTACAACAGACTTATTATTCTAGCAATGGAAGAACTCTTATCATTGATGTAAAGGCAGTGGCCACCAGAGGTACTGAGGGATGGGAGAGGGAAAAATATGTGTAATATGGAGGCCTTTCTGAGACCTTGGGTTTATCCTGAATGACATTGCAGTGACAGATACAGGCTATTGCATATTTTGTCATAACTTACAAAATTGTGCAGGACAAAGTGTAAGTTATAATGTAAACTGTAGTCCATAGTTAGTAACAATGCTTCAATATGGGTTCATCAATTGTAACAAATGTACCACACTAAAGAAGGATGCTGTTATTGTGGGAAAGTGTGGGAGGGGGAAGGAGTGGGACATATGGGAATCCCTTATATTTTTTATGTAACATTTATATAATCTAAAATTTCTTTAAAAATAAAAAACTTAATTATTAAAAAAAAAGCACAGTATACATTGGTTGTATGGGGTATTGAGTCTACTTCCTTTCTCACTAAATACAACAGGAAAATGTTTCCCAATTTTCTAAAAATTGAAATTGACACACAGGCAAAACCAAATATATCCAAAATTTATACATCACTAGGATAGCCTGTCCCAGGTTTGCTCCCCCAACCCACCCCAACCATTATGCTGTCATAATATGAACTATATTTGTACTGAGGAATTTCTGACATCTTTCTGGTTTGTATTGTTCTTCTTCCATATCTCTGCAGTTAGCAGGCAGGGAATTTAATTCCCCAGGAAGCATGTTATCTGAAACATACAATCTGTATATGCCACAATGTTTAATTTTTTTTCTATATTTCCCCTCATCCTCTTTGTCGATACCTATTTTAAAAAGTCATTATTACCTTCCAGCTGTCCAAATTTTCTCCTCATTTTTTCCTTAAAAACTGACTTAAAGCAGGAGGTCAATATCTCAGCCATCATTAATTTCACACCCTCCTCTTCTCATTTTCTCTTGAGTATCACTTTTATTCCTTGATACATTTATAAAAGACCTCCTTACTCCATTTAACCTCTTTTACCAGCAATATTTCATCTCCCACTTTTGCGGTCCTTATCTTTCTTTGGTGAACTTTAACTTGTTCTGTCTATTTTTATGCAATTCCTGCCTTTTCCACGCCTAGGGCAATTGTCCTGTTATACACAGATCTTGAGTAGCGATGGGCTGACAGACTGTACTTTTACCAGACTCACAGAGGCAGAAGGGTCCTGTAGTCCAAGTTCTGTCACTTGGACCGTGCAACAGGGGGCTTTTGCACTTATTTACTTTGTCTTAGCCTACTCCACACCTATCTACAGTTAGGAATCGTAACACTTACTCCCACTGCATCAAACCCATTAGATTTCTTCCCAATGTGTTTTTCGAATTGGAATAGTACCTTATAGTGTTGTGGTAAATGATAACATTTCCAAACAGGCAGTGGGGGAAACAGAAATTATTTACTCCAACAGGGTTAGGTCATTTGCATACTGTTAAATGATAGGCATGCAGACAAAACCAAGAACTGTGTTTGTCTTCCTCACATTTTTCCATTAATAATAAGGTATAGCTTATTTTTACTCACTATAAGTGTCCTTTCTTTTCCTTTCTCATGCCACCCTCTCTCACTACAGAATAAAACATGCTAACACAAGCACACCATTGCAAGGGATTCTCTATGTTTTGAACTAATGTTCTCTTTGGCATAATTCATCACCCTCTCTGAGTTTTCAGGGCTGGTGACAATGGTGACTCCCCTAATATCTGAATGAAGTCCTTCATAAATATTTTGCCGAGTGATTGATATCTCCTCTAGTTATTTTTCTCACACATCTTCCCCTCAGTATATAACAAATGGGATTCCATCATCAGAAGCAGATGTTGTGGAAAAAGTATCAGGAGCCCAGAAGCCCTTGCTCTAGCCCCATTCAATACCTCGGTGGTCCCCACAAGTCACTTCACATCTCTGGGCCTCAAGTTCCACGTCTGAAAATTGAAGATGAAAACACCTTCTTCAGACGGGATCTAACATGACTAAAAAGGTTGTACACGAAAGTGTTTCCTAATATAAAATAGTTCAATCCTTGAATCCTTGATACGTATTAGCTAAATCTTGCCAACTCTTCATAATCAGGTTAAATATAAATTAAGTCTTACCCATGTTACTTATCAGTTTTTCATAAAAATAAGTGAAAAAAAAAAGCACTTTTAGGAAGGTCAATTACAATTTGTAAACTCTTAACGGTGAATTCTCAGACACGAAGCAAAAAGACAATTTTAACCACTTCCACCTCAGTGCCAACCATGTCTCATTAACTACCACATTCTCTACCTTTATTTATACAAAGTTAGGAGAGACCCTGCAGGTAGAAGCAGGGCTCGTGTTTGATTTTTGACTGAACCTCATTCATTGAAGTAAGGTGTCAGGGTTGCCTGTGGATCTGGAAAGCATTTTAGAAGTAAGAGGCAGACAAATGTAAATCTTTTAAACTCCTATGATAAGCAAACTCTCCTCAGTTCAACATATAAATATAAACACTAAATCAAATCAGATGCTTATACATTTTTTTAATCCCATCATAAAACATTTTGTTTTGACAGCTTGGTAATGTAAAGTAGAAACACCGACAGCCAAAAGAATCAGCATCTCTGCCTGCCTACTACCTGAAAGTCTTTCCCGTATATACATAGTAAAAAAAAAAAAAAAGTATGTTTATGTAAAGGGAAACACTGATTTACTAGAACTGATTGCTTCGTAGTCTAATTACTTTTCAACTGGCTGTTCCAAATTAAGATGTCATTGATGGCTTTTGGTGATATATTTCATTTTAAGCAAATTTATTCTATAATAGAGTAGATCATAATGGAAAGCAGAGTTCCTACTCTTCCCTCCTCTTTGTAGCCTGATATCTTGACAAGTAAATTAAATTTAGCAGTTAAAATGCTTCCATTAGTAATTTTATTAAGTTAATTAAAGAATCTCTCTTTCTGAATTTTAACTACCTTCCTTTCAGAACAATGTTGATTTCTTTTTTCTTTTTTCAATTTCATGTATTTAGGGATTGTGATGTATTCTAGGACTAATCAACAACTCTATCAGTATCACATTCCTGTGCTAATATACTACCAAGTAAATCAAGTAAAGAGAAAAAATATCTCAAAAGTCTTTAAAAGGGGTCTGTTTCATATCACAGAAGAAGTAGGGTCTTAATATCTTTAAAAGAAGGAGGAAGAGAAGGAAGAAGAGGAGGGGGAGGAAAAAAGATAAAGGAAAATAAAATTTTTAGGCTATCTATGTTCTTAAGTAAAGGCAGAACTACTAAGTTGTGTTTCTATATATATAGGGTAAATCAACTATCTACCAGTTCGATAAAACTCAAGTAGAGTTTAGTTTATAGATGGAAAGAGACGAAACCTAATTATCTTTCTTATTCAGTGATACAAATGTAAACTAGTATTGGACAAGATACTAAGGTTGGTGAAGCATCTATTAAATGAAGTCATGGGCCGTCTCTAAGAGGTTGCCTTTTAAAAGAACCAAATATTTGTAAGAGACTTACAGTAAAGAGTTGTCTCCTTGACAACTGCCTGCTTCTTGTGTGAGGCTTCTCCAAATTCAGGAATTAGAGAAATTATTTTTACGTCAGAAAGGCCTGTACAGAAAACCTTATTGTATGCTTTCATTTTAAAGATGAGAAAACTGAGTAATGAATAACAGCACCCCCATCAATAATAATAATAATAGCAACAATAACAATAGTGCTCACATTTATTGAACTCACTATTATGAAGCTTCACATACATTTTCTCATGACAGAGCCCCATGAGGGAGATTCTTCTAACGTCCCAGCAGTAGAGATACAGGAAACAATGCCTAAAGAACGTTAATAACTTGTGCAAAATATGCAGAGCTCTGCAGCCTCATGTTCATAACTACATCACATTATTACCTTTGATGAATGACTTTGGGACATCCAACTAGTTAGGGATTCCTCCAGAGCTAAATCTCAGGATACTTGCTTCTCAGATCTGCATCTTTGTAAACTGGATCAGATCAAGAGAACTGGAAATCTAATGGTTGAGCTAATGCTTGGGCATTGAGAAAGACACAAAGATTTCTTTTAAAAAGTACCTCATGGCCAGGTGCCTAGTGGGATATTTGCTTTGTGGGAATACCCTTATCAAAGGCTATACCCATGTGGGGTTCAGGTCCAGAGTGACATCTCATTTAAAATTGGAAGATTCCTCTCTTAACTCATTTATTGAAGAAATAAAGGTGATCCAAGAATACAGTCCATGACAAGTCCTATTAATATTATCTATCTTTTCTCACTTTCTAATACCCTGCAGTTCTCAAATGGCTCAGTCTGTGAGCCTACATGCTCACTGTTCAATCTTTGAAAGTCCAAACATCACTCCCACTCTTTCTCCAAATTCTCACACCACATCCTCATCCACTACGGTCTCTCCACACTCACACCTCAGGTACCAACCCATTTCTGCTCTTTTTCTTGGGAGACTGAATGCCTTTCATTGCTGTGTTCTCAGCTCACCACTTTCCTCATGATAATAGGTCTCCATGGCTTTTGTTCCTTCAATCCTTTCCTTATTCTCTAGATTCGTTTTTTTTTTTTTCCCCAAACCTAAGGAAATATTCTGGCATCTCATAGACCCTTTCTGGAAGTACAGAACCAGTGAATCCAGAAAACAATTTCATAGGTCATGAGAAAGGAGACTGAGGCCACTTCATATAGCAATATAAATTGTTTTCCTTTTTCACATTGGGAAAAGCAAAAATGGCAGGGGACTACCTCAGGTGAACCTCCTATATTCTGAAGAACCCAACACACTTTATTTTTCCCCAGCATCAAGATAAGCAGGATCTAAGATCTCTATTGACCTTTGCCCCTGATTTGATCCTTTATGATCCTAGAAATAGATTTTGAAGATGATACGCCATCATTTTTGAAACACATGAGTGCTTTTATGGAGGAGGCTTCCTTTACTAAGCATTCCCACCAAAAAATATATTTTTGGAAGAATCCAGCATTCCAGTAATATTTCTATAATTAATAGCTAGACAGATAGATCCAAGGTAGGAAAAAAAAAAAAAAAAAACCTGGATCATCCAGTCTGTTTCGCTGGTTTGAAAAGATTCTCAGGACTTTAGCTGAAGAATGCCTTTAGCCTCAAAGCGTATTTCTTATATACCTATATTTCCACAAAGAAAATATGTTTTCACTCAAAATTTACCTCTTTCTCCTTGATATATTTCCATTCCCATTGCAGCTACTCTTTGGTGAGGATCTTTTCCAATTATTTTGAGGAGCTTATTGTTTTGTAATGTGGAGTTCAAGTCCAGTAATGAAATCTGTTTCATATTTGTAATCGGTTTTCAGCTCCTGGAAGAAGACCAAATTGGTAAGTCCTTGTGAGTGAAAAAACCAACAACAATGTAGTTACACAACCTGAGTTTATAGAAGATGAGAGAAGATAACTCAAAGGGGAAGGACTTGCAAAAATAAACATTATGTTCTCTCCCTCAATCCCAGACATTCTGGCCCAGCTTTAAATCTGGATAGTGATCAATTAAATGTATAGAATCACAAAAGAGCCATCTGGATCATGAAATTATGTGGCAAAATCCCCATTATTTGTCACATGAAGGGAGAAATGTGTTACTTTTAAAATTAAAATACCAAGGAAAAATATAACGAGTTTCATGCATGCAGGCGGACACAGTTGTAAAAGATTGGATAAGCTTCTCCTTACTTGTCCTTCACCCTGGAGGCTTCTGAAGAGGCCTATCTGGCTTAAAGTGAGTGATGCTACTTGAAATGAAAAGCAAGGAGATTGCAAATCACTCTTCTGTGCAGGCTTGGAATAAGCTATGGCATGGCTGATGGACAGATGTAGGTATTTGAGTGTGATTTCCAAGCAACAATTTCTAAACTCTACACTGCCGTTGACCTCCATCTCACAAGTAGACATGTTTATGAAGGCACACATAGTAGAATGAAACTCACTGGGAAGAATGCTGAAGTCATTTTCCAACACAACAGCAGTGTTACTGCAAAATGAAGCCACATTACCCCAATCAGCACTAGACCCCACCCTTGCACCCTTCTTCTGCTTAATGGTTTAAGTCCATTCTAGAAGAGGGTCTCTTTCAGAAATCCAGCTATGAGTTTGGTTGTAAGAAACCAAGTGAGTGGGTAATCCAGTGTGTGTGCTCAGATAAGGTCAAGAACCAAGAAAGGACTTGAAGAAATGGTAGAAGACTATACTCTTGCCTTTTTAATTCTTCCTCTCTTTCTGTTCTTCTTAAAGGTAAAAATCTTAGGGAAGTGATATCTACCCCATATCAAATTTTCTCTCCATGATTTGATGTGCCAGAAAGGAAAAGCAAAGCAACCAACAAGGAGCTGTTTAAATCAAACAATTAACTGCACATTGAGATACATGGTTTACAATCGGATGTTCAATTAAATAGCTAAAAGCAGTTTGTGAAGGTCGAAAACCTCAGTTGCATACTGAGGTTACATACGTTTGCTCAGATTTTCTGCTTCATCACTGAAACCCAAGAGAGTCACTTTTGTGAAAATCAAAATTCCCTAAAAATGGCAATTTTTGTTGTCTGGTCAGCATTTCTTAAGAATAATTTATTGGGAAGCGGCTGTGGCTCAATCAGTGGGGCTCCCGTTTACCATATGGGAGGCCCCGGGTTCGGTTCCCGGGGCCTCCTGGTAAGGGCAGGCCCGCCCGCACGGCGTGGTTGGCTGACCCAGCGAGCACAAGCAGCAGGGGGGGGATAGATGAATAAATAAATAAATAAAATCTTTAAAAAAAAAAAAAAGAATAATTTATTATACACTAAATTAAATATTTGCATTGAACCTTGTCAGATAAAGAAAAAAAGGATTAATAAACAAAAGACTATTTTTCATAACCAGTAAAGCAAAGGAAGTCTCTGGTCCAGTCTCACCTTATCTCTATTGCCCACCAGCATAATTTCCAGGGACTTCACTTCATCTGCTCTTGAGGTTATGTCCTGTGACACATTTCATACATACGTGTATAGTTAATTTAGATTGGTCAAAGCTATTTCCATTTGAACCATTGGTGAGAAAATATTGTTGATAATAGCCATTAGTTAGAGAACCGGAGTCTATAATTGTTGTGATTCCCATTGCTGGCAACCTAGTGGTGAAGTTGTCCACCTTCCATTTACTTGTATGATTTATTTAAACCTCTACTACACTAGAAGATACTCCCTGGCAGGGGCCATTTTATTCATCTTTAAATCACTATAGAAACCCCCTTAATACTTAGTATATTGTAATTGAATAGTGAAATAATTGGAAGGAAAGGAGGAAAGGAATAAGGAAGGAAGGAAGGCCTTTTTAAATACAGATAATGATTACTTTGCTCTATACTCACACTATACTGAGAACTGTCTGGAAGAGTTTTCGGAGAGTGACAGAGAAAGCTTGGCTGATTATTTGTGGAGAACACATTGACTGTTTGTTGGATGGAGACAGTTCACCAAACAAAGCAGATTTTGACCCTTCAAGAACTTGAATGTGATGATGAGTTTATGACAGTTCTAAAAGCCAACATACGGTTGGTGGCCAGATTGTAGTTCTGGACTCGGAGGCTTCCATTTGGAAGGCAGACAAGCATTTGAATTATGGGTCTAATGAAAGTGTCAATAGCAATCCTGTTACTGGAGGAGCTGTAAAACCCTGCTTAATGAACTAGGCAGGGACACAAAAACACAACGGTCCAAAATGTACTGTATGAGAAAATGATAATTAGCCCAGATTTCATGTACAAGATAAAATGCATAGGGATGATATTACCACTGAGCAATATTACAGCCCTTCAGGGGACTGTTTTGTTAACAGGGTTTGGCTCAGCCTTTTCCATCCTCCTTGTATGAGTGGAGATATACTAACAAGCATGAGCTGTGAGTAGGGAAAGAATGTCAGATGGTAAAATTCCTATCATGGATGCTGACAAACACTAATGACAATGAAAGGGTTCTTATCTCTAAGGTTTATTCTTATGTAGGAAGCTATATGCAGTAGAGGATGGTTACTAAGCCAAAGGGCTCCTCACACAAGTGGGACGGGAGTTTAAAGTGTGCTATGGATTGAATTGTAGTCCCCAAAAAGCATGTCCAACTCCCAATCCCCAGTCCTGTGAATGGGAACTTATTTGTATATAGGATATTTAAAGACGTTATTAGTTAAGATGAAGGTCAAACTGGATTACGGTGGGTCCTTAATCCAATATGACTGGTATTCTTATAAGCAAAAGAAATTTAGACACAGTAAGAGAGAGAGATGACCACGTGACCCAGGCAGATTGAGTTATATCACCACAAGCCAAGAAGCACCAAGGATTGCCAGCCACTCACCAGAAGCCAGGGGAGGATCATAGGATGGATTCTCCCCTTAAAGTGGAAGTATGGCCCTGCCAACACCTTGATTTTAGATTTCTGGACTTTGGAACTGTGAGAAAATAAGTTTCTGTTGTTTAAGTCAGCGAGTCTATAGTACTTTGTTAAAGCAGCACTGCCAAACTCAGATAAAGAGAAAGTCATCCTCCAATCTTGCAGTCCACTTTTCTACACCAGTGTTCACCAGCCAGGAAAGAAGGGCAAGACAAATCCAAGCCTCTAGTGAACGACTGGGGAACAGCCACTTACTTTTACCCTAAGAATCAAGGAGCTACTGAGGCAGTCCCGAGCACAGAAGAAAACAGTGAACCTGGAGTGAGGGGTTGAGATCCTAGTCTTAGCTCGGCACTAATTCTCTGAGTTTGAACTTTCTCATCACAACAAAGGCACTAGAAGAAGAGGTGGATTAGCTATGGCACTTGTAAAACTTTGAGGTACTTATGAATCACCTGGAGATCCTGGGGAAAATAAAGATTCTGATTCGGTTGGTCTAGGATGGGCTTGGGCTTTTGCATTTCTAAAAAGCTCCTAAGTGATAACAGAACTGCTGGTCCATGGACCACAGGACCATGCTTTGAGGAACAAGGGACCAGACAAGACTTCTCAACTAATAACCTGTCCACTATTTATTACTCCAAGTGGGAAGGGAACAATTATAGAGCTTTTTGATATTGCTATTGGTATCATCAGTGAAATGTCTTTTTATCTTTTCTCTTGTCTTTTAAGTATAAATAAACTGCTTTATCCTAGTTAGAAAACTATATGAATAGGCTGCCTTTAAGAAAGGTAAATTAATCGTGAACCTTTGGCAGTGTACTGTTAGTGATTTTTAGGCTACCTAAACATTACTTTTAAACCAATGTGTTTTATGATCAAATGGATTTCATGTGGAAAATAAAATGGGAGAAACCTGAGGAAAATATGAGTTAAAATGGTGGAACAACATCTACTAAAAGGAGGGCAAAAGGGTGTAACTGATATAAAGTAAGGCATAGTCACTCCTATACAAAAATAATTTAATATCAGCACAATAGTCACATGTATGGGATGGGGTTTACTGTGGATGAACTGTATCCACGGTGGTTAACCTGTTGAAAGCAACCTAGAATACTAAAATCCACTGGTTTTGCTCCATTGATACTTTTTACCCTTAGCCCAGGCTTAATTTTTCTTCATTTACTTTTTATCCATTTTAACCCCTCCCCCTTTTCCCTGTTTTTGCTGTTTCTGTGTCCATTCGCTGGGCAATTCTCTGTGTCTGTTTCCTGCCCTCTCCTTTCATCCTTCTCCCCCTGTCTTCACCAGGATTCAATCCTGGGAACCTCTGATGTGGGAAAGAAGCATTCTGCCACCTGCACCACCTCAGTTCCTGTTTTAATTGGCGCGTCTCGTCTTGGCTCTCCCCTGCGTCTCTCTCTTGTTATGTTATCATCTTGCTGCATGGTTCGGCGGGGCCTGAGGGCTCACCTGCTCGCAGGGCCTGACGGCATGCCGGCGCACTTTCTATATTTTTCTTTATTTTACCTGGAGGTCTCGGGGATCGAACCCAGGTCCCTCCGTATGGGAAACGGATGCCCAAACATCTGAGCCACATCCACACCCCCAGGCTTAATTTTTAAGATAGCATGCACATATGGGGACAGAGTGAGGAATATCATATGAATCCATGGCTTAAAAAAAGGTTTCACCAATCTGCAGACAGCGGTCTTGGAAATTAATAGATATTTTCTTGCTTGTGCCAAGCACAATATCTGGCACATAATAGGAGCTCAATAAAATGAATGAACTGTAAACAATGGGCATTTGACTAAGCAGTAAGACTGAAATCTAGAAAAAGTTCATAGGATCTTAAATAGTTGAAGGGGGCAAAAGTTTTGAGAACAAATGGGAAAATATTTCCTTGGTTATTATGGGTTTATTTTTGTCATTTTAAAGTGAATTAACAAGTGAATATTTTTTAATTTCTCAGTTTTATTTTCTAATATGGTAACTATGAATAAATGAAAACTCTTTTTGAGTCCCCCCCGCCGCCTCGAAAAAGAGAGAGAATTCTTTCTCTCTTTCCTCTCCTAAAATTAGAGAAAGCTTTTTCTCTAAGAATCGATGAATTAATCATTGAACAAGAATTTAATGAGCCAATATTATATGCTTTTAGTTCATATAATCTGCCTTTTTCAACAGTTTCAAGTAATTTTTATTATTCCTATGAAATCATTTTTATTATCATTCCCAGGTGCCCCAAGTGCCACAACTAGTAAATGGGAGAAGTAGGGTTTTGCCCACATCTATCTGACTTTCAAGTCTTCACTCTTTGCCTAGCTTATAAAATAGTTGGGGTAGGGAGGACAAGGGACAAAATTTCTTTAAAACCAAGGACAAAGACAATACATTTTTAAAAAATTATAAATTATGGAGACTATGAGAGAAATTCAGAGAAGAGGGAACTCACTGTGGACTTTGGTCAAGGCTGGTTTCAGAAAGAAGGTTCGGAAGAGGACCTCAAAGGATGAGCAAGAGTGGGGTGATCAAACATGGAGGAAATCCGCTAGAGAAGAAGACAACTGAGTGATGATGACCTGGGGCAAAAGGATCTTGATACAATGTGGAAGAGTGATGGCACCAAAAGTTCATTCACTCACAATGTATTTGTATGACCCACATAGGAAAAAAAGTTGGATGGTTAGAGAATGAAGTATCTTGAAGAATGACAAAAGTGATGAGCAATTGTTTTTGAGAATAAAAGGGTCAGAAAGACTTTGATTACAAACCGGGAGAAAAAAACGTATGGGGAACTGTTTTTTTGTGGGTTTTTTTCCACTTTTAACATGTATTGAGCACCTCAGATACATTCTCCCCCTGGGGTGGGGGAAAGGGAGCATGGGTTGCTCAGAAAACCTAAAAACAAACCCTGAATAAATGAAACCTCCAGCCAGACAAAAGTCTACTTGTAAATTAGTCCACTTAATTTCCCAGGTTGTGATTGCCTTTGTCTGCAAAGCAGTTTATAACATTCTCAATTAAGAGTTTGCTATTAAAGCGGTCGAATGAAGAATTTCAAAACTGCTATGCGATATTAAAGATGAGTCACTTTTTAAAAGTGGTTTTGTTTTTTGTGTTCTGGATAGTGCATTTGAGAATGTAGTTTCCAGCCTCACCCATCACCCCATTGTGAAAACAAATTGAATGACTCTCTGCTCTTAGAATGATCACTCATTCAAATGCATTCAATAAATAAAGTCCAAACACAACGAGGCACTTTTCATAGAGCACTGGGGAGAGCTAGGGCCTGGTCTCTCACTATGTGAAGCAGATACTGAAGTAAATAAAACACTCACTCACATTGACTCCATAACACATAGTGACATTATTTACTAAGCTCTTGTATGTACATATTATCTCATTTGATTCTCACAACAACCCCATAATAAAGATGCTATTGGTTTATTATCCTCATTTAAACAATGCAGAGTCTAGAGTTCAGAGTGGTCCGTGATGTGGCCAAAGTGACACAGAAATCCAAGAGGCCCTTTAAATCTTTCCCTACCCTGTAGCAAACAGGAAACATGCCTTAAGTATAAAACAATGTAATTAATAGAACTATTATCAAGACTGGGAACAATATTGAATTCATTCAGGTATGCCTCTGGTGATTTTGTAAAAACTGAGAAATTCATTTTCTACCTTCTGCAATTTTGTGAATTCTACCCTGGACAAAAGGTCATCCAAATATGATCCATGCTCAGAGTTATGGAAATGTATGCAGCCTAAAAGAATATGGGCCAAATACATACTAAAAATATCAGTTTAACTCCCAGTGTCATTTACTCTTGCTGCCTCAAATCCTTTTTGGAATTAGGCAAGTCATAAGTCATAAAAAAACAAGAACATAAACTCTTGCCCTAAATTCAATTATCACATATCAGAGTGGGTCATGAGCACAGTAGGCTGGCTAGCTAGTAAAAGAAGACTGAAATAGGTATGGTGAGCAGGCAGAGAGAGAGAGAGAGAGAGAGAGAGAGAGAGAGAATTATATATATATATATATATATATACATATATATATATATATTTTTAATTGCTCTACAGAAAATTCTCAAAATTATCTGAAAACAATAAAGAATACAATTTCCCCCAAATCAGCATCCTTTCAACCTCTAGTCCCACGTGGCCAGAGCTGGGTATAGAGAGTAATTAGGAAATGTGGTAGGACTGCGGTGGATTCAACTGTGTATCCCAGTGTGGACATGTTCTTGGTCTTGGTCCACATTCTGGTGGGTGTGGGCCCATTTTGAATAGGATCTCTTGAATATGTTACTTCAGTTAAGGTGTGATCTAACTGAATGAGGTTGGGCTTTGATCCGGATGACTGGAGTCCTTTATAAGCAGAATGAAATTCAGACATAGAGAAAGAAGCCAGAAATTAACAGAACCTAGCAGAGAAAGACGACATCTCTATGTGCATTGCCATGTGACAGGAAAGCCAAAGACCAAGGATCCCCAGCAGCCAGCCATAGAATGCCACTGTCTTCAGGGAGAAAGCATTGCTTTGCTGATGACTTGATTTTGGAATTCTCCTAGCCACAAAGCTGTAAACCAATAAATTCCTATCATTTAAGCCAATCTGTTGTATGGTATTTGTTTTAGAACCTGGGAAACTAAGACAGGAGACAAGAGGAGAGCAACTCCTCTTAAATCAATCTTATGTCAGAACTATGCACATAAGAACAGAAACAAAGAGGATGCTAGATGTCTTATTTTTATGGAGGGAAGGGGTTAACAGAATTAGGGATAGTTTCACTTTTCAACATTGCCTTTCCAAAGCAATCAGGGCCAGTTCAAGCTCTCCTTTCCTTATATCTTCAGTTATGCCTGTGAGTTTGTCTATGCAGAGTGGATGGCTCCAGAAGTTTCAGGTCTATCATACTGGCTGGGCTCGACATACTGCTGTTGAGAGGATTTATTGGATATAAAAGCACTTTCTCTCAAAATTACTAATCCCTTTCTCTCCTGCCTAAGTTATGGCACGTCTATTCACATGTGTATAATTGAACTAAGCAAAGGAATCACTTCAGAGTTTCTGAAAAACCAAAGTTTCTTTATTTTAGTCTCTTCCATGTTGTGGGTTATGAAATTGAGGGAGCCATAACTATAATTAATTAATATTTGAGGCTTTGAATTCCTCCATGTACTTAAAATAACTAATCCATATAATTGGAGTATCCAAGGACTCTTCATTCTTTTCTATTAAAAATAAGACATAAGTCATGTTTCCAGGATTTAATCTTTAAAAGGCAAGGCGACTCAGAACCAAGGTTAAATAATATAGTATTTTTAAGTATCAGGAAATATATTTGAATTAAAAAACAAAATAGCATATTTGCTCATGTCCCAAGCTTTGAAGCAATTTGCTTTAAAAGCCATGTTGAGATCTTTAAGCCATTTAAGTGTTATGACCAGTGGCTTCAGGAATGAGGCTGTGTTTAGATAGCCCAAGACCTTTGTTGTTGATTGAAACCTGGCTTGATGCCTCTATATATCTAAATAATCAGGAAAAAATACATTTAAATGAGAAGCAGATGCTGCCTGCAGGTTTCTATTTTCACTGTACAGAATAAATAGAAGCTTTCATCTCTGCATTTACTCTTTGGATATGGTGCATACTACATGAATCATTATTTAAAGCTTAGGGTGCTCCGTCTAAAAAGGTAAAGGAAATAGGGGTCCTCTGGGAGTACGCTTCCCTCCAAACACTTTTTGCTCCAAGAAAACTAAACGAGGTTATTCATTCTCCATTACTCCTTCCTATGCGCCCACACCTGGTACTGAGCCAGGAGATCCAAATAGAATGGAGGGAAGGCTGGTGTTAACTGCGGGATGGCAGGGCCTGCTGGTGATGGGTAGCTTATAATTGGCAACAGACGACAAGCATACTACAAATGCGAAATGTTCATCTTATCAAAATCAATTAAGACATAACTATACCCAGGCAAGAGAAAATAGAGGACAGGACATCACAGGAAAACTTTGAAAATGGAGGGCAGCTTTCTGGAACTTCTTTATCAGAGACTTGCCGCTATGTCAACACTCTAGTATGTAGAGTATGTTTTCAGTTTCTCTTCTCAGCTAGGAAGCTACACTCTCGGTTCCTGCGCCAATTTTCAGTACTTGAGATGTTTGGATGGAGGAGATATGTAAACATAGGGCAAAGTCCATGCCCAACTTTAAAGCAAAGCATGTGTACATTCATAAATTCTGCAACCTGGCCTTCTGAGTTGACCATTTACAGTGAAAGGAACCAAAACTTTCAACAAGCTCAGTGGGGGCAAATAATCAGTGAAGCTATAATGTATATACTGAAATTGTCAGTTTAATGTTCTCTGCTCCCACACACACCCCACCACTGATGCTCTAAGCATATAGCTCTTGCTCGCTATTTTATCTCTGGGTCTAGAACAGTGTCTGATACATAGAAAGTTTTCAATCAATAAGCATTTGTGGAATGATGAAATAAATTAATATAACATAAATATTTATTCACTGCCCTAAAATAAGCACCATGGTCTAGAGTTGTATGGGTACACAAAATACAAATAATAGGTCCCACTTAAATAACACTTACCATATGTGATGCACCATATTATACATTATATTAACACTCAACATGATAACACAAATTGGTATTATTCTCTTCATTCTATAGTTGAAAAAGCAGAGGCTCAGTTAGGTGAACTGACCTAAGGCCCAGCCAGTAAGTGGCAGAACTAACTACTAACTAGTCTTTCTTACTCTGTAACCTTTAATATTCTTCAACTACACTGCTTTATGCTGCTTGCCAGGTTTCAAAGGTTTTGAGGGTATTTTCTAATACAATGTGCTACAAACTCAGATTGAATACAGAAAGAGAGAGTAAAACTCTACCAGCTAATTAACCCATGGGCTATCAGAATCAGATTGTCCCTGAACATGCAATGAATAAACTGTTCTTAGAATCAAACCAATGATTCAAATGAACAATGTGGCTTTTCAACATTGAATAAGCTTTGGAGGGTTCACACATATGAATTGTATTGTTATTAAATAAACCAAGCTGAAAAAAACCATCAAAAACTTTTGATCTGAACAGCCATTGGAGCAATTCTGCCTCCTTAGTATACATAAAGGTCCAAAAGAAAATATTACAGTGTTAGAAATAGCAAATACATGTATCACCACTGTGGCTATGGCTGCTGCTGCTATCACTAGGAATGAAAATAATTATTATTTGTCATTATTACTATTCTTAAGATTTATTGAGAGCTTACTGTGTGCCATATACAGCCATACCATGTATGCCATGACATACATACATCATAACTTGGTTCTAGTGCCCAAATGAGCCAGGGGACATGTATAAGGTTTTCATTTTGCTGATGGAGAGATAAGCAAGTGTTAGAATTCAAAGAATTCTAAGAATTCAAAGAATTCAAAGGTATGATTCCCTCAAATTCCACAGGTTTCTTTTTCTCAAATTAGGAATATTGAGTGTTTAATACACATACACACACACACTCTCATATATATACTCACACATACACATATATACACACACAGAGGCACTCGCTATAAAAATGTGTTGTAGTGTTAACTAACAATGGACTCTTCTTAGAATAATGCATCATAGTACATGTTCTCCATTCACTAGCTTTTATTGAACCTGTGAAATTCTGGTATATTTTCTAAAGTTCTGTTTCTAAACTATGACTAGAATGGAATATTTTTCTAGCAGCATTTTGAAAGTGAAATTTCAGCTACTAGGTCTGGATGAAACCCGAAACTATAAGGGATTTCCATTCGTGGAAAATGAGATGAAGGATAAAGCTAAGTGACCTTTTGAGAACACTTTAAAATTATATTCTGTTTATTGAGTTCATGTCTTGGTCCAAGATTCAGAATAATATTAATTTTGTATGAATAGGTTTTCTTCTCAAATCATTGTGAAGAAAATTACTATTGAATGGAATTAACGTATAAAAAGTAAAGAATCATTTGGATGTTTAAGGACCACGTGTGCTTTTAAGAGTGAGGAGACACAATTCTTCCTTTGAAATGCTGTGAAAATTTGTGAACTCATTTAAATTCTCCAAGCCTCAGTTTCCTCATCTTAAAAGGTAGGGCTGGAACTAGCTTGTCTCTAAGAGCTCAGAATTACTATGGCATTAGAAATCTATGATTCCTTCAACTTCCCTTCAAATTCAGCAGTTATATGTGCTTTTCTACTGTATATGAACATATTAGAACTGCAGAAAGCATCTCAATAAATTCCTAGGAAATAATTTGACAATGTGACCAAATTATAAATAGTTCTAGTTGTCTAACATATATAAGAAGGTAACAAGATTTTTCAACTTGGTGCAAAATGATGATTATCTCAGCCTTTTTACATTTTTCTTATTGTCCTGAAATATAAGTGCCAAGGAAATAGAAAGCAGAAATTCAGCATATTTACTTCTGATGCTGATAACATCTATATTTGGCATTCTAGAATAACGGCATCTCTGGCAGCAACTAAGATATGCATGTTTCAGAGCTGAGAAACTTTTAAAATCCCCTTTTAAGCAATGTGGCCACGGAGACTCTTAATAATTGATTATAATTGATTTTAACCTTGTCCTAACCTGGGCAAAATGGCAAAGCCAATCATCTTTGTCCAGACGGGGTATGAGAAAAGAGCACCCAGTCTACATCTTTAGAAGCTCCAGACATGAGCAGAAGATAAAATATTTAGTCTGCCAAAGCCTTGACCTCCCAATTCCAGCCAGTTTTAAACTTGAATTGATTTCCGACAAGGCATCTGGGAGATGATTACAACAAAATGCACTAAAGCTGGGCAGCCTTTATTTTAACATCCCAGCAGCTTAACCTGTTAATAACAGCAATTGTTTTAGATACAATACCAATTTCTGTAACCAACGCAAGAAATGGATAACAGCAGCACAGTCTCCAAGGCAGTGCAATAATTAAAAAAATAAAAATAAAGCCAGTCACTGAGGAGATGCTGGCAGTGTTTTCCAAAGAAACCTCAGTGTTTAAGGTTACCCACACATCATTGGAGCCCTAACTCCACACAGCCTCAATGTTTTTTTTCTTCGTAGGAAAAGGTAGCATGTTGAGAAAGAGCTACAAGCTAGAGGATCTGGAATAGTATGTGTTCTGCCAATAAAAGCTGAGGTATTTTGAATAAGTCATTTCACATCTCTACACCTAATTTTCTTTGTTTGGCATGATGCTGCCAAATAAAATATAACATGAGCCACAAATGTGAGCCTATGCCGTTTTAAATTTTCTGTAGCCATGGTAAAAAAAAAAAAAAAAAGTTTTAAGAAGGTAAAATTAAATTATATGTTTTATTTAATCTAATATATCAAAAATATTATCATTTCAACATGTAACCAACATACAGAAATTAATGCAGCATTTACAAGCATTTTTCATACTAAGTCTTTGAAAAGCAGTGTGTATTTTACACTTACAGCACATTTCAATTCATACTGGCCACATTTCTATTACTCAATTACTCAATAGTCATTTGTGGCTAATGGCTTCCACCTTGGACAGCACAATTTGGAAACTGAGCAGGTTGGATTAATTTATTTAGGGTTTTCTCTAATTATAACGCTATGGTGAATCTAAATGTTGCTTCTCCTGCTTTTCATTTTAATCAGCTATAAGTTGGAAGTGTAGATGTGGCCTGTTGATGCGTTAGGCCTTCAACCCTTATCACAGGCCAACAGTGTTACAAGAGTTGGTCATCAGTGGTATAGGGTGGCTTAACAGAGAGGGCAGGTGCATAAAATTTCATGATCATAGTCGGGCATGTTCTAGTAAACGGAATCATAAACAGTGTCCTCATCATCTCACCGTTTATTGAGCACTATTTATGTATCGTGCCTGTTACATATTTGAGCTCATTTAATCATCTTAACTACCTTTCAGGGTAGGAATTACTAACCTTATTTAATAAGTGGGGAGACTGAACCTCACAGAGACTAATTGGCCTGCCTAATGTAACACTCTTAGGAAGGATGGTTTGTGAATTTGAAGCTAGCATTCCCCAAGGCCAGTCTCTTGACCATTGTTAATATACTTCTTTTATAAACAAACAACTGTTTTTGGCCTTCTATATCATTCTCATGAAGGTTTCCAAAATTAAAGATATTATGGAAACAGAGGCATAAAAGGGCTAAAGATGTTGCTTTCACTTTTCAATGACTGAGAAAATCAGAACAGGGAAAGCAGGTAATAACTTTCTAATAAAAAAAATACCTTCCTCCTCTCCCAGGAATGCATAGCTGTAAAAGAAGGAGGGCAAGAAGGAAGGAGGGAGGGAGAGAGGAAAGGAAGGAGGGAAGGAAGGAAGGAAGGTACAAATTATACCTTCTGAAAAAAAGTATGCATAGGAATCGGTGAAATGTGGAGGAAGCCAACTTTCACGCTAAATTTGCCTATGTCCAGAGAAGCATGCTCAAATACAGACTCCTGCCGTCTCCCTGTCACCATACTGCCAAAGTTAAGGAGAAAAATTTTAAATTTTCAGTATTCTGTATTCTCACAGAATTTTCTGTATTCTCAAGAAGTTTCAGGAATTTTACAGATTGTCATATTAATCATTGATATAGTTATTTAAATAGTTTTTCTACATTGGGAAGATGGTTGGGCACAGGAAATAGGATTAGGTGGAGGTATTTCCTTTGCCGCATTATGTGTTACTAGTTTTGTGTTGTTGTTTTTTTCTTTTCAGACATCCAAGGATATAGATATAGGTCAAATTGTAATTTGGGGGTTGTACTGGGTTTATTTGTGTCCCCCCAAAAAGATATGTTCTAGTCCTAACCCTCGGTACCTCTGGATGTAACCTTATTTGGAAGTAGGGTCTTTGCAGAGGTGGTCAAGGTAAGATGAGGTCATACTTAAGGTGGGCCCTAATCCAAAGGTTGTTTTCCTTATCAGAAGAGGGCCAGTAGGACACTAGACACACATACAGAGGGAAGATGGCTGTGTGACAACAGAGGCAGGAAATGGAGTGCTGCAGCTACAGGCCAAGGAATGCCAAGGACTGCCAGCAACCACCAGAAGCTGGAAGAGGCAAGGAAGTCTTCTTCCCCAGAGCCTTCTGAGAGAGCATGACCCTGGTGACACCTTGATTTTGTGGAACTGTGAGAGATTAAATTTCTGTTGTTTTAAGCCACCCAGTTTTTGTTACTTTGTTAGTGCAACCTAGAAAACTAATTCAGGAAGTAAACAGTTTCTTTTGAAAAATCTTATGTGTGCACATCACTGTTAAAGTGATTTAAAATTAACTTTACTGGAGAGCAGATATAGCTCAAGTGGTTGAGCACCTGTTCCCTTATACAAGATCCCAGCTTCAATCCCTGATACCTCCTAAAAACAAAGGAAAAAGCCAACTATCATTGGGGAGCAGATGTAGCTCAATGGCTGAGCACCTGCTTCCCATATACAAGGTTCTGGGTTCAATCCCCAGTACTTTGGCAAGGGTCCAGTGGCCTGTCTGCAGACAGTTCTCTGAATCTGGGTCATGGCATGCCCACTGCTTACTAATGAATTTACAACCACAATGTCTAATAAGCCTTGTTCATTGTGTCTTGACTTTATGGGTCACTTAAATAATGGCATCAAGGAGATTTTTCTTCAACCTAGTCAATCACATGTTAATATTTGATATATACTGGATAATATCCACTTATACTTATTGCATGCTTACTTTGTACCAGTCCCTGTTCTGAGTGTCTTATGTGGGTTAATTCATTTAATCCTCATCAAGTAGGTAATCTTATTATACTCATTTTATAGATGAGGAAACTGAGGTACATAATGCTTATAAAAGTAATGATCAATAAATTTACTTCCCATTTTTTCTTGTCCTGATTTTTCAGTGCATACCTCATGGTCTCCTTGGCAAAGTCCATCCAGCCATAACAAATCTAATCTAGGCTTTATTCTATCCATAATTCTTGATCTTAATCCCAAAATTCTGTTTTTGTTGGCAGTAGAGCAAGGATATAGTCAGCCTGGGAGGGTCAGGGTATTATGTATTGTATCAGATATTTATTTCTGCATAACACACCTTCAGAACTGGGTGGATTAAAATATAAACAATTTTATTTACTCATGATTCTATAGGGCAGCCCTTTAGCCTAAATTCAGCTAGACAATTCTTCTACTAGTCTGCTAGTCTTACCTGGAGTCACTCATGCAGCTGCAGTCATCTGGTAGCACAACAAGGGCTAGATGATCAAAATGGTCTCATTAAATGCCTAGCA
Source organism: Tolypeutes matacus (assembly GCA_026826555.1). Taxonomy (NCBI): domain Eukaryota; kingdom Metazoa; phylum Chordata; class Mammalia; order Cingulata; family Chlamyphoridae; genus Tolypeutes; species Tolypeutes matacus. Next base: position 28,730,875 of record JAKSZT010054030.1, read on the forward strand.
GTTGGGTTTGGCTGTCAGCAGGGTCAGCTGGTTCTAGCAGGCTAGCCCTGGCTTCCTAACATGGTGACCACATTCCAAGTCCCAATGTGCAGTTTTTAAGCCTCTGCTTGCATCATATATACTGATATCTCCTTAGACAAAGCAAGTTTGACAGTCAAGCCCAGGATCAATGTGGGAGGAAAATACCCAAGGATATGGGTATCAGGACAGTTGATTGGGGGGCATCACTGCAACAATGTATCGTGTAACCAACACTTTAGCCCTTCCTCCTCTTTCATCATGGTCAAAAACAACTCAAGCCCAACTAGAAGACTGAATAAAAGAAGGAAATCCTAATGCTCTAATAAGCCAAAGATACATCAAATTCTAAATCTGGCCTTCAGTTTGAGCCTCAGATGTAAATGAATACAAAGTCCCATGTTTCTACTGAAATATATTTCTTCTCATAACATGTTTTGGAAAGATGGCCATCAGTTTTGTATTTAAATGAAAAATAATATTTCATGTGAGGGAAACACAAAATTGAGTATTTTTAACAAGATTCCACTGGATGATGACATTGGCTAATGCTGCAATTTTGCCATGGGAACTTTTGTTCAACCACTAACATTACAATCAGATGTGCTCTATATTGAAAGAATAAACAATGGTATGTTTGAGAGAGAAATTCAAAGTGCATCATTTATCTTATCCTATTTTTCAGTTAGGCCAAAAAAAGTATGAAGTTGGTTCCAAACTACATCACAGAAACAGGGTGAGTAAATTTATTACACCACTAGAGTGCTAATCTTAGCAGATGGTAGAAAAAATATTTTTAGCATGAAATATACTAAAGCATAAATCTGAATAAGGTGGATCTTATCAACTAATATCTCCCCAGTGTGAGGTAAAACTCCAGCATGACAACTCAGCATTCTTATGAAGTCTGAGTTGGATATGTGTAGAAATGGATTTCAGTGAGAGAGGGAAGAAGCAACAAAAATGAGGATCAAATAAGAAAACAAACCAGATATCCAGGACACTGCACTCAACAAAATAAAATAAAGTGAATTGTCTATGCTATGTTTTAAATGCTCTTGAAATTTATTTCTGAAAACATACCCACCTTGCCAAATCTTTCCTTTGGAAAATCCAAATTAGCCATAGCAAGCGTCTAAACTGGGATCTAACTCAGAACTCCAGAATGAAAGGGCCAAGTCCCAAGGATACTTTTGGTTCATGGTCTAATAGAATCCAGATGCTAATCCCAAGCAGATAGCATAGTTTGTTCCTTCAGAATAGACAGCATGTGATACTGAAGGGTTCTAGTTTCCAAGGAATAAGTATAAAGTAGAAGAGCAAGAGATAATAGAGTTAATGCTATAATGTGTTTGAGAAGTCTGAGTGTTAATTGAAAGAGATAAATTTCAGAGTGACTGTGGTAGTTTGAGACTGTATATATCACAGAAAATCATATTATTAAAACTGGTTCTTTCCTGTGGGTGTGAATCTATTGTGAGTGGGACTTTATAATTATGTTACTTCAGTTAAGGGTCTTTTGGTTAGGTTACTTCAGTAAGGCATGGCTCAGAGTAGGTCTTAGTCCTCTTAGTGGAATCCTTTATAAGAGGATGAAATTCAGATAAAGAGAAAAAGCCACTGAAGCCAGAAGTTGAAACCAAGGAAACCTGGAAGAAAAAGGAGGGACCAGCAGACACTGCCACGTGCCTTGCCATGTGCCTGACATAGGAGTCCAGGATCAGCCAGCAGCTGTTCTTCAGGGAGAAAGCATTGTCTGATGATGCCTTGATTTGGACATTTTTTCTCAGTCTGAGGACTATAAGCATGTAAAATCCCCATTGTAAAAGCCAACTCACTTTTGGTATATTGCTTTCAGTAGCCTCACAAACTAAAACAGTGACCAAAAACTATGTGCTTCATAGCCAACTTGCACCTGATTAACATCCGTGTCCCAAAAAGGAAGTGATCAGAGTAATGGTGGGTCAAGGAATTCATGCCAAATCTACCAGTAATCTTCTATGTGACCTTGAGCTTGTTACATGATTTTTCTGGGCCTGAAATCATTACAAAATGAGGGACTTGGATTCTAGTGTCACTTTATAAAGGATGAGTGTGAAGAGGAAGGAATGACTCAGAATCATTAGGACAAATTGCATTTGAGATGAGCAACAACAAACAGCACATAGTAATTCAGGAGTCTAGGCATTGCTCTTAATGAGTCCTGGAAATCTGTCCAATAATTTGAATTGATTTTAAAACAAATCTAAAACCACTAAGATTCCTTAATGTTGAAGACATCTAGTCTGAACACATTATGAAAAACTATCTTGAGCTTATCAAACTTTCCATGATCTGGTAATAGAGATAGATTTGGGGAATTAATTAAGGGATGAGAAAGTGTTCAGGAGAGAAACTGCTCTGTTTCGGGTGGTGTGTGTGGGGAGGCTATTTTCCTCTCCATTAGTGTTCTTTCCTTCCAGACTCTCTCACTTGAATCTTCACTGCCTAAGGGCTAGCACAACACTCAGAGGCTTAAACACAGCTTTGGGTGGGACTGGTGAAGAGACCCGTTTTGCTGTCCATGGTCCTGAATCATTACACCCTCCTGCTATTGCACTGCTGTTTCTCATGAACATGGGACACCACAAATGAACTTTCTCTAGTTTATTGAAGATGGAACAGGGGTTTCTGAATTATATGAGTAATGGGATCACAAGTTGTGGATTAAGATTGAGGGGGAGGCATAGGCACTGAGAAATTACAAAGGAGACAAACATATGAAATATGTTGATATAATTTTCAAGTGATCACAGATACTATAAATGAAACCACAAATTATCATGGCCCAAAGTTGAAACTACTGAAGGAGAGAATTGCATTTGTGTCCAAAGCTATATAATCATGGCAAGTCCTGATTTAAACAAACACACTTTGCAGGGCGGAGGGGTGTGTGTGTAATGAAGAACATCACACTGGTAGAAAAACAAAAAAACAAACAACAAAAACAACAAAACATTGGTTGAATTATGCCAAAGGGCTTACAATTTTCAGGGGCTTGGTATTTTCCCTCTCAAAGACATTTATCAATTTTACACTGTCACTGAACAAATAGATCAAATAGTGACTTATTTTGAATTTTATGTAGTGAGTTTCATGTACTTTTAGCAGTTCTACTGTGATACGTTGAAAACAAAGTATCCCTCTAAGAAATAGGGTTGGGGCTGCTCTATACCCCCTCTGCTGTGTTTATGTGTAGAACCCCAGTATTTGTTTTTCCCATTTTTCAATAGTAGTAGAATTTTCAGTCAAGACTCCAGTGAATTAAGATTATGTTTCACAACTTGCTAGCAGTGAGGGGGTGGCCAAGTGATTAAGTTCCCAGTCCGGGGGTATAAGTGGAAGTGACCCTCTGGCAACCTACAAGAACCTTTCCCAGACAGAGATAGTTGTGATGCATTCTTTTTTCTCCTTTTCTTCACCCTTCCTCCATCTTGCGATCTGCATTGCCAATATTAGAGCAGAATTGAAGGCCATAGTCTAGGGATGGTGGAATGGGGAGCTGAAAGAGGTTATGGGGGAGCAGAGCTGCCACACCTGCTCTAGACTTCATTTCCCTAGAATTTCATGTCAGAAGGAAACAAGCATGTATATTTTTCTAAGCCACTGCTATTTTTGTTTTCTGTTACTAGTCCCTGAACCCAATCCTAATTAAAAGACTATTCATCAACATTTGATGAATGCCCAGCAAATACTAGCTCACATATACCCAGTCAAAAAATGAAATGTGAAGAAAAATAAACCAACAAGCAAAAGAATTCCATGAGTTCCTAGTATTTTTACATGAGACAGGCGCCCCTAAATATCTTCAAGCATTGGAACTAAACTAATTCATTAAAATAAATTAAATAGCATTTCAAAATAGTTTATTTATGACATGGTTTTCCTGAAAAACAATGCTGTTCCTCCAAATGATTTCCCCACTCTCAATACATACCCAAGAGAAATGCAGTGAGCTTCACTATAAACCTTTCAAGTAGCTGATAATGGGAGGCTTGAAGCTACCATCCACTAACAAGCCAGCCATCCTGGATTTCTAGGCTTCCCAAAAGAGATAGGGCCCTCTTTTTCCAGCAGTGATATAGGTGTGCACTTTAAGCTGATTTTTGCACAAAACTTGGTATTTTCATGCAGCATTAGGAGTGGCCAGAATCACATTAACTCTGCCCCTTATGGAAATTGCTGTGACCCTTATTTCCTGCATTTGGACCAACTGTCAATTGTCTTTGAATGCAAAAGATGGTGGTGCATTCTTTGTATGCAGGCAGGCTATGTTTCAAAATGGACAACCAGTTGTGAACACTTTGCAAAAAGGTCCTGAATCTCCCTCCAGAGGCCCCTCCCTTCCCTCTTCCCATTGCCTGGAAAACATCAGGAAAGTTTAAAATTAATGGCAACCAATTGAAAAAGATAAGGAAATCAAAGAAACATTTATTTCCTGAGAAGCAGTCCTATTTCTTTCACCTTTTCAGAAGAGCAAAGACCGGTTTCTGTCAGCTCTGGTTTTTGCAGGGGGGGGGGGGGGGAGATCCCATATTCAGGGCAGAAAACATGTTTTTAAACACCAGAAATTTTTTTATGGTTTTAAGTTTCACATGAATACAATATAAATCAGGGCCACGCACTTTTCTCAAATTCTGTTAATGCTATTGACTTTAAAACCTGGTATCTCTAGGATTAAAATCAAGTACAAAGGATATTCACAGCAGTAGATCAGGCATCAACAACAGAGAGCATAATTCTCTCCTATTAGGCTATAAATACTTCATTTGCAATCTACTAGGACACAAAAATTAATATTAGTAGTCACATGGACTGCAGCCCCTGAACAGCCAGCCCATGGGAGGATCAACATTCTTGGTGAGTGCACTCCAGAAAACCAGTCTCGTGAGGCCAAAGTATTTGGGCTTCAGACCCCACAGAGTCACCTCATTTGATCTATTGTGATTGCTCTCCACTGATAGCTTAATTTCAGCCAAGATTTGATATTGGCTACAAGGGGGGCGGGGGGGGGGGGACGACTGTTTTATTCTGTGAGGCTGCCAAAAGCAATATTCCAGAAATGGGTTGGCTTTCACAATGGGGATTTATTTTTTACAGTTCTGGGGCCATGAAAATTTCCAAATCAAGGCATCATAAGGCAATGCTTTCTCCCAAAGACTGGCTGCCAGCAATCCCGGACTCTTCTGTCACATGGCAAGGCACATGGTAGCATCTGCTGGGATCTCCTTTCACTTCCAAGTTTCCTTGCTTTCAGCTTCTGGCTTCCATGGCTTTCTCTCTGCTTCTGTGGCTTTCTCTCTCTTAATTTGAATTTCATTCCCTTATAAAGGACTCCAGTAAGAGGATTAAGACCTACCCTGGGTCATGCCTTACTGAAGTAAACTAATAAAAAAGCCCTTAACTGAAGGAACCTAATGAAAAGTTCCCACCTGCAATAGATCCACACCCACAAGAATGAGATAACTTTAAGAACATGATTTTATGGAGTCCATCCAGCTTCAAATCATCACAGGGGCTGAGTGACAATATGTGGCTAACTCAGTGCAGAAATGTTCCCATTTTTAGAAAGACAAGATACAGCAATGCCTGGATAATAGGGATTCACTAATGCCATCTTCATTTTCACAGACAACTGTCATTAGACAATGACTTTGCTTCCTTAGTACTTTGATCTTGCATCAACTCCAAAAAAAGAGATGAGGAATCTTTCACTGGTAATAAATATTTTTAAAGATTTATTTATTTAATTTTTATCCATTTTAACCCCCCCATACCACTACCATTTTTGCTGTTTTGTGTCAATTTGCTGGGCAATTCTCTGTGTCTGTTTCCTGGCCTCTCTTCTCATCCTTCTCCTTCTTTCTGCACTGGGATTCAATCCTGGGAACCTCCAATGTGGGAAAGAGGCATTCTGCCACCTGTGCCACCTCAGTTCCTGTTTTTATTTTGGCACGTCTTGTCTTGGCTCTCCCTTGTGTCACTCCTGTTATGTAATCATCTTGCCGCGTGTCGTGGCAGGGCCTGGCGGCTCACCTGCTCATGGGGCCTGATGGCCTGCACACCTTCTATATTTTTCTTTATTTTTACCGGGAGGTCCTGGGGATCGAACCCAGGTCCCTTTATATGGGAAACGGATGCCCAACCATTTGAGCCACATCCGCCCCCACTGGTAACATTTTTAAAGGAGAATTTTTTTTTTCTCAACTGGTTAGAAACAGAGAAGCCATTGGATTGGAGGCAGAGAGAGAATGACTACTTGTGTGGAACATGGGACAGATGTGCAATAGAGGCTACTGTGTTTTTCTTTCCACATCAAGGCAGATTCTTCACTTTTTCTTGGCTGTTTCACCACCTCTGGTGTATTCACTCTCTTTCCTCTTAACAATGTTAAACATTAATTTCACTCAGGATGCCCTACGAAAAGCAGGATAACATGCAGTTTTAACGAAAATTGAGAAAAAGCTATGTAACTTACTTTCCTCCTCCGTTTTTTTTCCTGCTCCTCAATGGGAGCTAGATACTTTGCTGAATGATGTGTGGAGATAGTAAAATTCTGTGACCTCCATGACTAGTGTCTCTTTGTAGTCTGAAAATCCTGATCTTACCTAATCTTCATAAAGGAAAATGTTAACGTTCTGGTAATTAAAACTCCACTTGCAATCCCAACTCATGCTATACTATATCATCCATTTAACTTTATTGTGATTGATCTGTGTCAACTTTAACTATACTCACAAGGAAGTCAATAAATAAAGATCAATAGTTTTTTATTTCTTCAGGGTTTTTTTATTAGAAAGAATAGATCAGTTAAATAACACCAGCAACATCAGTGGCACAGAGTGTCCCTTAGTGCTCTATTTTGTAAAAACAAACAAACAAACAAGCCCAAAAAGCTATATTAAAACAAATCAGATTTTAATTCACAAATGGGCTTGCATTGTCAACAGATCTTTCTTCAACGCTTTTCAATTTAAATACAAACACTGAAAAAAGCAGGGCTTATATATATCTGTCCTCTGTCAGATAAATTTTCTTTACTATGTGACCAGAGAAATTCTTATTCTCCAACATCTCTGGCTTTTGCAGCCATACACATTTTGGTTTAATGTGTTAATGTGATGGTTAGGCTAATGTGTCAATGTGGCCAGGTAATTGTGCCCAGTTGTTTGGTCAAGCAAGCACTGAGCCAATTGTAAGACAAGGACATTTATGGACTTTAGTCATCAGTGAGTTTACTGCATAGATAGCTGATTACATCTACATCAATCAGGGAAATTGCCATCAGCAATGAGTGATGCTTTATCCAATCAGTTGAATGCCTTAAAAGGGGACGTGATTTCAGCATTCAGGTAGAATTTCCCAGCTCGTCTATGGACAGCCAATGTCTCCCGAAAACTCATCAAGGACCTTCATTGGACTTTCATCGAAGGCCCTGGTTTGCAGCCTGCCTGCAGAACCTGAACTTGTGCATCCCCATGGTCACATGAGAGACTCTTATAAAATCTTATATTACTGACAGATATCTCCTGTTGATTCTGTTTCCCTATAGAACCCTGACTAATACAGTTAACAACCTATGAAGACAAAGTGGTGCTTGAATGAAGAAGGTGCAAGTTCAAATGGACAAGTGAGTAATTCTTTCTTCAAATAAGGGAGAAGCCTGGGACATGCTTTATATGGCTTCAAAGACAGATTTTGGATAAACATCTGGGGATGATCTGGTTGTATATGGCCCCAGTGCTACAGCAGAGTCCTAGAGGGCACTACCTTGTCAGAGGTTAAGCTTTTAGCTGCTAGATCTTGTGGAAGTCTGGATGTGGAGGAATGGTTCCAAAAAATGGATTAGAGCGCCTGCTTCCCATGTAAGAGGTCCTGGGTTCAATCCCTGGTACCTTCAAAAAAAAAAAAAAAAAAAAAAGGATTAGGGCTATGAGGGTGGTGGCAGAAAGGGACACTCATGGGACATGGGGCAGAAATGATCTAACATTCAATAAGAAAGGATTTTAATATGTTAATGATTAGAATGGTTGTACAGGTATGAGTTAACTGCCGAATGTCACCAGCCTTGGAGAGTACCTAGGACAAGGTTCACAAAGAAAGAGATCAGCAGTGTGAATGTCATCAACTTGCCTCACATAAAAAAAATCAACTTTCATATATGACATGTATGAAATATATAATATATGAAGTACATATACCCAATTTATGTAAAAACAAACAAAAATAAAAACCTCTATATGATTTAAACAAAATGTGCTTGGAGAGAGAAATATACGAAAAAGTAGCCCTCTAAGTTCTTAAACTTCTGATTGAGGATAGTAAAAGAGAGGGATGAGACAGTTAAAACCATTTAGAGGGAAATAATCAAAAGAGAAAATCCATTTCATCACAAAGCTTGTGTACTACAGTAATGTTTGGGAAAACTAAAGTGTTTAGCTTATGGGGAAGTATTAAATAATGTTAGTGTAAAATAACGGCCATTACATATATTATTACAAGAAAAAAATCAGGTTGCAAAGTAGCATGTATAGCATAAGTACATCTATTTGTATATAAATCTTTCTATATACATAGAAAATAGACTGAATGGATATACACCAACATAATAAAGATGTGTATATGTGTGTATTTCTTTCTTAAGTTTTACTTGCATATTTTCTTGGTTTGTATTGTATTCATTAGTTTTACTGGAGCACCTTCTGGGTGCCAGAGACTGTTTAAACTCTTCTTCACAGTTTTGCATTTGAGTTCACGTCTGCTAAATGGCAAGTTTCTTGAGAGTAATGGGTATGTTTTGTCATGTTCTTATTCACCATTTTGGCAAATATGGTATTTTAAATGTGATAGGAAATCCAGAAATATCTACTGACTGATGAAATATATGAATGAACAAACATAAGCAACTTGCTCAAGGCTACTCAGCTAGCATGTAGCAAAGCTGGGATTAGAAACCTTCACTTCCCATTTCACTTCCCACTGCATTGCAATACTGTGATGGAAATAATTTGACTCTTTCCAGCGGGCGTGGAGTAAAAACTTAGAGAAAGTTGGCCAATATTTACAGAGAAGGTCTGCCATGAGGATATATAACCCAAAGAACTCTTGAGAGGATTACTGGCATGTCTTGTCCTTAGCAAGTGAGCACAGGTGCTGAGGAAATTAAAATCAAATGCCTATAACTGAAAAGTCAGGATAATCCTTTACCATAGAATTATGTGTTCTGAGTAACATGAGTCCTCTTTTGGTTGTTGACCCTCTCTCTTATGCTAAGTTTTTAGTTCCCACATATAAACGAAATGTCTTCCTGAAAGAGCTTTGATCTATTTGCCAATGGGTTTATGATTCATGCTTATATAGGTTTATAAAGGTTGTAAATCCTTTTCAGAAATTACAACGATACCTAACTCTTCTTTTCCTAAGCTGTTTATTTTTGCTATTACTTTACATATTATTCTGTGTGTCTAAGGTACCAGAGACCTGTGCATCCGGCTCAGCAAATGTCCCCTCTGTATTTTCCATATTGACACTGAATACTAGGCTTCATAAACTGTAACAAAGCCAACATTCCATTCCATGTGGATTTTTTAGCCAATTCTGTGAGTCAAGTATTTAACCCTTAACAAATAACCAAGCAGTTATCTGCACACAGCAAATTATAACCTCTCAAAAGATGGAATTTCTTAGTACCTAATCTGGTGGAAAAAAATGTATTTCCATAATTTGCTACGTATTTCACAGGGTGGTTGGGGGAGTCAAATGCACAATAGATGTTATAGTGCTTTGTGAAGTTAAAGTTCTGTGCACATGTAATGGAGAATTAATTTGACTCGTGTCATTTGTTTTCATCTGTGTCTCCATAATTGTCAGTGGTGAAAGTAACATAGTACACAATTTTTGATACTTTAAAGTCATGGTTGCTTAGATGGTGTTCAATTGATAAAATTCCTATAATCTGATTGCCTCGAGTCCTCCTACCATCTAGGGTCACCTTTTCCTTTAAATTTCCTGATGAAATGACTCAAACCCGGTCCCACACATATTTGAGAGTTCCTAGGAGAGGAAGGGCCTCCTGTTTTCCTGATTAGTCCCACTGATTTCTTCCCACTTACTGCCCTGTCTTCTTCTCTTTCCTGGACTACTTTACACATGTGGATAACCACCTCTGTCCTCTTTGTTTCCCTTAAGCATCACCAATACCAGGCCGATGGGTATCACTAGCTTTAATTTATAGTTTGGGTAACAGAACAAGACAACCTAAAATTGAAAACCAAATATCATTTATCTTAAAGTCCTTTGGCTATCCCTGTCCCACGGAATTTTCCACTGGCCACCCTTTTCTCTTTAGATAACCAAGCAAAAGTCCCTTGCTCCTCTCTTTCAATGACTGCTACTGTAAAACTAAATTGTATGTTTTTTATTATTTAGATAAATGAAAGTATTTTCTCAATTATTCTTTTCAAAAATAGACCCATCCAGACGGGGCTTACCTTTCTCAAGAAACTGGGCTCCTCAAAGTATTTTCATAAACAAAATGTCATCTAGCCTTAATGATCACCATCCTTAGCAATATAAAGTTTTGTGTGTGTAAACTTCTCAAAGTTCAAATTCTTAAACAGGGATGTAGTGGTAGTAATGGGGAAGGGATGGTGCTCACTAAATGCAGTTTTTCTTTCCTCAAAGAGGAGTTTGGAAAGCTTTCAGGGCTGCTAGGTGAAATGGGAGCATGGGCATCTAATATGTCCCTGAAATTACGTCTAGGAATTGCAATACCTCTTCAAAGCAATGTCACTTCACCAAGACTCCATAGGTAATGGTCTACTAAAATATGCAGGTCTATACATGGACTATCTATAGTGTAATGGTACTACCTGCCCAGCTTAAGTGACTGTGCTTGGAAAGTAGTAAAAGTGTCATTTTATTTCCATTGTTTTACTTATAAGAATGATAGTCACACTTTTTGGGTGCATACCATGTTTTAGACTTGGAAGCCATTGCTATACAGTTTCTCTGATCCTTGAAACTTTACAAGGTACGCAATACATATTATCTACCTTTTTTCCAGACACTTGCCTTTGCCAAGGCCAGTTGGAAAGTGGAACTGTGGCTCCAAAGCCCATTTTTTCCTTCAATACACCATTCCGCTACCCATGTGTCCCTGAACTGGGAGTAGACTGACCACTCATGCCTGTGTTCCCTTCAACTCTGGATCCTATCGCCAAGAAAACTCAAGAGGCAGGACCCAAGAAGGTATGGTTGTCCTCTCTGACATCCACCTTAAAGGTTGACTATATTCCAGCTTTGCTCTGGAATCATTTATGAATCTGTCATTCATAAATTTGCCTAAACCCTTTTAAAATCCATTTATATTTCCTGCCAGTATCACCTTTTAAGATAATGAGGTCCCTCATTTTATTACCCACTATGTGAATTAGTGTTATCTTTCATTTGTCTTTAACTGACCTCCATCAACTTTCAGAGGGCACCACCTCCTCTTTTGGCCCAGACTAATGGACCCTTAACTCTCCTTAGGTCGTCCATCGAAGGTGACAGGACATTTAGAATGCAAGTGTGCCCACAAATCACAGCATTCCTTGGCAACCAGACGGTAAATGTTGGGTGCTGTTGGGACTGGCAAGATGCCTCCTTCTACTTGGAATAAGGTACCCAGTGCCTTGGGAGGCTGCTGACCAAGCAGCAATGCCCCTCAATAGCCCTGCACTAGCACATTTTCTGAACCAATTAGCCTGTGGAGCTTTCCATGTGAATCTCCACAGACCCTCCAATGATTGGCATCAGATTAAAGAAGATTTAGGCAAGGGATTGGGGATTCAGACAACTCTTGAGATTAAATTTGGATCATATTTTTAGAGCCACAAGTGTGTAGGAAAACATAGGAAGACTGGGTTCAGACACAGTAAAAGGTAGCAGCCCATCCCTAGAAATAGGGCTCCCAGCAGTCACAGGACCAGATGAGTATCATGACTAGAAATGGACTCAAAGTCTAGCAAATCTGATTTCCAGGCAAGTAAGTTTTGTTCAAATCAGGAGACAATTAATATGTATTTTGGCCTGAAGAAAATATTGTCAGACTGCAGGGAAGGACAGCAGTATTCTCATCATATATGTACCTAATTTATTGAGGAGCTGCAACTCATTAGGTGTAAACATAAAACAGTTTTACTTAGTTTTTCTATACTGATCTCCTAACCATACCATGCCAAACTCCTCTTCTGCCTGATCGATGGTTCTCCTAACATCTTACCTGAGTTCATGTCTCCCAGTCCCTTTTAGTAGTTTCAACTTTCTCATTTAAGATCTACTGCCATTTATTCTAAAACTTCAATCTCAAACTTAATTCAGAGTTCTTCTCTACCCAGCCCAGGCTAAAGCCATCTCTGGGATCTATTAGCTTGGAGTGGGGATGAGGGTGTTGAGATGGGAATGCCTTCTCATTACATAGCTTCTCCACCCCAGGGCCACTGCCAAGCTGGCTGAGCACCGACAATTCCGACAGTGCCCCTCACCTAGACTACAAGGCAGACATTAACCCCTACCACCAAAGAAAGGCCTTCCAACAAGAGCCCTGTCCCTTTAGCGGCATTCCTGAAATTAAGCCACTAAAGGTGCACCTGTTTTTGGCCAACTTGCCAGCTCCAGTGGAAAGAAAAGCAAATGTGCACATTATCTTAATTAACAGGGAGAGGTTGCAGTTGGTTGTCCCGCTTCTCTGATTGACTTTTATTTTTTTGCTCTCTTGATAAGGAGTGGCCATATGTGCTCATTTGTTTTCTCTCATGAAGTGCTCATGTAGGACCCTGTGGTAGTCAGAGTCAGGGGGTCACCATGGGTGGTTCCCTACCAAGTAGACTTAGCTCTGGCTCTACCTGTTCAAAATGTCCTGGCCTTCTCCAAAGAAAGGTATTAACATTTACAGCTGGGTCAATGTTACAAGATGCCTATGATTTGCCTATTATTTGCCCCTTTATAACACCCTCCATCAACAAGAAAAAAATTTGAATATAGATATGCACATTCTAAACAAATTTGGAAACATGATTTTCAACTTTCCTCCTGAAAATCATCAAAGATCCATCTTCTTTTATTCAGTCTTTGACTTTGTGCAGTTTATCAATATAAAATTGAACAAAAAATGAATATTAAGTCATATGCATTTATGTAGGTCGGTAAAAATGCATATTTTCAAAGCACTTGACCAAGATCCTCAGTCTCTTTTGCTTTCTGTCTGTGATGGCATACACAGCTACACTCAAGGTTATAAATCTTGCTCACACAGACTTACTAGAATTGACTAAAAAGTAACCTAACCTGTTTTAGATACAGTTATGGATCTGCAGGCACATTTAAACTCTTTTTAAGCAACAAATTAAAGCCATCACTTTGCTAGAAGTTGAATCTGTTCAGTGTCCTTAGTGATTAAAATTTAGAAAATTCCATCTAAAATAGATCATTTGTGCAAATTAACCTTTGAGAGGCACTCTTGGAGTCTGGGCACTTTTATATATGGAAGAGTTTCACCACAGTCACTGGCGACATCAAGAAGCATTTGGGATGAACAAATGCTGAGTCACTTTAAAACCAGCAAAGTAATACAGGCAGTTATCACCTAAATACATTATTTATCACCAGGGCCTCCTGATGCCTGTGCTTACCGAGGAACCCTCCTGTGATATTGAAGGCCAAAGCATCTCCTCTCCCTAACAGCAGTGTTGTATCTTTGGCAACTCGGGCAGGAACTCAAAAAATCAATACCACTTCATGAGCCAGGTCCTGGTCTTCTCCTTTTACGAGGATTCTGTCAATGCAAGGGGCCATTACTGTACTTTAAAGGCATGATATAAAATTGTTTCAACAAGATATAAGACACACCGTTTGCAAGAACCTGGTGAGCGTATTTTAGTCAAAGTTAAATAGTTTCATCACGTAATTACTTTTATTGGCAAAGCTCCAGCTGAATGTGCTCTCAGAGGGGCTGTACTTTCCATCACGGGTGGGGGATTGTGAGGGAGGTCTGTCAACTGGATTCAGGCTTTTCTAAACGAGGTCACACTGTTAAAATGGAGGCAGAGCCAGGCATCCGATGCCATTGTCAGTGGCACCACAATAACAGGGTTGACAAGTTGCTCTCACTCTTTTTTTTTTTTTCTCCTTCAACTACGTAGTCTGAAAGTAGCTTGAGTTTTATGGCTATAAAATATTGCATCCTGATTTGCAGTCTGGTAATTCATTTTCTAAGGACTGTTTAGAATTTATTCAGGGGGAAAAGGAAACTCTGTTGGTTTCTCTAACTGATTCCCATTATATGACAAAATTTAACTTTTGTATTTTATGAGGTTTTATGTGTTCCACTAAAACCATTAGCTGGTTGTCTCCTCATGATAAACTTTAATCACTTATATAATACCTTAAAAGCCAATGATAGGTAGACTGATTGTTGGACGATAGCAGGCTAGGAAGATCCAGGAATCATCCCTCCAACAGAACAATTATTAAACACGTAGGAACTGTCTGAATCAACTATTTCAAAATTCCAGAGCCCCGTAGAATACTGTACAGCACACAGGGAAGAGCAAGAGGAAGAGGTTGCTAAATTACAGTAAATAGCAGTAAATTGCTCTTTCAGAGAGGTTGTCGCCCATCCCCCACTCTTACAGCAGGCAGCAGAGGAGCCCAGTCCCTGGTGTAGCTTGCTGGTGCCAGAAAGGACATAAAATCCAATTCCCCAAGATTGGGGCGGGGGTTCAGACCAATCGCTGATCAATGTTTTAGATTAGCTACTTCAGAGGGCTAGGGGCCTGGCTCTGAGGACGGCCATTGTACCAGTGCACCTGGGACAAAGGTAGCAGAGGAGACCTATAACCGTACACTTCCTCAGAATTGCAGAGGACAGATGAAGGGCTGCATTTGCTGGGGAGGGGCCGAGTCAAGAAGGTGCATCTTTGGGGAGTCAAAGAAGAAACTCCTCGCACCCTTCTTAGACTTCCCCATGTATGCCCCAGGGCAGTTTGGAGCTGGCTGGCAACTTCCTTTGTGACTAGAAAAGACTGACTTGGAAAATTCCTCTCTGGTATGCCCCCTTCCCATACGTTGCTGTCCAGGCAAAAGCAGATTGAGACAACAAACTGCAGTGTAAGAAACAATTGAGGCATGTGACCTGGGGCAAAGTTTACTTACTTTAAGACCTGCAGTGGAACACTCAGGAGAGGGAGAAGGTCTGTTTCCTGGGAAATGGTGGGGGGTGGGGTGAGGGGGTGGCATTCAAACTCCTGTAAACAAGAGAACTCCTAAGGCTACTAGCAAGCACAAGACCAGGACAAGACATAGGCCCAAAAATGACAATCAGGACCCTGCGCTTAGCATTTACCTTGGGCTGACCTTCATGATAGGATGGCTGAATTCTAACATAGAGCACTAACCAATGCAAAGCCAATTTGCAAAGATAGCAAAAGGTGTTTTTTGCTTAGGTTTGCTTGGTTTCACTAGCTGCTGACGCTCAAGAAAACATGTGTCATATCACCACCTGGTTACAAACTCAAGAAATTGGCATCTCAGGGAATCCCAGAATTAAAATTTTAAAATATTAAAATATACAGTGTGTAACAAAAGATTACAAGAAAAACAGAGAAACAGAAAGTGATGGCCTAACCAAAGGGAAGAGGATAAAAGTCCGAAAAATATCAGTGAAGAAGACCGGGCTGTGAACATACTGAACAAAGACTTAAAAACAACAACAACAACACAAAAACACAGATCCTCAATATGCTCAAGAAGAAGAAGAAAATACAGAGAAAGAAATAAAAGATATTAGGAAATCAATGAATGAACAATACAACAGTCTAAATAAAGAGACAGAAAATTTAAAAAGGTACCAAACAGAACTACTGGAGTTAAAAACCCCAGTAACTGGAATGAAAAATTACCAGGAGAGTTTCAACACCAGATCGGAGCTGGCAGAAAAGAATCAGCAAACCTGAAGACAAGGCAATTGCAATGAGTTAGGTTAAGGAGCATAAAGAAAAAAGGATTATATAAAGCAAGAGACCTCTGGGATACCATCAAGTATACCAATATACACATTATGGGAGCTCTAGAAAGAGAAAAAAGAGAGAATGGAGTAGAAGGAATATTCAAAAAAGTAATGACAGAAAATTTCCCAAAGAGCAAAAGCTATGAATATTCATATCCAAGAAGCCAAATGGGGAAGCAGACGTGGCTCAAGCGATTGGGCTCCCGTCTACTATATGGGAGGTCCAGTGTTCAATTCCCGGGGCCTCCTGGTGAAAAGCAAGCTGGCTCAGGCAAGCTGGCCTGTGCAGGAGTGCTGGCTCATGCAGGAGTTCTGGCATGCACAGAGTGCTGGCCTGTGTGGACAGCTGGCACAGCAAGATGATGCAACAAAAAGAGACGGAGAGAAGAGACAATGGGAGATGCAGCAGACTAGGGAGCTGGGGTGGCGCAGGAGATTGAGCAGCCTCTCTCCATTCCAGAAAGTCCTGGGATTGGTGGTTCTTGATGCTGCCTAAAGAAAAGAGAAGCAGACACAGAAAAACCCACAGAGAGCGGAGAGCAGACAGTGAGTGCAAAAACAATTGGGGTGGGAAGGGAATAAATAAATAAATAAATAAATAAATAAATAAATAAATAAATAAATTTTTTTTTAAAAAGGCCAAATAAACATCAGACAGGATAAAGTTAATGAAAAACACACCCTGTCACATATTAATCTAATAGTTTAATGCAAAGGACAAGGAGAGGGTTTTGAAAGTTGCAGGAGAAAAGCAACATGTTATATACAAGGGTGTCCCAGTTAGAGTAAGTGCTGATTTCTCATCAGAAACCATGGGGGCAAAAAGACAATGGGTTGAAATACTTTAAGCGCTGAAAGAAAACAATTGCTAACCAAGACTTTTATAGCCAGTGAGACTTTATTTTAAAAATAAGGAAGAGATCAAGATATTCCCACATAAACAAATGCCGACGGGTTTCATCACCACTAGACCTGCCCTAAAAGAATGTTAAAGGGAGTTTTTCATACTGAAAGGAAAGGACACTAGATGGTGGATCAAAGCAGAGTTAAAGTAAAGAATAAAAATTTAAAAATATAAAGTAAAGAATATAAATATAAAAATAAAGAAATAAAGACTTCCAGTGAGGTTAGTCATCTGGGGAAATTATAAATGCCAGTACTATCGTACTGTATTTTTTTGGTATGTAACACCACTTCTTACCTTCTTACTTCCTACAGGTTCTAAAATGCAAATGCATAAAAAGTAATGATAAAACTATGTTTTGGGTATACAATGTACAAAAATATAAGTAATAATTACAAAAAATGTGGAGGGATGGAGAGGTATAATAAACGCTTAGGTTATGCTATTGAAGACAAGTTGGTATCAAATTAAATATGATTGTTATATATTTAGGATGTTAAATTTTAACCCCATGGCAACCCCAAGGAAAATATATGAAAAATATATCAAGATAGAAATGAGAAGCCACTTAATACGGTACAACATAAAAAAAAACAAATAAATATAAAAGTAGGCATTAATGGAAGAATTGAGGGGCAAAAAGTATAAGATTTTCAAAGACTAAATAGCAAAATGGCAGAAGAAAGTCCTGCGTTATCAGTAGTAACTTTAAGTGCAAGTGGATTAAACTCTCCAGTCAAAAAGCAGAAATTGGCAGAATGGATTAAAAAAGCATGACCCAACTATACGCTATTTATTCAAAGACTCAACTTACATTCAAAGACAAAAGTAGGTTGAAAGTGAAAGGATGGGAAAAATATACCATGCAAGTAGTAACCAAAAGAGAGCTGGGGTGGCTATACTAATATTGGATAAAATAGACTTTAAGTCAAAAACAGTTATGAGGGACAAAGATGGTCATTAAATATAGTGATAAAGGGGAGAATTCAACAGGAAGAAGTAACACTTATTAATATATATGCACCCAAAATCAGAGTCCAGAAAATATATGAAGCAAATACTGACAGATCTGAAGGGAGAAATAGACGGGTCTACATTATAGTAGGATATTCTAATAAACCACTTTCAATAATAGGTAGAAAATCTAAATAGAAGATCAAGACTGAAATACAAGACTTGTCTGATACTCTAAACCGATCAGACCTAAAAGACGTATATAGAACATGTCACCCAATAAAAACAGAATACACATTCTTTTAGAGTGCACGTGGATCATTCTTTGGGACATACCATATATTAGGTCAGGATACAAGTCTGAACAAATTTAAAAAATATATTGAAATCGTACAATGTATCTTCTCCAACCACAATGGAATGAAGCTAGAAATCAATACTAGAGGGAGGAATGAAACTTCACAAATATGTGGAAATTAAGCAAAGTACTCTTGAACAACCAATGGTTTAAGGAGGAATTCAAAAATGAAATTGGGAGGTGAATGAAAATGAAAAGACTGCATGACAAAACAGCAAAGGCAGTGCTGAGAGGGAAATTTATAGCTCAAAATGTTTACATTAAAAAAGAAGGAAGATTTCAAATCAGAGACCTAATGTCAAAACTAAGAACTAGAAAAAAATGAGTAAACTAAACACAAAACAAGCAGAAGGAATGAAAGAACAAAGATTGGAGCAGAGTTAAATAAAGTAGAGAATAAAAAACAATAGGAGAACCAACAAATCTAAAAGTTGGCTCTTCGAAAAGATCAATCAAATTGACAAAAATTTAGCTAGGCTGAAGAAGAAGAAGAAGAAAAGAGAGAGAGAGGACACAGATGACTAAAATCAGAAATGAAATGGGGACATTACAACCAACCCCACTGAAATAACAGTACTATAAGAGCATACTATGAACAACTATATGGCAACAAATTAGGCAACCTAGATGAAATAGACAAATTTTTAGAAACACAAAAACTACTTACACTTACTCAAGAAGAATAGAGGATTTCAACAAACCAATAACTAGAAAAAGATTGAATCAGTAATTGAAACTGCCCAACAAAGAAAATCCCAGGATCAGATGATTATACAGGGGAAATTACCAAACATTCCAAGAAAATTAACACCAAACTTGTTCAAATTCTTCCAAAATGTTGAATAGAAGGAGAATACTCCCTAATTCATTCTAAGAGGCCAACATCACCATCATACCAAAGCCAGATAAAGCTACCACAAAAAAGAAAATTACAGAACAATATCCCTTATGAATGTAGATGCAAAAATCTTCAACAAATGGGAAGTGGATGTGGCTTAAGCAGCTGGGCACCCACCTCCCACATGGGAGGTCCTGGGTTCAGTTCCTGGTGTCTCCTAAAGAAGACAAGCAAGACAGAAAGCTGACCCGATGGGCTGGCACAGTGAGCTGATGCAACGAGAGGATGCAGCGAGATGATGCAACGAAGAGACAGCAAGCAAACACAATGAGAGACACAACAAGCAGGGAGAAGAGGTGGCTCAAGTGATTGGGCACCTCCCTCCCACATGGGAGCTTCCAGGTTCAGTTCCCAGTGCCTCCTAAAAATAATATGAACAGAGAGCAGACAGCGAGCACAAACAATGAGTGGGGGAAAAATAATTTTTTTAAAAATCCTCAACAAAATACAAACAAAACTAATCCAACAGTACATTTAAAGAATTATACGCCATAATCAAGTGGGATTTATTCTAGGTATTTAAGGGTGGTTCAACATAAGAAAATCAATTAATATATTACACCTTACCAGAATGTAAAGATAAAACCATTTGAAAAACAACATCTGTGACAGTCTGAGATTATATTTGTGACTCCCCAAAAGAGAAAGATTTTGTTGTAAACTAGTCTATTCCTCTGGGTATGCTACCCTTTGATTGTATTAAATTCAGTGAGGGGCCTCTGGTTAAGTTTACTTGATAAAATCAATTTAGGGTTTCTGATTGAGCTACCTAGGTAAGGCGTAACTCAGGTTGAGTCCCCACCCTCTTGGTTGGCTGATATAAAGGGACACTCACTCAAAAAGACTCACACGGGAAGAGAGAAAAATCTCTGTCACTTTTGATCCTGGGGCCCAGAGAGAGATGAGCTATTTGCCTGATAGTTTACAGCTGACTTTGGGAAGAGAGTCAAGATTGATAATAAGAAACCCTGAGAGACAAGCCCTATGCCAGCTTAGAGCTGAGATCAGGAAGAAGCTGGGCCCACAGAGCCTTAAGAGGAAGAGGAAGCCCAGAGGGGAAGTTGAAACCCAGCAGAGATCACCTGCCATCTTGCTTCAACATGTGACAACTGACTTCGGTGAAAAAGCAACCTTGAGTTGGACTCTTTAGGGCCTTGTAACTGTAAGCTTTTACCCCCAAATAAATACCCTTTATAAAAGCCAACAGATTTCTGGTACTTTGCATTGGCACCCCTTTGGCAGACTAACATATCATCTCAATTGATTCAGAAAAGGCATTTGACAAAATCCAGGAATGCTTCTTGATAAAAGAACGTAGAAAACTAGAAATAGAAGGAAAATTACTCAACATGATAAAGGGTATTATGAAAAACCCACAGCTAACATCATACTCAATGGAGAAAGACTAAAAGTTTTCCATTTAAGATCAGGAACAAGACAAGAATGACCACTATCACCACTATAAGTCAACATTGTACTGTAAGTTTTAGATAGAGCAATTAAGCAAGAGAAAGAAATAAAAGCAACCAAATTGAAAAAGAAAAAGTGAAACTTTCTCTATTTGCAGCTGACATGGTCATATATACAGAAAATAATGACAAATAACACAACAGAGCTCCAAGAGCTAATAAATGAATTCTGCAATGTGGTGGAGTACAAGATCAACATGCAAAAATCTGTGATGGTTCTATACATTAGTAATGAACAATTGGAAGAAGAAATCAAGAATAAAATTCCATTTACAAGAGCAACTGAAAGAATCAAATATCTATGAATAAGTCTTATCAAGGATGTAAAGGCCCTGTATGCAGAAAATGGTAAAATATTGCTAAAAGAAATATTTAATATGTTACACCTTACCATGTTCATGGATTGGAAGACTAAATATTGTTAAGATGTCAATTCTACCCAAAGAAATTTAGATATTCAGATAATCCCAATCAAAATTCCAACAGCCTTCTTTGTAGAAATGGAATAGCCAATCCCCAAATTTATATGAAAAGATAAGGGCCCCTGAATGCCAAAGCCATTTAGAAAAAGAAGAATGAAGTTGGAAGACTCATACTTCCCAATCTTAAAACTTATAGGAAAACCACTGTAATCAAAGCACGATAGTACTGGCACAAGGACAGATATATAGAGAATTGAAATGAGAGTTCAGAAATCTACCCTCACATTTATGGCCAATTGATATTTGACAAGGAGACAAAGACCATTCTATTGGGAAAGAATAGTCTCTTCAACAAATGGTGCTGGGAAAACTGCATCACCATTTGCAAAAGATAGAAGGTGGACCATTAACTCACACCATATACAAAAACCAACTCAACATGGACCAAAGACCTAAATATAAGAGCCAGAACTAAAAAACTCCTAGGAGAAAACATAGGATGCACCTTAGGACCTTGGGTTGGGCAATGTTTTCTTAGACTTTACACCCAAAGCACAAGCAACGAAAGAAAAAATAATTAAATGTGACCTTAACAAAATTAAAAACTTTTGGGCCTCTAAGGACTTTATAATGAAAGTAAAACAACAAACTACACAATGGGAGAAAATATTTGGAAGCTCCATTTCTCATAATGTAGCCAAAATATATAAAGAAATCCTTCAACTCAACAACAAAAAAACAACACAATTTAAAAATGGTGAAAAGACTTGAATAGATATTTCTCCAAAGAAGATATACAAATGGCTAAAAAGCACATGAAGATATACAAATGGGGGGTCGGATGTGGCTCAACTGGTTGGGCGTCCGTCTCCCATATGGAGGGACCCGGGTTCGATCCCCGGGACCTCCCGGTAAAAAAAAAAAAAAAGATATACAAATGGCTCAACATCATTAGCCATTAGAAAAATGCAAATCAAAATCATTTCATTCCCACAAGAATGGCTACTATTAAAAAGATAGAAAATTACAAGTTTTGGAGAGGCTATGGAGAAATAGGAATACTCATTCATTGCTGGTGGGAATGTAAAATGGTGCAGCTGCTGTGGAAGACTGCATTACAGTCCCTCAGACTGTTAAGTATAAATTACCATTTAACTGGCAATCCTGCTTTCAGGTATTGACCCAAAATAATTGAAAGCAGAGACTTGAACAGATATATTCATATCAATGTTCATAGTGGCCTTATTCACAACGGCCAAAAGATGTAAGCACCCCAAGTGTCCATCAACCAATAAATGGATAAACAAAATATGGTATGTACATACAATGAAATACTATATAATCATAAAAAGGAATGAAGTCCTGATATATGTGACAACATGAATGAACCTTAAAGACATTATATTGAGTAAAATAAGCCAGACACAAAAGAACAAATATTGTGTGAGCTCACTTATATGAATAATTTGAATAAGCAAGCTAGTAATAGAGTTGGAATATAGAATATAGGTTACCAGTGGATGGCGTGGAGATAAGAAATAGGGAATTAAGCCTTAAAACATACAAAGTCTCTATCTGGGGCAATGGAAATATTTTGGTTGTAAATGGTGGTGATGGTAGTACAACATTGTGAATGTAATTAATAGCATTGAATTATATATTTGAATGTGGTTGAAAGGGGAAATTTTAGGTTGAATATATGTTACTAGAATAAAATTTTTTTTAAGTCCATGAAACTGCATGACACAAACAGTGAACTCTAAGCTAAGCCATGGACTATAGTATATAGTACAATTATAAAAATGTGCTTTTATCAATTTTAACAAATGTTCTACACCAAAGCAAGTGGTTAATAATTGAGTGGTATATGAAAATCCTGTATTTGATGTGTGATTTTTCTGTAAACCCAAAACTTCTCTAAGTAAAGAAAGCCAACGACAGCTTTGCATGTATTTATGTTTTCTTTCATTTAAAATGGGTGGTTATCATAAAGATAGCTCTTCTTGGGTGAAATAAAGGGCTGACACATAAACAGAAAATTCATAAATATTAAGCCTTTATGTATCACACAATAAGAATGAAACACTGTAGCCTACAAACTGTGTGAAATTTGAGAAAAAGCGGATGCTAATCCATGACCATCATTCATATTTCAATGATTACCTGAGTGTACCAAGCTCCTT
Source organism: Tolypeutes matacus (assembly GCA_026826555.1). Lineage (NCBI taxonomy): Eukaryota > Metazoa > Chordata > Mammalia > Cingulata > Chlamyphoridae > Tolypeutes > Tolypeutes matacus. The sequence continues at coordinate 28,754,168 of JAKSZT010054030.1, forward strand.
GACTGCTAGGAGATTTTGACAATTTAACAAAAATTTTAATAATAACAATGAGAAATAGACTCAAAGGACATGCAGGTACACCTTGCAAAAATGTCTCATGGAAATTAATCACATTAGCCTGCCCTTTGTAATCAGAGATGCTCTCACAATTCCACTTCCAAGTAACACTTCCCAAATTTGGATGGTTAATAAAGAATAAGAAAAGTGATTCTCCCCCTCATCCCACTCCCACCTACAGAGTTCCAATTATGGCACCGCTTAATCACCACACATATTTATTTTAGAGTTATTCAAATGCATTATGAATTTATATATCTATTATTAGATTTATTGGTGCTAATGATTTGAATTTAAATAGCACTTTTTTCCTGAGGCTATGACAATTTTTCATAAATGACCTAATTTATTCTCTGAGTGCATCAAATGAAAGGTAGGAAAGGGACAAAGTTCATTTAAACCATTTGGCCACAGAAGGACAATCACAACCCACAGATCAAAGAGAATTAACTAAGGCTCCACATATTCTGATTGTAGTGGATGAAGAAATTACCTAGATCATGAACTTCCAGGTGTATATATGGTTCTTCATGACATCTTCAGCAGCTAGAATAGTGCCAGTCACAATAAATGTTTGTGAATGAATGAATGGATAGATCAATTGATCAACTAACCACAGAAAACTTCTGACAGAAATCTGTAAAATCTCAAGGCTGGTGAAGGTAAGAGCTAGGGTGTTTGGCAGACTATCCCCTCCAATGCAAAAGTGCATATGCTCCTCTTTCAGGAGAGGTAGAGGGCACTTTTGACCTTATGCATAAGTCTTTATGCCACCATATTTAATGGTTTCAGATGACTAGGAATCTTCACCAGTTTACCAACACCCTTCTAAAACCTTCCCTACCTTTACAGGGAAGCATTAATTTCACTATATTGAGTACAAAGTGTTTTCTTCCATGATGACCATAAGGCCTGGGATGTTAATGTTCCTAGGAAAATGTATCAGGGTAGGCTTTGCTGTGGCGAGAGGCAGATTTACTATAAATCTAAAGCTCCTAAGTACCCAGAGCTAGTGAAGGCCTTGGGAAGTCCCTAGCACTGAGTTTACAATGATCATATGCCTTTCTTGAATTTGCAAAACTAAAATACTTTTGTGTTCTGTTTCTGTAAAAGTACTTGTCCCTCAAATGGTACTGGTTTCAGGCCACAGAAATCCTGGACTTCTCCCTGGATATGGCAACAAACTCATTCTAAAATCTCAGTAGTATAACACAACAAAGGTTTGTTTCAGGCTCTTTTTTTCCCGTTCCACACAGGTCAGCAGGTGGCTCTTCTCCTAATCATCATTCAGAAATCCAGCTGTACCATCTTTTGACACCATCATATCAACATGGGTCTACTGGTGTTGCCCCAGCAGGGGAACAGAAAACATGGAAAATGTATGCCAAGTCTAAAGTACTTCGACCAGAAATGACACTTGTTGCTTCTCTTTATAACTCTTAGTCAGAAATAGCTGTGTGGATCAAACTAGTGCAAGGAAAGTTGGGAAGACCTCATGTTTGCCCAGGATGGAGAGGATAACTGAATGTGGTAAGAACTAGTAATCTCTACCCCAGAAGGTAATCTGGTTTTGTTTCACACTAAAGTGTACATATAAGAACAGGTTTGACATTAGAAAGAGGCAAGAACATTAAGGTATTCAGCTCCTAAAGGGAGAAAGGCAGAACACATCTTCAGGATAGTAGACTTGGGCAGTGCAAGATGGGAACTACAGTGCCAACTGCTGAACTAAAAAGTCAGATCCCAGATAAACTCAAATTCCTCCAGAGGGAAAGAGATAGGAGGAGACTGGAAGACCATTTCTTGATGTCACTGGAGTTGGCCACTGCTCAGAAGAATTTTGAGGTACCTGGATGCTCTAGTACTCCTTTTCTGCTAGGGCAGGCACTTCCCATTCAGGTACATGTGTCCACATGTCTAAGTCCAAGAACAAGCACTGTAATTTTCAACATGCTATTTAATGCACATGTTTCCATAATTGGGATGAAGCAAGAAATAGCTTAATATTCCTCAATGTTTTCCCCATTGTCTAAAGAACAACAGCCAAACTCATTAACATTCAAGAACTTCCAAAACCCTATTTCTGTTTACTGCTCCTGATCCTATTCTTCACATTCTACTTCCATAAATTCCATCTACCCTGAACAACTCATCACTCCAAGTATATGCACAGCTCCATCTGCCTTTTGACTTCAAACTCTACCCTCTGGACTAAATGCTCTCCCTTCTTTCTCTTATCCATCTGATGAACTCATTCTCCAAGCCAAAGTTCAAATGACACCTCCCATGGCAAGCAAGCCTTCCTTCAGGCAAAGTAAGCATATTCCACAATATTGTTCCATTTCTGTTTGTGTTTATCTCAATTATATCAAGTGTCCCCTTGTTTATAGACACATTTTTTTTCAAACCTCGTCCATGAGAGAGACTGTTTTAGTTTGCCAAAGGCTGCCAATGCAAAATACGAGAAATGGGTTAACTTTTATAATGGGAACTTTATTAGGGGTAAAAGCTTACAATTCTAAGTCTGCAAAAATGTACAAATCAAGGTACCATCAGAGATGCTTTCTCTGATGACCAAAGTCATCTACTGGTGATCCTGGCATCCTGCCATGTGGTGAGGCAAGATGGGAGCCAAAACTCTGCCAGGTCCCTGCCTTCCCCTCTAGGTTCACAGCCTCCAGGAGCTCAACTGTGGCCAATCAGGCATGTGCCTTGTCTTTTCCTCTCTCAGCCTCAGCTTCTCTGCTTTCTGCCTGAGCCCAGCTGGTCTCTTCAGCCTTCAGCTACTCTGAAAGCCAAGACTCTGTGGGGCTTTGTGCCTCAGCTTCAGGTGCTAGCGACCCTTGAGTTCTCTCTCTCAAATAGCCAGGTCTAAATGGCATAGCTCCCTTTTCTGTGTGTCTTCTCTCTCTCTCTCTGTCTCCATTTATGTAGGGCTCCAGTAAAAAGGACGGAGACCTAACTTGAGTCATGCCTTACTGACATAGTCCAATCAAAAGCAATCTAATCAAGGTCCTTAACCAAAACTAATGCAATCAAAGAGTCTCACACCCACAGGAATGGATTAGTTAAAAAACATAATCATTTGGGGCGGGGGTATTCACCAAATTCAAATGATCACAGAAGCCAAAACATTACCTCCAGCACTTAGCACAGGCCCTGGCAAAATGGTCAGAATTTAATAAATGTATTTTGCATGAATGAATGACTAGGGAAGGGGCATATTGATATAGGGAACCTTAGAATTTTCAAGTGAGGCTAAGACACAGGAAACCTTAAAGTTAATAAGGAGGAAAGAATTACCCCCTTTTTTTGCCAGGGCAGATACTGCTCATTCAGAGACATGTGCCCACATGTCTAAGTGCAGGACCAAGCACTGTAATTTTCAACATGCTATTTAGTGCAGGTGTTTTCATAGTTGGGAGGAAGCAAGAAAATTCCGTGCTTACTGGCTCTAAAAGTCACCTTTCCACCTAGGTGATGCAATGGTTCAGGCTTTAAAACACGTATAAATTGCTTCTCCCCAGAGGGACCAAGTGGAGAGGAGATGTACTTTCTAACACAGCTCAGTTATTGACCTTCCACTGTAGCAAATCTGCAAAAGTCAAAGCAATGAATGTTTCAAAGGAGAAAACTACTGTTTGAAAACAGATGCTTAAAATATAGGGCCTTGAGAGCTGCCCTCTTTCCAGACACAATTGCTAACAATTCTGAGACGCACAGAACATAAACATGCATCGTCCCACTCTTTGTTTTCCAACTTTCTAAAGAAAGGTTGTTGAATGAGGCTTCACCTTTTGTCTAGCTACCTTAAGACTGAAGAGCGAACCCCTAAGGTCAAGATAAAACCTAGGACAAAAGAAGTTTAAATGGCCCCACGACACTCAAAAATATGTGTGTAATAATAATGCCATAGGTTAGTGCAGTGCCTCTTCCCCATTATTCTCAATGGATCCTTAACTAACCTTGATAGGTTCCAAGAACAGCTTGGATTAGATGCATTTGACAAAGGAGGAAACCCATCATCAACAGAGATGTGACATTCTTAAATACTGATGAAAATGGAGAAGTTCTCCAAAGAGAGAGTAGAAGAAGAAATAACGAGATTGTGAATTGTACTTTGAGAGAATCAAATCAACATAACAATTATCAAGTCACAGCTCCATGTGGATAGAAAGTGTGAAGGAGCTCCACCTGTCTGAACAGTGTATCTCTGGATTATTTATTCATCCAGTAAACAACTTTGAGTACCGCCCACATTGTAAAATTGTGCTAGCCGACTAGGCAACAGAAATAATCAATTCATCTACTAATAAAGATCTTAGAGAAACACATGCATGATTATAAAACAATGGGAAAAGTTAATGATGCTGTGGTGCCAGAGAATTATGGGAACACAAAGAAGATAAAATTGGATGTTTTTGAGGGAAGCAGAGAAGGCCTCCTAGATTAGGTAAGACTTGAACAGAGGATATGGAGAAACTGATCATATGAATAGGAGGACAAGCTTTCTAAGCAAAAGGGCTCCATGAGCAGAGGTACACCACAAGAAATAAAATAGCAGGGCTCCTGAGGGCATTAGAGACATCCAGAAACTATAAGCAGGACAGACAACTCAGGAATTTGGCACCCTGTCAGTGGGCCTTACTTTGGAATTTATGCTCCCCAGTGTAACAGAGTTAGTCTAATTTATAGGTTCTCTACACATGGCTCTTTTGCCCCTTTTATTTGAATCTATAATTAGCACTATATTTGATTAATATATGTCCCAGAGACTTAAATCTTCGGTTCATCCATGTGCCAGTTGAACCCTGAATTTCAACAGAGTTGTAACACCTACTCTCCAATTCACTGGACTCACCCAGGACAACTAACAAGGAGATGATGATGGACACCGTCCATCCCGAGGAACAGAGAGTGTCTGCAACTGCAAGCAAGATAATTCCATCTATCTGCTCCATGGGATCTATGCTCCCTCTCAATTAGTGGCAGAGTAGGCATCACCATCAAAAATCCTCAAGATTAGGGAATGAACAATGGACTAAAGTAGACTTATTATTCTTCTATAGACTTATTATTATTCTAGCAATGGAAGAACTCTTATCATTGATATAAAGGCAGTGGCCACCAGAGGTTCTGAGGGATGGGAAAGGGAAGAATAGTTGTAATATGGAGGCATTTTATATTGGAGTTGTCCTGCATGACATTGGGGTTGTCCTGTATGACTTTGCAGTGATAGATACAGACCATTGTACATTTTGTCATAACTTGCAGGGATGTGTGGGACAGAGTATAAACTATAGTGTAAACTGTAGTCCATGGTTGGTAGCAATGCTTCAATGTGTGTTCATCAATTGTGACAAATGTGCCACACTAATGAGGGACGTTGATGTTGGAAGGTGTGGGAGGGGAAGGAATGGGGCATATGGGAATCCCTTAAATTTTTTATGTAGCATTTATGTAATCTAAAGCTCCTTTAAAAATAAGAAAAAATATTTTTAAAAAATGACATCTGTGCAATGCAAATCATTTGGGTGGGCAGACAATAAAGGCAGGAAATGTAGAGAGCTGTTGAACATCAAACATTCCCAGAGTCTAGGTGTCTAACCCAGGAAATGATAATTTTATCATGGGCCTTTGGGAGTACTGCTACCTGATTTGGTTGAGAGCAAATCTTTAAGTATCTGTGAAACTGACTCTTCTGCTTCAATCCTGTAAGGATGTTAAAAATGGATTTTATCCATTGGGGCAAAGGCCTCAGGCCCAGCATAGATAAGACACAATGAGAAATCGCTGCAACAAAACAAGAGAAAGTTCTCTTTTCTTAAGAGTGCTCTTTGGCAGAAGGATATGCTCATGCTAGGGGCCAGCCTCACACTGAGACAGAGAACGGGGGGTTTCCAAGCTCCCTGACTGCCCTGGCAAAATGAACTCTCCTTTGGTTTGGGAGATGGCAAATATATTTCACAGGGGACAAGGCTTTTTTTTTTTTTTTTTTTTTTTTTTTTGGTCCTGTAATGAGAAAGAAGCATTAAGATGTAAATACCTTCTAAGAAGGACGCGAAAAAGTGGTAAATGATTGACAGCAGAGCCTTTTCTGAGAGCTGACTTTGCAAAAGAAGGGGCAGGAGCAGGAGGGCTGGTGACTGGTAGAGAAAGAAGTGAGGCTGTTCTGTTGTCCAGAGCTCTCCACATCCATACCTCCATCACACTTGATAACAGAGCTATTTGTAACTCCTTAGGGCTGGAGTCGGCAAAATTTTTGTAGAGGACCAGACAATAATTCGTTTTAGGCTTTGCAGGCCATATGGTTTCTGTTACAAACACTCACCTCTGCTATTATAGTGCCAAAGCAGCTAAAGCCAATATGCAAATGAATGGGCATGGTTTTGTTCCAATAAAATTTTATTTACAAAAACAGGTGGGCAACCAGCTTTGGCCCATGGGCCACAGTTTGTTGACTCCTGCCTAAGAGCAATGGTTTTCAGAATATAGTCCCTGGACCAGCAGAACCAGCCTCACTAGGGAATTAGAGATGGAAACTTTGTTTCAAGAACAATGAAAGAATCAACCTCACTCCAAATGGTTAGTAGTTTGTTAAAGGAAAGATTTCAAACCACACTGTGTATGTTTATGAACAAAAAGAAATCATTACTGGTAACGAGTGTGCCTTTGTTTAAATAGAAAGCAAAGTATGACTGTATGTATTATAATATAAAACTCAGATGATACTTGATACAGCTGTTCTTCATTCATCTGATAGGCAATTTTTATGATTCATCTGCTAAAACCAATATGGCAGTAGTACATCCTGCCCGGGTTTGAATTGATCATAGAAAGAATTCCAGAAAACACTAAGAGCACCTCTGGTTACGCAGAAATTTGCAGATGACAGGCTTGGTTTCCTTAATGGAAAACCAATATGGCTTTCTTCAGCAAATGGGGAACTGAGGATTAAAAAGGCATTACACTACCTTCTTTGCAATGTCATGTATGCATTCGAGTCCAAGACAGCATTTAAAATATTAGAACACCTAGCAATTTTATTACTAGCTCATTTAAAATGGTCACCATAAAAATTTTAGTTTAAGTTACCCCATAATAGCTCACGAGACACTTAAAAATACACACAGATAACTGAATTTTTAAAGTTAAGTTCCTTATTAACTTCTTTCCCCTCATCTATTACCATTGCTATTTTCCAGCTGTATAAACAGTCTGGAGAGTATGCCCTGAATGAATTCACCGTTCAGAAAATAACATAATTACAGCCATTGCAGCAAACCAAGTGCCAAAAAAGTTACAAATTAATTGAAGGTTAGCATTGAAAATTAAATCCTAGTCAGCTTGAAGCCATCTTCTAGGCTACTTTCTATAGAACTAAATAGAGAACTCACTCCATATAAGTTTGGTTGACAGAGTTATAAGTTCAGGTGGTCAAATGGCCTTCTCCTTAAGTACTATCCTGTGATCTGATACTGCTAACCCCAGGTGATGCTTGCCAATCGTGCCTGATAACACACTTATGATTTATGCAAAATGCAGGGCCACTTCCTTTCCTCCCATAAATATGAGGCCTTAGGAGAATACAAATTTACCTTACCTTCTTCTATTTTGTTAGAGACCTCTGAGAAATGTCGTTAAAAAAAATACTTTCCTCTTCTTTTATTATTTTTCAGCCTTATATAACATTTGCAAAAATAGTACAAATAATCCTATATAGCCTTTATCCAGATTACCTGTTAACATTGTTAACATATTTCTAATATTAACTAAGATTAATAACCATAGTTTATTGATTAAAATCAGGAAGTGAATATTAATTCATTACCATTATCTAATCCACAGACCTTATTCAAAGTTCAGCAATTGTCCCTCTAATGTCCTTCTAATGGTTTCAGATCTAATGTAGGGTCACTTGTGAAAACTTTTCATATTTCCTTCAGTCTGATAATGAATAAACTTTAAAATTCAGCAAGTATTTATTGAGCACCTACACTGTGTCAGAATTGTCATTTATCAAAGGTAAATAAGATATGATATATGGCACTGACCTTTGAAACATGCTCTACTGAGAAAAATCAAAATAAAATCAAAGGCAAGACATGGAACAATGTACTGAACGTATTGCTACTTTTAGGAAAACAAAAATAACATTGTTTATTTCAGAAAAATATGGATATCTTTAGGAATATGGAAATCATTCCAAAAATGATTGTTCATGGCTGACAGCAATATCTAAAGAAAGTGTATATCTAAAGAAAGTGTATGCAACTATGAGCGATTAGCTTGTGCTTGTGGTCAATGTTTTTATTCCTAGCACCTAAAACAATGTTTGGCAAACAGCAGAGACTCAGTAAAAGTCAAATAAAGTGGGAATCTGGGGGCATCTCTGAAGCCTGCAATGAGGATTTGAAACATGTGGCCTATCTCCAGGTGTCAGCCTGAAAGCCCCTATCGACAAGAAGTAAACACATTCAAACTCCAAATTAAATAAAAGTTCAGAGGCTAATTACCATCTTGAGGGCCTTTTTCTTTTTACACAGCTTTGAAACAGGGTGTAGAAAACATAATGTAAAAAACACTTGGCAGAGAACCAGAGATTTTGGCTCAAGGTTTTTGTACATGCCAACTCGTTCTCTATTTAATTCATTTCTTTAATATCAAATTTCATCTCCCTGGATCATTCAAAGCAGAATTTTGCTAGATTTCTAGAATCTTGGAATAGAAATAACATCATCGGCTGCTAGTCCAACACACTAACCTATTCCTAAGTCCTTTATACTAGTCCTAACATTCTTCCAGCCCACTCTAGCTTTTAGGAGTACCTTCCTATTACTGATACAAAACCTGACACAATAACAAACCCTCACCTTCCACCCTAAATTTTAAAAATACTGTACCAAACTCTGCCTTCGATAGCCACACAAAATAATTCTGAGTGTATATCAGTTCATCAATGCCTTTTAAAAATACAGATTCTAAAATGAAACAAAATCATTCAGGTCTCGCCTGACCAGCACAGGGTAGAGTTAGTCTGGCATCTTATTGATAGTGGCACTGCATCAATGTCTATGAATCACACAGCTTTTCTAGTACAGTTTTCAGGACCAATTAAACATTGAGTCTTTATTAGATGTACCATTACAGTTTAGCTTCATTTTTTCTATCTGGTCATAAAGCAGTGGGATTTGAGGCTCCTAAGTGTATATCTTTATATTTCTCAACTTTTGGATTATACTTCATTATATCTGACTCATGATTACAGCCTTTCAAGATCTTTTTGGATTCATGAACTAGTTATTCTGTCCTTTTCTTGTCATCTACCAATCGGATAAGTAAGCCATCTATGTCATCATCAAAGTCATTGGTAAACATACTGAACAAAATAAGGCCATGGACAGAAGGACAACCCTACTTAACTCTCTAAAGATAAACTGTTTCATTGAACAGAATCCTTTGGCAAGCCGTCAAAAAGTTACAAATGTTCTTATCAATTTTCTCACCCATATCTTAACACTTTTGTCCAAAAGATAACCACCGATCTTGCCAAATGTATTGCTGGAATCCAGGTTCACCAGGTCTAAAGGCTTTCTCAGATCTATCACAAAATGAAAATGGCTTAGCTTGACAAGACTTGGTAGCAAGGCATGAAATAAAATTGTAAAATGTGGTATAAGTCAAGAATTTTTCATATGCTATACTCACAGCTGAGTGAGAATTATTTCATGTAGTCAGATAATTAATTCATTTCCACTATCATAAAAGACAATTTGTTTCTTATCCTGATGTTATACCTGGAATGCAGAATCCATGTTCTCTCTCTGATACTATTTTTATTTATTTCTTGTTTTACTTTCAACCGAACACTCTGCCTCATTAGTTTCACTGATTTACAAGAACATTCTCTTGGCACAGTGCCTCCAATTCTCATGTATGTGTCTCTTTAAATATCAAGATAGCTTATCCTCTTCAGGTAATTAAAACATGAATTTCACTTCACTAGGTCTCAGGAGTTCCCAAGAGGTTAAGTGTATCTCCTTGGATAGAAATCTCAAATTTGTTTTAAAATATTTTTCATACACTCTATATAATCTATAATCTACTGCTGTTTATATGATGCCATATATATTATTTCTCATTTCAAGCCCAGGAATTTTCTTCAATCTGTTGAATACCTATTTCATTTTTTTTCTTTCGATCTTGCAAATTTTGTTCTAAATTTTCTGGTGAAATGAACATTAAAATACAGTGTGGCTCTGGTGCAAATGCATGGACTCTTTGGAAACAAATCGTAACCATTTTATAAAGCCACCCAAAGGGCAAGAGTGAGAAATGCTTTTGTAAATTAGCTTCATGGGACTAAATTGAACCAAGGATCTTAGGTTAATTCTAATGAGTTATGAGCTAATATTGGTAAGATGCTTTTAGATTTTTAATTTAAAAGCACTTTGCCAAGGCAAAGTATGAGGATTAGAAATTTCCAGAACCATCTGGCCCTCTACATAAGGTAATGATTTCAAAAAGGTTAGCTGAACGGATGGATAGATGGATAAGGATGGCATTTATTCTCTGCCCACTGTCCGTAAAGAAAAGTTTCTCTCTTCCCAAAGCCCTTTTAAAATAGACTTTATCCCATTTACAACTCAGGTTTCACACAATGTAGTAAATATAAAAAGCACAACCCCATAGACAGGGAGCATTAACACGTGCAGCTATATATCTTCCATGGTTGAAAGAGAACTGAGCTGGTCTCTTCATTACTGCCAGGCTACCTCCTAAAAGATGCCATGAACAGGATTATCCTGACAGTGATCTCTATTGATTTATTACTTATTACAGCATGTCCTTTATATTCATCAACTTACTTAATTCTCAGTGTCACCTGACATGGCAAGTACTAATAACAACTCCATTTTACAGATGTGAAAACTGAGGATTACAGAAGCTAAACTGTCCCTGATGTTTCAGAGACCATGAACATTCTCCAAGAGTGACACCCAGCTGCTCTACTCTAGACACTCTGCTGTCCACCCCAACGCCATAGCACAGGCGTCGGGGAGGAAATGGGTTACAACATGGACAATGCCTCACACATAGTAGGTATTCAATACACATTAATTGCTTTTTTTTACTTCACCTATTTGACCCTCGCAGTCTTCCTATGTGGTTAAAGATATCATCATTACCCTCACTCTGTAGACGAGCATTTGTCATCATCTCATCATATAATATACATTTTGCTTGCTGTATTAAAATGAAAAAAGAATACTTGCCCTGGTTTGCTGTGAGAGAAATGATTAAACATTCGATCATGTAATATCCAATTCCTCTACATTCTGTGCCCCTCTTTTTTGTACAGGAAAGAATGTTGGGGTAGCGATTCTCCAGCTACGCTCAAGTGAATCAACTGACAAATAATCATAAGAAGAAGAAGAACCTTTCTTTTTATAGTAGCCCAAAACACCAAGGAAATGCATCCCTAACAGTATTTGTAGATAGAAAAAAGAAAAGACAAAATGTACTCTATCATCTTTAAATAAATGCTCTGGTTTTTACATGACTAATTCACAGCTTTCTCTAAGGAATATTTTCTGCCCTCCTTTGTCACCCTTCCGGACCTTACCAGCTAAGAAATTCTCTGAAAGAAATATGAAATATCCCTTTCCTGACCAGCATGAATTCCCTTGTTTAGGAACAACAGCTATGGAAGTGACAGCAATCCAGCTCCTCAAATGACTTTGCTCCCTGCTGACTGACCTCCATGGCGGGGAAGAACAACATTATCTCTCACCTCTGATGCTTCCTTTAATTTAGCTTTGGCTCTGTCCTTGGCCTTCAGGAGTTTGAACATAGAGCCTCAGGGACTGGGCAAGGGAGCTTGAGATGGCAAAAAGCATACTCCACAAAAGGCTGGTCCTTTCTGAATCATCACTCATTCTTCCCCTGCATGGTTCCTGTTTTGTTTTTGTTTTTGTTTCCTAAAACATGAAAGATGTGTAAAGGACACATAAAACTTTAGTCAATAGGTCCATTATTAGGATTGGCTGAAAACCATAAAATGCATCCATCAAGCCATTGTATTGCATCTCGTGCTAAATTATGGTGATAAATAGTCCTCTATCTGTGACATCACCTACTAATCTATTCCAAAAACTATTCACCACTGCCATTATGCATCACTCATCCTTCTGCCAGCCTGATGAAAAAAAAATAAACCTCCACATGATAAAGCCACACAAGATTGTGCTCGACGCTGCAGACGCAAATATTGTCTGTTATTTTCATGTCATACTGTGAAACAATTGCTTCTCCACTTCCCAAACTTATCTCAAGTGTGCAGTAATGTCCTCAGCTCTCAGCTCTGGGCATTGTAACTCATGTACTTTTAATTGTTTATAATTTTCATCGGAACTGGACGGAGTCCATTTGCACTCATGCTGTTTTAATAACTACTGGATGACATATTTTTGCCACCTTGCTCTGGGTCGAATTTAATCCTATTGACAAGCCTTTAACATAGAAATTTGGTATGAAATGTCTTAATATTCTCAAGAGTTATGTAAAAGGAAGTGTGGCAGTTGCTATTGGTATGTTTGGGATTTGGATCTGATTTTATACAAAATGTTCTAGAAAACTAGACTTTTTTAGCTCTTGGAAAATAGCATTTATTAAAGTGAAAGTAAAAGAGGAAATTATGAAGATATTTTAAATTCCAGTTTCAAATGCAATAATCATTTAAAAATACACATAAAATGGCCTTATGTAGCTTTCTCTGGCTCACTTTGATGGTTTGATACTATATGGTCCCCCTCTTAAAAGGAAAAAGGAAAAACAACTATTTTCTCAACCTACTCAGAACAAGAGGAGATGAAATATAGTGTGAAAGATCACTCATTGGAATTTCATTTAAAAAGGGAACCTAATATATTTAATTTCCTTTTAGCTTTAATCCAAAGAATCTGGGGAATCGTTTCTAGCTGAGCAACACAGTGGAGGTGTCACGGCTTCTCTCATTTCTTGAATCATGTATGAAATGATTGTCTCGCAGAGGAGAAATAAATAAATACAAACTGCTCAAGCTTAAATGGGTCACATCCTACACCCATCTGCTATGCTTGTTTATGTATTTTAGTTTTTACAAATTTACTTTTTTGATGGACACATGGAAAATAATTTGCTAAATATATTAGAAAGAGAGATAAAGCTGGATTTTCTTCCTTCTACTATTTTTAAATGCCCCAAAGAACTAGTAGCAAAATATCATTTACCTGAAAGTTGCTACTTAATACATATTACAGCCACTCAGTCATGAAAAACAATTATCAAATCACTTCATAAACAGTGGTTTTCCCTGTTTGCTGATCTCCTCCCAATCTTCATTACTCATAGAATCCAAGAGTCACATATTGGAGGAAAGGAAGCAGTTCTAAAAACTGAACAATCTTCAGCCAGTCTTGACGGAAGTTTGGCTTCAACTCCACCCTCAAAGTAAAATATGTTCCAGCATCTCCCACTCTGATGCTCACTCTCGCTTGTGGGGTCTGTAGAAGAGGAGTGCCCCTGCCTCCTGGTGGCAGTAGAAGGGGCCTCGTTCCAAGGCCTCTGCTTTAGTTTTCTTTCCTACTTTATAAATGTTCTCTTTTCTAGCCCTTTCTCCTATGGCTAAGCCTACATTTATTGTTGAGTAGAATCGTATTTTACATACATTGAAACATCAAAGTTAACCTGTCCTCATTGCTGAAAACACATACACATACACAAACACACACACACTATTCTTTCTCACTCTTGCCTCACACTCATATTCTAACAAATCCCTGAATCCTCACCATTGTATAGTAACTGCTGTTCTCGCCACCTTTTTGCTTCCTGGTGGGTCTGTAATTGTTATCTCATCCCTGGAGCAACATCAGGATCACTCAATAAGTTGATTGTCAGGGGATATTTGAAGAACAGAACAGCTTGAGCTCTAGAAGCCAAGTGCCTTATGGCCTCCAGCCCAGAAAAAGGAAGCAATGAGGATGAACAAACCTCATCCCATTCCACTCCTCTAACACATTAATGAGAATTAAGCAAGTGAATTTCCTTCCTTATTTCTAGTCAGAGTAGGCAAACAGCAACACAAAGAAGATTAAAGAATTAAATAAAACAATCCCTGGCATTTCTTTTCATTTAGAATGAACCTGGGAACAAGCAATCTAACTCCCAGATTTGAAAAAGTTCCTTCAGCCCTTTCTCATGTACATACAATTTGGTACTTTTTGCACAGTTATAGCATGACTTGCACATTTATAGCAATGCTATATAGTACACAGAGCCTATTATTGCCCCTTATTTGAAATATTGTTTAAATAGCATATACTCATACTTCAAACTCTAAGATTCTAAGATAGGTACTCATTTAGAATCCTGTTATGAGGGTGTCTTTGATGGAGAAATCCACTATTGAAAGCATGGTGTAGCTTTTGTTGTTGGAACAAGCTTTGGGGAATTTTAAACCTACATTTCAAGATATCTTCCAAGCAGCAACCTCTGATTGTGTTATGAAGAAAGATAAATGCAATAGGGGAATTTCTGAGCTCATACAAACTTCATTTCTGTAAGGAGATAATTGCATCAATCAATGCAAAGGGACCAGAGCAGGGATGGGAGAATAAGAAGTCTTGGGTTAATGTCTACACTAAATTGGCCGTTAAAATTCATCAAATCATGCAAGCTTTATAGTACTAACCCCATTTTACAGTCAGGAAAATATATATTCATAGATGTTAAGAAAATTAACAGTCACACAATTTGACCCAAAAGTCTGCAGAGTTTTTCTATGGCATCATGCTTCTACTTTTTAGATATGATTAATCCTTAAATTAAGGCAGTGGTGGTGAAAATGATGAGGTGGGAATGATAGTAACATTCCAGTACAAATGAAAAGCCAAGGCAAAGATGGCATTAGAAATCATCAATAGGAGAATCAGAACTAGAACATACCAGACAAAGACTTAAAAAAAAAAAAAGTTCTAGGGGGCGGATGTGGCTCAAATGGTTGGGCGTCCATCTGCCATATGGAGGGAAATGGGTTCGATCCCCGGGACCTCCCGGTAAAATAATATATATATAAGGCACATGGGCTGCCAGGCTCTGTGTGCTGGTGAGCCGCCAGGCCCCGGGCTTCATGCAGCAAGATGATGACGTAACAGGGGAGAGACAAGATGAGATACTCCGAAAGCTCTGAAAACCAGGAACCGAGGTGGCTCAGGTGGCAGAACACCTCTCTCCTACATCGGAGGTCTCCAGGATCGAATCCTGGTGAAGACTGGAGGAGGAGGATGGGAGGAGATGGCAGGAGACAGACACAGAGAATTGCCCAGTGAATGGACACAAAAAAGCAAAATGGGGAAGGTGGGGTTTAAAATGGATAAAGTAAATAAATAAATCTTAAAAAAATAAATAAATAAATAAATAAAAGTTCTAAATATGTTCAAAGAGCTAAAGGAAAACATGGATGAAAAATGAAAGGAAATCAGGAAAATGATAGATGAACACAAAGAGAATATCAATAGAGAGACGGACATTATGAAAAGGGACCAATCAGAGCTGAAGACCACTGTAACAGAAATTGAAAATTCCCAAAAGAGGTTCAACAGAAGACTGGAGCTGGCAGAAGAAAGAAACAGTGAACTTAAAGAAGTCATTCAGGAGCATAGAGAAGAAAGAATGAAGAAAAGTAAATAGTGCCTGAGGAACCTGTGGGACTCAATAAAGCATACCAATATATACATTATGAGAGTCCCAGAAAGAGAAAAAAGAGGGAAAGGGCAGGGGAAATATTTAAAAGACGTAATGGCTGAAAACTTCCCAAATTTATTGAAAGCCATGAATATAACGACCCAGATGCTCATCAGACTCCAAACAAGATGAACACACATAGACATATGCTGCCACATATTACAATCAGACTGCCAAATGCCAAAGATAAAGAATTTTGAAAGCCACAAAAGAAAAACAATGTCACACACAAGGAAACCACAGGTAGATTAAGGGCCGATCTCTCATAAGAAGCATGGAGGCTAGAAGGCTGTGGGAAGACACATTTAAAGTCCTGAAAGCAAAAAGTTGCCAACCAATAATTCTATATCTGGAAAAACTGTCTTTCAAAAACAAGAGTGAGATTAAGACATTCCCAGATAAACAAAAGCTGAATGAGTTAATCACCACTAGACCAGCTCTATAAAAGAGATGCTAAAGAGAGTTCTGCAGATTTAAAGGAAAGGACGATTGACAATAGATCAAGGCTGCATGAAGAAATAAAGACCTCTGGTAAGGATAATGACCTAACAGGCCTATAGGACCTAACAGGCAAATACATATAAAATATAATGATAAATTAGTGATTATGGACTCATAATGTATAAACATGCCATTTATGACAAGAACAACATGAAGGTGGGAGAAGTGGGCATCACGATCCCAAAATCCTCAAGATTGGGGAATGAACAATAGACTAAAGTAGACTTATTATTCATTATTATTTTATTACAGACTTATTATTCTAGCAACGGAAGAACTTATCGTTGATGTGAAGGCAGTACCACCATAAGTTCTGAGGGGAGTGAGTTGGAAGAATAGGTATAATATGGGGGCATTTTTGGGACGTTGGGATTGTACTGCATGACATTGCAATGACAGATATAGGCCATTACACATTTTGTCAAAACCTTTAAAAATGTGTGGGGCAAAGTGTAAACTATAATGTAAGCAATTGTCCATGGTTAGTAGCAATGTTTCAATATGTGTTCATCAGTTGTAACAAATATACCACACTAATGAAGAATGTTGTTAATGTGGGAAAGTATGGGAGGGGGAGGTGGTGGGGCATATGAGAATCCCTTATATTTTTGATGTAACATTTATGTAATCTAAACCTTCTTTAAAAATAAAAATAAAAAAGGTTACAGTTGTGAGGCTGTGAAAATGTCCAAATCAAGGCATCATTAGAGATGTTGTCTCACTGAAGGTTGGCTGCTAACAATCCTGGACTCTGCCACATGGCAAGACACAATGGCAGTTCTGCTGGTCTCGGTCTCTGCCCTCTCCTCCAGGCCCACCTTCTCCCTGAGCTCAGGTGTAGGCAACCAAGCACATGGCAGGGCACATTGGCTGTCCACTTGTCTCTCCCCTCTCATCCAGTCTCATTGCCAGTTCTGCTTTGGGCTGCTCTATCTGTGGCTTTTCTCTCTTCTGGGTTCCTCTCTGAGCTCCTGGGTTCCTTCTCTCTATCTCTGCAGCTTTTTCTCTGTGCACCTCTGCATATTTCTCCCATTTATAAAGTACTCCAGGGAGAGGATCAAGACCCACCCTGGGTCACATGCCTCATTGAAGTAATCCAAAGTCCCCCCAACTGAATCCAATTCAATCAAAGGGTCACACACACAGGAATGGATTAGCTTTTAAGAACTTGATCTTTTCTGGGATTGACAAAGTTTCAAATTGTCACAGTGGGGCATATTCCCCAGAGATTAGGGAGAATCTGGCTGTCACCCCATTGTTCTCAGGGCAGGGCCTACTTTCAGCTGCCATCCCACTGTTCTGAGAGGTTTGAGCCTAGGCCCTGGAGATTGGGGAGACTATGACCATCACCCCAGTGTTCTTGGAGGGTGAGGCCTAGAGCTCGGCTGCTACCCAGATGCATGGTGAGGGTGAAGCCAAGAAGATGGCCAGTGGGCAAGCCCTTGGAAGGAGTGGGACTCCTATCCCATGAGGCCCTGAGGAGAAGGAACCATCCTTCTACAGATAACTCTCAGACTTTGAAACTAAATAGAGTATGCCTGCAGTCATTAATAACTGTTTTTGACCTGTAACCCATGTTTTCCTTCCAAATTCTCCCTATGGCAACGGGAACATTTATTCTATGACTGTCTCTTCTTTGTATATTGGAAGTAGATAATTTATTTTCTAAGTTTCACAGGTCCACAGCCAGAGAGGAATTTTGCCCCAAAATAGAGAGCATGCTTTTAACTAATTGTGATGAGATTTTTGTACTTAGCATTGTTACTGAAATTATTTAAGGTTTTTGAGATATTGTGATGAAATAAATATATTTTACATTTGGAAAGAACATGTATTTTGGGGGTCTAGAAAGTGGAATGTGCTGGTTTGAGTCCTTTGTGGACCACATAAACTACTGTTCTTAAATTGAACCCATTCCTGTGCCTGTAAACCCATTGCAGATGATGGGAAATTTTTATTAGGTCACTTTTGATTAGGTCACTTTAGTTAAAGGCCTTTGATTATATTGCAGGACCCAGGGTGGGTTTTAATCCTCAGCTTCCATAGTTTTGCCCTTGAAATTGTTTTTCCTTCAATCTTTCCCTCTCTATCCCTTTACTGCAATGGTTCTGTTCATACAGATGTCACAAAAAACTTTTTGGTGCAGCATGCAGGAAACAGAGGTCCCAACCATCAGACAACAGGACTTTCAAAAATCCTTTCTGGATTTCCAATCCTCAGCTACACTGAAATGACTGGCTGGTTCCAAGTTCAGTTAAATTCTCACATGAGACACTATTTTCTGGGGACTCATTTTCAGTAAGCTTAGAATTTCCCAAACCATCAATTTCTGGTTTCTGTGTGCCCAGGAGTTCAGTTCTCAACTTATTCTTTCCTTTTGCATTTTGCTATAAGCTTCAAGGAGAAGTCAGGCTGTTCTCCCCACATTTAGTTTGGAAATCTCTTTAGCTAAACATCCACTCTTTAGTTTCAAATTCTGCCTTCCATCTAACCTCAAGTCAATTTTGCCAAATTCTATGCCACTTTAAAACAAGGATTGTCTTTCTTCAAGTTGGCAATGGTACATTCATTATTTCTACCTAAGGCCTCATTGGAAGTAAACTTAGCATCCATATTTTTACCAATAGTCTCTTCAAAGCGATCTAGGCCTTTTCTATCAAGCATCTCACAATTCTTCCAAAATCTTCCCCTCACCCATTTACAAAACTGTTCCAACATTTTTGGTATTTGCACAGCAGTAGTATCCACTCTTCTGGCACAAATTTCTGTTTTAGTTTGCTAAAAGCTGCTGGGAGCAATACACCAGAAATTGGCTGGTTTTTGTGATGGGAAATTTATTAGGTTAAAAGTTTACAGTTCTTAGGCTGTGAAAATGTCCAAATCAAGGCATAATCAGAGATGTTGTCTCACTGAAAGTCAGTCGCTGGCAATCCTAGACTCCTGCCATGTGGCAAGGTACAAGGGTAGCTCTGCCAGTCTCTGCCTTCTCTTCCAGGCTCACTTTCTCCCCATCCTCAGCTGTGGGAGATCAGGCACATGGCAGGGTGGCTAATCTCTCCCCTCTCCTCTGGGACTCATTGCTTTCAGCTTCAAGCTGCTCCATCTGTGGCTTTTCTCTCTCTCAGGTTCTTTAACTTCTGGAGGTCTCTTTCTGTCTCTGCAGCCTTCTTTCATAAAGGACTCCATTGAGAGGATTAAGACCTACCCTGGGTTCCATAAACTAATCAAAGTCCCTTAAGTGATGCAATCTACTCAAAAGTGATCTAATCAAAAGGTGCCTTATTTGAATCTAATCAAAAGGTCCTATTTACAATGGGTTTACAGGCACAGGAATGGGTTTGCTTTAAGAACAGGATTTTCTGAGGTCCGCAAAGGACTCAAACCAGCACAATAAATGAATATACTAGTTCTTAGGAAATGTACATGGCAGTATTAAGTGTTCAAGGAGCATGATGTATACAACCTATACTCAGGTTTCAGAAAATGGTTTGATATATAGACAGACAGACTGATAGAATGATATGGCAAATGTGGAAAAGTGTATGAGATTTGTACTTTTTTTAACTTTCCAGTGAGATTAAAGGTATTTCAAAATACAAAGTTAAAAACTGAATTAAAAAATTAAAAATGTTAATCTATATACGATCTATATCATTGCAACTAAACTTCAATAATAAACCAACAGGCATTTATTAAAGATGCTTTTGTGCCAGGAACTGGAGCAGTGCTGGTGTCACAGAAATGTATAAGACAGCCTCTTGACCCTAGAGGAGTTAAGTGTCTGTTAAGAAGATATTTTAAAGGATCATTTTTGGTTGTAAGTGCAGTGCCTGAAGTTTTCGGTACGTTTCCTAAAAAACTGTGGCACCAAAGCTAAATTTTAAAGAATTACTGGAACAGGGAAAGATGGAGGGTGGCAAAAAGTATGTCAGAGAGAGGAAATAGCATGCACAAAGTCAGTGAGAAGGATTTCTGGCTAAGGTAGAATTGTAAGGCACTTACACTGCCCTCTCTCTGCTACTAAAATGTAGCAAAAGATAAACATGTGAATAGATAAAATCCAAAAGGCATACTTGTATTCAAATACAAGATAGACATTTTTGTGGCCTAAAAACAAACAAGAAACATAAATCTTCCAGGCCTAGTCCTGAAACTATTGGTTCGCTGCTCTTGGGCTGTGGATGCCAGCAGAGAAGGCCAGGGGTTCCCGCTTTTGTGAGCAAAAAGAGATTAAGAATGCCCCATGCAATGCAGTTGGTAAGAGCAAAAAGAGCAATAAGGCTTGAAAGTGGGGATCCACCTGTGGAAAAGGTCATGACCAGCTGCTAGATTGCAAGAGGGTCTAGTATAAAAGATCCCTTTTCTCCTTCAAGTTCAGCACCAACTAAGAGAGATCGAGAGAGAGAAACCTAGGGGATGGGGGAGAGAGTCTGGAAAAACGAGATCAAAATGTATGCTTTATTGCTGATAAAAACTGGGAGAATGAGGCTTAGATGCACAGCCAGTTGGTCTTGGTAACACTCTTCTGAATTAGATGGACTTATCCATCCAGTAACAGTGAAACAACCTGCTGGCACCCCTGCAAAGGTAGAGCTTGCTCTTTGGAGATGACATCTTGGCCAAAGGAACAGACAGATTTCACCATCTATGATGGAAGAAGGTTCCAAAGAGGAAGCCCAGTGGGCTAAAGTATATATGCCTACTCCATCCTAAAATGTCTCTAAGCAAATAAGTCACTGGGAGGAGTAAGTGGTAGGCTAGGGCAGCAGCCAGAAGTATTACTCTCGTGGAGTCTTATTAATATGGAAACATGAAGCCAGAGAAAATAATGTGTATTCATTAATATAATGCTAGATCTGATCTGATAAACTCTAAAATCAAAGTAGCTTAATACACTAAAAGTTTGCTTCTTGAATACGCAATCCAGTTGGGTGGCAGTGGGGAGGTCTGTCTCTGTTCCACATAGCCATCCAGGGAGTTAGGCTGATGAAAGCTCTACTATCTTCAATATGTTGCTTTCAAGGCTGTCCTGGGCACCAATGTCCAGTTAACAGACAGGATGAGAGAGAGGAGAGGACCTCACAGAAGAATTTTCTTGGTTTGCCGTGGAAGTAGCATATGTCATATTTACCCACATTCTATAGGCCATAAATCAGTCACAAGGCCAAATGGAGGTTAAAACCTACAGTCTAGTTTTGTGCCCTATTGCAAAGCAAATGGGTTTGTTGAACAAATAGATAGTCCCCATCACAGTTGCTTCTTCCCAACAGTGACCACTACCTAGGGCTACCATTTATAAAAAAATTTGGTAATTAAGAAGTTGGAAGTAGCGGACACAGCCTCATGGCTCTGAGTGACTCAGTGACAGTATCTATTTCATTTTGTCTCATTTTCATCATGAGACAAAAGTGCCACACTGCCAATAGAAGACCTAGTTGTGAGCTGGAGAATCTGGGTGACTGGGTAGAGATAATGTTAGAAGTCCTAAATAAGGATGTATGAGTGCAGAAAGAAAATAAAATGAATTGCACTCAAGAGTAGGATGAAGATTCAAATTCCAAACCATATGAAAGAACAAAAGAAAGCAAACCAATGAAATGAATAATTGGAAGAAAAACAAACCCTGAATGAAATGAAAATATAGGACAACTTGGAAATAACTTTAAAATAACTATATTTGGTATTCTCAAAGTGATGCAGATATAAATAATATTCAGAATAAGTACTGAGAAAATATGAAATAAAAAAAAAAACCAGATAGATTAAATAGAAATGAGAAAGGGTATTTGTTTGAAAAAAGACCTAATTAGAATTACAAGAATGTGAAACAAAGTATTTGAAATAAATAAAATCAATAAAATGGATAAACTCTAGACTAACTCCAGATAAAGACAGAATTAGTGTATTATAAAATATAACTGAGGAATCAACCAATAATGCAGAACATAAAGATAAAAATTGGAAAGAGTGGCTATGAGAGGTAGAGGATTGAGGGACTCCAAAACACATTCATAGGCATTCAAGCAGAAGAGAATTGAGGAAGTGGCAGACAAGAAATATTTGAAAAAAGTGATAGCTAGGAATTTTACCAAATTGAATAAAGATCATGTATTCTCAAACTGATAGTGTGAATCAGGTACCAAGCAAGAAACAGAAAAATGAAATCCACACTGAGGTACATCACAAAGTCACCAAGAAGAGAGCCAGTCTGATGATAAGAGGAACTCTGAGAAACCGAGAGAGCAAGCCACTGATTGTCAGGATATGAAAGTAGAACCAGGGATTATATCATGAAGAGTCACAGTAAGAAGCTTCAGCTTCTTCAGATCTCCCATTTTTAAATGTGCTTTATCCTGTATGTGAAGAGAATCCAGGATATACTGTGAATGGAGAAGTGACATGATTAGTTCTGCATAATCAATAGCTCACAATGGCTATGTGAAAGACCAGATTGAATGAGGCAAGTTTGTAGCTTGACAGTGATGGAGCTGAGAAATGGATGATCCATGAACCAGTTCAACAGAAGGGAAGATAGAGATGAGATGGATTTTGTGGCAGAATTTTATGAGTTATTGGATGTGGGATGGGAGGGAGGAAAATTGAGGTAAAAAATTACTCTCAAGTTTCTAGCCAAGCTGATTCTGTTGGAGAGGGTGAATACAGAAAATGGAATAGGTTTATGGGCAATAACCATATTAAAGTTATATGTGTGTAGTATGGGAAACCCAGGGAGAGATTCACAACAAAATTATCTGGATATTTTATTTTGAAAACCTGGAAGAAGTCTAGGCTGGAATAGAGACTTAGCCATCATCAACACAAATATCTGTCCATCAGATTCTACAAAGGTCATCAATATCTCAAATCTACCAAAAGGCTCTTCTTCCATATCAATAGCAGTTCACTATCTAGATGAGGAACCATTTCCAAGAGAGGCAGATGTAAGGCATTGTCTAGGTCCACTGTGTAAGCAGTAGGAAACCCAGATAGACAATAAGAGGAAAGAGGATCTGATGACAGTAGACATACATTGACAACAGAGGAGGCAGGCAGCCAACAGAGCAATGCTGGTATCAGAAAGCGGGTAGGCAATCAAAAGACACAGATTGGCAGAATGGATAAGAAAATATGATCCATCTATATGCTGTCTACAAGAAACCCACCTTCGACCCAGGGATTCAAGGAGGCTGAAAGTGAATGGCTGGAAAACCATTTTACAAGCTAACAATAGCCAAAAAAGGGCAGGAGTAGCTATTCTAATATCAGACAAAATAGACTTTAAATGCAAAACTATTGTAAGAAACAAAGATGGACACTACCTATTAGTAAAAGGAGTAATCTCTCAAGAAGAGAGAACAATGATCAACATTTACGCACCTAATCGAGGTGCCTCAAAATACGTGCGGCAAACTCTGGAAAAACTAAGAGGAGAAATAAATGCCTCTACAATTATAGCAGGGGACTTCAACACACCACTATCATCATTAGACAGAACATCTGGGCAGAGAATCAATAAAGAAACTAAGGCACTCAACAATACATTATAAGATTTGGACTTAATAGACATATACAGAACACTACACCCAAATACAGCGGGATTTACATTCTTCTCGAGTGCACATGGAACATACTCCAAAATAGACCACATGCTAGGCCACAAAACAACCCTCAATGAATTCAGAAAGATTGAGATTATACAAAGTAATTTCTCTGACCACAACGGAATGAAGTTGGAAATCACTAAGGGCCAGAGAAACAGGTTAGGCACAAGGATATGGAAATTAAACAACACACTCTTAGAAAAACAGTGAGTCTAAGAGGAAATTTCAAAAGAAATCAGTAACTACCTTGAAACTAATGAAAACGACAACACAACATATCAAAACCTATAGGATGCAGCGAAAGCAGTCCTGAGAGGGAAGTTCATAGCCATAAATTCATATATAAAAAAAGAAGAAAGAGCTAAAATTGAAGACCTAACTGCACACTTGGAGGAATTGGAAAAACAACAACAAACTAAACCTAAAGGAAGTAGAAAGCAGGAAATAACAAAGATTAGAGCAGAACTAAATGAAATAGAGAATAAGAAAGCACTGGAAACAATAAACAAAACCAAAAGCTGGTTCTTCAAGAATATCAACAAAATTGACAAACCCTTAGCCAGACTAACAAAGAAAAAGAGAGAACAGATGCAAATACATAAAATAAGGAATGAGCAAGGTGATATCACTACTGACCCCACAGAAATAAAGAGTATCATAAGAGGATACTTTGAAAAATTATATGCCAACAAGAATGACAATTTAGAGGAAATGGACAAGTTTCTAGAAACCCACAAACAGCCGACATTGATGAAAGAAGAAATAGATGAACTCAACAGTCCAATTACAAGTAAAGAGATAGACTCAGTTATTAAAAACCTCCCAACTAAGAAGAGTCCAGGACCAGATGGCTTCACAGCTGAATTCTACCAAACATTCCGGAAAGAGCTAACACCAATTCTACTTAAGTTCTTCCAAAAAATAGAAGTAGAAGGAATATTACGTAACTCATTCTGTGATGCCAACATTACCCTAATACCAAAACCAAATAAAGATACCACAAGAAAGGAAAATTACAGACCAATTTCTCTAATGAACCTAGATGCTAAAATCCTTAACAAAATACTTGCTAATCGCATTCAACAACATATCCAAAGGATTATACACCATGACCAAGTGGGTTTCATCCCAGGTATGCAAGGATGGTTCAATATAAGAAAATCAATCAATGTAATACACCACATAAACAAACTGAAAGAAAAAAATCACATGATCATCTCTATAGATGC